>PVHT021183551.1:8296144-8336759 GCA_004024745.2 Catagonus wagneri | reverse complement strand
CTATTTCCTCATTGCACCTGTCCCCACCCCCACCTCTGTCTTCCAACTTCTTCTCCCTGTGACTCACCCTTCACTCCCCTCCCAACACGCCCCCAGGCTCCTGGCCTCTCTTTCCGTCCTGGGGTCTCAAGGAGGAAGCCAGCCCCTCGTCAGTGCTCTTCCTTCCCTCCCACCCCCAGCCCACATTAGCATAAAGAAGCACCTTCATTTCCATAGAATACACAGAGGTTAACATCTGTCATGAAGGGACTTGAATGGGGAGCTACTCATCAGGGAAACTTTGTGGTGAAGATGTTGCCTTGGATCTTAGGAGAAAGAACACGGTGACAGCGGAAACAGAGGGGAACTGTCTCCTCTCTGGGAACTATTTTCTTTGTTTGTAACTCCGCTAGACTGAAAAAATAGCCTCTCCACTGGGCAGGGGTGCTGAGTGACAGTCACCTAGAAGTGACATGTTTAGGTGACACTCATAGGTGCCTGTTACAGAGGCAACTCACTTAAAAGACTTGCATAGGTGACAGGTGTACAGGTGACACACCAGGTGACAAGTCTGTAAAGAAACAGGCTCCAGGGACATGTGGAGCTGGCAGCTACCCAGGTGATGCAATGAGATAATAACGACATGGTTGACACACGGGTGCAAATGCGCAGGTAAGCGCCACATGGGTGATATACGCAGGTGTGTTTCTGTGATAGCGACGTAGGTGACATGTTTAGGCAATCATTACACTCATGTTCAGGCGACAGTAACATAAACAATATGTTTGGGTGACACAACACAGGTGGTAGGGAAGACACCTCAGGGGACAGCTGGATTGGTGCCTCGTGAAGGAGGCATTTAGGACAATTTCTACAGCCTCAAATGTTCCTTCTACTGGGTTCCTGGCTCCACGAATGGTCCTGGCCTCCCGCGGGGGTCAGGTCCCATGCTGAGCCCCATCCTTGAGATCTCCGGTTGCGAGACTCCCCAGACACAGTCAGCGGGGAACCAAGTCCCTGGGGTTCGACAGCTTAACTCTCTCTTGAACTCTCTTCTCCCCTGCACCTCCGGTGCTAACATCCTGCTCACCTGCAACGTGGGCCAGCCTGGAACAGTTAACTGGTTTCTCTGCCCCCTGACAGTCGCCCTCCTGATCCCTCCTCCAGGTAGAACCCAGGTCTTCTCAAATGCAGATGGGATTAGTGGTGCTCCCTCCCTACCTAAAGCCCTTCAAAGGCTTCTCTCTGCTCTTAAAATAAAGATCAGAATCCTTATCTGGCCCAGCACTGCTCAGCACAGTTGCTTCCCGCCACATCTCAGCCTCCCCATCCTCCAGCCACAAGAGCGTTCTTTTCTATTCATCCCATGGGCCAAGTTCCTTTTTTTTTTTAATTTTGAAATTATTTTAGATTTACAGAAAAGTTGCCCAGAGACTAGAGTTCCCCAACATCCCTCACCCAAATTTCCCCATCGTCAATTCTTACGTGACCATAGTACAGCTGTTAGACTGAGAACCAACATTAATACATCCCTATTAACTCAACGCCAGGCTTTATCTGAATGGCACCAGTTTTTCACAAATGTCTTTTTCCTATTCCAGAATCTCATGACACTCGGTGCATTTAACCAAGTCGTTTTTTGTTTTGTTTGTTTGTTTTTTTTTTTTATTCAGCACTTTTGCTGGCAATCGTCTGTTTTCTTGAGAATATTGCATTTTCTTCCCCTGGTGACATCCTTCGAGTTACAAAGGTTCACTTAGAAACTGCCCACTTGGACTAGGTGGCATGATCGCACTGATGACCTAGATTAACAGCCTCCCTGTACCTTGTAATGCGCCTTCCACCTAGATGTGGAGTCTATTTTCCCATTCTTGGCCTTAGGACTTGCTTCAACCGATAGTATGTAGTGAAAATGATGATGTGCAAATTCCAAGCTTAAATCTCAAGAGAAAGATCTCTTTTTGTCTCCCTCTATCTCTGTCTCTCTATCTCTGCCTTCAGAACAAGCCTCTGATGGAGGCTAAGAACACGTGGAAGGAGGCCCCATCTGGTCCAGCTTGTCCAGCCAAGGCCACGCTCTGGAGTGAACCTAGCCATCCCCTACCCTTATGAGCAGTAATACAAGGTTGATGCTTTCAACCATCCAGATTTGGGCCTGCTTGTTATGCAGCAAGAGCTAACTGATACAGCAGGTTGCTGCATGCCTCTCCTTAGTAGTCCTTGTCTAAATTGTAACTTAACAGCTATGTTTGTGACTCACAAATGTCCCCCTCCCCTGACCACACCCAGTAAGATCTACGGAAGTAGGGTTGGCATCCAGC
Source organism: Catagonus wagneri (assembly GCA_004024745.2). Taxonomy (NCBI): domain Eukaryota; kingdom Metazoa; phylum Chordata; class Mammalia; order Artiodactyla; family Tayassuidae; genus Catagonus; species Catagonus wagneri. The sequence continues at coordinate 8,334,459 of PVHT021183551.1, read as the reverse complement.
GGGCTTACCGGTGTACCCCGGGGCCTTGCACTGTGCTTGCCATCATGGTAGGTATGCAGTCAATATTTACAAAGTGGGTGGATGGGGAGATCTTAAGGGGGCTGTGGTGTGAGCATGGAGAACTCTGACTCCCTCGGCTGGAACCATGCAGCCCCCTCTCCCCCGCCTTCCACACATTCCCCTCCCCCCAAGACAGATTCTCCTTCCTGTCTGCAGATCCAACAGCTACCAGTCAAAGCTCTGATTTGGACGAATCTGCCTCTTCTTGGCGCCTCATCTGAGCTGATGCCTTCAGTGTTATCCTTCTAAAGTGGATTAAGTGGCCCAGAGACCCCCTTTCTCCAGATGTGAGTGGCATCGATCTGCACGCTTGGCAGAAGGCCTTCCGCAGACGTCAGGCTAGGGCCCCGAGGGGGCTGGAGGTGAGGACACCGACTCATCAGCCACGGGCTGCAATCAATAAACTATTAATAACGGCAAAGGTTTCTGGCGAGTTCAGGGTAATGCAGTTTAGCAGCTAGAGTTTACCAACACTGACGGTGGTTTTGAAGGGCGAGCAATTATGTTTTTGAACAGCTGCGCATAGAGATAGTGGGGGCCCCATCGGCTGTCCCTGTGTGGCCCCTGTGGCTCAAGTGAGGTCATGCAAGGTCTGGTTACTGGGGCTTCTTTCTGCCAGGCCTAGGGCCAGGCCTGTGGGCCGTCCTTCTTCAGCACAATTGTTTGTGCCTACTGTGTACCACACCCCGTGCTGAGACTGGGGGGTGGGCACAGAGATGCCAAGAATTTGTTTCCTGCCTCTGTCCCTTTGCCTGGGTTCTTACCTCCGCTCAGACCACATTTGCTTGCTTGTCCACATGGCAAGCCTCCAGCCATCTTTCAAAGCCTAGCATCTGAGTCTCATTTTCCCTGTTTATGACCCTTTGCCATCAGACAGTTAAAAAGATTATGTAGGATAATTCCGGGCTTAGCTCAGAGCTGGTTCAGGGAGAGAGCCCAGTGCACTATAATCACTAGATACCCAGCGGTCCTCGCTCCACATTCAGATGCTTCCTCTATCAGGCAGTCTGCCATGACTGCACGCTTCCTGGGCAGACAGTGTCCCCTCCACCTCCACAGGGCTGTGTCTGCCTGGGAGCACCTTCCTATCCATATCATGCCTCCGATTGGTCTTCCCTTCCAGGGAAGCATTATGAGTACTCTTGAAGGTGACCTTGACCACATGGTAGGTACTCAGGGACTATCCGCTCTATGAATGAGAGCTGCAGAAGCTACCTAGGCAGGAGTTAGGTACCTTGGGCTCTGTTCTGGGCTCTGTACCTGATTAACCATGTGAGGTTGGACAAAGTCTTTTGGCTTCTCTGAGCTTCGGTTTCTCCATCTGATAAATGGGTGCTCTGTGGGATCACAGCCTTTGGAAGGAGCTGACGTTTATAGAGATTTACAATAAGAGGCATTGTGTGGAGCATTTTAGCCTATCTCCCTGGATCCTTGACGCCACCCTGTTATAATGCAGTCTCTAAAACCTGCTCCAGCAGGTATTATACAGCAATAATAATGCTATTATCCCCACGATACAGATGAGGAAACCGAGGCACCCAGAGAAGAGGGATCGTGCTGAGGTCAGAGTGAGTAGGTGGGTGCTATGATTTGAAACCAAGTTCGGTGGATGCCAGAGCCCAGAGCCTGAGGAATATCTTTGGAAACTCCTACCCACCTTACCCCCACACTACACCTTGGATCTTCCTTTCCCAGCAGATTAATTTGAGCTCCCTGGGACCGGAACTTGCCTCTGCTGCTCTGGAGCGTATTTCTATTTTGAGCGTTGCCACCTCTCCAGGTAATGAGAGCCATCTGCTTCCTCCCTGCTGGGAGAAACAGGATGGTCTTTTATTTTCCTAAATTCCTTTCTTCCAGTTTCCAGCGAGCCCCTTTAATTCCGAGGACCGGGGAGGTTGCCGTCATCCCATTCTCCACACTTGACACGCCTTTACTGCCTCCGATCAGCTTTCCTTTCCTGATTTTGTCTCTCCACTGGGAAGAGACCCAGATGCTCATAGACTGAGTATCCATGTGGACTTGGGAGCAGAGGGTGGGGCTGGAGGGAAGCAGGAAATGGATTTTCGAGCTACCCTTCCATATTATTGGCTTATCAGATGATCCAGGAAGTGACTTTGGCTGAGAACTGGTACCTAAATTAATGAAATGCAAAAGCACTTAGAGCAGAATGTGGTGTGTGGTTACGTGCCTATCAGATTTCCCACCTACACCATTCATGGATTACATTTTCAGGACAAATTAGTAAGCATCTACGCTATGCATGGTGTTGAATACACAGAAGGAAGGACAACAGAACAAGAGAGATCTTCCTGGACTTACAGTGGGGTTACCTCCTGATAAACCCACTGAAATTTGAGAATATCATAAATCAAAAATGCGTTTAACACACTAACCTACCAAACATCATAGCTTACCCTCGCTCACCTTAAATGCGTTCAGGACCACTTCCTCCACTAGTCTATAGTTGGGCAAAAATCATCTGACACAAAGCCTCTTTTAGAATCAAGTGTTGAGTACCTCATGCAGTTTATTGAATGCAAGTGGAGAACAGAATTGTTAGCTGAGTACAAAATGGTTGTAAGTGTATTTGCTGTTTACTCTCATGATCCCTTGGCTGGTTGGGAGCTGCGACTTGCCATCCTGCCCGGCATCATAAGAGAGTCTGGTATTGTGTATAATCAACTCTGGGAAAAGACGGAGATTTAAAATTTGAGTCCAATTTCTACTGAATGCATATCGCGTCTTTGCAAATTTGAAACATTGAAAGTTGAACCATCAGCATCCTTATAGAGGCATTGTTTTTAACTGAGTCTATGTATATGCTTCTGCTTTCTTAGAAAAGTCAGCCAGACATTAATTAAGTTGCTCCAAGATCAAGGTCATCATATGAAGCACCTGTCTCACCCGGCCATGTCTTAGCGGTAATGCAATGTCTTAGGTTAGCTGTCCCTGCGCTATTACTATCTCCTGGGATCTTTAACAACAACAAAAAAATGTTTACAGCTTTATTGAGGGCTAATTGACAAACAAACTGTGCATAAAGTTGACATATTTGATGGGTTTTGACACGCTTACACACCATTGTAACCACGGCCAGAGTCAAGATAATGAATGTACCTGTCACCCCCAAAAGTTTCTTGTGTCCTTTTGTAAATCCCCCCACTCTACCCCCAACCCCAGGCAACCGCTGATCTGCTTTCTGTCAGTTTCCTAGGATCGTGTTTCCTAGTTCGTAGAAACCAAATCACAGAGCTCGTACTAGTTTTTTTTGGCTTTCACTCGTCATTGTTATTTGAGATTCATTCACTCACACTGTTGCCTTTATCAATAGTTCATCCCTTCTGAAGACTGAGTAGCTGCCATGGCATGGGTATAACCCCCTCCTGTCTATCCATTTACCTGCTGATGGATGCTTGGGCTGTTCTCCATTTGGCTGTTACAAATAAAGCTGCGGTGTGGCACTATATGCAATAGCCAACACATGGAAGCAACCTAATGTCCATTGGCAGATGAACGGATTAAGAAGATGTGGCACACCTATACATTGGGATACTACTCAGCCACGAAAAAGAACGAAATAATGCTATTCGCAGCAACATGGATGCAACCAGAGATTCTCATATTAAGTGAGGTAAGTCAGAAAGAGAAAGACAAATACCATATGATATCACTTATATGTGGACTCTAAAATGTGGCACAAACGAACCTATCTGCAGAACAGAAACAGACTCACAGACATAGAGAAGAGACTGGTGGTTGCCAAGGGGGAGGGGGAGGGAGTGGGGATGGACGGGTTTTTGCGGTTAGTAGATGCAAACTATTGCATTTCGAGTGGATGAGCACTGAGGTCCTGCTGTATAGCACAGGGAACTATATCCAGTCACTTGTGATAGAAGAAGTGAGAGAAGTTGATATAAGAAAAAGAATGGGAATTTCCGTCGTGGCACAGTGGTTAACGAATCCAACTAGGGGCCATGAGGTTGCAGGTTCGATCCCTGCCCTTGCTCAGTTAGTTAACAATCCGGCATTGCCGTGAGCTGTGGTGTAGGTCACAGACGCTGCTCAGATCCTGCGTTGCTGTGGCTGTGGCGTAGGCCAGTGGCTACAGCTCCGATTAGACCCCTAGCCTGGGAACCTCCATATGCCGTGGGTGCGGCCCTAAAATGACAAAGGCAAAAAAAAAAAAAAGAAAAAGAAAAAGAATGTAGATATCTGTGACTGGCACTTTGCTGTACTGCAGGAATTGACACAACATGGTAAATTAACTACACTTTAATAAAAAATAAAAAGGACAAATAAAGCTGCTATAAAGAGAGGTGGGCAAGTCTTTGCATGGGCGTATCTTTCATTCCTCTTAGGTTCATACCAAGGAATGGGCTGGCTGAGCTTAGATGAATAAGACACCGCCCAACGCTTTTCTACGGTGATTGTGTGAGGACCCCGTGGCTTTTCAGGGCTTTTTGCCTTTGCGCACTCTGCTCGGAGTGCTTCCTTTGGAAGCAGCTCACTCCCCATTACACTATTCCTCCTTTTAAGATGCTGCTTCCCATCTGCCAGCGCGAGCTCCCAGCCCAAATAACAAGCCCTGTTGGGATTATCTGGCAACACGGATAAAAAGGCTTGGAGGGAGGGAGAGGGCTGCGGGATTTCTCTATGAGAAGAGAGTGCATGACATTTGCGTGGGTGCCTCTGACCCTTCTTTCTTCTAATCTTCTTTCAGGTGATGGGAGCTTACGGGACAGGTGACACGAGGTCAGTCCCGTCTCTCCGTTTACTGATTCCGCTCTGTCTGGAACCTTTCCGCTTTTGTCTTCGTTGTTCCTGCCACCTGTGCCCCTCTCCCTGCCGGAGGCCCCTCCAGTTTGTCCTCTCCCCTGCCCTGCTGCCAGAGCGACCTCGTCACCGTGAGGATCTCGCCTGTCCTTTCCCAATTTAAAACCTTCCCGTGGTTCCCAACTGCCGTAGGATTGAGCCGAGCCCAAGGCCACTCAGACTGGAGGACCCGCCTCGATCTGGTGGCCCTGGACCTAGAAAGGAGGAAGCAAGGGCGGGACGCAGGGATGCAGGGAAGAAAGGGGTGTGTGTGGCTTACACCTCTTGCCAAAATTCAGCAACTGAATAAGACTTGTCAGGACCACACTTTTATAATCTACCTTATTTAAAAAGCATTTTGTAATTCAAAGGTCTTCATTTGTACAGAACAGTACCTCATTCTGGGCTAATGGAAAAGACTCAGGTAGCTATTGGTCCTTTGAGGCTCTGCTTTAATGAAGAGATGAGAGAGCCTTTCATTTGTATAACCATTGTTTGCATAGAAACGGAGCTTCTAAGGGGCCCGGAAATAGTTCCCTTCTTGCAAGTAGGTTAAACAGACCTCCTGCGATCCTGTTAGCCTAGAGCCTGCCTCAGCGCTGCGTTCCTTGATCCCGCTGGAAAGATCTTAAGTGGGAAGTAGTGAAGTTTTACTGTTCCTGCATCTGTCACACTTCCCTGATTGGCTGCACATTGCCCGAGGCCCGGACCTTGTTTCTCCCTCCCTCCAACACCTGCTTACCCTCCAAGTTCAAATGTCACAGCCCTGTGTTGCCAGAATGACTGTTGCAGAATGCCTGCTCCATGTCTGCAGAGCCTGGAGGCAGAGCTAATAAAAATGGCCGTGAAGTCTCTGGCAGCCGTGGGTGCTATTGGGATGTTTGCTAACAAGACAGTTGAAAAAGGTTCTCGGCTTTGCGATGAAGGATGGGGGGTGGGGGTTGAGGCATCTGCCCTGCCCGCTGCCTCACACCTGCGCAGTCTTCAGAGCCTGGCCGGGAGCCTGTGGGCAGCTCAGGTCTGTTTGTTCGGCCCAGTGGCTCTAGCGTGCACCTGCTCAGCCAGCCCCAGCTGTCTCTCCTCCCTGACTGCCCTCACTGGTCTTGTTTTGTCTTCACAAGCCCCGGGTGACTGCACACATCCCCCCAGTACTCGGGAAAGGACTGGCTACTGGGGTTAGCATTTGTGCAACCAGCAGACCCGGGAAAGCAGCTGGGGACAGGCCAGAAAGAACCTCGTCTAGACCTAGACCTTGTCTTGGGACGGGGTCCTCTACAGGAGACCCTGGGAGGGTGCCGGCGTGCAAGCCTCAAACTTGAATGCACTCAAGAATCCCCTGGAGATCTGGTTCAAGTGCAGACTCTAGCAGGTTTCTGGGGTGGGGCTGGAGAATTTCTAACGAGCTCCCAGGGGATTCTATGGCTGTTGGTCAGCAAGCCCCAAGTCTCAGGTCCTTATCCCTCCTGTCTCCAACTTAGGTTCTTCCGCCTGTTTAACTTTGCCCTCCACCGTCAGACATGCTGAGTGGTCCCCTTCCATGGGCTTCACCCAACCAACCAGAAACTAGAGCTTAGAAAACCTGGGTACATGGTATGTCCTGCATGAGTCGCACAGCGGAATTTCTGGAGATCGATGGATTTTGTAGCTCTGCGTGGGTCCTTTAAACCACCAGGGGCTGCCACGAAGTTGACTACACACAAACCGTGGCCTCCATCACTGTCACTCTGCACTGACTTGATGCTGGCTCTCACTCTGCCCTCTGGACCACCCCTGCACCTGCACCCTGTCCCCCAGCTTCTGAAAGAGATGGTGGAGGGGGAGTCCTCAGTCTTTCCTGACCCCCTGGCAGTGAGTCTACACTCAGGATCAGCCCAGAAAGTGGGATCCACAGGCTAGACCTACATCCAGGGAACTGGCCTCATCCCCCTTGGTGTGAACTTGACTAAAGTCACCCCAAATGGTAAGACCTGAGCCTCTCCTCGTTAATAACGCTGCTGGGGAAGCTGCCTGTGGAAAGAGGTCTCGATCCTCATGGATTAGAAAGGACTCCCTCACCTGCTTTGGGCCAGTCCCTGGGTTTTCTCCCCCAGCAAGCCCTTTCCAGGGGCGGACTGCGGAGATATTCCCCTGGGCAGCGTGGGGACCGCAACCAAGTGAAGATACTGGTGCAAGAAGGAGACACCCTTGAGCTACTGGATCTGTCCTGTGCGCACGGGGGTTCATGCAGGAGGCTGAGTCAGCTCTCCTAGGCCAGCCTGGTGGACCAGATGGTCCTGGTTTGCCTGAGACTTTCCTGGTTCCGCGTCCCAGGAACCCTTCAGCTCCATGCAAATCAGGATGTTGGTCGCCTTCCATTTAACAAATGAGCAAAGGAGAGAGATAGAGATAGAGAGAGAGGGAGGGGGAGAGGGAGAGAGAGAGAGAGGGAAGTGACTTGCCCGGGTCAGATGACAGTAGCAGAGCAAGAATGGCGAGGCAAGGCCACCTGTGCCAGGTGACACAGGGAAGGCTCTGTTAAAGAGACCCTGCTGGTCCCCTGCAGGGTGGTTAGGGGACTGGCGATGGTGTCACAGAGCCCCTCGTGCGGGCTGGGGATGGGGGGGTACAGCGTGGGAGTGATTGCCACTAGTGGAGTCTCAGCGAGTGGGGGGGTCTCATGTAGCCAGAGAAATCTGTGCCGTATTTCACCACACAAACCTGGAGAGTCTGAGTCCAGCTTCTCCCCCTGCCCCAACCAAGCAGAAGGCAGTGTCAGAACGGCTCCATGGGGCTGGGACCCTACCACCGCCTTCCAGACGGCCCCCCACTGGCTAGGGGGCCAGTCAAGTGTCTGACCAGTCTAACCTGAGGATGAGGTTACCTAAGGGCTTCCCTGAGGATATTTGAGCAGCACCCATTAGAGGTGAACAGGCTGTCTGGAATTGGGGGGCGGGGCGCCCATGGGCGGGGTCGGGGGGGGGGAATCTCTGGGCAGAGAACGCCGCAGCCAGAAGCGCTCTCTTACCTAAGAGCGGAGCCCCTGCCTCAGTGCCCAGGCCTTTACCACCATCTTCCGTGTGTGTTTTCCCCTTTCTTTCCAGAAACCAGCAGGACTTTTTTTCTCCCAGGGCCTTTAGAAAGCCATTAGCGTGATTTTCACCCCCCCCCCTTCAACCTGCAAATGGTTTCCATCATAAAACCACTCAGTGGGCGCAAAGCATCTGCGGTTTTTCCAATCAAACTCCGAGCTGTTTGTTGGGGGCGGGGGATGATGAAGAAGGGTTGCAAAAGTTCCAGAACATGCCAGCACCCTTTCCATCACCCCCTCCCCCACCTTGGTCTCCCCTTCTCCCAGCCGGGGAGCCTCAGAAACACATCTTCCTGGCCCCAGCTTTGTGGATTAGGATTAGCCATTCCGGCCCACCGGCAACAAGGTGGTATAAGCAGGGGCAATTCCCTGCACGGCACCTCACTTTTTTGCTGGCCGGGAAGGCGCTGGGGAGGGGCAGTGCTCATCCAGAACTAGCCCAGCCTCCCGGGACCATGGGACCATGGGACCTCAGGCAGGCCCCTTGCCTCTCCGGCCCTTGGCTTCGGCGTCTGGGCTGTAGCGAGCCCTTTGTTCAGACAAGCTCGGTGAGGAAGGTCACGCGCTCATTCCTGCCCAGGGTGGGTGCTCCAGACGGCGGCCGGGATTTCGCAGTGCGAAACTGGGAGTGACCTGCTTCCAAGGTGGGAAACCCCCCCCTGGAAATCAAATTTTAGTTTCCAAAGATGAATTTCCGAGAAAAAAAAACACAGCCTCACCCGGGGTCCCTAGATGACCCAAGCCCAGGAAGTCAGTAACCGGGAGGCTGGCTGAGAACATTTGGGGTCACTGGCCCCCGCGCTCTGGCCTCCTTGACGCTCGGTGGGTGGAAGGTGGGGAGGTGTCTCTGGCCCACCCCACCGTTTGACTGCTACCTCGAGCCTCAGGCCCCGGACCCCAGCCCCAGCCCCTGCTCTCTCTGTTGACCCCATTGTCCTGCCCCTCTGACCGCGGCTGCTTCTCCCTCCCCTGCCCCCCACCTCTCCCCCTTTTTCCCCCTCCCTTCCTCCGCCAGCCTCTCTTCTCTAGGCTCTTGCTGCTGCCATGGAAACCACTTTCTCTTCCACATCCTGATTGATCCATTTAGCCCCTCACGGTTGGCCTGCTCAACTCAAGGTCTGGGCTTGGAGACAGGCAGGGGCGGGAGGGACCAGGGGTTCAGGACCGTCTTCTACTCCGTCTCCACCCCAAGCCCTCCCAGGCCCGGCAGGCACAAGGCGTGGGCCGTGCGCCCTGTGGACAAAGACACTGGGCTGAAGGGGAACTAGAAACCAGGCAGCAGGCCAAAGGGAACTCGGACAAAGGAAGCTGGGCAGTGAGCCAACTAGAAGCGAGGCAGAAAGGCTGAGGGTGCAGGGCTGTGCCCGCTGCCTCCTTTCTATCCCTATGGGTGCTTGGCTTTTTTTAACAAGAATCTCTGCCTCTCTGTCTTTGACTGTGTACTTGGCAGTGGGTGGGAGGTGGCATCGGGAAGATCCTGAGCCCACTGGAACCAAGCCCGCCTTCAGTAGGAGAGGGAAGGCGTGGACGATGGCCGTCCCAGAGTTCCCTGTACTCCCTGGCACCAGTGACCTCTCTGATCTTGTTCAATGAACACAGCTGTGTCCTTACTGTGTGCAAGGCTAGAGCCAGGCCACTGGACCAAGAGATGCTACAGAACAATGCGTGCCTTGCTCGTCTCTGCATGGCAATGATTCATTGAACACCTACTGCGTGCAAGACCACGTGGGAGGCATTGAACCCCTACTGTGTGCAAGACCCCATGGAACACCAATCTCTTTCAACCCTCACAGAGGCCCTCTGAAATAAGAACAATAATAGTAATAACAATAGCACTTCCTGTGTGTCAGATACTCCCAGCTTTAACATGCAGTACTTGCGCGTCCTGAGACCAGTTGTTTCCTATCTGTGCCTTGGTTTCCCCATCAGTAAAGATCAATTTTTACAACAACCTCACGCGGTAGGTCTTAATATTATCAACCCAGTTTCTCAGATGAGGAAACAGGTTCAGGGATGTTGTTTAGAATCTGATGGTCGCTCAGCCAGAGGATGCTGTCACTGGGGCTTGTAACCCGGCAGTGGACGCCTTGAAGCCCCAGGCTCATTGCCTTTTTTTTTTTAAGGGCTGCCCCCTCTGCCTATGGAGGTTCCCAGGCTAGGGGTCTAGTCAGAGCTACAGCACACTGGATCCGAACCGCATCTGCAACCTACACCACAGCTCATGGGAACACTGGATCCTTAACACACTGAGTGAGGCCAGGGATCGAATCCTCGTCCTCATGGATACCAGGCAGATTCATTTTTGCTGCGCCACAACGGGACCTCCTTGTTGCCTTGCTAGGTGGGAGTGGCCCAGGCTTTTGCAAAGCTGCACCCAGTCAGTGGCCCTAGGCAGGATGGAAACACTGCCAGACTGAAGAGTCATAAAGATGAAGCAGAAGAGCTGTTCTAAGGCTCTGGAGTAATGGTTTCTGCTCCGGGCCTCCTGCCAGCCCGGGCGGCGGCATGGCCCCTGGATGCCTGGCCCGGCTCTGCCTTCTGGTCACCAAGACCAGATGCCTTTGTCTACAGGGATCACGTCTTTCCTGGAAGCAAACTCCAGCAAGAATCCATTACATGAGTCCCTCTAATACGGGATCACAGCAGCCCAGAGGCCAATCTCTTCAACCAAAGTTAGACAAAAGGATCAGAAAAGAGGCTCAAAGAAATGGTTGCTGACCCTTCAGAAAGCAGATGGCCTGCCAAAGTGCCGCAGTTCGGAGGGCCTTGCCTGCTGTGGCTGGAGCCAGCCTGCCCCTCCGGTGTGGCTGTCAATCAGCCTGGCTTCCTGCAGGGAGACAGTCGAGGGAAGGAGCCTCAAAGTCTGAGATGGCCGACATTCTGTCATTTGTACCTGCAGTCGCCCGGCGAGATCAAAACAATGAGTCTCACTGAACAGATTAGGAAGCTGAGGCCCAGAGAGGCCAAGGAATTTGTCTAAGGTCACGGAGCTAATGCCTGAAAGAGCTGGGATGGAGACATGAATGTGTCGGGCTCCGGGAGCCCATCAAGGGGACCAGACCTCCGAGCCCGGCTCAGGGCGCACTCTCTCCTGATGGTCCCGGGGTTCCTTCCGTGTAGGACCAGTTACCCGGGCTGAGTAAAGCCAACATTCCTTTTCCTCGCAAACCTACAACTGGTCCTGGGGCCCCTGGGGAGGGCCTTTTCAACCAGGTCAGCTGATGGGTGACCCGGGGCCAAACCCGATTCCCGCTGTTTCATCAAAGCTGAGCTAAAAACAGCCTTGCTTTGGCAGTGGAAAAAATTGAAACTCCCATCTCCCTCTTAAGGCTCTTAAACAGGTCAGCCCACCAAAAAACGCAATCCTTCAATCTGGGTTCTCTTCAAAAGTAGGGCAGGCCAATTATGTTTTAGTGTCCTGAGCGCCGTGAGACTGGGAGGGGGGGAAGGTCAGGCCAGGGCGCCCGGGGCCGCCGGCAGATGGGGAGACGGAGGAGCCAGCCAGCCTCTCCCATCAGCCTCTTTGTCAAAACAAAATTAAAACGCCCGGACTCTTGCTGGCACTGAGATCCCATCCGAGGTAATAGGGATTTATCTTAGTGTGTTCGGCTTTGGGCTTGATGCCATGGGGATGTGAAAGCTGGAAGGCATCTTGTTCCCTGCTCTGACTCACACCCCACACACTGTCTGGCACATAGAAATATTTGTTCATTCATTCATTCCAGATATTTCTACTGAGGACCTACTATGTGTCAGGACCTGTCCTAAGTGCTGGGGCTACAGCTGTGAACAGTACAGACAAAGGTCACTGTGCTCGTGGAGCTGATGTTCTGGCTGAGGGAGACAGACCGCAAACAAAGTAATCTTACATCCGGTCCTCGGAACAACTCTATGAGATGGACAACAGTATGTAAATGACCAATGAGGGAACAGAAGCTCAGAGTCAAAGACAAGGTCTCCTCTTTACTGGTTTATTTACGGTCTGTGTAAGAAAATTAAACTATTCAATGGCTGTTCTCTTTTCATAGTAATGGAAACCCTGATGGCTGAACCCAAGGCTGCATGACATAAAGACTACATTTTCCGGTCACCTTTGCAGCGGTGACCATGTGACTGCATTCTGGCCAGTGGAATGTAAGTAGAGATGCTATGACAACTTCCTAAAGGGTCCTTAAAGGGAGGGGGTGTGTCCTTCTCCTTCCCCTTCCTTCTTCCTCCTGGCTGGAATGTAGTCTCAAGGGCTGGAGCTGGAGCAGCCTTCTCAGACTTTGAGGTGACCCTGAGAATGGAGGTCACACATGGTAGAGCATTGAAAGTGAAGGAGTTTGGGTTCCTGCCACTGTGGAACACCCTACATGCTCTAAAGATGTTACATGGGACACTTAGGTGAAAGAAGACTAAACTTTTAGTTTCAGACAGCTATTTTGAGTTTTTCTGGCTTGTGGTCCAAACAAATTCTAACTGATGCAGCTTCAGACAACAGAGTGGTATGGACCGTGGAGAATAGACAGGTCATTCCCTAGTTTAAATGCCACTACCACTTATGGCAGGCAATTAATATAATACGGGAATAGCCAGTAAAAGGGCTTTTTAAAGAGAAGCCAAAAATAAAGATTTGTATGTAAAAATCTAATTTTCAAATGTCTGTCATTGATTTGATTTTAAGCTTTTTTTTTTTTAACTAAAAAATATTTTAGAGTTTCCTAGTGGCCCAGCAGTTAAGGATTTGGCCTTGTTATTGCTGTGTTTAGGGTTGGATCCCTGGCCCAGGAACTTCTGCATGCTGTGAGTGTGGCCAAAAATTTTTTTCAAGACCAGTTAAACAGAACTTGTTTGTTTCTGGCTTTGACCTGTGAGTCCTGGTTTGTGAGTGAGGCCCCCGGAGAGGAAGGACTTACAGGGGAAACTGCAGGAGTAAGGAAGGGGCGGAGCTGGGACCATCAGATGCTCAGTCAACCCTGCCATGGAGGACTTGCAGTGGCAGCCACCTGCCTGCGTGAACCCCCACTCCAAGCCCCACTGGGTTTAAGCTTCTGAACTGAGCATCTGGGATTCTTAACAAGGCCAAAACAGAAACAGCCCTACTTAACACACACACACACACACATGCGCGCGCGCGCACGCACACACACACACACACACACACACACACATCGGTGAAGGCAGGTCCCGCAGAAGTGAGCAGTGGCCTGGCAGCCTGGTGAATATTCACGGACACAACTCTTTCAACCCAGGCCTGTCTACCATCTGTTCCTTCCACTAATTGCCAAGCTAAGGAGGAGATGTGTTCTTCGTGGTGGTGCTGAGAAAGTGAGAATGAAGAAGAAACCAACTGCCCACCACTTGTGTCTGGGAGGGAGGGCCAAGGGCTCTCCCGTGTGTCCAGGGCGATGTCATGGAATAGTTACACTCCCCCGAGGAAACGCCAATCGCTGCACGTGGTGCGACCCGCGGTCCTGGTTTGGGAAGAGCCATCTCCGGACATGACGCCCAGCCCCCAGCCTCTGGCTCTGAGGAGGGGCTTCCGTGTGACAGGTTACCTTTCCCCGCACACCCTCCAGACCCACCACCTGTGCCCGCATGAAAGCTTCAGGTGCCAGTGATGGCGGTACTAAGAGCGTGAACTCCAGCCTGACTCCTGCACTGACCAGCTGCGTGACCTTGAGCAACTTACTCTCCTGCTCTGTGCCTCTGTTTCCCCATCTTAAAATCTGGGATAGTAATAGGCTTTTCCTACAGGCTTGCGTCTTGGTTAAATGAGATAACACACAGAACGTGCGTACTTAAGGCAGGGGCTGGCTGGGCTGTACTTTCGTTTTGACGGCCATCATTAGTACTGGTGCCTATGCCGTCTTCCAGTCCCACAGCTCTCCTCTGCTGTTTTGTGAGACAATTAGGTAGGGCTGGGGTCCTGCCCCGAGGCCGGGTGGGGGAAGGGAAAGGACCAGGAGGTTCCAGGAACCCGCAGCCATCAGGGTGCGAGAAAAGGGTGGTGGGTGCTGCTCTCGACTACACTCAAGACCAAAAACACTGGTAATTTATCCCCCCCCCTTTTCTTTGTCTTTTTAGGGCCACACCCACAGCATATGGGGGTTCCCAGGCTAGGGGTCCAACTGGAGCTACAACTGCTGGCCTACACCACAGCCACAGCAACATAGGATCCGAGCCATATCTGCAACCTACACCATAGCTCATGGCAATGCCAGATCCTTAACCCACTGAGCGAGGCCAGGGACTGAACCTGCATCCTCACGGATACTAGTCAGGTTGATTAACCACTGAACCATTACGGGAACTCCGGGAATTCACCCTTTTGGGTGAGTTCTGGGTGTTCGTGTCTTCGTCCTGGCTTTGAGGTCTCCTGGATCTGGTGGTTTCATTATCGGGGCTAAGGAGTGGCTCAGTATCAAGAGCACGGGTGGGTGGCATCTCACCGACACGCGGTCAGATCTCAGCTCTGTCCCTCGGGAGCACTGTGACTTCGGGTAAGAGGCTTAACCTCTCAGTGCTTACGTCTTGTAATGTGTAAAGTCAAGTACTCTCAGGCTCACGTCCCAGGACGGAGGTGAGGAGTGAGATGATAGCGTGGTCCTTGCTCGTAGACCTCAGAATAGAGGGGCGAGCGCTGGTGCTGGGAAAAAACTGTCATGAACAATACTAGCCACTAATCACTAAAAATGTACTGCTTCTAAGCACCCCAGGAAACTGAAGCACAGAGAGGTTAAGTAACCTGCCCAAGGTCAGACTGACAGACTGGCTCTTCCATTATCAATACAAGAGACAAAAGCAAATCAAAGACTTTCCTGGGAGGAATTGACATTCTAGGGAGGCACCGAGGCTGGGACTTAGGGACAAGGTTAAGTTAGAGACCTGCTATGGAGTGGAGGGGTTAGGCTTTACACTGGACAGTAGAGAATTGCTCATGCCGGTGTTCAAGGTCAGAGGGGACAAGTGATAAAAAGAGAGTCTGTGCAGAGCTCTGAGCAGGAGAAGGACCCTCTCAGTCCTTGAGCAATGGGTAAGAAGGCAGCTCTGGTTTCTGGAAGGCACTGGGGGACTGTTCCCATCAGTAGCAGGGGGGACCCCATTGCCTGAGTACAGCTTTGGAACTCATTCTCTGTGGCCTTGGCAGTGATCATGCCCATGCTGGGAGGGAGGGGACAGATGACAGCTCTGCTTTGACAGAGCCCAGGGTCTCCAGGGCAGCCTAACCCTGTGCTCTCATCATTGCCTGGCAGAGCCCAGGCCCAGTGACTGGCAAGGCCGAGGACCTCAATTGGCCTCTGTCATACCTCGGTCTCAGGCTGGCTGTGGGTCTTGGTTTCCCATCAGGGACTCTGCCTTCCAGAAAGTGACCTTGAGAGGCAAGCGGGAATCCCTACACTGACGCATGACAGAGCTTTGTGTTTCCAACGTAACAAACCACTGAACGAGTTTTCTGTGCCAGGCTCTATGCTGGGAGCTTCAAGGCAGGATCTCATTCAACCTCCATCCATTCATCTGTCCATCTATCCATATAACTGCCCATCTACTCATCCATCCATCCATCCATCCTTCTATCCATCCAGTTATCCATCCACTCGGCCATCCAATCATCCATCTACCGTCCATCCTTCTATCCATCCATCCAACTCTTCATCCACTCACCCACGCAACTGTTCATCCATCCATCTGTCCATGTATCCAACAGCTCTACACTGAACGTCTACCATGTTCCACTCAATGGCACAGAGAGTAATTAATAGAGACAACATACTAGAGAGACAAGACACGCATGGTCCCTGTCCCCACAGAACTTCCTTTCTCATGCTCCAGACAGAGTTGGAACTAACCACTTAAATACACGCTTAATTAACACAGAGGTGAATTTCGTGAGGCATCCAGGGTGCTCCTAGAATTGACCATGGGAGGACAGCTGGCCAAGCTGCCTGGAACGTGGGTACAGGCTTTCTGAAGGAGGGACACGAACAGAGGCCAGAAGGTGGAACCGGACATGACAGGTGAGGTGTGGGGGAGGGCGGACAGAGAGGGTTCCAGGTAGAGGGAACCAGGTGTGGGAAACATCAGGAGCGATGGCCACTGAAGAAGCGAGGGAAGGTCCAGGGAACAGAAGGATGGTGCCACGAGATGCAGAAGGTGACGCAGGTGGGGGTCGGGCCGTGACTTCCTGGGGCATGTCGAAGACTTTGGCTTTTCTCCTAAGAACAGAGGCCATCACTGACAAAAGTTGGGGGGAGTGAGCATGGAGGGGGTGAGTCTGCATTTTCGGCCCTGGCGAGGCAAGGAATGGATGAGGAAGGTCAAGATCAGGCGCGGGCAGACTGGTTTGGAAGCTCCTGCGATGGTGTCAGATGAGAAACGCTGGCGGCTTGGTCTAGCCAGGAAAAAAGGACTGAACCTCTTGGGACTGGCAGAGCACACGGAGGTGCATGCAACGGCTGGCCGGTGGGGACCTGCTGACAGCACAGAGACCTCTACCCAGTATTCGGTGACAATCTAGGTGGGAAAAGAGTCTGAAAGAGAATGCATGTGTGTATATGTGTGACTGGGTCGCTTTGTTGCCCAGCAGAAACGATCACAGCCTTGTAAATTAACGATAGTTCAAGAAAACGTTAAAAAATAACAGTAAAAAATTGAAAAATTAAGGAAAGAAATGAACCTCTTGAAGGTATGAGGGGTGGGACACAGCGACTGATGGCATGGTGAGAGTGAGGGAGAGAGAGGCTCAGAGAATTCCCTGGATCCCGGCACCCGGCCATGGCCGGGTCCTCCCCTAAGCAAGCAGCAAGGAGCAGCTGGGAGGGGACCACGTGACTTCCATTTGAGTCGCCTGAGAGGCATCCAGAGAGCAAAGTTGTATAAGGAGCTGGACATGAGGTTCTGCAGAGGGTCCAGCCTGAGGATTAAAGCCCCTCGATGTAGGCTTCACCGCTCCCTCCCATGTGACACACGAGGAGCTGGCCTCGGAAAGGTTGCAGAACAGGCCCAGGCCCCTGGGCTGGTCTGAGTTCATCTCTGGGGAGGAAAAACATCATCAAACCCTAGATTTAAGCACGGCCAGGCTTCCTGCCTCGAGCCAGAGGTCCCCTCTTTTCTTGGATCCAGGTGGTTCCAATGAGCCAGCTGGTGCCGGCTTACAGACAGCTCTCAGCTGACCGCGGCGTCATCATCCTGGGGCCGAGTGGGAGTGGCCGGGGAGATGGTGGATGGACCAGGGCGAACGCTGGCCACGGCTGAGACTCCTCTCCGCGGCCTTGCACATTCCCGCCCCGCATGCCAGCCATAGATCTCTGGACGCGCCTCCTGGCCTTGGGCCTTGCTGCGTCCCCCACCCACCCAGGATGACTTCCTCCTGTGTTTTGGTCTAGGTCCCTGATAAGCCACCCAAGCCCCTTGCCCTCCTGCATCTCCACCAAGCAGGCCAGGTAGACGGCGGTGGACTCCTGGGTCCCCGGAAACCATTGTCTGTTTATCGTCCCCTTCGCTGCTCCCTACCCCCACTCTGTGACTGCCTCTCACAGCTCGAGATAGGTGTCTTCTACCGGTGGGGGTGGAAATTGGTGCAGCCACTGTGGGAGACAGTTTGGAGGTTCCTCAAACAACTAAAAATGGAACTACCCTAGGACCCAGCAATCCCACTCCTGGGCATGTATCTGAAAAAAACAAAAACACTAAACTGAAAAGATACATGCCCCCCCTCAATGTTCACAGAAGCATTATTTACGCTTGCCAAGCTATGGAAGCCACCTACGTGTCCATCAACAGATGAATAGACAAAGAAGATGTGGTATATATACACGACGGAATATTACTCAGCTGTAAAATAGACCAAAATCGTGCCATTTGCAGCAACGTGGATGGACTTGGCATTACGCTAAGTGAAGTAAGTCCGAGAAAGACAAATATTGTATGATATCACTTAGATGTGGAATCTGAAAAATACGACTAGTGAATATAACGAAAAAGAAGCAGACTGACAGATACAGAGAACCATCCAGTGGTTACCAGTAGGGAGGGGGCAGAGGCAATACTGGGGCGGGGGGAGTGGGCGGTATAAACTATCAGGTGTCGGATAGGCTCAAGGATGTATTGTACAACATGCGGAATGCAGTCAATAATCTGAGATTTCTATAAATGGAATGCAACCGTGAAAAGCTGTGTAAAATTGCTTCAACACTTTAAATATAAAAAATTTAAAACAATAAAAAGTTATCACAATGAAAAAGAAAGTGGGAGTTGCCTTCGTGGCTCAGCAGATAATGAACCCAACTAGTATCTGTGAGGATGCGGGTTCGATCCCTGGCCTCGCTCAGTAGTTAAGGATCTGGCGTTGCCGTGAGCTGTGGTGTAGGTCGAAGATTGCGGCTTGGATCCCGCATGGCTGTGGCTGAGGTGTAGGCCAGCAGCTGTAGCTCCGATTTGACTCCTAGCGTGGGAGCTTCCATATGCCGCAGGTTCAGCCCTGAAAAAGAAAAAAAGAACTGTATCTCACCAGGGTGAGAATTCTTAGTGGCCCCCCCAGGTCTGATGCATCGTCAGCCTTGGTGCACACTTGCTGAAAGGCAGGGTGGGCAGGGCAGTGGTGAGAACCGGGGCTTGGCCACCCTGTCTGTGTCCCAGCTTGGCTTCAAATCATTTTCTCTGTGGCCGCAGGCAAGCACTCCCTTTCTCTGATTCTGCGTTTCCTCATCTGCAGACAGAGGCTCAGGAAGGGCCTCACGGCCTGACTTGAAGATTAAACAAAGCCAAGTGCATGGAGGTCATAGCAGAGGGCCCAGTCCATGGTGCTCATCACACACACTCAATAAATATTAGCACAGTTATTATTATTAATGAGGCATGAATCATCTTCACACAGAACAGATGACCTCCGCTAGCCTCCAGGGATTAAGTCAAATCTCTAAAGCTGGAATCTTGTGAGAGGAGGATGAGCCAGGCCAGGCGGGAAGGAGGGAAGGGCTGGAAGAGACTAGATGTTTTCTTTGTTTAAAAAAAAAGAAAATCATTTGGCCATGTTCATGACAAGGCAGATGCATGAGAATAGGTTTATCTGGGTGGTTTTCAGTTCCGCTGTAATTTAAAATAAATAAGTCAATTTAATGTTTATAGAGTGAGTTATGCCTTATTAGGGACACGGTGAGCTGAGGAAACTTGGCCAAGGCGAAATTTGAGAAATTGGCCCCAGCCGTGAGAATAATTACAGGAATGTTTTCGTGCAGAGTCTTGCCCAATGATATTTTCATTCTGTCTAATTTATTAGTTTATTAGCTCTATGGTGAATCTAGAAAGTTATACCACAACACAGGCCTAATTTGATCAGAGCTAAACGCTCACGTCTTCCCAAGGTGGCCTTAATCAAGGAAGAGACCCCTGCTTCGAAAGCATTTCCAGGTTTTCCAGAAAGACTCAGGGCAAAGTTCCCGGACTCTGGGTCCCTGGGCTGCAGATTAGGGAGGCAATAAAGGACTGTGGTCCTGACTGGCTGGTTGCAAACGCCAGCTCCTCTGCTTCCGAATCCTGTGGCCTCAAGTCCTTAGCAGGTCCAGGGCTCAGTTTTCTCATCTGCAGGATGGGAGCGGAAATCATCCCCATGCCGCATGGTAATCCAGGGTGCTCGGCACAGGGCCTGGGCGACCGTTCACCACCAGCTCCGCAGAGCCCACAGCGTGTCTGGCTCAGCACGGGCACTCAGGGGATGTCACTGGTTGATGTGACAAAGGCCAGCATCCGTGTCAGGTGCTGAGCATCTAATCATCACTACCCTCCCGCCTCATGTATGTCGTGCCCATTCTAAGAGCTGCACAAACTCGTTTAAATGTCACCAGCACTCGGCAAACTGGGTACTGTCATCACCACCCTCATTTCAGAGATGGGGAAACGGAGGCCCAGAGAGGGAGGGACTTGCCTGGGGTCCCACGGCCAGTAAGCAGCAGAGCTGGGGTTCCGACGCCAGGAGCTTAGCTCCAGGGAGGCTGTCACGTCACCATCTCCTTTAAGCTGATCCTTATGCTGTAGCTTTATTGTCCATAACAAAGGTCCATGTCTCAGGACACCCCTTGATTTCTGATATCTAACCTCTAGAATGGTGTGAGAATACACTCCCTTTTCCCTTTGGCTTTTTAGGGCTGCACCCGCAGCATATGGAAATTCCTAGGCTAGGAGTCGAACTGGAGCTGCAGCGGCCGAACTACACCACAGCCACAGCCAGATCTGAGCCACATCTGCGACCTACACCACAGCTCATAGTGACGCCAAGATCTTTAACCCACTGAGCAAGGCCAGGGATCCAACTCCGTCCTCACGGATATTAGTCAGGTTCATTACCACTGAGCCACGACGGGAACTCTGAGAATACACTTCTGTTGTTTGAAGCCACTAGTTTGTGGTATTTTGTTTCGCCAGCCCTAGCAAACTGAGGCAGGCAGCCTTCACCTCAGCTGCATATCTGGCTTCTGGAAGCTCAGGTTTCTCCCAGGGGTGTATTGGAGAGAAAAAATGCTCACACTCAAAACAACTTCACTTGCCATCACTCAAAAGTAGATGCAACTCCCTGCAATACCCACCCCAGGAGAATGGATAAATAAACCAAGAATAATCCAGGCAGTGGAGTACTACACAGCAATTGAAAAGGATGGACCACTGCCTTGTGCCACCACATAGACAAATCTCTGACGCATTGGGCTAAGCCAAAGAAGCCCACCACAGAAAGCATGATTCTATTTGTGTGCAAAGACAGGGAAAATCTACTCTAAGTGGATTCAAAAGTCAGAATCACCGTTTCCTCTTGGTGGAAGGAAAGCTCGTGGGATATTGAAAATGCCTTCTTTTTTCTTTTTCTTTATGTTTTTTTTTTCTTTGTAGGGCCCTGCCATGGCATATGGAAGTTCCTGGGCTAGGGGTCAAATCAGAGCTGCAGCTGCCGGCTTATACCACAGCCACAGTGACACCAGATCCGAGCCACATCTGCTACCTACACTGCAGCTTGCAGCAACACCAGATCCTCAACCCACTGAGCGAGGCCAGGGATCAAACCCAATTCCTCATGGATACTAGTAGGGTTCTTAACCCACTGAGCCATGACGGACACTCCGGAAATGCTTCCTATCCTGAGCTGGGCAGTGGGTGGGCACCAGGGCCTATGCTCATGTACTGACCCCCTAAGCTGGACCCTTTATATAAAGCACTTTCCTGTGTATCTGTTATACCCTGATGGAAAAGGGAAATAAATAGACAGAGACCCCCCTCCCGGTGGAGAGCCCCCGAAGCCTCACAGAGCCATCTGGAGTTTGTCCTGTTTGCCTCCAAGAGGCTGGGAATGGATTCTTGTTGAGCAGAGGGGGCACATGCAGCCACGGACAGGACTGGGGGCATTTAGTGGCATCTCAAGAGGATGTAAGATGAGTCCAGGGGCCCCCTTGGCCCGTCTGCAGCTGGAACAGCTGGCGGGGCCTTCACCTGCCGCTCCCCACCCCAGACTTCAAGGGGCTGGCATCGTCACCTTGGCCAGTGGGAGAGAAACAGAGCAGGGAGGGTTAATGATGCAGTGATGCAGCTCAGGCGGTCCCTCCTCCCCCGCCGGCCTCTCCCTCCAGCTCCCTCTCCAGGGCCCTGCTCTGTTCTCACCAACTCCATCCCTCCCAGGGCACCCTGGAATTTTCTCCATCAGACCTCAGCACTTCCAAGCCCTCGTTCCCGCCTCCTCCGCTGCTGCAGTGCTAGAGGCAGCTGAGGGAACGGTCATCCAGGGTAGAAGTGAGCACCACGGGAAGTGTGGTGCAGGGGCTCAGAGAGGCTGAGAGAGATGCCCGAGGTCCCCCAGCTCTGAAAGGGCAGATCTGGACCCCCCCACTCTGGTCCGCTTGACCCCATGGCCTGGGCCCTTCCTCCGTGCTTCCCCAGAGTCCTGCCGAAGTCAAAGCGGCAAGCGAACTTCTAGGCCCACGGTGACTGGAGGCGGAGGCGGACAGGTGCCCTGGCTGCAGATGACCGAGTTCAGATCTTGGCTCTGCCCCTGGCCACATGCTTAACCTGAGGCCAGGCATTTACCGACTCGGCCCCTCGGGTTTCCCATCTGTGAAATGGGATCAATAGTGGTTATCCTTGCCATCGCTGCGAGTTTTTAAGTGGCACATCGCTGGCGTTGTTATCACGGGTGGCTACTAAGATAAAAGCACAAAAGGTGCTATTTCTGCCTGGGAGCCCTTTGAGGGCATCAGACCCCAGAGATACCCTCCATGGGTGCCCTCTGCTGGGGAGAAGCCGAGGGTGGCATAGTCCAGATTCCCCCTTGACCGTAGCTCTTCCAATGTGACTGTGTGAGCACCAGGCACCAGGTGGGATTCTGCCCAGAAGGGTCCAGGCCGCAGCTGTGAGGACGCTGGCCTGAGTTCCGGCTGTTCCCAGCTGCCCTGGTCCAGCCTGATGCCTGCTTACGTTCCCGGATCTGCCCTTCAGGCTGCCTGGGTCCTGTTCTGCCGGGACCAGAGACCTCACAGGGTCATCCGGGCCATCCCCCTGCCTTCAGAAAAGGGGGGCCCCGGCCTCTTGTCTGAACCTCCTTTGCCCTTCCCGCTGCGGAGCTCGGTGGGGCCCTGGAGGCAGCAGTGGTAGGGTGACGGGTCAGACAAGATTCCTCCCCCAAGGAGTGCCAGTCAAACCAGGGAGGGGGTGTGGGCAGATGGAGAGGGCCTCCTGTGACCTCTTTATTAATTTGACATCACGGTATAAAATTTGTCTCATATAGGAGTTCCTGCTGTGGCTCAGTGGTAATGAGCCCGACTAGTATCCATGAGGGCGCAGGCTGGATCCCTGGCCTCGCTCAGTGGGTTAAGGATCCGGCATTGCCGTGAGCTGTGGTGCAGGTCGCAGACATGGCTCAGATCAGGCGTTGCTGTGGCTGTGGTGTAGGCTGGCGGTTACATCTCCGATTCGACCCCTAGCCTGGGAACCTCCATATGCCGCAGGCGCCGCCCTAAAAATTAAAAAAAAAAAATCTCGTACAGAAGACTATCTATAAATATACATTATGGAGCATCTTGGAGTCAAGCACCTGTGATTCAGCTCTCTTGCATTTAACATCACTACGTGCTAGACTTTAGGCAATTCGGGGGTCAGAATTCCCTCAGGGCAGCCCGGTGCTGGTTGGGGTCATCCCTCCTCTCTTACCAATGAGGAAGCTGAGGCTCCAAGTCCTGCCCGGCGTCACCACGGGGAGCATCTGGCAGAGGCAAACCACACCTGCACATCTGCCTGCACCAGAGCAAGGGGTGATGGGGGCCCCCGTGCCCCCAGTCTGCTGGAGCCCCTTACCAAACAGTGGCCGAGGGCCTGTGTTCTACCTCTGACCCCTCGCGTAGCTGGTGGGTTTGAATCCTGGCTCGGCCACTTACCAGCTGTGTGACCTCAAGCAAGTCACTTAACCTCTCTGAGCTCCATCTTTTCCCCTACTAAGGGGGGTAGTAACAGCACTGACGTTGGGAGGATTTATGAGTCTGTGTGCAAGGCATTTACAGCAGGGTACAGAGCTTGATAAACACTGGCATTGGCTTTTTTTTTTTTTTTTAGCTCTCAGATCTCGGGGCTCTGGCTCTGTCATCACTCTCGTGGGGGAAGCCAAGATCCAGGGAAGTTAAATTAAAGAGCCTGAAAGCCCCTGGCAGGGTTGCTGAGTGGGGGGGGAGAGTTATGACCAGCTTCAGTCCCATGGTCCCCACAAAATATTCCACATGCCCAGGAATATTAACCTAGCAAGGGAAGAAGCAAAAGACACGGCCGAACAAATGCCCTGTCAAGGAAGGAAATATGTAATCAATTAGCTGAGCCTCCCCAAACCTCTCCAAATAACAATTAGGAGTGTCAGCCCAGCTTAGGAGGAAATTGCCAGAGCACGGGCCAGCCACTCCCCCGAGAACCCCAACGTGAGGACACGGAACACATCGGGCACTGGGCCGGTTCCCGGAACGTCGTGGAACTGGGAGTATCTGTCTCCAGGTTCCCAGCCCAGGTCTACCGCCTGTTCCCTGCCTAGTGCATCGAGAAAGGGGCAAGCAGGGTTAGAGCTGGCAGAGCCCCTCCCATTCGTGCGCTGGAGAAAAGGGAGACCGAAGCTCTGGGACGTTGAGTGGCCAGCCAAGACACACCTTGGCTTTGTCACAGACTCGGAACCACATCCCAGGACTCTGGTCCCGATGCTGGGCTGGGGGCTAATAGGGATGGACAGTAGTCCGTGCCACGAAAAGCCAACAGGGGCAGAGGGGTAAGAGTGACAGTGACTGGGGTCAGGGTCCCTTCCGATGAGGACATAAGCTGTTGGGAGCTGGAAAGAAAACCAGAGATTCAGACTGGACCTCAGGAAGCCTGAGTCCGGCTTCTGCATTGCGGATGGCTACTGAGCTGTGTGACCTTGAGTCAGTCACTCACCTTCTCTGGTTGCCTCTTTGCTTTTTCTAAAACAAGAAAGACTCTGCAGCCTTGTGTGGTGCCCTTTCATCATCTCAGTCCGTCGTTTGCCAAATGAGGTGACAGGTGCCTCTTTTGTACAAGAGGCTAGTGACCCACGGACTGTTTCTCCCTTGAGTTTATCGACGGCCAGTTTTCAGTGACTCCCTGTCCTTAACTGAGACTTAAGATCTGCAACAACTTGGTGATCCCCCCGGGAGCTCCTCCTCCTCCGTTCACTCACTCCTTCATTCATTTATCCACCCATCCATCCATTGATTCATTCCTGAGATGCCCATGCACGTCTCCTGCCCTCTCCCACCTGTGCTTTTCCAGAAGCCTTAGGCTCATGAGCCTCCTTATCCACCATCCATCGCACCTAATCCTCACCTCCTGCAATGCAATTACCTTCCAAGGCCAAAAAGATTCTCCCAGAACGTGGGGACTTTATTAGACCGCAATCATATATTAAAGAGGAGGTTGGACTCACCCGGAGCAAATTCTAATGTGAAGAAATACCACAGTGACAAATACTTTGTTCTGAACTATTTACTAAATTAAGTCTTTCCCGGACATTTTTAGCCTTCAATTTTTTTAATACCAGCAATAAAGCAGTTGTGTAATTAGTAATAAAGCTGACAGCTGGGTTACTGATTTTTTTTTTTTTTACTTAGAAGAAAAAGGATAATGTGTGTGTGTGTTTGTGTGTGTGTTTAATTTCTAACAGCTCTGGTTCTCTGACTGCAGATATATTATTTGCCATCTCAGCAACTCTACCCCCAGGGCTGTGGGCTGGGAGAAAGCGGCAGTGAGCTCTGTGGAGTCAAAATTGCTCGCCATTCATTAGGCGTCAGAAGATTTTAAGTTTCACAGCTGACTTGCTGTGTGACTTTAGGAACATCATCCGTAGTCTCTGGCCCTCGGTTTTCTCATCTGGAGAACAAAGGGGTTGGCTTGAGTGATGCCTGGAGGCCACTGGCAGTTCTGTCCCAACTCTGGGGGGGGGTGTCCTCTGGGGGGTACACTAAATGTGTTGGTGGCTCCCGTATTTATATCTGTGGCCCGAAGCCTTTCCCTCGCCCTGTGTTTTCACTGATGTACTTGCCGTCTGTGCTCGGGTGTGTAACAGGAGTGCGTAACCCGGTCCAAGCAAAACAGGTGTACTTTGCACCCCACCCACAGCCGTGGCCGGTCCTGGCCCATCCCCCAGGCCCGTCTCCACCTTCATGCTGTGGTCGTGGCCTCAGACGTCACCATCGGCTCCTCTCTCTGATGTCGGCCCTCTCCACCCATCGGTGAGGCCCAGCCGCTCTGCTTCCAAACGCTTCTCCCATCACTTCCTTCCGCCTCCACCTGGGCCAGCCCATCACCGCCTCGCCTCCCTGGTCTCCCGCCTCCACTTTCACCACCTCACCAGTAGCCACGGTGCATCTTTTAACAACAGAAACCGGGAAACAAGACCAACCTCGACGGCGCCTCATCACCCCTAGAATATAACTCAAACTCTCTCTAATGACCCAGAAGGTTCTAGAGCAGCGGTTCTCAAACTTGCCCGCATACTGGAATCACCTGGGTGGCTCTGAAAAACTGGTGTCCGTGTCCCCAACCCCTTGCCCGCAAACTTCTGATTAAGCGGCTGGGGTCTGGCCTGACATCAGGAGTGTGTAAAGCTCCCCGGATGTTTCTGATGCAGACCGTGGATGCTGGCACCCGCCCACCTGGGGGATGACTAGAGGCACAGGCGCTGGGCCCCTCCCCCGGACCCACTGAACGAGAACCTGCACTGGTACAAGCAAGGCCTGGGCCTGGTCAAATTCAAGAGGCCTGTTGCATGAGATCTGGCCTCTGCTGACTCCTCGCCTCGTCTCCCAAGTTCCTCAAGGGGCTCGTCAATTCCCTGGCCTCCCTGGGCTTGTTTCTGCTCTTTCTTGTCACATCGAGCTTGCTCCTGTCCCAGACCCTTGCTTCCTTCTTGGCTAGTGTGCTCTTTCTCTCACATTGGCGTGGCTGCTTCATTGTGGCTTCCAGGCTACAGGCACCTCCTCGCCACTCCTCTCCCTTGTCAGCTTCTTGGGGACAGCCTTCTTACCTCCCTTGATCCCCCTTGTCTCCTGATGTCTTCGGTTAAACACCTTTTAAAAGGTGGATGAATAATCAGGGCAAGCCCTTGCTGTGATGCATGGGCCACCTTGACTCCATTCTGAGCACCCTACCCAGGATGCTACCTAATGCTGGGCTCCCGATTCCTCGGGGTCGTTTCTCGGTGAAGACATTGTCTCTGAAAAGTCCCTGGTAAAAGGCAAACTGCCAGAAGCACCCCCGAGCTCCCGCCCTATCCCATCAGCATGGAGGCCTCACCGCATTCACTGCGGAGGGGCCCAGAGGAGGAAAAGTTCTGCATCATGGGGAAGCTCTCCCAGCTTTGGGAGAGTCGCGTCCGCTCTCTGGGCTGAGCCTGGTCTCAGATCTAGACTCCAGAGACTTCAAGCAAATGGTAGTTGTGGAAGTTTTGCTGACCACTTGACATAATAATTCCACATTTGGATAACTTGTCGGCTCATTAATTTAGCACATCTCCACTGAGACTTCGGGCTGGACACTGAGGTCCTAGAGATGAAGAAATGAGGGTCCCTGTTCTTGAGGGACAAGACCCATCTTTGGTGATGGGGGCTGGGGGCGCAGGCAGGGGACCCCGTAGATGCAATACCCCAGTGTATCACCAGAGGGCAGCAGACAGCTTTGCAAGCACCTGCCTCCCCAGGGAGGACACTGGTGAGGAGGAAGCGTTTGGGGAGTCCCCAGTGGCCTCCTAGTGGGCCTGGGGACAAAGGGAGAATGGGGGCAGGTGGGTGCTTGAGCTTGATCTGTGGCAGCGGTGGACTTAACAGAGCTTATCTCAGTCACTGCATGTAAGATCTCCACTAAGATCCGAACACAGAGAAGTGCCCACCCTCCCATGTGAAACGGGGACCTACTTGGAGCCCTGAGATCCAGGGTCTGTGGTGCTGGGGAGATTCTGGGGCCATAGAGGGGCTCAGAGCCAAGTGATGCAAGAATGTGCAGGGAGAGTAAACGGGAAAGCAGCGTGTCTGCACGCGCGTGCCCGTCTGCGCGCTCAGAATGGAAGGATATAGCTCCCGCACGGGGAGCGTGAGATGAGACGGGGGAAATGAAGATCACTGCGCTAAGAAAGGAAAACCCCAGAAGCTGAAAGGAAGTGAAATTCAGGGGGAAAAAAGAAGAGGGTAGACCTTGACCAGTGGGAAATGGGGGGAGGCGGGACCCACCAGGGCCCGTCCTTTGGGAGCGAGCGGAGTCCCAGCCTGTGCCAGGGGAACTGGCCCAGGCTGCTCACGGCCTGGGCGGGGGCAGATTTGTGTGAGCAGATAATTGCGACCTGGCATGAGAAGAGCTGAATGCAATGACAGGGCGCTTCTGGAGCCCTGCCGGCGGCGGCGCTGACTCTGCCCAAGAGCCGCAGGGCTGGGGAGGGCTGCTCAGAGCAAGGCATTTGAGCGGGGTCTGTACGCTGGGCTTCAAGAAGGCAGAAAAAGACCAGCAAGAGCTGGAGAAGGAGAGGAGTGGAAACAAAGAACCTGACACGGGGAGGAGGGTCAAGAAGAGAAAAGAGCAGCAGGGCAGAAGGAAAGCAGGGAGCAGGACTGGCAAGCTCAGTGGGGACTTTTTTTTCCTTTTTAGGGCTACACCTGCACATATGGAAGTTCCCAGGCTCAGGACTGAATTGGAGCAGCAGCTGATGGCCTACGCCACAGCCACAGCAACATGGAATCCGAGGCGCATCTGAATCCTACACTGCAGCTTGCAGCAATGCTGGATCCTTAACCCACAGAGCAAGGCCAGAGATTGAACCCCCATCCTCACGGACCTTATGTTGGGTTCTTAACCTGCTGAGCTGCAATGGGGACTCCCTTTCTTTCTTTCTTTTTCTCAGTGGGGATTTAGGCAGAACAGTGGAAGCATGTTACTCAGCAAGTCCGTGGAATTGAAGGCGCCAGCTGAAGCGGCCGAGAGATCTGGGTGCATCCTAGGTTGCATTTCTGGGGCCAGGATGGAGCATCATTTGGTCTCCTAGGCCAGGGCATCTAAGGACCTGGAACTGCCAGGCAGTGTCTGTTTTCACAGTGGTGACTAATTCTGGCAGCTTCTTACCTGGAGGCAGCAAGGATCTCTTGGGTGTCAGATCCACTGTGTGTGTGTGTATGTGTGTGTGTGTGTGTGTGCATGTGTGCTCATGCATGTGCATGTCGGATGGAGACACAAGGTCACACACTCAAAGTCACTTGAGCCTCCAGCTCCTGGCAGGGGTCCTGGCAAGGGGTGAGCAATTCTGACTGTTGGATGAGCCTGCCCCTGATGGCCCAGAGACCCAACGTGGCTCCAGTGGCCTGCGGAATGCCACAGCCTGGGTGTGAACCCAAGCTTCCCCTTGTTCAGCCTGTGTGACCTTGGACATGTGGCCGCCCCCTCTGTTCTTTTGTGCCACCGTCATCTATATAACAGGATTCGATGAGTCAGGCCTGTGCTTCACCAACTCGGGATGATTGTTGGGGTTAAACCAATGATGGATGGGAAAAGGTGTTGCTGACAGCTTGAAATGATAATTCCATAGCCGGATAACCTGTCAGCCTATTGAGTCGAGTAGCCTTAGTGAGGCCCTGGGCTTCCATCCCAGGCCCTGTGTCAGGTGCCGAGGACTTAGAAAGAGGGAGGGCCACCCTCCCCCTAGCTCAGAGAGGAGACTTCGGAGGGAAGGCTGAGTGGGGCGTCTCTGCAGATCCCTGCCTGGGGCCTAGAGAGGGTAGGGCCGGGGACTTTTCCTTCTCAAATGGATGCTTAAGGGGTGGGAGGCCCAGGTGGGGTCCTGCAAAACTTCTGGCTCAGAAAGCATGGGTAGGAGATTCCGTTGTGGATTAGGGGGTTAAGAACCGGACATAGTATCTGTGAGGATGCGGGTTTGATCCCTGGCCTCACTCAGTGGGTTAAGGATCTGGCGTTGCCTTGAGCTGTGGGGTAGGTGGCAGATGCGGCTCAGATCTGGTGTTGCCGTGGCTGTGGCTGTGGCTGGCAGCTGCAGCTCCAACTGGACCCCTGGCCTGGGACCTTCCCTATGCCACAGGGCCAGTCTTAAAAAGAATAAAAAATAAAAATAAAAATAAAAATAAAGACAGAAAAGAAAGCACGGGAATCTCCACCTTTGGGGAAGGTGCCAGGGAGCTGGCTGTAGAAAGCAGATCTTGCTCCCGGGCTCCCCCCCACCCCCGCCCAATCAAGGCCCCACTTCCTGAGAAGCTAGGCACAGGCTCCTGCAGCTATGGCTCTCCTGAGAAATAACTAGTGATATTTGGGGAGGGGGGCACCCAGGCCCCAGGGTTGATTGGTGCCTGAGAGTTTATTCTGGGCTGAGAGGTCACTGGCTGATCTAGCTATTCGGTCATCTTTAACCCAAACGAGCTTGGCCCCTGGGAGCCTTAGGACAACGGTCTGTTGGCCACCGGTTGCCGGCAGCAACTAGAATTATCTATGCCTTGCAGCTTCCCACTGAATTCTTGGCCCCGTCTGTCCAACAGAACAGATGGGAGGTGTTGTGTGAAGCAGAGCTTTCCAGATTTCGCTGCCAACATCTTTACCTGGAAGATTTTTAAGAGACTGCTTCCCCAAGCCTTGCCCCAGACTACTTCATCAAATTCCATCTTGGTGGGCCCAGGGACTGGTATTTTTAAAGTGACTCCCAAGGTGATCCTAAGTCAGGTGGTGTGCTGACTGGCCTGCAGTGTAAACACACCTGAGGATGGCTGGTGCTCAGATGACGTCACTTGTGGCTTCTCCTTTAGGCCGAGGTGAGATGAGAGGGGAGAACTCAGCTAAAATTCCCTGGGAGGCAGGCTGCAGCCCCCACTCCTAAAATAATCCCTGGTTTTGATTTAGGATTAGGGATCCACCTGGGGTTGGAGCCCTGGGGTACTCTTCTTCCCCCCCTTTTTTTTTAATCTTTTTAGGGCCGCACCTGCAGCATATGGAGGTTCCCAGGCAAGGGGTCTAATTGGAGCTACAGCTGCCGGCCTGTGCCACAGCCACAGCAATGTGGGATCCAAGCTGCATCTGTGACCTACACCACAGCTCATGGCAATAACAGATCCTTAACCTACTGAGCGAGGCCAGGGATCGAATCCACAGCCTCATGGTTACTAGTCGGATTCATTTCTGCTGCACCATGATAGGAACTCTGCCCGCGGTGTTCTGATGGGACTCAGAGGCAGCTGTTAGGAACAAGGTGCTGAAGGGTTCAAGGTTATCCTTACAAGGTCACTCTGGCTCATTCACATGCCTGGCTGGGAGATTTCTGGGTGGGAGAGAGGGGAGTGGGTTTACAGTGGGTCAAAAACTGGGTGTGAACTTGATAGTTCCCTAAGGGCAGGGTCTGTGTTTGTCCAGCCGCCCGGTGCCTAGGACCTATCGGGCATAGTAGGGACCCAACGTGTGTCTGCTGAGTGGTTGGATGGATGAATAAAAGAAGGACCACTTGCTGGGCAAGCAGCCCGTGTCATGTACGTCTGTTCTGGAGACAAAAGATGTGTGGTTCAGGACAATGTCAGAGGGGGCGAGCTGTACAATTCACGCTTACAAATCCGCAAGGGTCCGAGTGGAGAAAGGGTTTACCCTGCCCGTTCACAGCCAAGACTGCAGAAGGGACGCCAAATAGTCCAAAGGGAAAGAGACCTCCCTCTGCTCTTTGGACCCAACAGGGAATTTGTCTACTTAAAAGCCAGTGCTATTTTTTCCTTTGGAACGGATTCCAGTGGGCTTCAACTCTGAAACCTCCGTCTGCCTACCTGGAGCAGCCTCATTACTACCTCAGCCCTTCCCTCCCTGCCCCTGGGCCTTTGTACACGCGGTGTCCTCCACCTGCAGTATCAGCTCCTGGGTCCTGTTTTTGTCTAAAACCTCCGTAGGCTTCTAGGGCCCCTTCACATGCCACTTTCTCCACCGTTTCTGCAGCCTCTCCATCTCTGATCATCACTGCCTTTTACATCTCAATCCTCCCCCGACAGCCACCATCACTTGATTACTTGAATTGTGAGCTCTTTATCTCCATGTTTTAGCTTCTCTTCCTTTCCTCTCATTCCACAAATATTTATTGTTCCTCTCTAAATGCCAAGTAGGTTGTGGGGTCACCGAGATGAAAAAGATAAGAGCAGAGCCTCGGAGGATCTTATGGGCTCGTGGGGGTGGGGGCAGGGCGGGCGGGCTCTAAGCCCCGCAGAGGCAGGGACAGCATCTGGCCCACCTCTGGGCACCGTGCCCCCAGCTCTGTGTCCTGAATACAGCAATATGAGCTACCTGGAGAGTACATGAACGGATGGAGCTCAAAGTAATAAAGGAAGTGGCATTTCTTTCCGGGTCCTCAATCCTCCAGGCTCTTTTTTCATTGACTTGGTTTCTCCCCCATCTCGCTCTCCAGATAAATATGAATTAGGAAGGGGTAATGCGCATTCTTCATGAAGCCCGCCAGGCTCCACCCCACCCTCCCAGCTGTTCTCAACCTCCTGGGGCGGTTGAGGGGGGCGGTGGCGGGGAAGGTGCGTGGTCCCGTGTTCACAGGGTATGGGAATCGGAGCTGGGTGGGTGCCCCCAGCTTGGCCTCCTGGCCTCTGCCAGCCCCAGGTGGTGGTCCAGCTCCTGCTCCCAGCTTCGCTCAGACTTGGAATCCGAGCCCTGAGACCTCTGCGGAGACCTCTCTCGCCCTCCTAGGCTCCGCGGAAAGCTCCTTCCTTTCCTGGCCCCTCCAGTGCACCCTCCCGTTGGCTACCAAGGTGAGCTTAACGAGACACCTGTCACAGCAGACCCTAAGCTTCAGTAGCCTCTGGGACACTGAGAATAACTTCCTTCTTTGCTCCCTGAACTCTGGCTACGCGGGCCCTCTGGCAGCTCCTGGATCGTGCCAGGCTCTTTCTCACTTCAGGACCTTTGCACTTGCTATGGCTTCTACCTGGAGTGCCCTCCCTCCCTCCAGCCTGGTGTCTGGCTTCTTTTTTATCCTATAGATCCCTGTTCAGACATCATTTCCCACAAGAAACCTTGTAGCACCTCGGCCCCAAACACACACACTGTTACCCTCCCCCCTTCCATCACCTTCCCTCATTCTCTTCGCGTATCCATCACCACTTGTAGATATTTCTTCTTATCCTTTGAAACACATTTTAACCGTCTGTCTCTCCTTACCCTACATTGCAACCCTTATGAGAACAGGTCTCATTATGTCTTTTTCACCATTTTATCCCCAGCACCGTCTCTGACGTATAGCAGTTGCTGATTCCTTGGTAAGAAATACACGATGCCTGTGTTGGCGGAAGATGCAGAGACCAGAATTCCTTCTCGCTAAGCTTATCCCTGGTCGGGGAGAGCTGCCGTGGAAGAGGTCCCCCACGCCTTCCCCACGAACCGAACCATCATGCCGTCATCAACAAATCGTCCGCTTTGTGTAGGGGTGCTGGGCGGGGGGCTGGGGAGATGGCACTGAAGACCCTGTCCCCGTGGGGCTTCCGGCCGAGTAGGAGAGGTAAACTTTGAACTCCCGGTCAGGGCAGCGAGTATGGGGAGAGGAAGGGTGCTGGTGTGCCTGACTCAGTCTGGGCAGTCAGGATGGGCTTCCTGGAGGAAGCAGCAGTTACACTGAACCTGAAAGGTTGAGTAGGGCCTTGGCAAAGAGAGGGGGGCAAGGCACGGGATGGATCTTGACCCCTGGAGTCCAGATCTCCCTCACCACCGGATAGGGCCAGTGAAGCCTGCCTGGTATTCCTGAGGACATCCGGACCGATGGAATGGGAGAGGCAGAGGCCTTCGGGAAATGGGAGGCACAGCGTTTGGTGGGGAGAGCAGGGGAGGGCAAAGGCTCTCTGCGGTTCACCTTGGCCTCCAGGAGGTCACAGCTGCCATCGGGGATGGCCACCATCTACAGGGATTAATAGTTTTGCCCACACAATCCTCTCATCCATGGGGGGGCAGCGCATCAGTCTAGCCCACCTGTGCTGGGCTTGGCGAACCCGGTGGACGGGGCCGAGGTGTGGGCAGGTGTGGGGGACCGCAGATGTGCAGGAGCCCAACAGGGGGACCGTCGCCCGTATCCTACCTTCCCACTTAGGAGTCCCTGAGAAGCGGAGCCTGAGACAAGGCTTAGTTGGGAGGATATCCCTGGAAGCCGGAACGGGAGTAGGGACCAAGCAAGAAGGAAGTCAACGCAGGTGTGCCCCGGAGGTTATTCTGGGGGACCTGCTGCGCCTCAGCTCCACCGGGCAGCCTGGGGACAGTGGAAAGCACGCCTCTGAGTTGCCCCACCTGGGAGGGGGTCTCATCCAAAGCCTCCCATCAGTCATCACCCGAGGCCGCTCTGAACATCAGCTCCCTGGCACTAGGGCTCCCACCTCTGCTACCCACCCCGTGTCCCCGCCTTCCCAGCCTGCAGATCTCAGCCCAAGTGCCGCCTGACTGATCTCAGCCCAAGTGCCGCCTGACTGAGAGGCTCTGCCCAGGCACCATCTAACGACACCCCAGCACCTAGGTCCTCCTGGCACTAAACGCTGCTCGCTCCTCGTTACGCAGCGGTCGCCATCTGGACTCGCGTCTTTATGGAAACGGGTCATGATAAATTTGCGTCTTGCTTCCCTTGTTTACTTTCTGTCTTCCTCCCAGGAGCATCAAGCCCTGTCTTTCTCCCTGCTGCTTCCCGGACACCTTGCATCACGCCAGGCTGCTAGTAGGTGCTGAATTAAACCTCGTTTGAAGAAGTAAATAATTGTCCATTCCGAGCTGGGCGTTCTGGGCTTTGAGGCTCAGAACTAGAAAGGCATTTGCTAAATGGAAGTACTGGGGGGCTGAAGAGGGCAGTGGCCTGCCCAAGAGGTCATGAACTGGGGTACCACCTGCACCCCCCCCCAAGCTGGGGACAGAAGCCCTGTCACCTACAGGCCTCCTATCCCTCCGGGAACCCCACCAGGTGGAGGAAAAGTGCTGGGAGTCCCTGGGGCTGCCCTGGCTGCCCAGGAAATTGCTCTCTGCCAGCTCTTAGTAACCTCCCCTGGCTCATTCTCTCCCCACTTTCCCCAGCTGAAGAGGAAGCGGCTCAGACAGCTGTGGAACTGGGACTCTGTCTAGATGAGTTGCATTAATTTGTAAATATCTTCATTTATATGTAAATGTGGAGTCCCGCGCGCCCCTCACCAGCCCAAACGGAGCCCCGCGGCCAGCGCCGCAGCCGGAGAAGCAGTCTCCACCTGCACGGCTGCTCCTGCGGCCGCAACTTTCCTCCGGAGGGTCTGCGCTTTCCTACCCTTCTGCCAGGGCCTCCTCCCGGCCTCCCGCCCTGCCTTTTGCCCCCCGGGAGACCCTCCACTGTGACCGAGGCTCGGGGAGAAGCCTGGGGAGGAAAAGAGCACAGACCACAACTGCATTGCTGTGTGACCTTGGACGCCCGTCTTTCCCTCTCTGGGCCTTGGTTTCCTCAGCTATACAATGAGGAAGGCGGAGCGTGGTGGAGGGGTAGGATGCAGTGGGTTGGGGTCTGATCGAGTTTTTCTAGCAAGGGACCCTTGACCTCATGGTAAAATCAAGGACGATAGAAAATAATAATGGGAGTTCCCGTCATGGTTCAGTGGTTAACGAATCCGACTGAGAACCATGAGGTTGTGGATTCGATCCCTGGCCTTGCTCAGTGGGTTAAGAATCCGGCGTTGCCGTGAGCTGTGGTGTAGGTCGCAGAGGCGGCTCAGATTCCACGTTGCCGTGGTTGTGGTGAAGGCCGGCGGCTACAACTCCTGTTAGACCCCTAGCCTGGGAACCCCCATATGCCACGGGTGCAGCTCTAGATAAAGGCAAAAAAAAAAGACAAAAAAAAAGAGAAAATAATAATGACAATAATACCTGTCTGCCTGCAAGCTGTTGGTAGTGACCATCGGGAGAAAGAATGCCTATGAGAAGGCTTGTACGAGATACAGAAAAAGGTGAGGGCTTTTTCATACAATGAGAAAAGGAGGGTTTTTCTAGGCAATAACAACAAACGGGCACCGCTCAGCGACTGTGACTGCACTTTATGCAAATTATTACCTGGTGGGCGGTCACGAGGCTGCAGTGTGCGTCTTACCACTGTCACTCCCTTTTAGAGATCAGGAAACTCGGGCGCAGACTTGCCAACCCAAGATTACTCTAAAGCAAGGGCGCGTAGAGGAGCCAGGCTGAACTCAGGCCATCAGACAGAAATCTCACCCCAACCCCGCAACGACGGTACAGACCCATCACATGAAGCCTGCTTCACAGGTGTGGAAACCGAGGCAGAGAGAGCCGAAGGGCCTGACCGTCATCCAAGGTTACTGGGCGGGAGGTAGCTGAACTGGGATTTGAATGGGGTCTCTGGGTACCAGGACTGGGCTCTGCATGCATGAGCTGGAGGAGGTCAGTGATGCTTGGGTGAACTCTGGGCTTCCTTCCCGGCTCAGGAATCAGAGCTGAGGAGTCATCTGGAGCCCACGCCTGCAGCAGGGGCTGGGCACCCGGGGCTGACACGGGACGCAGGGGTGAGGTGCGGTGCTGTTGCTTCTCAGAGACCATGGTAACCAAGCAGGGGTGTGGCGGGCGGTGTTGGGTTTCTGGGAAGCCTGGAGGTGAACTGAATGTTCACAATCATCTGTGGCTCCCAGAATAGTTATTTTCTTCTCCAAAATGAGTTTTTACTTTTTTTTTTTTCTTGTTTTGATCGGAACTGTCTTGTCTTAGGTGTGCTTCAATATTTTAAGAAAACTTAATTCCTTTCTGGAAACGGGTCCAGGAGAAAAATCATAAATAGATGAATGAAGGCCTCTGTGAGGCCATTTGTACGCCTCTTCGGAGTCCCTTCTACCCACAGTCTCACCCGATTCCCCCAGTAAATGCTGGATCCGAGCTCCTGACACAAAGCCCAGAGTGCAGGCACCCCCAGAAAGCTCCTCCAGGGACCTTCTATTCTTACCAAACTGGGCGGGGAAGGACCACTGGCCAGATTCTCAATGTGGGGCGGATGTGCTCTTGGCATCTTCTCATTTCACCCAGAAGGAAACTGAGGCTCAAAAAGCTGGAGAATTTACCTAGGCTCATCCGCTCGATTTGCAAATTTCATTGTGCACCTATTGTGTGTCGGACCTCGTGCTGAGAGCTGAAGATGCAAGGAGAAGGGGGAGCCCCTATTCTGTCCTGCGGCTCCGTTCACAGAGGGAGGGACCGCCCTGCGTGTGGAGGGCAGGGCCTCCTCCTCCCCAGGATCTCCCCGCGTGCCTGGTGTGGCCAAGCTCGCTTCTAGCTTTGGAGCAGACTGTCACTTTCTGCCTGGCCACCAGGCAAAGCACTTGGCTTTGTAGTGTGAAAAAGCATGTCTGTGTGTGTGAGTGCGCGCACGCGCACAAAACTGCACACCCAGTGTGTGTGTGAAGCTATTCTTCATTAATGCAGTGAGGCCCCCCTCGTGAGGGAGGGGGTGTGGGGTGGGTACGGGGGAAGCTGCGGCCATCGGCTTTGGGGGAGATCAGTCCTGCTGGCGTGAGGGGCTGTCTAAAGAAGGGGACCCACAGGAGGACCCGCTCGAGTTGGGTTCTGAAGGCTCATGAGGAGTTTAGCAGGGACCAAAGGGAACAGGGCAGAGTAAAGGGTCAGAGCAATAATGCAGGGGCGGGGCTTTTAGGGACCGCGACGGTGGGGCTTGGGGCCTTCGGTGCCGTGCACCTAGAACAGGGCAGGGCCTGGAATGGGATCCAAGAACTTAAAGTCTTCTAGACTTTAAGGGGCTGGAATATGATGGTCTCCATCCCCAAAGGCTTTTCCTTCCCCATCTTGTCGCTGCTTCTGACCTGGATTCTAGTGGCTTAGGGTCTCTTTTCCTCCCCAGGTTTGGATCCCGTGGGGAACCAAAGACCATGTTCCACGGGCTTCAGGGCCAAGCAGCCCAGGTTCACATCCCACTTCTGGCATTCCTGGCTGTGTGACTTCAGGCACTTTGCTCACCCTCTCTGATCCTCAGTGTCCTCCCCTGGAAAGGGGGTTTGGAGACCCACCTTGCAGGACGGTGGGAGGAGCCGGCGGGGGAGGCCGACGCGAAGGGTCTGCTCCGTGTGGCAGAGCTGCGACTAGACCCCCTTCCTACTTCCTCCCCGCTCAGGAATGGACACCCCCCACCCCGCGCGCCCACTGCAGCAGAGCCCCAGCTCTGTCTTCCAAGCCTGTGGACAGTGATCCTGAGACCACCAGCCCCCCAAGAACAGTGCGGGGTAGACGTGAAAGGCCTGGAGCAGCGGCCCCCGGGCGGCCCTCACCTCACGGTGGACTGGTACACCAGGTCCTCGCGTTTGCGGTAATTCTCCATGTGCGAGAAGTTGGTGGAGAACATGGCATCGAAAGTAAAGATTTTCTGCTTGATGGCACCGCCGTCCGTCACCTGCAAGAGAGCACAGAGGAGCCACAGGTGAGCGCTCGGCCAGTCCTGCCACTCCTTTCCCCCAGGTGGGGTGGGCTCCCGGGCTGCTGCGGAGATGCAGGGAGCCCCTGGAGAAGCCTCTGGTGGGAAACATCGCAGTTGCCGCTAAGACCCTCCCCGCTCATTCCAGCTTCACTGATACGCAGACCGAGGCTCTGAAGTCCAGTGCCCTCCTGAGGTCCCGCAGCTAAGAAAGAGCAGGGCTGCCTCTTTCGTCTGGCTCTTTCCAGTGCAGCAAGTGGTCCCACTTCCAAGATCCCATTGGTTGGCCTTGCAGAAATGATGGGCAAAGCTTGGGGAGCTGCAGATGGGGCCCGAGAACGTGAATGTGTTTTGCGGTCAGCCACAGAGTCCCAGCCTGGTCCTGTAGCCATCCCCGCCCAAGGAGAGAAGGAATTCTCGCCAGACTGGGCACAGAGGGGAGAAGAA
>PVHT021183551.1:8257050-8296044 GCA_004024745.2 Catagonus wagneri | reverse complement strand
TGCGGAAAGGAGACTGTGTGCTGAGGGCCTGGGGCAGAGAGGACGAGCAGGGAGTGGAGTCTGGGGAGCGAAATAGGGACCGGATCAGGGAGGGCCTGGTGGGCAAAGGAGCTCAACTCTGCTAAAGGCAAAGGAGGTGGAGTTCCCTGGTGGCTTAGTAGGTTAAGGACCTGGTGTTGTCATTGCTGTGGCTGTGGTTACTGCTGTGACTCCCTGGCCTGGGAACTTCCTCATGCCATGGGGGGTTGGGGGGACAAAGGTGAAGGAGGTGCAGACCTTCAGATTCTAGTCACCAGCTCCCTCTGGCCTGATGGAAGGGGTTCATTTGGAGACAGGGGAACCGGAGGAGGCTGACCCGGGGGATGGAGTGAAGAGGACAGCGGGGGACTTGCCTGCCTCTGGCTGCCCTTGGGACAGGTCAGGAGGGAGGCCAGGAGTCCCCATGTCACATAGGAACACGGATGCCCGCCCGGAGAGGGCCTGGGAGCCCAGCAGGTGGTTATAAGGCCCACACTGGAAGACAAAGGCTGCGCAGGTGCCCAGCTGTTCACAGCTGATTAAAAGCTGGACCCAAGTGTGCCCTAATCCAGGCTGCCGCCCACCCGCGTCCCCAGCCCCTCAGCTCTGCTGCCTCCCGCTAATGAAAGTGTTACTCCACAAAGCAGCAAGGTATGTGTTGTCACTGTTTCAATTATTTATCTGTTTACTCGGCTGCAGTTTTCCGCTTGTCTCAGCAACTCTATTATAGACTGGGAGCTTGCAGCCTCTCGCCGCTCAGCTGGGCTCCGCGCTAACAGCCTGCGACGGGGAGGCCTCATGCCTGGTCCTGGAGAAATGGAATTAACTCCCTGTGGCTCTGTGCGCTGGAGGCAGGAGAGGGGGCTGGGAGGGCGGTGGCCAGGGACAGGGCTTCTCCAAGGGGAAGGGGGGAGGGGGAAGATTCCAGAAAGCCCCTTCCCCGGGGCCAGCCAAGGCAGCACTGGAGCCGGGCTCTGCCTTCCTGGGAGGACGGGCCCCTGGCACAGCTGGGCTCCTCCGGGCACATCTGGACCCCAGCTGATCTGGACCACATCTGTTTGGCTGAGGCGGTGGTATTGCTGCTGGTTGAGGACACACCGATTCCATGCAAGCCAGGGCAGCATTAATTGAGCGCCAGCTGTGTGCCAGCCAAGACTCACCTCAGTAGGGATCGGCCTCCCCAAACTGCAGGCTCATAGGGATGCGAGACCTCCGGCTGTCCCGAGGTCCCCAGGGAGCCCCGGCCAGGCTGGCGAGGGTTAACATGATGACAACGCATTCACAAGCTCCGGGACCCTGAGCGGGATCAGCAGCAGGACTTCCCACTGCAGTTTCTGCTCTTTGAGCTCCTGCCCTTTGGTGCCTCGGGCACGCTCATCTGCAGCTCATTCCCTGCCCTTGTTTCCTCTCTGGGGGCTTTGCTCTTTTTTGACAGCACGTGCGTGCGTGCGTGCGTCAGAGGCAGGACAGCACATCCTCTGGTCCTCTCACCTGGCCTCCCACGGGCTTCTCAAACAGGGGATGATGGGAGGCAGGGAGAGTGAGGAAGAGGAGCAAAGGACCTTTAAAGCAGGGCCCTGAATAGGGGGGGCTGATTTTGCCCCCTCCTCCTGGAGACACTTGACAAGGTCAGGAGCCAGTCTGGGTTGTCACCACCTAGGGGCAGGGGGTGGTACTGACCTCTATCAGGGAGAGGCCAGGGATGCTGTAACCATCCCAGGATGTCCGGGAGAACCCCCCAAGGGTGCACTGTTGGCCCTAAATATCCACAGTGCCGAGACCAAGAAATCCCCTCAAAATGCATCGCTTTATACAGACCCACTGTGTCCCTGGAAAGAGAGCAGAACAGAAAAAATCTCCCCATTTCGCAGATGAAGGAACTGAGGCTCGGAAAGGCTAAGTGATTCAGCCCAGGTCCCACGCTGGGCTCTTGGTACAGCTCAGGCCCCTGGACCAAAGTTTGCATCCCATCCGCTACACTGAAAAGGGCCGTGGGTGAACTAAAAGCCTCTCAGCCCCCCTCCACCCTCAGGGGCCGCCTCGTTAGGAGGGAAGATGCCGGAAGCCCAGCGGAGGTTTGAGGAATTTTCTCCCAAAGTCATAAAAGTGGAAGGCATCCTGCCTGTTTGACTTGTAGCCTCGCCTCCCTTCAGGTACTGCTTTTTTATCTCCTCCTAAAATGCGGCAGCCCTTATCATCCCAATCTCAAATTTCACTCCATTTTTTTTTTTTTTTATTGTACAAAGGAGAGAGAAAAAAAAATCTGTCAGTAAAACTGTCTCCTTAAATTTATTCTCTGGGACTGAGGTTTTTATTACTGGGAAAATACACCCACACCCCACACGTACTCACACATATACCCACACACCCAGATAAAACGCCGAAGAATTATCTGAGTCGTAAATCGCTGTTTCAGGCCGAGGGATGGGGGAGTTTCAAGGACAGACCTAGTTTTCCTTTGGTTTTATTTACATCTTTTTCTCTGGAGCCTTACTGTCAGCCTGAGGAGTAAACAGCCACCTGGGTTAAACCAGCGGCTATTTACCTGAGTTGTTAGAGAAAAGAACCTGGCTCTCGGGAGTCGCTGTCAGTGGGTTAAGGATCCACTAGTATCCACAAGACTCAGTGGGTTAAGAATACGACTAGTATCCACGAGGATGTGGGTTCGATCCCTGGCCTTGCTCAGTGGGTTAAGGATCCTCTGTTGCTGTGGCTGTGCCGTGGGCCGGCAGCTGTAACTCCGATTCAACCCCTAGCCTTAGACCCGCTATATGCTGCAGGTGTGGCCCTAAAAAGCAAACAACAACAACAACAACAACAACAACAAACAAAAAAGAAAGGAGAGAGAGAACGTGTTTCTTTCCAAACAGGGCACCCATTCTCCCAGCTCCTGCTGGCTCCGCGACCTCCCTCCACCTCAGGGAAGGTAAAGGAAAGTACCAGACTCAAAATTCACTCCCAGGTCTCAGGCCCCAGGCCAGTGGGCGAGTGGATATTTGCAAGGAGGTTATTCTGTAGCTCTGATGTAAGGCTGAGAAGATGCAGGAAGACACCTTCCCTTCAGTTCTAGAAACGTGTCTTAGGCCAGGCAGGCACAATTCTAGGCCCCAAGGAGGAGAGAGAAATGAGCTTCAGACTGGGTCGCAACCCATCGCGAGCTAATTCACAGTCTGGTAGGGGAGACACACAGCCCGTAATTAAGTGAGAGGCAGAGTCAGGGAGACCAGGGCTGTAGCAAGAGGTATTTGCCAAATGTCATCTGAGACCCATGGGAGAGCCAAGAGTTCCACTGGAGGGAGGGGTGGTCACTGGAGCCTTCCTGGAGGAGGTGGGCCTCTTCAGGAAGGACCTAGTCCTAGGCTGCTTCTCCCTGCCTAGGGGAGGCTTTTGAGCAAGAAGCAAGACCGATTTCCTCTGCCCCAGTTGAATTCTTGATTTCGGGTACTACTTTGTGCTTTTTTGAAATTTAATTTGTATTTGATATTGGAATATAGTTGATTT
This sequence comes from Catagonus wagneri, assembly GCA_004024745.2. Taxonomy (NCBI): domain Eukaryota; kingdom Metazoa; phylum Chordata; class Mammalia; order Artiodactyla; family Tayassuidae; genus Catagonus; species Catagonus wagneri. The sequence goes on along the minus strand of PVHT021183551.1, from coordinate 8,292,525 downwards.
GCAATGCTGTCAGTTTCAAGGCTAAGGCAAAGTGAATCAGTTATACATATACATATATCCATTCTCTATCAGATTCCTTTCCCGTGTATGTTATTAGAGCATATTGAATAGAATTCCCTGTTCTATACAGTAGGTCTTTGTTGATTATCTCTGTATACACAGTAGTGTGTACACATTAGTTCCCGACTCCTAGTTTATCCCTCTCCCCCTCGCCGTTTCCCCTTTGGTAACCATGAGTTTTTTGTGCTTTTAAGCAAGGCTATTTCACCTTTCTAAGCCTCAGTTTTTTCATCTGTAAAATGGGCGAAATGTGACCTATCTTCTCGGAAGGATCAAACGAGACAAAGCTTGGAAGGACTGCCTGGTGGAGTCAGTGCTCCATGAAGACAGCTCTTTTTTACAAATACTAAGACTTGTCTGAGCCACCTCTTTTTCTGTGTCCCTTCTGTCTGCGGGGCTGGAAAATGCAGTATCTCTTGCTGAGAAGTCAGAGGATGCAGCAAATCCTAAGTGAAAGAAGGAAGTCCATTTCTGGGGGGTGGGGAGCAGAGGTGAGTGGGAGGAGCCAGAAGCCAGTGAGGGCAACCAGGGACGGGAGGGCTGAGGGTGGGGATACAGGGAGAACAGAGGCTCAGGAACTTGCTGAATTGTTATATTAACATATCAGCCCAAGAAGGAGCTGGAGGAGGCTCAGAGCTAGGATCTAGTGGCAGGCTAGTCTCCGGGGCGCCTAGACAGTCCCCTGGGGCCATAGTGTGGTGGGACCAGGAGGTGGGGACAGAGAAAGGCAAAGCTGGTGGGGACAGACAAGGTGCTGTTGGAGAGCGGAGGATGTGTGGGTTTTCCCTCCCCTAGAGGGAGCTGTGCTTGTGTGTTCATTCATTCATTCAACAGATTTTTACTAAATCATTAACTAGACCTGGAATGTGAGCTACTTCTAGAACATAAGCTCTCTGAGGGCAGGGTCTTTATCTGCCGTGTTCATGCTCTGTCTCCAGGGCTGGGCACACGCTCCTCATTTAGGAAATACTTTTTTCAGTGAGTGAGTTGACGCGTTTCCCCATGCCAGGCACTGGGGCACCACGAGGAACACGGAAACCGTTCCTGCGGTTCTAGAACACAGACCCACCCCAGGACAGCCTGCTGCGCTCACACCCAGATCTGATGGGGCTTCTTGGAAGGAACAAGCCCAGCTGGGAAGGTGGCTGGACCATCTACAAGGTGTTTGCTCCCAGAAGGAACCAGCGTGAAACGAAGTTGCTCTTTCTAAGAGCTCATTCCCTGAATGATCAGATCCACACAGGACGGAGACCTGAGATCTAAACCCCACCCATCACCTCGGCCCTGCTCCCCTCTCCAGACCTCAGTGTCCCTAAATGTTCAATGAGGAGACATGGGGCAGGGTGACCTCTGGGGGCCATTTCTAACCTGGATGCCCACACGCTCTGATTCTAGAACAGCCTGCCCTAGAAGCCACACCTCCTCGAGCCCTGGTTGCCCAACCAGAGCTCAACAGGTGCCCGCAGGCCCCGAGGCTGTCCCCCACCCCCGCCCCAGCAAATCTAGCTTCGGCCAGGCTGGGCTGATTTTTCAAGTGGAGCCACCAAAGCATAGCAAAGGGCCTTAGTCCTGCCTGTGGCCTGAGAGCCTGCAGGGCGGACGGGAGTTTCCATGTGAAAAACAAATAAGTCTCTGACTCCAGTCTCCTCCCAAGGTCCCTGGGTGCCTCATCCGAAAGAGGGGAAAAAAAAAGAAGAAGAAGGGAGCAAAAAATCACCCCCCTGCCCCAACCTCCTTCTCTTTGTGTTCCACAAAACCAATTACAGGTTGGAAATAGCTGTAATAAACTTGATATCCCACTTATGGGCCAATCCCGCCGCGGCTGGAAAGTGTAATAGTGGCAGAGAGTGAAAACTGCTGGTGTATTTCGCCAGAGCTGTTTAAATTGCCTGCCTACATTATCCCAACTCCTCTCCAGCCGGGAAGGAATTTGCTCTCCTGGAAATGGAGCAGCTGAGGTCTCTGTGGCTGGGCAGCGAGAGGGAGAATCTGCAAGGAGAGTTTAATGAACTGATTAGACACAGAAGAGTGATGGCGCCCGGACTCTGATGTCAGGTCAGCCCAGGTTCGAATCCCAGCACCGGCAGATTGCAGGTGGCTCTCAGGCTTTAGAATGGGCTAAAGCCACAGCCGCCCTCTAGGACTGTAGCTGCGGGGAAAGCTGAAAGTCACAAATGGTGGCTGGAATGCTGGGCCAAGCGTGAGGAGGTTTAGTGCTGTCACGGGGGCTGTGGTTTCCTCGCTCTCGGTTCTCAGAGCCTCAGTTTCTTCATCTGAACGATGTTCCTTGGACCTATGCTTGCGGTTATTAGAAATACTAAACAAACAAACAAACAAATCCGATCTATGTGAAAGCATCTTTTAAAATGTGGTGGGCATATCTAGTAACTTCTGCCAAGCAACTGTCACCTAGAAGTCCCCTCCCCTTCACCTTACTCGACCCAGCTTACCTGGCACAGGGACTGGCACATTCATAATGCACTTTTCTTTTTTTTTTAATCTTTAGGGCCGTGCCTGCAGCAGATGGAAGTTTCTGGACTAGGTGTCAAATCGGACCTGCAGGCTTATACCACAGCCACAGCAATGCAGGATCTGAGCCACATCTACGATCTACGCCTCAGCTCACAGCAATGCTGGATCCTTGACCGACTGAGTGAGGCCAGGAGTCAAATCTGCATCCTCAGAGGTTCTTAGCCCACTGAGCCCCAGCGAGAACTCCCTAATGTATATTTGAGGAGTGACTAAACAAGCCAGTGGAGGAAGGAATGTTCTAAAGTTCGATGGGACGTCCTTCCATCCAGCCACTGAGAAGTTGTGCTGAGAAAGCTCCCTCGGCGGCCCAGGGCAAATATGACACCAGGTCAACTAGTCATCAAGAAGGGCTTACTTAGATCAAGCCAGCCCCAGTGCTGGGGCTCAAGCCATTTGCGCACTCAAGCATCCATTTATTGACTGAGCTCCGTTCAGGAGCTCTGCTTGAGTCTGGGAGAACAGCTGTGGACACAACAGATGAGATGGTGAAGAAATGTAATCACCTAACTTAAATTTCTGCCACGGGCGTCTTCCGACTCCTCCAGCAGAACCTGAAGCCCAGAAGGGCTGAGACTGTGTCTTGTTCTACACTGTAACCCCAACTCCTAGAGCAGAGTCGGCTACAGAGCGGGGCTCTTGGTCAATACTTTTTATAGAAATGAACATCTCTTCTACAGGTGCAAAAACTGAAGCCAGAGAAGGGCTGCCTCTGGCCCTGGCTACCCAGCCTGGAGGCAGAGCAGTGAAGATTTGCGCCAGAGTCTGATGTCGAGCCCAGGCTGCAGAGTTGGATTAAGTGTTGGGTCATGGGGAAGGGAGGTGTGTTCTAGGCAGAAGGAAACCTGTGCAGGGGTGTGGGGCATGAGAGAGAGGCAAAAAGAATAAAGAGAGGGGCAAAAAGAATGAAAATGGAGAAGAAGAGGGGCCAGTGACGCAGCCTTCCCATGGACCCTGCTGTGTAGTGGGAGGGACTCTGTCTTCCTGCCTTTCTTGTTGCCATGGTGACCCTGGACCACTCTTCCCCTAGACTCCCTGCCTACCTGTTCTCCATCCTGAGTCTGCTCTTGCATCTCCTGGGCCCAGGAGCTGGGCCAGGGGGCAGCCACAGAGAGGAGAGTGCAGGCTCCCCTGGAGTCTGGGGGAGGAGGATGCGGGGTTCCCAGGGATGGCAAGGGGTGGGGACTCTGGGGTCAGGTGCCACTCACCACTCCGGGTGGCCAGATTCCACCCTCGATCTCTCTCCCCTGTGAGCCTCTGGCAGGGCTGGGCTCGGGGTAATTGGCTCCCCCTCGTGAATGTGGGAGATCCGGTTTTGACAGAGACAGCTGGTGTCATAAATTGCCTTGTCTCATCTGGTTACCGTGCAAAGGCAGAAAGCAGCTCAGGGATGTGTGGGGTGGGCGGGGAGGGGGGCGGGGGGTGGACTGCTGAGAATGGCAGGCAGGAGAGCTGGCGGCTGGCTTTCTGGGTCCCATACACGGGCAGGTGCCTGTGCAAGTGTGAGCAGGTGTGTATGCCACGGGTGGGAGCGCCGGGGTGGGGGGGCCCGAGAGCTGCCCGGGGACGGTTCATGTGAGTCAGTATGAGTGAGAATGAGAAAGCTTGTTTTCAAGGCTGGGGGGTGGACCTGTCAGCAGGGACGAGTGTGACTATACAAATGTGCATGCTTCTGGGCTGCATACAAGGATGCCCGTGTGTGTACGTGTGTGTGTGTGTGTGTGTAAAGAAAAAATGATGAGAATGCTTAGTGGAGTTCTAGGTGTTTGGGAAAAAGCATGAGGTGTGTAAGAAAGATTGTGTGTATTCACGCTCAGGACTAAGCGTCAGTGTGTGGATTCATGGTGTGCGTGTGTGTGTGTGTGTGTGTGTGTGTGTGTGTTTTTGAATGATGCCTGTAGCCACAGCATAAACCCTGTTTACACAACCTGTTCCCTGCTTCAAGCCAGGGGTTAGGAGACATAAGCTGGGGTCGCCGGGGGTGGGGGGCACGTGTCTGAGAAAATCCAGGCTGGGAGACACCACCAGGCCCACGCTGTGCCCTGGCCATCACCCACTCTCAGGCAGGTCCCCACCAGTCAAATGCAAGGTCACAGTCAGGACCCAACCACCTGGGTCCTCAAACTCCTGCAGACCCAGGATGCTCTGAGACCTCCTTGCCGTCTCCTGTGCACCCCCCAAAACCCCTGCTGCAGGGGCTGGTCAGGGAGACAGGAAGGGCCTGCTTAGGTGCTGGACACTCAGATCTCTGTGCCCAGCAGGGTCACCTGGCCAAGTGGGCTGCAAGCCCACCCTAGAGGTTCAGATCCAGCGAGTCTTGGGTGGAGTCTGGATTGGGATTTTTAACAAGCCACATGGAGTCAGTTGGCCGCAGGAGGAGACACTGTGGGGAGACACTGCCCTAACTCCCAGGACACTCCCTCAGTGGACTCTGTGCAGCTTTCCCAGATGGCATGCCCTTGGGCCCTGAAAGGCCTGGTCACTGTCCCATCTGGATCTCTTACTTTACAGAAAGCTGAACCGAGGACCTCTCTGGGGGGACAGACAGGCCCAGGGCCACACAGGATGGAAGCGGCAGGGCTGGGATCCAGGCCTTCGGCACTGACCCTCCTCCTCTTTGTACCACATCTCACTGATGCCTGGAATCCAGACCCCGGAAACCAAAGCTCACCATCAAATGTTGTACAGACGCGTTCCTGTCCATCCTCTGCCTTTGGTCAGGCGGTCATACCCCAGGCCCTGCTGCCTTTTCCCTGCCTACTGAGGGTGACCCTTGGCTTTAGAGGTGGGCTCCAGGGTCGTGCGGATCATGCCCAAAGACAGGGTTCTTCCCAGTATGGCTAAAGCTCTCCCCCTGCCCTCCCGTGTCCGGTGAAGCCGGGAGGGAAGAGGAAGGAGGGACTTCTGCACACGTCTTATGTCCCCCTGATGGCCATACCTCCTTCGTGTCCTCAGCCTTCATCCCTCTAACCTAAGTGACTACACTTCTCATTCATTCATTCACTTGTTCATTCGTTCAGCACCACCTGGGGGCTAGAGGGTACATCAGACAGAATCTTGGCCTCCAGTGAGCTCACAGAAAGGGGGGCAAGATGGGAGGATCACAGAGGGAAACCCCAGCAGCAGGCGCTTGCCTGTCCTGGGCTGCCTGGCGTGCGATGGAAGTGACACGGGAGAGGAGGAGAGTGAGCTCTGCCAGGGAGGGCAGTATGCTGAGCTGTGCCTGGGAGGATAGAGAGGATTCTGCGGGATAGACGAGAGGAGCCAGGAGGCGCTCTAGGCACAGAGGAGGCCTGGCAAAGCCAAGAGGGAAGGGCAGGCAAGGGTGCAAAAATGATGGGGAGCTTCAAGCTGGGTCCTGTGGGGTGCTCTGTGCGGCTGTGGGAGCAGGCCCCGTGTGAAGGGTCTGGGTTCGGTAGTGAAAGTCAGAATGCTAGGTTCAAATCTGATTCAAGGTCTTGGGCAAGTCACTTCACATCTCCCTGACTCAGTTTTCTCATCTATAAAATGGGGAGAACAGCAGTCCCACGTCATAGGTGGCTGGAGGGTGAATTTTGTTCTTCCATTTAAATTGCTTAGAAAGGAGCCTGGCATACAACGAACACACTATAGTTGTGTGCTATTTTATCATTTTATTATTGCAAAATGCTTAGCATGGTAAATATTTACATAGTAGATGTCATTATTACTATTTTGGGGGTGGGGGGATAGGGAGCCACTGAAGGCTTCAAGCAGGGGAGTCACAGCTCCTACCAGGGTCAAAAAAGATCCCCCTGACTGCAGTGTGGACGACACATCTAGGGGCAAGCAGGCCTGGACTTGGGAAGAGGCCTTTGGCATGGAAGAGGCCTTTGGCCCGCTTTTCAGGGCTGTAACTAGATTTGGAATCCCTCAAGCTGACTGCGCAGGTAGGCATGGGCTAGGGGCATGGCCGAGTCTTGTCTGATCCCAGGATCCATGTATCTGTGTGCTATCGCCTGCCTGTGACACCCCTGACAACGTCCCACAGTGGCCACGCTCAGCACTTGGTCTTCAGGCCACCCCCTGGGCTGTTTGTCAGCAAGCACACCTGTGTGGACAGGTTGTGTCCAGCAAGGGCTCATCACGGGGACAGATGCCCAGCCTGTGGCAGTCTGGCTGACCAACACAGTCAGGAGGGGCTGCCCATCGTGTGGAGGGACCTCGCTGTGCCAATCTGCCGGCCCTCTGCACTCGGCAGGCGCTGCTGATGACCCGGTCTGCGTCAGCACAGCTGTGGACCTGACCCATCAGCCGCTTGCTCCAGCCTGCCCACCTGCTACCCAGGGGGCGGGACGCGCCAGCCAACTCTGCTAGGCTGGCATATCCTGCCCACTGTAATTAGCACATGGAGTTGCGGACAGCCCAGCTCAGTGGAGTCTGTCTTTCTGTCTGCAGCCGCCCTGGCAGCTCCAGCAGCCTGCTGGAAAGAGAGAGTAAGAGCCTGGGCCCCACCTGTGCTCGGCCACTAAGTGGCAGTGGCTGCTGGGAAATTTTCATTCTCTCCCTGAGCCTCAGTTTTCTCATCTGTCAAATGGGGTGGAGATCGCTGACCACTCAGTTCACTTCCTGCTGTCTCATGCGGGTGGTCTTAGCGGCAGGCAAACTCGGGGTGGCAGAATGCTGCGCTTTGTGGTGTTATACCAAAGCCTATCCGGCCCTGCTCATTTATCACGTCCTTCAACAAAGATCCAGTGTCCCCACTACGTGCCGGCGGAGTCTGTTTTAGGTGCAGGGGATAAGGCCATGGACAAGCCGAAGTCCCCCTTTTCCAGGAAAGCGCATTCTAGTGGGAGGGGACAGATCATAGATCAAATTAAAGAAGATCGAAGAGATGTATCTGATCCAAACAGGTGTCCTGCAGACAATTAAATAGGGAGTGACAAATGGAGAAGCTGAAAGCCACAGCCAGTTAGGTGGCCAGTGGAAACCCGTCTCTAGAGCATAAATTACATACAGAAGCTGAGATCCCAATGAGGAGTTGGGGTCTGGCTTGCTTGGAAAGAATCAAACTGCTTTCTGCCAGCTCCCTGTGAAGTCTTGTTTGTTCAATGCTTCTGGCTTCTGATTTAATCCCGGCAGCACTCCTGTGGGCAGTGCTGTCTGCATTTCGCAGGTGGGGACACAGAGTCTCAGAGAGGTGATCGCATTTACCAGTGTGCCCCTGGTCCAGGTCCAGCTCTGGAAATACAATCCTTTTCCTGCTGGGTCTTTACATCTGACTTCCACTTTCCCGAAAACCAGTCTTAATGTTTGTCAAAGACTGTGTGACCTTGCACTTGTCACCCCCCACTGCCCTGGTGTAGTCCTACAGTATCACGTTTTATTCCCCCAACATTTGGCTATGAACACTTTCAAACACAGAGAAAAGTGTAAAGAATTTTAAAGCAAACGTCCACAGTTCTACTACACAGTTCTATAATGACCTTGACCGTGTTTGCTTTATCATAGCCTTCTCCCCATCTCTCCATCCATCCACCTGTATTTATTTGGTGCATTCCAAATAAGCTGCAGACACCAGGACACTTTACCCCTAGAGGCTTCCGCATGCATATCATTAATTACACTTATTTCTAATTCTCTTCCGGTAAAATTTACATACAATGAAATGCACGAATCACCAGGGCACTACTCAATGAGTTTTTTGGCAAATGTATCCACCTGTGTAACCCTAACCAGGCAGCCTATCACCATCACTGCAGAAAGTTCCTCTGCCCACTCCAACCTTGCCCCCAGAGGCAACCATATTTCTGATTTTTCTCACACCTGTTCTAGAATCTCCTAAAAGTGGAATCATACAGTATGCAGTTTTTAGTGAAAGCTCTTTTCTTTCAGCATAATATTTTTGGAATCCGCCCATGCTATGTGAGCCCATAGCTCATTCCTCTTTATCGTTATTTTTTATTATTATTTTTTTAAGGCTGCACCTGCTGTGTATGGAAGTTCCCGGGCTAGGGGTCGAATTGGAGCTGCAGCTGCCGGCTTACACCACAGCCACAGCAACGCAGAATCTAAGGCACATCTGTGACCTACGCCTCTTTTTGCAGCAAGGCCAAATCCTCAACCCACCGAGGGAGGCCAGGGATCCAACCTGCAACCTCACAGACGCCATGTTGGGTGTTTAACCCTCTGAGCCACAGCAGAAACTCTGATCACTAAGTTTTTGGAAGTATTGGAAGGAGAGACCATTATTTAGCTGTTCTCTTGTCAACAGACACCCAGAGAGCTTCTGGCGTGGCTCTGCTCTGCATATAGCTGCTTAGAACACTCTCACAGTTGTTGTTGTTTTTTTTAATGGATGAATGTTCTTATTTCTCTTGCTACTGCTTTTTTTGCCAAAGAATCAGTTTGTCTTAACAAGTGTTTCCTGAGCATCTACTATATGTCAGGCCTTGTGCTAGACTTGGGGGTGATTCCTCTCAGACTGGGGTCTTGAACTCTGAAGGTTCCAAGCAGGCATAGGAGGTCTGCATGCACAGGACTCCCTGCTAGGAACCAAGCACTCGGCCTGTCATTGTGCTCTATCCCTACAATAGCTTGGTGGGGTGGCCACTGTGACCCCGGTTTTCAGAGGAGGCAACTGAGGCCAGAGTGATGAAGGGACCTGTCCAAGTCAAGCGGCAGAGCTGGGCTTCAAACCCAGGGTGACTCCAGACCACGCTTTGTCCTTTGTCCAGCATGATGCCAAAGAAACAGCCCAGAGAGGCCAGGCGATCTGCTCAAGGTCACACAGGCAGTGCAGTGACAAGAACATAGACTCCTGGTCTCCCCATGATGGGCTCTTTCCCAGCACCATGCTGGTCTCATCTTGGGAATTTCCCATTAAGGTCTCAGCATTTGAATCAGCCCCACCTCCTAGAAATAAGGCTGGAAATGCTGTCATACAAAATCCCAGGTTATCTGAGTATATCTATGTCCCGGTGCATAAGCCCATCAGACTAAACTTGTCTCCTGTGCCTGCAAGTCCAGGACCACAGAGTTTTGGGCCCCAGGAGTCAGGCAAAAGCCTGAGTGCGAGCCTTTGGCAGACACTGGGAAGCGATGGGACCAGTGTTGAGATGGAGAGGCTATGTAGGTCCAAGGTCATTTAATTAAAAAGTAAAACCCCCAATGTGTATCAAATTAACACAGTCTTCAGGGTGAATTTGGCCCCAGGCAGAGGTTTTGTGAGTCCAACGTTAAGCAAATGAAGAAGGTGCTGATCATTGTTGAAGGATGACTGCTGTGTAGCAGATGAAGGACGGCGCCGCAATCTTTGACACTCCTGCATTGAGAGATGGGGGTCTGGGCCCTGTCCCTCTGAACTGGGCACCTTCTGGGACTGCTTGGACCCATGGGATATGCAGAAGTGCCAAAAAATGTACCAGCTTCCCTGTACCAGCCTCAGGACACTCTGGCAGCTTCCACTTCCTGTCTCTGAACATGGTGCTGGAGAGACCTCGTGGCGATGGAGAGGGACCCAAAAGCCCAGCTGTGACTGCATGTGGGGGAAGCTGCCGCGATCCCTACAGACGGGACCAGCTGCCAAACTGGACGGGACCCGGTTACCCCTGGCAGTGCCATTCAAAGCATCAGAATCGCACAGCCGAGCCTTGCTTGAATTTCAGACCCACACGATCATGCGATACAGTAAAGTAGCTATTGTTTTAAGCTGCTGTCTTTTGGTGCGCCTTGTACACAGCAATAACCACAGCTGTGTGTTGCCTCTCTTGTCAAGGAGGAACTCCACGTCGGCCCCCACCCGCATGTGCGGGAAATAGCAGAGTGCTGTCTCCAGCAGATCGCCAGAGCCTCTGTTTCATTGGGGCGCATTTGGGTGTGCCGAGGAAGAGGACACTGCGCCTAGAGGGTAAATGAGAAGTCTTCAACGCCAGGGTCATTTGCTGGGGTTTATTTACAGAGGTGTGGGCAGAGCTGAGGGATCCCAACAAGGCACGGGTGGCACCTGGGGCAGGGACCAGTGGGAGCTGCTAGTTTTCTGAAGAGCAGAGGGAAAGAGTTGAGGAGTGGGAGTTTTACCTGCACCCAAGAGAGCAGCAGATAAAGGAAAATGTCACCCATGCAGAGGAAAACAGGGACTCAGGAGGAAAAAGCTGGAGAACCAAGACCCTGTCCTCACTTCCATCTGCCACTTCCTACCTTCTGCAGGTGCCTCCCATTGGCCAGATAAGACTGGGAGTCAGTGAGCAAGGAAATGCATTGATGCTACCAGTACAGGTCAGCCTCCAGGCGCAGAGAAGGAGGGAGAAAGTGAGAGTGGGTTCGGAGTGAGGTCAGGAGAAAATGTCCAATGGACCTTAGCCCAGGAATCCAGGGGGCCGAACTTGAGTGGCTACCTAGCTTGGCAAGTCTCCATCGGACCCTGTTCCTTGTCCCATGGCTGGGTAAAGAGAGGTCCCGCCCCCCCACTGCTCCCCCATCAGACAGTTGAGATGAGCGTGTGGAAAGCGGTGGCATCAGAGAGGCTCCCATTAAACTGTCACGTTTCTGCCCGCAGCTGCCTCCTGTCTGATCGCCACGATGCACGTGGCGGAGGAGAGCAAGCTAAGCCCGTCGCTGCCTCTTCGCCACAGCCGGGCTCCATGACATGCAGGGTGCGGGGGAGCTGAGAGTTGGTCCTGCCTGAGACGGATCCTCCTAGGAAGCCTGGGATGTGGAGACTCTGAGCTCCAACATAGCGCCCTGGGTGGTGAGTTCTCCCCATAGCTCTGTTCCCAGGGCAGTTTTCCAAGAAAGAACGTGTGAGGGGCGTCATCTCCCCCCCCAGGGCTGGCTCTATGCCGTCCTACGGTGCCCTATGCTGAGAAGGCCTCACGTTTGGTTAAATGCTTTGCTGTTGCCATCTTGAAATTTCGAAAGACTCCATATTTTCATTTTGCATTGGGCCACGCAAATTAGCCGATCCTATTTTTTTTTTCTTTTTATGTCTTCACCAGCAGCATATGGAAGTTCCCAGGCTAGTGGTTGAATTGGAGCTGCTGCTGCCAGCCTGTACCACAGCCACAGCAACACCAGATCCAAGCCACATCTGCGACCTACACCACAAACACGGCTCAGATCCCACATTGTTGTGGCTGTGGTGTAGGCTAGCAGCTACAGCTCCGATTCAGCCCCTAGCTTCGAAACCTCCGTATGTCATGGGTGTGGCCCTAAAAAGACAAAAACAAAAACAAAAAACAGAGAGGTTGAGCAACTTGTCCTAAGACACACAGCAGCAGATTAGTGACAAAGCTGGATTCATACTCCCAAGCTGGGCCCATTTCAGCCACGTCCAGGAGTGAGACTCAGGCCCTGGTTTCCTAGCAAAGACAGGAGGGGGGATGTGGGCAGCGGGAGTACCACGGAGGGGTGTGTAGATGGTTTCATGCCCCCCTGCCCTGTGTCAGTGGGTGGGAGTGCTATTTATTTCCTCTGGGGGAGAAAAAATGGAAGAGTCTGGTGTTGGTTCCTATTACAAGGAAACTGTTCAATAAAAACCACCCCGTATATTAAAAAAAAATCTTTACCTGGCTTTGAACGAACGCTTGGTGTTATTACAACAGAAAAAAAAAAATCCCATTTACTTTTCATTATAGTTCTGGGTTTTTTTTTTGTTGTTGTTGTTTATTTGTTTTCTTTTTCCCAGAGAGTAAGGATTTCACTGGAAAGGTGATTAAAAAAAGAAGAAAAAGCTGGGCTTTGGAGTCAGACAATCTTCAGTCCAAATCCCGGCTCGACCACTAACTAACTGAGACATTAGACCATTCATTAACTTCTGTGAGTCTCAGTCTTCTCATCTGTAGAATGGGCACACGGCTGCCTTCTTCCCCGGGTTGTGGCAAGGAAGAAATGATGAAGTTGCCAATAGTTACTACTCAGTGCTGAGTACCTTTATAAGAGATGTGGCCCCCATTGTCGGGGAGCTTACATTATGCTAAGATTAATCACATTCATATAAATGGAAAATCAAAAGAGAGAGATGATGACAAGTAGAGATCAATGCTATGAAACAAGCAAACCAAGACGTGAGGAGCTAGAGAGTGCCCTGAGGAGTGTGCAAAGGGCCAGAGGAGGCTTATCTATAACCCAAATGAAAACGCATGGGCTTTGGAGAGGCCAAGAGGAAGAGGTCAGAGCGACTGCAAAGACTCTGGGATGTGAGGGCGCTTGTTCAGTGAGAGGCGAGAAGGGTGGCTGGGATGGCAGAAGTGGAGCACGCAATGTGGACAGTAGTAGGCTCAACCCAGAACTCTACCTGGGGTCAGATCACACAAGGTCTTAAAAGCTGTGGCAAGGAGGTTGAATTGTGTTCTTGCTGCAAAGGGAAGATGGGATAGGGTATCAAACCTGGGAATTATCTGACTTGATTTATGTGTTTAAAAGATCCCTCTGGATGCTGGTGGAGAAGGGAATGCAGGATCCATGGGGCCAGGAAGAAAACTGTTTAAGAGGCTCCTCAGTCATGGGGGAAGATGGCAGTTCCCATCGGGGCATGAAGTAGACCGACGCTAGGCCGCTGATCCATTTCCTCCCACATACATCTATCATTGGAGGGGTTTGAAGGCATGTCTAAAGGCCAAATGCAGAAGATGCTCAGAGATGTTCAGACCTGGGGCAGCTCTGAATGAAAATGCCTCTTTTGTCCAGTAGATAAGACTGTGAGGAGCTTGGGAAGCCACCCCCAACCCCAGGCAGTCAGCTCTCTGGCAAGAGACAACGGGACGTCTTGCTTAATCCACCAGAAATCCAGTTACTTCTAAATCACTCATTTCAAAGCCAGAAAATGCAAGAAGGGGCTGTTGTAGTCATGTAGGCACTGTCGGCGGTGTCACTGTAGCAATGACGTGATAGTGGTAGTGACCACAGTGAAGATCAGAATGTGTCCCGAGAGCTTCCTTGGGGCCAGGCCTTGTACCAAGAGCCATCCATGCACTTTCTCACCAAATCCTCCCACCTACTTATGAAATAGGCTTCTTACTATTCCCATCTTACAGGTGAAAAAACTGAGGCTTTAAGGGGGTGAATCACAACCAGGAAGTGGCAGAGCTGGGCTTGGAACCCACTTGTAACCCCAGCCACGCTGCCCGGCCTCTCACTGGGGGTCTTTTAGTACATGCACCAGCCACCTCCCCTGCAAGCCTCACCCCTCCAGCCTCTTAAAGATGCCCTCCTCCACTGCAGTGGTTCAGAAAGTGCGGGCTGGCCACGCCCGCCGTGGTCTTGGAGTTTCCCAGACCTGATCTTGAAACCTCTTCACCTCCATGGGCAGAGACAGAGCGATCTGCTTGTAAGTCAGGGAGTTACACACCCAGCTGAGAAGTGGGCCAAAGACCTCCTGGTCCCTCCACCAGCCTGTTCCTTTTAGAGACCGGACGAGCCATCGCTGCCCCTGGTTGGTCATTCCCCACCTCCTGCAGTGGCTGGAGTCACTGTGAGGGCTTCTGAGCCTGGGGAAAGTGTTCGGGTAGAGGAGGGAAGTGGGCAGAGCCCTCTGCTATGTAAGGTGGACACCTGCCCCGGTTTGCTTGGTGTTGGGCTTCAAGGCCCCTTCACGGAGATTGAACTCAAAGCCTCTGGCCAAGACAAGAATTACCAGACTCCTTTCATTGTCCCACCCATCTCATTGCATCGCCCTTCCTCCACTTGAAGAACTTGGCCTGCTCCTCCCTGCCCCCCACTAGGAAATGTACTTGGCCCACCCCTCACCCTGCTCCTATGGGGGGCGGGGCCTTATACACCCCCAACCAACCAGCAAGGGTATCCCAAGACCCCTCTTTCCCCAACCAATCAGAAGGTCAGCTGGCCGGTGTGATGCAAGACCTCTCCTCTCCCTGGGTTATAGAAACAGACAGGACCACGTGCTCTGTGTCAGCTCTCCTTCATGATCAGGAGGTCATCCTGTGGCACTTGCAGCATCTCTCATCTCAGACTCTTCTTATTCTTCGGGGTCGGCTCTTCCTGATTATCACGAAGTCAGCTCGCTGTATTAACAACGTCTCTTGCATTAGTAAACTTTCCTTTTCTTCACCTTGCTTTGAAGTCAGAAATTCTGCTTTTAACCCGCGTGCACTGACCACGACACTTGGGATCGAGGGGCTCATCAGAATGCAGGACTTTTGGGTTTTGAACCTAGGTAGTCACAGGTAAACCACAAGCTGGTTCCTAAATAGAGGCCTTAGCTGTGGGGCTGATGGTGCTAAAACGGGGACAGTCCTACGCAAAGCTGGGATGAGTTGCTCACCCTAACTTTATGTCACCCACGAAGCAGACTGAGGTTACAGGGTAACAGATTCCATCAGTGTCAATACGGCACTTTTAAACTGTCAAGAGATACTCAGAGATGGATGGGGTATCCAGCTGTAGTGGGTGGTGAGCTCCCCATCATCAGAGGCATGTAAGCCACAGTTAGACGACGCTTGGTGAATAGCCCCTGGAAATCCATCCTCTGTCCCTAAATCTGTGAGGTGGGGCTGGGAAGCAGTCTCTCTGAGTTCAGCTGGGCTGTTAAGTCCCCTTCTCACGATATTTTAGCTCTCTTGGGCCTGCTGTCTGAAAGGCACTCCAGCCCCACTTTCCTCTATGCCTCACCGGCCCACTAAGTGAGGCCTGAAAATTACTTGCATGGGCAGGTAAGTATTACAGCAGTCAACGGCACAGCTTTGGTGGGGGAGAATGCTGTGTAATTTGCAGAAATGCTACTAGTGCATCAAATTGCACATGCAGCCCTTGAGTGGGGAGCAGTGATTGACAGCTTCGAGGGCACCGGTTTGGGTAGGGTTTTTTCCTTTTGAAAGCTCTGCTAGACACTGATATGAAGGAGCCTGAGATCACCCCCTCAGGGGTGGGGACAGCTGGAGGGCAGGAAACCCGTTGTCGCTGAGCCTGGCCAGTTTCCAGGGAGGCTGTTGTAATTTCCATGGTCACGGTCAGAAATCCAGTCTCTAGTATGTAGTGGGCACTGAGCATCCTTGAGGGGGTCCCGTTGCAGGCCCTCTTCCCCAAGGGAACCACCTGCTAGGAGCCAGCTGTGTGCTGGCATCTGGTTCACGGTGTGAAAGGCGGCCTCTTACATGCAGCTGTCCCGGGGAGGGGCGAGGTGGTGGTGGGGCAGGTGTTGGTGGAACCTTGGGGGGGTGTGAGCCATCCAGGGCGGGTCCCCCGAGTCCGCCACCCGTTCTTCCTGGAATATCCGGGGCTGGAGAAGAAATAACTCCGAGACGGAGACGGGTGAGCAGGACGGCTCTCTCAGGATGGTTTTCTCTCTTGTTGAAACTGAGGTCTTCAAAAGAGCCACTCCCCTGAGCTTTGGGGGAGAGGGGGACCAAGGGGGTGGGGATCCCTTCATTCTGGCTCCCCGCAGGGCTGGTAATTCAGCCGCCAGGAATGTTCCAAGCTCAAAGAGGTGGGAAATGAAGCTGCCAGCAGGCAGCACCGGTACAAAGACGCCATCTGGCCCAGCCGGGGAGCCAGGTCCTTGAAGGGGGAGAGGCGGGAGGGTGGGGGATGTGAGCAGGATCCCCGCCCCCCACACAAGTATGTGACAGCAGCTCAGAGAGCCCAAGCGTGCTTCTGAAATTCTGTAAAGCCTCTGGTTCATGTGGGGGAGGGGCAGGGACTGAGCTTCTAAGAAGGGAGGCCACTTTTTCTAAGGTCCTGCGCAAGTTATGGCTGCTAAGTCTGTGGCTGTCTTTGCCTTCTTCGAAGCCTCTCTTTGTTCTCAATGATCCTTGCCAGCCCCAAGGGAGGTGGAGGCCTGGGAAGGTCAGTGGGGAACAAGGAGAGCCTCACCTGGATGCTTGAGTGATGGCGAGGGTGTGGCCTCAGACTGGGGGAGGGGTTTCCGCACCTGCCCTCCAGTCGCTGGTCTAATGGCACAGAAGTTCTCCGAATCCGCAGACTGATGGTGGAGGCACAGCTCTAACTCTAATGGAGCTCCCGCTCTGATGCGGGAGACAGTGCTGCATGAAGAGGTGCAGCCTCTGGACTTTGGGGAGCCTCCAGGCTGAGGTGACCCCGTGGTCCGCTCTTTCCTGTGAACTTGCTGACACTCCTCTTCCTCCTTCCGGAAGTCTTCCCAAGCGTCCCATCTCATGACACAGAATCACAGCCATCCGATCCCCCTTTATCCACTAGGAAGGGACAGGCGGTCACCCCAAAGCCTCGGGGGAATGCCCAAGTGGTCCCTCAGGTTGCCTCACTCACCCCAGGCAAGCCTGTCACCTGCCGATGACACGAGAGCCCATCAGAGGCTGCGGTTGCCCCGATTTCACTGCACCCTCCTGCGCAGCTCTGCTCTTACCTCCCTTGAACCTCAGATAGCTGACCCTTTCGTGTCCTGACATGTTTGTTTACAGCCCATTGCTCCTGGTTTGGTGGATGAGCCAGGGACATCAAGAACAATCGACCAGCTCAGGAAAGCGATTGCCTTGAACTGACAGCGGCGGAGGAATCTCTGTACAGAGGCCCTGGAGCTATTGCAGAGGAAGGAAAACCGTGTGTGTTTTAACCTGTGGAATCTGCCATCGACAGGGAGGAGGGGGATTCCCAGGCTGGGTGGCACGTGCAGGACAAATGGCCATCTTCCATCTGGATAAGCCTGCCGGACAGTTGTCCAGCTGCTCCCCTTGTCCCCTGCCCTGGCCCCCCCCACCCCAGGACGGAAGCCAGTTACAGGTCTGACGCCTCTTGTACTTTTAGCTGCTTCCAGCTCCGGGAAGAACTCACTGGCTTTGGTTTCGCAAGCTGATGACGACTAACTTTCTCCACTCCCAAGCCACACAGTGACCGCCCGGAGCAGGGTCGGAGGAAAGACAGGCAGACCACAGCCGCAGCCTTGCGCTTCCCACCTGAGCACAAGTTTTCTTGTGGATGCACCACGGGTAAGCCCTGCCTGCCCCATCCCTGCTTCAGCTTCAGCACCCAGGTACCCAGGAGTCCCCAGTACCACATCCACAGCACCAATTACCTCCACCCCCTGCGAACCTCCTATGAAACACCAAGGAAGCTGATTAATCAGGGGACCTCGGGGAGAGAAGCTTTGGGGTGTATGTTAGCATTTTAGAGAGCTGTCTGAGGACTTCCCATTGTGGCTCAGTGGGTTCAGAACCTGACTAGTATCCGTGAGGATGTGAGTTCCATCCCTGGCCTCGCTCAGTGGGTTATAGGTCTGGCATTGCCGCAAGCTGGGGCGTAGGTCACAGATACGGCTCTGATCTGGTGTTGCTGTGGCTGTGGGGTAGGCTGGCAGCTACAGGTCCAATTCGACCCCTAGCCTGGGAACTTCCATATGCTGTGGGTGTGGCCCTAAAAGAGGGTTAGCATGAATTCACCCTCAAAGTAAAATAAAATTTTGATTTAGAGACTTCTTTGAATAGAAGGTGAAATTAACATACCAAACAGTAATAATATGTTAGCTCTAAGGGAAGTGTTTGCTTTTAAAAGGTCCAAAGTCATCACATTGTTCAGTAGTAGAGAAGGGGTACTGATTAACTCCTGACTGTATTAAGGAAAATATGCATGTAATATAGAAATTTAACCAACACAATCGGTTATAGGAAAGAGATGAAAAAGTCAGTGAAAAACCACAAACACCCCAGGGCCTGGACCCCCCTCCTCTTTTCTCCATCTTCTCCTTTTGTGTTTTACAAGGGAGCCCAGAATCTCCTTCTTTAAACTCCTTCGCACTTTCCCTTTGAGCCCAGCAATGACCTTCCCCACAGTGGTGGCTGCTGTGGGGAGAGGAAGGCAGAGGCAATCCAGAAGCGGCTCAGAGAGTGGGTCCTGGGCTGAAGGCCAGGGCAGGGTAGACAGGAAACTCACAGAAGCCCTAGGAGAAGAGCTGCAAAAGCAGCTTCCTGTACCCTCTTCCCTTGCACTTCTGGATCCCGCCCTCTAATCCTTGTAAGCTTCCTCTGCCTTCCTGACTGTGGCCAAGCATCACCTCCTCCAGGATGCCCACCCAGATTGACCCTCTTGGATCAAGTCTTTCCTGAATCTCTCCAAATCTGCTGGCCCTCAACGCCCGGTGGCATTTGTTTTCTGATTACATAGGAAGCCAACCTTACCCACTAAAGAACTCACTCCCATTAGGGCGAGAGCCACGTCTAGGCCATCAGTCAGCCAACCCCCAGACACATACACCAGCACAGCCAAGAAAACAGAGTTGCTTCGTTCATCACTCCAGATATGTGAACAAAACATGCTTATTGCAGCCACTGGGGTCATTTTGTGGTCCTTTGTTACACATCATTACTGCGGCAATAGGTAACTCACACTAAGAATTTGGGTTCCAGTTGCCTGGGATCAGCTCCTGGTTCCACCATACACATCCCACAGCTATGTGACCTGGAGCGAGTCATCTAGTTTCTCTAATGCTTGGTCTCTTCATCTATAAAGCAAGGGTAACAACAGGAGTTCCTGTTGTGGCGCAGTGGCTAACGAATCCAACTAGGAAACATGAGGTTGCGGGTTCAATCCCTGGCCTTGCTCAGCGGGTTAAGGATCCAGCATTGCCACGAACTGTGGTGTAGGTCACAGGTGCGGATCGGATCTGATGTGGCTGTGGCTGTGGTTGTGGCATAGGCTGGCAGCTGTAGCTCTGATTGGACCCCTAGCCTGGGAACCTCTCCTATGCTGCAGGTGTTGCCCTAAAAAGCAAAAATAAATAAATAAATAAATAAATAAATAAATAAATACAGGAAGGGTGATAATAGAAGTCACCTCACAGAATGTCGTGAGGATTCAATGAGATGGTTCGTGCCAAGCGTGTAGAACAGAGCCCGACGCAGATCAAGCGGTCCCCAAACATTAGCTCAATCCTGCGCCCCAGGGCTGAGCCACAGTCTTCACGGAGACATCTCAGAGTCATTCCCACCTTCTCACAGTTTGATAGAAAGGAAACCCCACACCCCGTCGCCCCTGGCTCCGCCATGGTTACACTAAACTACTGACAACGCTTCCTTTGATGGCTGCTTCCAAGCTCTGCCTCTCTGTGGCTCAGAAGAAAAACCTATTGAAGAAAATGCCCGCGGAAGATCCAGGACCCTACACAGAGTCAACTGGCCGGGCCTCCGCCTGCTCTTCTATCTGGGAGCTTCAGGATGGAGCAGGCTTGCCCCAGGAAACGCACGCTTGTTTTGAGATCCTTGGCTTTGTGAACCCGGTGCCAAAAATCTGCGTGAAGAGAAAAGACTTCAAGCAGTAGCACGGCGTGGGAGCCGGCAAGCATGTGGACGCCCGGCAGGGGGGCAGTGGCGGCCTTTCCTTTCAGCTGCCTGGTGGGCACAGACATCAGCCTGGAAACAGGCGATGATACAGCATGTTTGTTTGCTTTGTGTGTGTGTGTGTGTGTGTGTGTGTGTGTGTGTGTGTGTGTGTTTAGGGCTGCATTCACGGCACGTGGAGGTTCCCAGGCTAGCGGTCGAATTGGAGCTACAGCTGCCGGCCTACACCACAACCACAGCAGATCTGAGCTGTGCCTGCAACCTACATCACAGCTCACGGCAACGCCGGATCCTTAACCGACTGAGCGAGGCCAGGGATCGAACCTGCATCCTCATGGATGCTAGTTAGATTCGTTTCCGCTGAGCCACGACGGGAACTCTGACGCAGCATGTTAACATGGAGACTCAGCACCCCACGGGAAGGGCTGACGGGTGAAAGGATGCTGAGAGGGTGTGTGTGTTGCGGGGGGCAGGGGGCATGGCAAGAAGGTGTGGCCTGGGCGAATGGGCTCAAGCTGGACTTGTGTGCCTGGGTGAGTAAAAGGACAGCCTATAAACAATAATTTTCCAGGCATGGGAAGACCCGCAAAGGACACACAAGGGCGAGGAGCTGTGCCTGACAGTAGCACTGGCCCCACCATCCACATGCGGATGCCCAAACCCAGATGTGTTACGGAACTCAGGCCTCATTCTCGTTCTGGAAGGTCGATGTGCTGTGCCTGTTCAGTATACTACGTAACCCGCCCAGGGGGCCAAGGAATCACTCCGTAGTCTTCCACGTCCGTATTTCCGCAGGGCAACGTCTGCAGAGTAACACTATGTGAGACCATCAGAGACCGTGATGAGCTCCCGTCAGCTCAGGCTGGGTTTTGCCACTAAGTCAGTTCAAGTCAGGTCCAGTTTGGCCACTGATGGAGTTACCAAAACCTTTCGATTTTCAGGTCTTTGGGGATTCCTGGGTTACAGGTAAGGGACTCCATGACCTTCTGCCGTGTCTGGGGTGACCACTGCATGGCTGGTCTGGCTCACAGGTCAGCTGGACGATTCGCCACAGCTCTAAAAAGTGGACATGGCCTTTTCCATTTGGTGGAGGAGGGAAAGTCGGTTGAGGGAGAACCCAGGTCAGCACTACTAATAAGAGGAGGCAGGAGCGTAAGAGGCAAATTGCACCCAGAGAAACATCTGGAATGAAGTGCCTAGGAACACGATTTGTTTTTTTTTTTTTTTGGCCACACCTGCAGCATATGGAAGTTCCCAGGCTTGGGCTGAATCAGAGCTGCGGCTGGGGCCTACACCACAGTCACAGCAAGGCCAGATCCGGGCCACATCTGCAACCTAAGCTGCAGCTTGCGGCAACGCCAGATCCTTAACGCACTGAGTGAGGCCAGGGATTGAACCTGCATCCTCATGGAGATAACATCAGGTCCTTAACTGGCTGAGCCACAATTGGAGCTCCCGTTTCATTTCTGTTTATAAATAGAACAAGCACACGGAGGAGACTTAAAGGCCTCTGACCCTTTGCCCAGGGCCTTCCCATCATGGTGTCTTCCTGGAAAGGGCTGCTGGCATACTGGTCCCTGACCTGGGATTGCTCCATCCACACCCACTTCCCCATTTCACAGCTGGAGAAACTGAGGTCCGGGGCGCAGAGATGTGCCTGAGGGCACATGTTGTCTTAGTGTGAAGGGAATCAAGGTACTCAAATGTCCCCTCCATAATATCATGAATGGCAATATACATAATATACAGTAATGCACTTCCTGACACCAAGCCCCGTTTCGTGTACCTTAGATATATGATCTCATTGAAATGATGGAGGTTGGGCTGGAAGCAAGATGGCTAAAAGTGGTTCATAAACGCTGGGCTTCCTGCTAGTGGGTTTCAACAGGAAGCTTGTCAAGTGGAAGAGGCATCAGAGATTAGAGACCTACCAGGAGACAACAGGGACACTGGAGAGAGGGACAATCCCCTTATTCAGAGGGAGGGAGCGTAATGCAGGTTCCTGGGAATTTAAGATAATGAGCAAGGAAAACAATCACTTTATTTAAATGAATTGAAAAATATTTGGCTTCGCTCTGTAAGAGGAAGCAGTTAAGGGGTTTTATTTTATTTTGGCCCTAATAATATTACAATCTCCAGGCTGGTTATTATCTGTCACTTCCCAGGGAAGATTGAAAAGAAAATAGTTTTATCCCAGGCAATTGTAAACCGTTCCATTTGATGAGTTGTTGTTCCCACTTAGAAATTACATGTGCCAGTGTCAGGTGACCTGGCCCGGCTGGGTGGCTTTGTTTAACTGGTTACAGAAAGGAGGGAAGAAGAGAAAATGTTCCTGTCTTTTCAACAGGGGCTCTCAAAATGCAGTGTATGTGAGTCCTGGGGTGGGTGGGGGGGAGAAGGGGATGGGCAGGCAGCGAAAGACAGAGATCCCCAGGTTGCTTGTCCCAGCCATTCATTGTGCAGCTGCAGCTGCCAACCAACTGCCCCTCAAGGTGCAGGCTTGCCTCGGGCGACCCTCTGAAAAGCACGCTGGGTCACGAGGCTGGGTTCTTGGCAAAGCCTTCCCAGGATGGCAGCAGACAGGATGGACTTGCTGCTCAGCAAAAAAGGAATGACTCCCCCACCCATACATGGTTTTCCTTCCAGGTGATGAGGAGCCAAGCAAGGAGCCAGGCAGGACCTGACCTCAGCTTCCAATTCTCTAGAGTCCACGCGCCTCTCATTCCAATTCCAGAACCGTGCTGTACAGAGTCAATAAATATGTGTGGGGCACCTACTGTGTGCCAGATGCTCTCACTGAATCAGTCTCATTAAATCCCCATGATGACACTGATCCTCATTTTATGGAGGAGAACACTGGGGCGCAGAGGGGTGCCAGACTCGCTGGAGCCTCGCAGGTCCTAGGTGACATGGCCAGGATTTCAACCCAGACCTGACCTTGTAGCAGATGCTGCCTGTGCCCAGACCCCTGCATCTGTAGCTGCACAACCACTCACCGCCATCCCTGCCGCCCTCTGCTCCAGACTGTTCCAGAATTGCAGCGTCTGTAACCCAGAAGCAGTCCCCATCAAGCAGACAGGGAATTGATGGATAAATATCCCAGGTCCTCAACCCCTGTGGGAGGAAAGCGCAACTCTAAGAGGGGT
Source organism: Catagonus wagneri (assembly GCA_004024745.2). Lineage (NCBI taxonomy): Eukaryota > Metazoa > Chordata > Mammalia > Artiodactyla > Tayassuidae > Catagonus > Catagonus wagneri. The sequence goes on along the minus strand of PVHT021183551.1, from coordinate 8,269,571 downwards.
CTACATCGCTCTTCGAAGTCTAGCCTCTGCAGCATCAGCACCAGCTGACGGGAGTGGGTTAGAAAGGCGAATTTTTGTGCCTCACCCCAGATCCACACAATCAAAATCCCTAGAGGGTGGGGTCTTGGAAGCTTCTTTTAACAACCTCTTTGGGTGACTCTGTGCACGTTCAAGTTGAACAGCTCCACCCTACACTGTCCCCCAATGCTCCCCGGGGGCCGAAACCCACTTCCTGTCTGCTCAACAGCACAGTTTTTACTGCCAGTCTCCTCTTTGCTATATCACTCCCCTATTCCCCCACAACGTTTCTTGGCCTCACCTCTGAAATAAGTGACTTGTGTGTAGTCGAATCTTTGTCTTGCACAGGGGGGTGGGGCAGCTTCGGGAAAACCTCCTAAGAACAGACCCAAGTCCCAGTAATTCCGGCAGCATCTTCGAGGCTAAGGTGGGGAGACACTCCGGGTGCTGATGTTGGGCACGGATTTTGAGAGGACCCAGATCCTCCCGTGCTGGCCCTGGACGCCAAAGTATAAGACCCCCCGACTGATGATTCTCCTCTTTCTCCTCCTCTTTCTTCACATCTGACATTTTCAAGGCCACTTTTTCTGGGCCAGCCTACGTGCCAAATGCTTCGCATGCATCATCTCATTTAATCGTTACAACGATCCCCCTGCAGCAGGTAGAGGCATTGGCCGCTTGATGTGCTGGAGCGGCCGGGGCGCGCTGCGGCTGGCTTGCGCAGGGTCACCCGGCGTGGTGTCCCCATTTGAGTCAGTACGTGAGAGCTGTGATGTGACTTTAGCTTCTAGCTGCCTCTGACTCGAAGGCAAAGGTATCGCACAATCTTTTTTTCATTCTGTTTCTACCTATCAACCCCTCACCCTCCACACCTCCCCTCAAGCAGGTGATCTCAGTCACCTCCACCTGGACGCGGCCCGTGCCAGCTGAGACCAGGATGAATGTCTGTGGCACCTGAATGAAAATTCCAAGGATGGGGCAGAGCCCCCATGAGCTTCTCTGGGCCTCTCGGTTCCTAACCTGCCTAGGTCCCGGGAGCAGTCACCCGGCCCTTCCCTTGACAAGGACGAGGAGCCATTTGGAAAGGGACACTGGACTTTGATTCTCCAGGGACCACCCTCAATATCTCTCTTTCTGTCTTCCTGGATCTTCCCTCATCCTTTCTGCATTCCTCCAGCTCAGACAGGAAAGGGAGCCACCGTTTATTAAGGATATTCCAAATGCTGAGCACTAGAGCTTCCTTAGAAATCCACCCCTCCCGGAAATCAGTAAGGCAGAAGCTTTTACATCTGTGTGAGAAGAGAAGAGGCTGAGCTTCAGAGGTGAAGCGACGCGACCAAGGCCACACACCTAGCAAGTGACAGAGCTGGAGTTTGAATCCAGGTTTGCCTCTCATCCGTCTATACAAGGTCCGGCCCCCGCCATGCCCTGCCGCATGCGTACTCCTGTTCCTTCCGGGAGCAAGCCCTCCCCTTGAGCCTGTTTTCGCCTCCACCTGCTGGGCCCTTGCCTCTTCCTCGTTTCCCACCTTCAGCTCCAAGATCTCCCCACCCACTGGCTCCTTTTCTCCAGCCTCTAGACGTGTGTACAGTTCCCGCATCCTAAACACACACATGCGTACGTGCGTGTGCACACACATAAACACACACACACACACACACACACTCACACACTCTGAATCTACTCCCCGACACTCTTCTCCTTTCTTGAATATGAACCACTAAGAGAGATTGTCCTGGGAGTTCCCGTCGTGGCTCAGTGGTAATGAACTGCACTAGTATCCATGAGGACATGGGTTCGACCCCTGGCCTCACTCAGTGGGTTAAGGATCCGGTGTTGCTGTGGCTGTGGCTGTGGCCGGCAGCAACAGCTCCAGTTCAGCCCCTGGCCTGGGAACTTCCATATGCCACAGGTGTGGCCCTAAAAAGACCAAAAAAAAAAAAAAAAAAGAGAGAGAGAGAGAGAGAGAGAGAGAGAGTCCCTATCCAGTGACATGGGGGAAGACTAGAAGGTTCTGGAAGGTGAAGATGGAATGATGGCCACTCATGGTTATACCTCCTTCAAGAGTTTCATGGGCACCAAGCCCACTGGCCTTCTTCAGACCTCTTGTTTGTCCTCTAAAGTTAACGTGGATGACCACTCGGTTTTTGAGTATCTATTTCGTTCCGTGGTCTTGGAGCAGGATGGAACAGTTTATATTAGGCCTCTATGAGATGCCATGGACTTTGGCAGACACTTTCTCTCTAACCGTGGCCATTAAGGGGTAGATATGGATCTCTCACGTCACAGATGAAGAGACTGAAGGTCTGAGTGGTCCCAGCAGTGCCACAGAGATGCCCCAACGGAGAATCAAGATGCAGACTCAAGTTGGCCTGACACCAAAGTGCCTGGTCTTTGCAGTAAACCAAGCTTTTTCCTCATAAACCAGCCTCAGCAGTGTGTCCTGGCCCCTGGAGATCTGGCAGACGCCCAAACAAGGGGCCATATTTTCCCTTTTGCTGTTTTATTTATCCATCTGAAGGCTCAGCAGCCAGACCCGCTTCCTTTCTTTCAATATTTATTAGCGTTTTACCTGCTTTCTAAAGGGCCCTCTCAGAGGCTAAGAGGAGGAGGGAGGAAGGAGCTGCTCCTGGCTCCTTGCCTGGATCCACCTTGGATCTCAGACAAACACTCGGGCCTGGCCACACACTGGGATTCAGAAAGCTTCTCTGGAAACCAGATTCACGGGAAGGGGAGAGAAGGAGACTACTGAGTGCCCACTCGGCGCCAAGCCTTGTGCCAGAAACTTGACATTGGTCTCACAAAATCCTGTAGAAGGAAGTATCTCCCCATTTTATAGACGGGGAAACCGAGTCTCCAAAGTGCTGAAGTCACAGAGCTTGCCAGTGGGAGGGCCCAGGCTCCGACGCAGGGCCGAGCTCTTCCCTGTCAGAAAGACACCTCCACCCTACGGAAGGATCTTGTCTTTAAACATTTTGACACCGGAGTCTTCACACACACGGGGAAACTGAGACTCCAACACGCCCAAGCTCCGACTTTGTACGCATGACAACCGTGAAGACTAGAACCCAGGTTTCCTGGCTCCCAGTCCAGTGCTCTACCTTCTGCCTGGCTCTGCCAAAGGCACCAACTGCCAAGATCAAGGTTACTAGAACCCCAAAGACCACAGTGTCCACCTTGCCCTTAGAGGCCCTGGAGTCACTTCTCCTGCCTCGAGGACGTTCTGTGCCTTAATCCACCTGGACAGAGACGTGGGGAAGGGTGGTGGGGAGAAATCCTTTGCATTCCCACACATCCCCTGGAAAAGATTTTGGAGAAGGCGAAGCCCAATGCCGAGGGCAGTCCCTCCCTGCACCCCCCATCCCTTCCTTCTTTGTTCGCGTATCTTTGGTGGGGGGGTGGTCACGTTAGGAAACCGCAGAGGTGTCCGTGAATGTGACGGTCCTGGGGGATTGGAAAAGACCATCTGCAGCTGCTGCCTCCCTGTGTGGGTGCTTCCTGGGTTTCACAAGAGGACTTGACAAGTGGATTTACAAACTGCATAAATCGAACTCGGCAGCCCTGCAGTCCTGCCTCAGCTCAGTGAAGAGTGCCATTCCCGTGCGAGCGAGAGACTGCAGGGTGGGTCTTCCCACCCAGGGGCCCCTCAGAAGACTCCCAGGGGAAGGGCCCGTGGGGAGGAGACGGAAGGTTTCTGTGTTCTGGTGCTGGGCAAAGAGGAGAGGCCTGCAGGGAAGAAGGCGCGTTCCTTCTGACTGCTCTTCCACCCCCTTTTCTGGGGAGTCTGCAGTCTGTGCTAAGGCCCCCCGGGGTGTCCTGTGTCGACTGACACGTGGGAGATTTTTAACTGAAGCTTTGCTGGCCTGAAGGCTCAGTGCCTCTGCTATGGGTAATTGATAAGAGTTTATTTATTTTATTTTTTTCTTTTTTTTTAATTTTTATTTTTGGGGGGGCCGCACGTGCAGCCTAGGGGTCAAATCGGAGCTGTAGCTGCCGGCCTACGCCACAGCCACAGCAACGCAGGATCCGAGCCGTGTCTGTGACCTACACCACAGCTCACAGCAAGCCCAGATCCTTAACTCACTGAGCGAGGCCAGGGATGGAATCCACGTCCTCATGGATACGAGGTGGGTTTGTTACTGCTGAACCACGATGGGAACTCCCTATTTTTTTTTAATTTACTTTTTACTAGGGTATAGTTGATTTGCAGTGTTGAGTCAATGTCTGCTGTACAGCCTAGTGACCCAGTCCTACAGCTACGCACATTCCCTTTCTTATTCTCTTCCATCATGGTCTATCCCAAAAGACTGGATAGAGTTCCCTGTGCTATAGAGTAGGACCTCAATGCTTATCTATTCTAAATGTAATAGTTTGCATCTGCCAATCCCAAACTCCCTATCCATCCCACTTCCCCCCTCCCCCTTGGCAACCACAAGTTTGTTCTCTATGTCCATGGCATTTATTGATTGGACCTGAGCTTGATGAGTTGGGTGTCATAGAAACTGAAATCAGAAGCTCTACTTCCAGTTTCTTCCATGACTCCATAGATCTCCTCTTAGAGCTTCAGCAGCCTTGATAATTGCTTGGGGAAGATGCCTGTCTTGGCTATGGGGTTTCATGGGGAAGAATATTAGATGACAGATGGGAATGTGCTTCATACATGTAAAGTGTAACGCACTGTCACTATAAGCGGCTTTCATGTGCACTCTCTCTACTGACACTATTAGGAAGTCCTTCCTTGGATCTAACTTCCATCCCACTTGCTGTGGTTTGGTAGAGCTATGTATTCCAGGAAATGTAGGCGAGTGCCTCCAAAAGTGGGATGGTGCTACTGGTCAAAAGGAATAGAGAGATAAAAATAAAGTGTGTGTCTTCTTTAAAAAATAACTTGCTCCACTTTCGATGGCTGTTCAGAGTAAAGAGTGTAATTTGCTTGACTGCCCCGGCCCATCAGCTTATCACTGAGGGCCTAGCAACTCCAAGAGGGGAGGATTATGCAAATAGAAATCAGCTTTCAAGAAAGTGGGCTAATCCAATATTACCAGGAGGGCTGCCTTTGAGAGAAAAGGGAAAGCAACTGAGATGGGCGAGGCACAGACACAGTGAGCTGGTTCCAGGCAGGAATCAGAGCAGAGAGGCTGACTTGAGAGGGTGCCCTCAATGGCACCTGATTCAGGGCTGTAGGAAAGGGACCTGGACTCCATTTCCCTAATACTCAGAGAGGGAGGGGGAGGGGTTTAGTCTAGTGGACAGAGAAACTCTTTATTAAGTTATTTGCTGCTGGAATGGCCCCTTCTCAGAAATCTGCCCAAACAACAAGAGGTAGGAGTGGTATCAGAAAGCTTGAAGCTTCCCCACCGAGATTTCCACATAAAGGCAAACTCACATCCACGAAGCAGAGCATAAGGTCAGATCAAGCCTTTATAGTTGCCTGGGAAATACCCAGGAGCGCGGGCCACCTCCAAGATGGTGCCTGAGCAAGGCCACTTGTCAAGGAAACCTGGGCGCTGGCAGCACCACGGACAGCTCCCAGCGGTGGTCCTGGGAACTTGACTTCCTTGGTGACTTGGGATTGTGACTTAAGGATCAGCCTTAGGTTTTCTTTGGGGATATTGGAAGCCTACTGTACCCTAAGCCTTTTGCAGCTCCAGCAGTGAAGGCAAACAATTAAGCAGGCAATTCAGATTCACTTCGATGATGCTATGATTTAGACGAAGCGAAGGGGACCTCTGAAACTCAGAGCAGAGCATCTAACCCAGATGTGGGAAGGGAGAAAGGACTTCCAAGATGAAGGATGAGTCAGAATAACCTGAAGGAGAGAGGAGAGTGAATCTGCTCCAGGGAGAGAAACAGCATAGGCAAGGACCCTGAGGTGAGGGAAGATGGGGCTCATTTGAAGATCTGCGAGAAGGTGTGGCTGGAACACTAGGTAGGAGGGTCTGTGTAGGAGTGGTTGGAAGATGAAAGGGAGAGGTGGGCAGGGGCCAGATCCTGTAGGGCACAGAAGAGAGCGAGACTCCATCCTGAGGCTTTATGCAGTGCAATGACATGATTATTTTTGCATCTTGAAATTTCCCTCCAGCTTCAGGATAGAGACTGTATTGGGGCCAGGCAAACCCACACCGCTGGGCAGGGCTGGAGGTGACGGACAGCCTGACTAACCCCCTCTAGGTTTGACCCAAAACTAGGGTGATGAAGGAGTGGCCTAACAGGTGAGGCCTCGGGACACACTTGAGGGTGATTTAAGAAATGGAATTGGCAGACTTTGAGAGAGACTGCTGAAGATGGAGAGTGAGATGCAGAGAGGTCACAGGGCTGACTCCTAATGTGTAAGAAGCATGGAGGAAGGAAAGGAATACAGGGTGGGATCAAGAGGAATTATAGGAGAAGGGAGAGGGAGTGACTTAGAGACAGACGGAGCCCCAGCAATGAGGGCAAGCTGTGTAAGGAAAGGGGGCGGGGCATGATGGAATGACCAGGATACAGAACTCAAGTCTTTGTTCTGTCACCTGCATGTCCTGCCAGGGTGTGTCGGTGTGTGTCCATGATCACAACCTTGCAGCAGGACTGCATAGGACTTTGAGCAATATTGAACTTGACCAAAGCTATTCTGCCCAGCAGGGGCATCGAGTGGGTGGACCCTGAGCAGGCAGCCAGGGAAGTGAGAGTGCATTTTGGCTCTTGAGGCAGGCTCAGCCCCTTCCTCTAAGCCTCAGTTTCTCACCCTGCAATTCAGATGCTGGGACATTTCTCCTTCCACTTCTCTACAGTGGAAGGGGCTGGAGACTGGAAGAGCAGGTCTGGGGAGGGCCAGGCCTGATACTTGTCCCATGGTCAGTATGTTTCACTTTGTGGATTCAGAGCGTCTATCACTTGACAAAGCCTTGAGGGAGATGGGTTGGGTGAACTGACCTCCATTTTCCAGAAAATCCTAGTCTAGAGTACTGAGTGCCCCATGTAAGAAAGACAAGGCCACTGGCTCAGAATAAGTTCTAGATGAATGAGTAGGTGGATGAATGTGTGGACAAGTGGATGGATAGATGGATGGATGAACAGGTGGATGGTTGGATGGGCTGGAGGGTGGATGGAGAGATGAATAGAGGGATGCTTGAATACAGGGGTGGATGCTTAGATGGATGGATGGGTGGGTAGGTGGATGGGTGGATGGATGGACAAACATCTGAATGATCACCATGCTCTTATAATCTCTAGGCATGGATCTTTGAAGGTTTCAGAGAGGATACAGAGCCACCAGCTCTGGGCAGCCTATGTCCAAGAGTAGTGTAGACTACAGCTTATTTGGTGGTTGCTGAGAAATTCTAAGACCGTCAGCCACAACCTGACAAGGCCATCTGCATTCCTTTGGGAATAATGGTTTCCAGAGGCATTTGTTAGAACAGAATGGAAGGAGACAGCTGATAAGAGGAACTGGGGCCAAGGCCAAGTGTGTTTAATGTGGTGGGTCTAGATCTGGTGAATGGGTGGATAGATGGATGAATGAATGCACAGCTGTCCTTGGGAGGCTTAGAAAGAGGGACATGGGGACCTGTGGGCTCCAGATAAAGACAAACTCTACCAGTTTCACACCCGCCATCAATTATAAAGTGCTTAGTACAGCACTGGGCCTGTGCAAAGAATGTACTCCCAAATATTGTTAATTAGCCCCCATGCACCCTGCTTTGCTCCTGCAGGGCCCCTTACCCACAACGCTCTCTCCTTTCTCTCCACTTTTCCCCTAATTTACCTTTCACAGCCCAGCTGAAAGTCTGCCTCTTTCAGGAAGTTTTCTCTGATCAACTTCATCCCCATTGCTTTGTGAGCTCCTAAGGGTAGGGAAAGACTTGAGGAGTCCTTCGACCTCTCCCAGTAACCTTCAAGGTAGGAGGGGTCCAGTCACTGTACATGGTTGTCCCTGTCGGAGGAAGCCGAGAAGGCTGTCCTGGAGCCATCCCTGTCTGCACCTCCCTCTCTCCCCTGTGCCTCCTTTTCCAGATAAAATGCTAGTAATAAAGTCATGTTGAACTGGCCTGTCCCTTTAATTGGTGATTTGGCAAAGGACAGATTCCCTGCTAAGCATGAAAATTCTCTTTATTGAACTACCTCTGAGAGTCTGTGCTGGATCCCAGGTACTGGCAGGATCCAGCCTGGAGTTGCCCTGGGCAGGACCACGGAGAGATGAAGGGCCCCCTGCACCTTCTAAGAGGTTGACGGGATGTAGCCAGAAGCTTGGGGTCTTGTTTGATGCTCTAGGGTGTGAGTATTTCCTCTCCAGTCCCCTCTAGGTTTGACCCAAAGGAGGTTTGTTTCCAAAGCAAACAATGGAAGCCAATTTAAGGACATTTGGGTGCCAGGAAAGAGTGCAGCCACTCAAAGGGCTCAGGAAGTCTGGGTTTGCTGTGGCTTCTGATCTCTGGGCACAGTGGCAAGGATACCCAGCAGCAGGCCAGGTGGACTCTACCTGATAGGTGGAGATGCCAGGAAAGCCTACCTACTTCTTAGGGAAGGGAGAAGCGTTCGTTACGGTGGAGTGAGTGCCTAAACTTGTCCTGATACAGTCAGTGGGCAGGTCGTGGGTTTAGAATCAAAGAAGGCTTGGCAGGGCTTCCCAGCAATTCTTCCCATTGGTTGAGCATCTCCTGGATTCCAAGCTCTGGGCTTAGGGCTTCTTATCTGCACTCTCACCCAGTCCTAATAACAACCCCAAGGAGGCCAACGTCATGAGCCCGCTTTTCTAAAAAAGAAAGTCTAAAGTTCAGAGAGGTTCAGTAACTAACTCAAGAAGTTATGAAGAAGTGACAGAGGTAGGATTAGAACCCATGATTGTTTTCACACCCCGTACACTGTTTCTCAGGAGCATGGAGACAGGAAAGGGACCTGTAGCAGGCTTGAGCAAGCCACTTTCACCCTTTTTCCCTTCTTCCCCTTCCGCTTAGATCTCACCAGCTAGGATCAAGAGAGGAACTTTGCCCCAGGCACTTCCCCAGCTGTTTGCACTCTTGGATTTACTGGGGAAGGAAAAATCCAGAAGTCACTTGATCATATAGAGAGCCACACGGGTATGCAGACCTGGGCCCTGGACGCTGGCCCCTGGCCTCTGCTTAGCTAATGATGACCTCTACAGCATGGGCAAATCCATAGTCTCCCCTGGGCCACTCTCTTCACCTGATAAATATAGAAGGTGGTCTTGGACATCTACAAAAACCATCCCACGGCTGAGGCTCCAGAGTCCTAGGACCATATCTTTTAAAGGCAATGGACAGAGAGGATCTCAGCCTATTATCCCTACGGAATCAGAGAAAAAGCCATTTGGGGACTTGGACCTCATTTTGTGAAGGAAAATTTAAATGTTCCAACTGTAAGGGATGAGAATAAGAGCGATCATTTAACAGAGGCCTCCTGGTCCAGCATAACATCAGGTGTTGTATCAGCGCTACAGTATCTGTCCAATTCTCTGGATCCCCATCACCACCAGCCATGCCTAGGCCACCACCATCCCTCACCTGCAAGAGCCTCCTAACCATTCTCTCCATCCAACTCCTGTCCTTAGCAGAGAGAGTGCTGGGTGACCACCAAATCTGTGTTATCCTCTTCTTGGGCATCTGGTAAAACTACATTTTCCAGCCTCCCTTGCAGTTGTGTCATGTGGCAGGGCTCTGCCCAGCAGAATAGCAACAGAAATTACCTAAGCCACCCAAGCCACTCCCAGAGTGGCCCATAAGAGCAATCATATCACTCCCTCACGTTTGTGCCTTGCTTTGGCTGTAACCGTGTGTGATGAGAGGGTTGAACCACAAGAAGAAATGAGCCCGGATTCCTGAGTCACTTTATGGAGGAGAACTGCCCTGGAGAGGCCAGATTCCCATCCACCTTTTTGTGAACAAGAAACAAACCTTTGTTGCATCAAGCCACTGAGATCTGGGGGTAATTTTGTTAATGCAGCACAACCTAGGCTCTCCTGACTCATGCAGTCTCCTGTAGGGCATTTTCTGTGCAAGAGCTAGAGGATCATTTTCACAGCAAATCTGAATTCTTTTCAAGACATACTGCTCCCCACTTGAACTCTCCATGAAGTGTGACATTACACAATGAAGAAAATCGGCAAAGTCCTGTGTGACCTCTCCGATTCGTGTTGTCTCTTCCCTCTGCCCCTGTGTTCCAGGCACACATCTGATCCCAGGGCAGGGTAAGCAAACTCAGCCCTTCAGTAGATACCCTCCCTGCCTGGTACCCTCCTTCTACAGATCTTTGCTTGGCTCCTCCTTGTCACGCAGGGCTCAGCTGCCATGTCACTTCCTCAAAGGCACCTTTGCTGACCAGTCAACCTCAGAAGCCCCAGTTACTCTCTGTCACATCAGTCTAAATTATCTACACCACACTTACCACTGTCTGGTACTTGGTTGCTAATGAATGAATGAATGGTCTATCTCCCAGCCCACCCCACAGAGCATGGAGATTGTTTATCTTATTCACCACTATATTCCAGTGTCTAGAAGAGTCCCTGGCATATGGTAGACACTTTGTAAGTGCTCGTGGACTGGGAACATTAACTTTTATAGCTCTGTGAGGTGGGAACTACCATCCTCATTTAGCACAAGAGGAAACTGAGGCCCAGAGAGGTTTAAAACCTGTCAGTGGCAGAGCTCAGATCAGCCTGGCTCTTAACTCTGCAGACATCCTCTTTCTACTCTATAATTTTTTTTTTTGCCTCTTTTGAAGGTATTTTAATTACATGGAGTTTATGACCCAACACAGGGAAGGAAAGCATCTCTGCCTTCAGGAATTTCTCTTCATCCAGCCTTTGCCCTCAAGTTTCCCCACCTGATGGGGGAGATGTGGTCCTTTTCTCCTGAAAGAACACCTGGGCTGAGGCCGAAGACAGAATCCCAGCATCTGAGATAATAAACACGAGGGCTTTTATGTAGCAACACTTAGGTGAGTGCCGGGGGTCCAAGCACACACAAACTCATCAGGAGAGGGAGAGGAGGAGGGAATGAGAGAAAGGGAAAGACAGAGAGACAGAGACAGAATCAGAGTCAGAGACAGAGACAAGAGTGCTGGGCATCACGGAGCACCCACACCTCCCACCCGCATGAGAGGAGGAAAGCAGACGGCCCATGGACCAGCCAGCAGAGGACCCAGGTGCTGCCAAGGCTTCCCCCTGGCAACAGGAAAAGAGTCTGAGGACACATAAAGGGGACATGGTGGAGAGCCAGGGCTCCAGGTGCAGGTTCTGACCATTGCCAGCTCCTGCAGCCGTGGGTTTCCATTGCTGCATCAGAGGCCCGGCCTCTCCTCTGGGCATGGGGAGGGGGAGGGGGACGTGGAGGCAAGATCTAGAATTTGAACAAGCGCCGGCAGATTTTATTTTTTGAGGCTGGAACTGCTCTTGCCAGGTGGCTCTTGGCCGTTTCTCTGGTCTCAGCCAGAGAGGCGTAAGGTCCAGGGTGAGGGAGAGGCTTCAGCACAAAGCTGGGTTTGGGCTGCAAAGAGGCAATATGCTTGGCCAAGCTCTCCAAGCTCAGAAAGGCGGCCCTGGGTTCCCTGACCGATTTTTGCATGGAGAGCTGCCCTTGCTGGGACCACCTCTGTATCTCCCCTCACCTTTTCCATCTGGCAAGGTGATGCAGGCATGTGCACTTCCAGCCCACCTGGATGTCAGAGAGACTTCTCTCTGAATCCTCTTCGTATTCCCCCACTCAGCACCTTACTGCCTCTGCGGGGCCTCCAGCAAGCCCCTGGCCACTGATCCATGCCCCCGGCCATCCAGCCCCCACTCTCAGTGCCCTAACTCAATGCCTTCATCATTGAGGCATTGTCAGTGCCTGCATCACTGTTCTCCTGGATGGCTAGAGCAGCCTCCAAGCCAGAGCCCCTCACCTGCTCTGGGTCTCCCCACCCTCCACCCAGTCCCAGTTCCTTGTGACCAGGATCAGGGCCACCAGTGATCATATAGACTGTGCCTACCACTCCTCTGTGTGAAAATGGGTTCCCCCTTTTGTCCTTGGGGTTGAGTTCAAGCATTCTTTTTTCTTTTCTTTTTATGGCCACATCTGCAGCATACGGATGTCCCCAGGCTAGGGGTTGAAAGGGAGATGCAGCTGCTGGCCTATGCCACAGCCACAGCAATGAGGGATCTGAGCCATGTCTGCAACCTATGCTGCAGTTCCCAGCAAGGCTGAATCCTTAACCCACTAATTGAAGCCAGGAATCAAACCTGCATCCTCACAAACACAACGATGGGTTCTTAATCCACGGAGCCACAGTGTAAACTCTAGGTTCAAGCATTTTACCAAGACAAACACAGGTTTGAGGTCCCACTCACCCCTCCGGATGCTTTCTGCTTCCTTGCCTCTCCCCGTCTAGACCCCAGCTAGATGTCCCACTTCGATGTGGGGTGCTACCACACCCTCTCCCATTTTAGGGGAATTGCACAGGCTCTTAGCCAGGTTACCTCATTCTCCAACACTTAGCTTCTACTTTCCTTCCTTAAGAAGCCCATCCTG
>PVHT021183551.1:8118838-8256050 GCA_004024745.2 Catagonus wagneri | reverse complement strand
CCCCCCCCCCATTATTTGGCAAGCGCTTCTGATCTAAGAGCTCTGCAACCTTCATGAGAATGGTTCTTGGGAGCAGAGAGAACCTGCCTATCCAACACTGTGCTCAGCATCTAGCACAGGACCCGGGTCCCCCAGGCACCCTGGAAATACTTGTTAAGTAAATGAACAGCATGGGAATGTTGGATGAATGAATGGTTTTCATCCAGGGCATCTTTCGGGGGAGATCTGCCCATTGGCATGACGGGACCTTGTCTAACCAATATCTGTGTCCTGAGAACCATGGAGGGCAAAAGCAAACACACTGAGCAGTTTCTCAAGGCCCCAAGAAGGAGGCTACTTATCTGCCCTGGTAGCATTTTCCCAGCCCCCAGCCCTCTAGCCCCCTAGAAAGCTGCAACTGCAAAGCTGTCCTGATTTAATGGAAAATCCCAGCATCACTTTTCTATAAAAGCGATCTATAAATCACGCTGCACATCTTTCCCAGCACCACGGAAACCAGCCTCCGACTGTCTGCCTAGAACCCCCACATTGAGCAAAGTTTTGAGGCGTACAGAGGGGTTAATTCCAGCAGCCTGAAATGAATCGTAGTGTCTCCTTCGAAAGTTGAGTCAGCAGCATTGGCCCGGCTCCCACTGTGTGCTCAGCCTGGGTGGCAGGGCATGGAAAGGGCTGGGGGGAGGGAGAAAGCCCAGACTCAGCTTTCAGGAAATCTATAATCCCAACAAGCTGGCTGCCTGTCCTTTGATGTGTTCCGCGGGCATCCTTCTCCAGGACTAGGGTACCATCCTCCGTGCCGTGTAGACACCTCACTGCCTGGGCTTTTCCCTGGTAGCTCACATGCTCTGTGGCCTGGGCCAACAGTGAGTGTGTGGGAGGGGGAGGGGAAGCTTGGGACACAGCTTAATATTTTGAAGCACTCACTAAATCCGAGTGTAGACACTGAAGTCAAACCTCTAGGGCTCAAATCCCACTTTTTTTTTTTAACATTTTTTTATTAAATGTTAAACACTTGTAGCTGTACAACGATCATCACAACCCAATTTTATAGCATTTCCATCCCCACCCCCCAGCCCATCCCCCCACCCCCCAACTTGTCTCCTTTGGAAACCCTAAGCTTTTCAAAGTCTGTGGGTCAGTATCTGTTCTGCTAAAAGTTCACTGTATCCTTTTTCTAGATTCCACACGTAAGTGATAGCATATGACGGTGTCTCATTGTCTGACTAACTTTACCTAGCATGATAATTTCTAGGTCCACCCATGTTGCTGCAAATGTCATTCTTTCTTTCCTTTGAATGGCGGAGTAATTTTCCATTGTGTATGTGGACCACAGCTTCTTGATCCACTCCTCTGTCGATGGACAGCAAATCCTACTTCTTTAACTGACCGGCTGTGCAACCTTGAGCAAGCTTTTGCCTCTCTGCGCCTCAGTCTCCTCATCTGTAAAATGGGGACCAGAATTCCCATCGAGCTGCTCCGAAGATTAAATGAGCCAACATATGAGAAGCACTGAGACAGTGTCCGGCCTGCGGTCGTCGGTGCTCAGAATATCCACTTCTATTGCTACTGTCACTACTTGCTAGGCGCTGTGGTGCTCACTTGCCAGAATGGGCTCATTTTACCCCCATATTACCCCATGGGGGGTATTATTTCCTTTATTTTCCGGCTGCGGGAACATTGGCTTTGAGCGGCTGGTGACCTCCACACCCACCGCAGGCTTCTTCCTGCTTCCGGGCAGTGAGGCTTACTGGCCAGAGCACTGCGGCAGCTGCAGGGAAACTGCCTCTGGCTCCATCTGCCACTGACCGAGCGCCATGGAAGCTCACACTCAAAGGACAACGCCTTCCTTCCCAAAGGCAGTGGGTGGGGCTGTGGCGGCGGGTGTCAGGTGGGGTTTTGATGGCCCAGAGGAGGAAGGGAACACACCTGCCGCTCCCACCACCCCAGCCCCTGGCACAGGGCAGAGCCCCCGACTCGTCTCTGGAAGCCTAACAGCACTGGCCTCGTCCCCGGGGCATCAAGTCTGACAGCTGCCACGAAGTGGAAGGTTCACATCCACTGAGCATCCCAGGAGCACAAGAAAGTGGCTAGACATGGGGCTCTGGGTCAGGAGGACCTGGGGGAGTTCCCACTGTGGCTCAGCGGAAATGAATCTGACTAGTATCCCTGAGGACATGGGTTCAATCCCTGGCCTTGCTCAGTGGGGTGAAGATCCAGCACTGCCGTGAGCTGTGGTGTAGGTCACAGACTCAGCTTGGATCTGGCGTTGCTGTGGCTGTGGTGCAGGCCGGCAGCTGCAGCTCCAATTTGACTCCTAGCCTGGGAACTCCATATGCTGTGGGTGTAGCCCTAAAAAAAAAAAAAAAAAAAAGGAAAAAGGCAGAAGGACCTGTAACTTATGGGAAATCACACATCCAAGCCTGTTTCCCCATCTTTACAGTGGAGCTGCTTATAGCTCCTGCTTCGGGTGGGGCAGAGACAGCTCTTAGCTTCACGCCTGGCACTAAGTGAATTATCAAGAAGAATTCATTCTCTCCCATTTGAGTCCCAAGCAGCTTCCAAAGAGCGACTGATGAATTTCCTATAAACTTCTGAGAGCCTGGGGCGGGGGCTGAGACTCAAAGTTGCCTGAGACCCCAGGAGCCCCTCAAGCCCGTGGCTTGTATGGGCAGGACAGTCCTTTGGTGCCACGAGGACACGCAAGTCAGGCTGCCACAAACCCGCACGGCGGTTTGGTGTGAATTATGAAGGGGTTTCCCAAGCATGGGGCTTGGTGATTAGGGCCCATGCTGAGTCGGTCCTCTTCGCCTTCTCAGTCATGCCTGACTCCAGGGACGCCCACAGCGAGATCCCAGCTGCCATCTTTGCAGGAAGCCAGAGGAAGCCCGAGATAAGGAGACCACAGAGGGTGAGCCTGGAGGCTGCAGCCCTAAGCTCCCCAAGGATAATTAAGTTGACTAGTGTTGGGTGGAGGGAGATTACAAGACACATGTTCCTGGGGATGTGGGATGCTGGGAAGAGGGAGGGGGCCTGTCTGCACAATGATGAGATGGGTTAATTAGCTCACAAAACCAAGAGCAAGATGACAGGCAGGAAGATGTGGGGCCTGAGGCTGCAAGAGTGCAGGCAGAGTGGAGCCTGCTGGGACTTGGGTGCCGGCAGTCTCTTAGAGATGCTCATTCGGGGGGCAGCAGAGCAAGGTCCACAGGCTCAGGGGGGAAGCCTGGGACCACTGCACACTGCGACTGCATCCCAAGCCCCTCAGAGCCGAGACGCCACTTTTAAAAAAAAGGACTGAGCTTTTTGCTCCTTTTTAGTTCAGATTCATGAACAAAAGAGAGACAGAGAGCTGGGCAGTTCAAGGCCAGGTTTTAGCGTTAGGGCATCTATCTCCACTTTCCCTGGGAAAAACCACCATTGCATTTCAGAGGTCTAGCTCCGTGATGGGGGTCAAGGTTAAGTACCCCTGCCCCTGAAAAGGGAGAGTCATTAGTCAGAAGGCGGCTTGGCCTGAAGGTTAAATAGTGTTTGAATCCTGATCAGAATCTAAGTGGCTTCGGGACCTGGTTGGATTCCTTCTGGTCTTCAGGCCTCTGTTCTCAATATGTCAGCTGAAGAGGGTACCCCAACCACCTCACCCCGCCAAACACAAGGGCAATCGAGGAAGCAGAGCCTGACTCTGTGCCTGGCACGTAGTAGGACCTCCTCATATACTTGTTCACGGATAAACGCAACCGATCTCAAAACTAGAGGAAAGAAAGAAAAATGTCAGCTGAGGGAACTGAGTGCCTGAAGCAGACAAAGAAAGCCACCACACGCTTATTAAAGAGAATAAATGAATTCATCTCATCTGTAGGATGCAAGATAAAGCCACAAAAAAATCAATTGCATTGCATGCTTACATCCCAGAGCCCCACAGAAAATCCAGTGAAAAAGATTCAATTTATAATAATAAAAAATAAATACTTGAGAGTTCTTTTAATTTGAGACACAAGATATTTGTTTAAAGAAATTATAAAAACCCAATGGAGGCTCAATATTAGGTAAACCAACATAATTCATTATACTAGTAAATTAAAGGAGAAAAACCATATGATTATTCAACAGATTCTTAAGAACCACTTAATTAATTTTTCTTTATAAAAACTCTAGGTGAAATTGGAATAGAAGTAAACTTCCTTTATATGACAAAAATAGTATTTATTGGAAACCAGCAGCAAATACCATATGCAATGTTAAATGCAATCCTACGAAAGACAGAAATAAGACAAGGAAACATTTTACAAGCATTCTGGAGGTTTTAGGCAATGGAATAAGGCAACAACTTATAATAAATTCTATAGTAACAACACTGACATTTGTATAGTGCCAGATCTTTAACCCACTGAGCGAGGCCAGGGATCAAACTCGCATCCTCATGGATACCAGTCGGGTTCTTAACTCACTGAGCCACAAAAGGAACTCCCCAAGGCAGCTTCTCTTAGTCCAGCCCTCCCTCTTCCCTAATGTTACGCAGAGTTTTATGGGGCTGTTGGCCATGGATGGAGTGCTGTCCTGTGGCCTGTGTTCATCAGAACTAGAGTGCCTTCAGGAGAGTTAGCATGAGAAAAGCACTTCCTGCACGATGGCGTTTGGCAACAAACAGTGTGACTTATTGTTCAAGTGGGGATAATTTTGACAGGTTGGGGCCATTATATCAGCCCATTCTACAGCCACTGACATGGATGCTAAGAGAGGTGGCAGAGGAAAAGGCGGAGCCTAGAACTGAACCCAGATCTTTCCGTCTCCAGCATCCCTTCTGCCAGGGACCCCTTCACCACTGCAACCAAGCAGGGCCCTGAGGGGCTCCTGGGCCCTAAGTTTCTTGTCTGTAGGAACTAGGGCTCACTCAGGCTCCGTGCCTTCCCTGGGGGCAGGTTCAAACAGTTGCTGATCAGAGAAGGACAGGGATGCAGAGAAACAATAGTGCAGCCTTGGGTCAAGGTCATGCTTCCTCAAGGGGTACACATAAAAATATCTTCGAGTTCTTCAGCGGAAGAAAAACCTCCAACATATCCAAGATGTCAATTACTTGATGAAGTGTTCTTCACTCCCAAAAGGAGGCCCACCAGAACCAGTCCCAGGGCCACTAAACACCAGCTTTGAAGAAGAATACAAGCTTGCACCTACCCTGATCCTTATCTGTGGCCCTATTTTCCACTCCAATACTGTAAGACTACTTCTTATTCTCTCCCCAAGAGGGCACAGGCCATAGGGCATTAGCCTGCTGTGACCTCCTTCGCCTGGCAACGCAATAAGGCTATTTTTGTCTTCTTCACCCAAAACTCAGTCTCTGCATTTCTGTTTGGCACTGGTGGAAGGAAGCTGAGTTTTGGCAACACCACCGGTGCACATCCTTCTTGGAGCACAGGCTGTTCTTCAGAACACCACCAAACAGAGGGTTCTGGATGGCAGGTATCGGGTCGAGTCAGCTTGGACTTTTAGGGACAGTGGACTTGTGAGGTGTTTAAGGAACTCTAACCAGGCTGGGGAGGGGGTAGAAGGCAGCAGAAGGGAGGGCGTCCGGGAGGGGCAGGGTCCTGGCAGTGCCTCGGCGGTTTTATTCTAAAGTATTTAGGCAAAGCCAAGCAGTGACTTGACCTCGGGTTGTTCCTAAAAGGTCGTGCTGGCTGCTGCGTGGACACTGGCCGGGGGGGCTGGGGGACAAGAGTGAAAGCAGGGAGTGCAGTTAGGAGGCTGCCAGCTCTATGTGGTGACAAAGGCTCCTGGTGCCCAGGAGATGGCAAGAAGCAAATGGGTTTTTGAAGGCTGATTCAGTGGAAGGGTGGTGGGGTGGGGGTGGGGGCGGGACAAAGGAAAGGAAGTGACAGGAAAGTTCCCTTGGTTTGGGGCTTAAGTAACCAGGCAGATGGTGATGCCATTGACTAAAGTGGGGATGAATGGCGGGGTGCCGAGACGAGGGGATGGGGTCGGGGGAGAAAGAGGGAGTTTCACTTTGGGCGTGTCTAGTCTGAGATGCTTATCAGATACCTCTGGAGGGGTGCAGGCATTTGTAAAACTGGATGCTGCTCCTCTTTGCTTAAAATTCTTCCACTGCTCGACACGGATATAAGACGAGCTCCACTGCCTGGAACCCCAGCCCCGGCTGGTTCTGCTTGTATCCCCGATTCTCCTCAGCTCCCCCCTCCTCCCCATCCTTCACTAGCAACTGATGGGATTTCCATGGGCCCCCTTTTCTTCACACGTGTTCTTGCCTCTGCTGGCCGTGCCCTTTGTCCGCTTCTCATTCTGGAACAGCCCCAGCCTCTGTGACTCTGCGACATCCTGTCTCTCCCAGCAGAGCAGAGCCAGGGACCATGTCTGAGTGTCACACCCCCAGCTCCGCACAGGTTTCCTGTAGGTGTTTCTTTCTTCTTCCTTTTTTTTTTTTTTTCCTTTATGGGGCCACATCTGCAGTATATGGAAGTTCCAAGGCTAGGGATCGAATCACAGCCACAGCAACAGCTGATCCGAGCTGCGTCTGCAACCTACACCACAGCTCACGGCAACACTGGATCCTTAACCCATTGAGCGAGGCCGGGGATCGAACCCACATCTTCATGGATACTAGTTGGATTCATTACCGCTGAGCCACCATGGGAACCCCATTGCAGGTGTTAATCGCACACACGAAGGAAGGAAGGCAGGAAGGGGTGAACTGAGGACCTGACTGAGTCCAACCCCCATCTTCAGACAGGACTCACTCCTGTTCGTCTCTGCAGATCAGAGCTGACATGATTTCATATTCATCGAGTACACCGGGTTAAAGGGGAATGTTTAAACCACTTAAGGAAATAAACAGCTTTCTAACACCCTCAATTATTTTAGAAGCACCTGCTCACGTATAATTAATGTGCCAATTAAGTGATTATTATAACCACGAAAGCAGGTCCCCCAAGACCCAACACTTGACAACACTTGTTCTGGCTCATCCGAGTTACTCCATTGCCTTGCAAAATAATAATAATAATAATAACAACAATAATAAATGGATCCATTTCTTGAAGGATAGTTTCCAATTCTGACTTTCCCCTCATCTGGGCCTGCCAAGGGCCGTGTGCCATGACTCGGACAAGCCCCGGCTCTGGACGGGTGGCATCAAACGTCTTCCCAGGTTCACAGAAGGGACATGGGCAGCCGCCCTGTGCGAGGCGAGCGTGCAGGGAGGGGCGTGGGAGGGGAGAGTCCTGTCCTTTCCACCTGTCTGCTCAGCTCCGCGTGTTCGTCTCGGGGTAGGTGAACCGTGTTGCCTGTGCCATCTCCGCAGGTGGAAGCTGTGTTTTCCCTGGGGTCCTCCTTCGGCACTGACAGCCCCTGCGTGGATCTGTACAGACACCTCTGCAGATAGGTGGCAGGCGGCGTGATGAAGAGGACAGCCCAAGGTGGCCAGCCCCGCCCCGCCCCCCCGGCCCTCTCTGGTCACCCCGTGCAGAGTTAAGGAGTTCTCCAAAGGGGGAGCCTAACGGCCCCTGTCCATTTTGTGGATGTGTCTGGATGCTGAGAAGGTCGGGCTGTAAGGGGAAGTCAGACCGGTGGTGAGACCCTGCTCTGTCTTCCTGTCTGCCAGGCTTGGGGCCGGTTACTTTACCTCTCCGAGCCTCAATGCACCCACCCCTAAAATGGGCAATGGCGCCGACATCAAATGGTTTGTGGGAGGATACAGTGGGGTGACGTCCCTGACACAGCATCGGACCTAAACCAGAGCCATGACATTCACGATGAGCAGGAGGACGCAGAGGAAGGTCTCCCCAAGCCAGAGGGGTTCAGCCCTTCTGGGGGTTCATCCCCCGGCTCGCCTGTCACTTGTTGGGAAATCCCCCCACTCCTCCAGGACGGAAGTTATGCTCTTCGGCGGAGCCTAAAGAAACAGCATTGTTTTGGAGTCAGAGAGCGGGTTCGCAGCTTGCCCCAGCTGTTCTGTAGCAACACGACTTAGAGCAAGTTGCTTAACCCCGGTCTCCTGGGCTCTGACATGGGAATTAGAGGGACCAGCTTGCAGGCCCTCTTCTGTCCTTCCCCAGTCCTTCTCCTCCTCTCTCAAGGCTCCTGGGGCGTCTTCCTTCATGGGAGCATATGGGAGATGAGTCTGGGGGGAGGCGCAGGGCCAGACCAAGCAGGCCTTGTAAGGCAGGGATTCGGGTCTTTGTCCCAGCAGCAACAGGGAAGCCTGGCTGATGAGTTTCAATCAGGGTAACACGTGTTTTCCAAGGCCTTGGGCTGTGGACTGCTCTTCTGGATCTGTTCTTACCAAGCTCCTTCACCTCGCCCCCCACCTCTCTGCCCCCAGGGGTCTGTAGCCTCCTCTCCTTTGCATGTTCGCTCATGGGTGGAGCACCCACAAGAAGCAGATTCCCAGAACATCCACAATCACCCGTCTCCTGGGGATCTAGAATTTTCTGGATACCTGGTGTCCCACACTTGACACATGAGCCAGGTTGGCTGGAGGCTCCAGCTGGACCTTGCCATGATGGCATCACTGGGCACCTGAAATTGTCCAGGACAGAGTTCCAGCGCTGAAACGGACAGTGTCGTCCTGCTCTGGGCTCCCTTGGGCCAGGAAGTCAAAAATCCTTTCTACTGTATTTTTGACAGGTGACCACTCCAATATTTGCTTAGAGACTCCCAGGGGTGAGGAACTCACCGATCCCCAAGTGATCCCGCCCATTGTTAAAAAGCTCTGACTGTGAAAAATCATTTACCTCATCAACTCCAGGATTTAATTCTATGTCCCTAAGGTATTCATTCATTCATTCATTCATTCACTCTCTAAGCTATGTGCTCAGACACAAGCAGGACACCTGGTCCTTACCAAAAAGGCACTTACATTCTGGAAGGGAGACATTCAACTATTACAGTTAATCCCCCTGTTGTGAGTGCTCAGCTAGCAGATACCTGTCCTTTCGGGGGACAGTTACCGCAGCTTCAAGAAAATGTCTATATGACAGTCTTTTGGGCAGTACCTGTTGTCCTGCTTAACTACAAGCTCCGTGAAAACAAGACCCCATTGTCCTTACTCAGTGCTCAATTCCCAATGCGTGGCACATAGTAGGTGCTCAAGGAACACCTGCTGCAGAAATAAACACGTGGGTCCAGTGGATTAAGTCACTGGGTCAAGGTCCGAATATTTTAACAGTATTATGAGATTCCTGGGTTACCCCGGTGACATGAGGAAGAAGACGGAAGGGAAATAAGGATGAGGACAGGTCTCTGAGGGTGACATGGCAGCTGGCCTGGGAGGGCAAGTCAGAGTTTGCTAGAGGGAGGCGGGAGGGCAAGGCGGACAGAGGAAGCAGCATGTGCATCAGCTTGGAGGTGGGACAGAGCGCCGGCTGGTTCCAAGAACCACAAACAGGCCATATGATTCCAGTGGTGAGCCCATGTGGGAACGTGGTAGGAAGCAAGGCTGGAGAAATCCAAGTTAATGGAGCTTGAATCAAGGACCTTGCATGCTGGGCCAGTGACCTTGAACTTAGTCCTTAAGGTGAGGGAAGCTCTTGTGAAGTGTGGAGAAGTCGTAGCGTGTTTTAGAAAAAGGCCAGACTGTGTCTGTCTGCAAAGGGGTGACTGTGCGACTGCCCTGGGGACATGTTTGAGTCTCGGGGGAAGAGGACATAGTCACCCTTCATATGAGGACGACACACCCCACAGAGAAGGGGGGGGCAGGAGGAAGTAGGACATAGGAAGAAGGAGGATCCTGAGCTGGTTTTCTGGGAAACAGCTTTCATTTCAGTCACGTTCTTTTCATTTCGTTGGCACGCTGGAGCCGAGGTTCACCTTTAATCCTCCTTTGACAAGTTAAGTCAGCCCCCTTGCCATTTAAAGCCAGCAGGGCTAAACCGGGCACAGCCTGCTGGAAATCACACTCCGGGCTTAATACAGCTACAGAGTCCACCGGCTCAGACGTCGGAACAGCAACTCCGGTCAAGATCTCCAGCCTAATAAAGCTCAAGCATCGCCGCGGGGGAGCACCTGGCCAGTGCCAGCATCTCCCCGCCCCCCAGCCCGGAGCCTCCGAGGGAGAGGAAAGGAAGGTGCGAGGTAGGCTGCAGGTGGAAACAGAACATCCGAGAGAGACCACCTATTCACTGATGAAGATCCTGAGGCTCAGGGAAAGTGGTCCGCTCAAGGTCACAAGGCAGAAGACTTGGCCCTCAAGCCCCTACTCTCTTCTGTACATCTGGTAGGTGAGGACGAGTTCGCCGGGGCACTCTCAGTCAAGTCACCACCTCCTCCACCCTGGATCCTCCCAGCTACGGGGAGGGGGAGTTGGGTCTTCTTTCACATTATCCAATAGGAGAGCCTGTTACTAGCGGCGTCCACATATGGTCCAATAGAACATCTTGTTACTTGGGCATCCACTCCAAGAGTTGGGTCCCCACCCCCCCACCGGCAGTCCAGCAGCTAAGAGCTCTTATCAGCCTCTTCTGAGCGCCTCCAGGGAGAGGAATGGTCTCCCTGCCAACGTCAGAAACCTGAATCTTAATCCCCAGAAGAGGATAGAGTTCTCTGGTCAGGACACCTTCCCCGGGGCCGGAGAGGGAGTGGTGAGGTGCTACCAGAGCCAGCCAGCCAGCCTCTTCCTCCGTCTTATCTCCTTCTCCCACCCCAGGATGTGCGCGCGCGCATCCAGGCTGCCTGGCCTGCGGCATCCGGATGGAGCCCAACCTCCGCCGCTCTTCCTGTGCCCAGCTGACGGCAGCAGCCCTCACGTCCAGGCCCCCGGGGGGCTCACGGACCCTAGGCTTTCTGTCGCAGCCCTGCCACCTCTTGATCTTCTAGATCCAGCCTAAGCACCTCTGTGATGACGCATTCATGGAAGGAATGAGTTCCTTCCTCCGTTTCACCCTCACGAGCCCTCAGCACCTGGCTGCTGCCGTTCTTGAGCCTTTTGGGGGCGTCCCAGACCCCTCTGAGAATATCCAGTCCCTTTCCCCTGAAAATGCTCACAACGTATTTGGCATACTTTGGGGGGGACCCAGGCACCCTAGGAGTCTAGCCACCTACTCCCTAGGGATCCAGAGGTGCCACGTAAGGGCTCTGGCCCAGGGCCCACGGGTACCACAGCACACATCGAAGAAGCGGATAAGCAAAACCCAGGCCACTGATGGAAAGACAGGAGCTATTACAACAATACCGGTGAAAAAATGCTGAGGGAACAGCAGGAAAGATCTCTGAATTCTGCTTGGTGAGCGAGGTCAGAAGGCTTCACAGAGAGGGGAGTGAGTGAGACTTGGCCAGGCGGAAAAGAGGATAAAGTGACATGAGCAAAGCCTATTTCCCCTGTGCAAGGATGATGGAGATGGCTTTCCTGTGAGCATCTTCTTTGTTTCACACACACCCCTGGGAGATGCTATGGGGAAGTCGATCAAGCCCACTGTCCAGATGGGGAAACAGATCTTTCCAGTTTAATGATGCCTGGACCGGAGGCTCTCCCCTGGAGGGGAGCGCGTCCACCGTCTCCTTTATATCTCCAGCCCTGCGTACTGTGCCTGGTACTGAGCGGGGTTGTGTGAACAGCTATTGTTCATAGGCCACTGGGTTAATTGGATGGTTAGAGCTGGGATCTTTCCTCCAAATACCAAATGCGTTGCCGAATGACTTTAGACACGCCCCCCTCACCCGCCAAACTATCTGGGCAGCCACTTTCACATTCTCCAGGAGGAGAGTGAGGCTGCCACCAGTTCTGGATCGCAAGGCTGGGAAGGTTTGGAATAGATAATGCACTTGGCAGCTTATGAATGGCATGCACATGGAGAAGGGCCAATGAGAAGCAACCATGTCTTTACGCTGTCTGCAAGGGTTTGTCCAGAAGTTCAAGGTCAAATCCCTTTAATGGTCAAAATCTCAAGGCTACACCACTTTAAAGGAAGCTGCTCTTGTCCAGGATCCTGGGGGATCCCCGCTGCCAGATTCATGGACATTTCTGGGTTCTAAGGCGTCTCGCTGAAGCATTGGGTACAGCTGGCTCTTCTGTCTTTCTTGAATCCCTTTCTTCCTTCGGGATCTGGGACACCCTGTTCCCCCACCTTCCTTCATATCTTGCTGGCGGCTCCTCGTCAACCTCTTCACTGGCCTCCTTTTCTGTCTCTAAATCTTGAGTACCCTGGTGTGTGGCTGGTGTGGCTGGTGATCAGATTAGGTATGGGACATTCTTCATCAGGGAAAGCTTGTCGCTTTGGGAGGCCAGGGGCAGGGATGGAGACCTGGACAAGGCAGCTCGACCAGCTTAGCCCTGGCTCTGTGCAGAAGGCCTCTTGTCTTCCTTAATCCCTTCCTCCTCCAGACCTTAGGGCTGCAAGACCTGTGAGCCCAAGATCAGGAGATGGGTCCAGGAGGATAGCAAGGAGTAGCCAGGCTGAGTGGCTGCCAGGCTGAGTGGCCGCCAGGCTGGGCATTAAGGCCAAAGGGGGTAATGCAGCCCAGTTCCCTGGGATTTGGACCCTGGTCTCTACTCAGCAGCAAGAGTGTACCTGACTTGGACTGTAATGTCCCTTTATGGTCATCATCTTCTGTTTTGTCTCAGACAACAAAACGTGGTCAAGGACTGAGACTAAGAGAGAGCCAATGCCAGTGAAGCCATTTTGAAATAACTCCTCCCTTCAGGGAGAACTAAGATCCATCGACCCGGTTTAGCTGCGCGATGACGTGTCCAAGAATTGAATCCAGTGAGTTCACCAGCTTAACCACATAGCAACAAAGAGTGTACCAGCTTAAAGTGTTAAGGCAAGGCAGGCGGCAGGATGCAACTCAAGGATTCCCATCTTGGTGATCCTCCCCAAAACCTTCCTCTCTTGTTCTGTAATTCCCCTCCTGGATACCTTAAGTTACCGAGAGACTTGAGAGGACAATGGCTACCATTTACTGAATAGGTCCCATAGTGAGCTTTTGTTGGATGGAATAAAAGGATTGCAGCGGACTTGTTTGGCAGGCAGACGTTATCTCATTTATGCCTACAATGTCGGCGCTTCTGCATGCCCAATTTCAGATGAGTTTCTAAAACACAAAGATTAAGTCACTGCCTGAAGTCACTTGCCCAGAACATGTTTGCAGGTATTCTGATGTTGACGTGCTCATCCTCTCTCTCTCTCTCTCTCTTTCTTTCTGCTTCACCCTTCCCAGCTTCCAGGCTTAACCCTTTTTTTTTTTCTAACAGCCCAGAGCAGCCCTCAACTTCACTGCAGAGGCAGCCAGCAGAGCCCCAGAGCGGGAGCTCACCCCAGCCAGGTAGCAGCACGCAGGAGGAGTCTCCACTACTAAACAAACAGCCAGGCGCGTGTTCCCCACAAGGTGAAAGAGGCGAGATAAGGGGCTCCTGAAAGTGACGGCCTTATCGCTGTTTGTACATCTCCTTCTCATTCCATCTCGCTCCGTGGCTCTCTATTCAGTGGCCTTGTAACCTGGGCCCGGCACAGCTCTTGGGAACAAATTGTGAGGGAAGGGGAGGAATCAAAGGAAAGATGATAAAAACTGCCAGGAAAGGTTAAGCTCCCACAATTCTCGGTGGCTGTTTGGTAGATTTCCATGGTATGAAAAGAACTTTGGCTTTGCCTGCTGAGCAGGTGACCTCCAAGTGAATGAGCTGAGACAGTGTTTCCTAATAAGAAATATTCCTTTTCCCCCCTACTCCGCAAAGCCCCCTGAGTAGACAAAGACTTACATTTGATCCGCAAGCCGACAGATACGATCAGATCAGCTGTATACAGATGCTCACCTGAAGTGGTAGCGGACTACCTGGAGTGGCCTGTCAAAATGTACTTGTGTATTTCCAGCTCAAACATTTGTTCCCTTAACGAGTATTTGCTGAAGTGACTCTCTGCTGGGCATTGTGGATATAATGGGGGAAAGGCATGGCTTTTCCGCTTGGATGCTCCCAGCCCAGTGGACAGACAGGCAGGTGTTTTCACACAATGAGGTAAGAGCTGGCATACACACTCCCCAAGAGGAATCATGGAGGAAGAAGTATCTAGAACTTTCTGCAGAAGTCGGGGAAGGCAACATGAGCTGAGACACAGTCTTTTTGGAGGCCTCAGTGTCTTCATCTGAAAAACAGCCTTAGGAGTAGTACCAACATGAAAACTGAAATGCAGCCAGGTATTTCAAGCCCTCAATCTAGTGCTCAATAATGCTAGCCGCTCAGATCAGTATTAGCAGAATTACTGAATGAGTCCTCACATATAGGTATCAATGGCTAGATATGATTAGGTAGAGGATATAATAGATCATTTGTTTTCTAGAACCAGGTCCCAACTTGAATTCTAAGATAGTTTGACTTTAGGAATGCCTCCTATTGGCCAAGTGTGGAATTGCACTCCTACCCTATTAGCCACTGTATATTTTCTAGGGAAAAAAGGAAAGCTATGTGCCTGAGCTCTGAAGAAGCAGCCTGGGAAACTCAAATCTGGGAGGGGAACCCACGCAACAGTGGAGAAAAAGTGGGGAGAGGGTGAAAAGACTGAAGCTTCCTTAAGCTGAACAGGGCTTTGACAGACCACGATCATACCAGCACCTCAGGGGCCTGAAAACACTCTTGACATCTTCTCTGTGTTTTCAAAGAGGTCTTTTGAGAATGATAGTCCCTGTTCCAGCCCTCCTATTCCTCACAATCCAATGATGGCAAGATACACAAATGAAATTCATCTTTCTGAAATTCACTTTAGAGTGAGCTTGCCCAGAAAGCTGGCTCCATGAGCAGTCACTGTTACTCCCTTGTCAGGGAAGTACAGCATATTCTGGAGGCTGCCGAAAAAAAAGTGTTCAAATACCTACAGCAGACTCTCCAATAGAACTTTCTGTGATGAAGGAAATGTTCTGTACCTGCCCTGTCCAATATGGTAGCCATTAATTTTACGTGGCTAGTGAGCTCTTGAAATGCGGCAAGTCTGAGGAAATGGATTTCTAATTTAATTGATTTAATTAAACTTAAATAGCTACATGTGACAGCTACAATAGCTACATGTGACAGCTACAAATGGCTACAATAGCTACCATATTGGACAGCACAGACCCAGGGGCTCTGATTATGTACATCTTCTTGAGTCTCGTCTAGAGTTTTGTCATCTTTTTCTATAATTTGGCCCAACCAGGGGGCAAAGCATCCAAGGTTCAGGCCCTGACCTACCTCCTCCTGTTTCCCTGCCCACCTACCCTATCCCCAATGGTTCCATAACCCAAGACCTTCACAAATGTTGAGCTGGAGGTCTTGTTAACTCCAAAGGAGGGTGATCCCTTTTGCTTCACACAGTTCCATCAGCTCCCCCATTTCCCCAAAGAATCCAATCCATTTGCCATGCTTCTCAAAGCTTAGGATGACCCCACCGCTAAGATAATGTCTTCAGGACCAGAGGGGAGGCTGCTGGGCTTTACACATGTTTTGGGCCATTTTGTGCCCCCTGGGCTGAGTGGGCAGAGGCAGACTCATCACAAAGCCCTGCTTTTCCCTTCTAAAGGGATTGGAGACACAGCCCTGGCTAGGCCTGTGTAATCTATTCATTTCCTTCCAAGCCAGGCTCTGTAAGCTCATTCATGGAGGATGGGCAAAGGAAGCTGGGGAGGGAAGCAGACACACGTACAGAAAACAAACAGCGCTTGGCAGCTCCTTGTTTGAGGGGGGGTGGACTGAGGGAAGACAGAGATGGGGAGATGAAGCTATGGGGGCTTGTCTGGTGATGGGGTTGGGGGGGGTCAGGCTGGGGAAGGAGACTGGGGCTTCTGTTGCTGCTTCCTCCACTCCGCCCAGAAGCCCCGCCCCGGCCTTGGCTCCTGGAGCCCCCGTCTTGGTAAGCTCTTATCTCTCTCCATTCAGCCTGCTCCCTGGGAAAAGAGGTGATGGGTGAGGTAAGACCAAAGTGGCAGCAGGCACAGAGGCAACTGGCAGCATGGAGCCACTTCCCTGCAACTTGCTCCCACCCTTTACTCCATCCTCACCCACACAGACAGGGCCTGCGGGGCTCCCCTGGTCCCCAGGAGAGTACCGAGTCAATGAGCCCGCTACCGCTACCGCAGTCCAGCTACAGAATCAAAAGGGCTCTAGCATTTGACTCCAGTGGGGAATTTGCATGTGATTTGCATACATCTGCATTCCCCCCCATTCCACACTCTCTCAGTCAAAGGATGTGAAATGAAATAAAATAAATTAATTAGTGCAGCCTACCATAGCCCGATAGGCAGGGCCTGACACTCATAAGAGACATAACTGATTTTCAAAGCAATCAATGTGATCGCAGGCCGGGATGGAGACGCTGGGGGTGGGGTGCTGAATGGGGTTTCTCAGCATTGGCGTGGAGAGGGGGGCAATGTTTGCTTACACTGGAAGTTGGGCATGTCCTCCTGCCAAGCCATATTCCCATCTTCAGAGAACACAGAGGTGAGCCACGTGGAAGCCTGTCCTGGTTTCCCACCAGCCCTGGCACTGGTGTTGCCCCCATCCTGGCAGCTACCTCTGCAGGGAGATTTTCACCACGGACGTGGGAACATTCAATTTCAGACGAGAGTGAGAATAGTCGCTTCAAGGGATGGAAAGGCAATGAGGCGCCTACTGGTGTTTTCCTGTCTCCAAGCTCCCTCCCACCTTCACTCCTATGAACTGTTCCCACTGGGTCTCTGTCTTCCTCTCTGCCAGCTGGGCAGCTCTCTCACTATCCCTCACTCCTATCCCATCTGTAGAGGGTAGAGGAAGAAACGTGGTCCCGGCCCCGGCGTCAGCAGTGAGCTGGAGTTAATTTATCCCAGTCCTTCTGCCAGGTGCTAATGAGATGCTCACAGCGTGTGTCAGCCAAGCAGTTCCCGTATCATGTAAATACGCCTCTTAGTGATTCAGTTCGTGGCACTGTTTAACATATGCCTTGACTTTCTCTAGGCCCGTGGATCTATTCAGGATGGAAGCCTGATCCAAAGCTGGGGGCCCTGCGGGGAACCGAATGTCAAGTTCACACCTGTGGGTTCCAGGCTTCTGCCAGCTTGGGTGGAGGGCCCATTAGGTGATTCTAAGTGGGAGGGGCCACAATCGTAAGATGGAGAACAAAGAGCTTGCTTACAAGGAGCCCAAGTCACAGCGACCAGCAAAATAGCAGCAACCAGCAAGACCAAGAAGGCAAGAAGGACTAAGATGGACAGGATCATTCAAAGCAAGACTGGATCAAAAGCAAGGAGGCTGAGGAGTCCAGTTCTGAGTTAAGGCTGTGTGGTGATTAAGCCCAGGAGGGCCGTCTGACACTGGGCTTCCTTGCACTGTACCGCGGGCGTAGCTGTAGCCCAAGGAGCAAAGAGATGTGTTCCAGGTGCCTGACTGTCCTGCTGCACCCGCCCAACCCCCACCGGCACCCCCCTCCCCAACCCCTTCCCCCACCTCCTACTCCTTCCACAGCAGGTCCACTTCACTGTGTCACTCACTGGTTTCCCTTGATGAAGGGGTGACAGGACTTAGAGAAGCGTGGTCTAGACCAGGGGCTGGCAAACTGGTAGGTGGGCCAAATCAGCCTGCAGCTGTTTCTACATGGCCTGTGAGCCAAGAATGTTTTCTTTACCTTTTTTCATGGTTGAGAAACATAAAAAAGGAGAACGTTTTGTGACACGTGAAAATCACATGAAATTCAAGCATCCATGAATAAATGTTTATGGGAACCCCGCCATGCCCTTCCACTGGCTCTTTGTCTGTGGCTGTTTTTGCACACTAACGGAGCTGTAGTTATGGCAGAGACCACGTGCTCCCCAGAGAGGAAAATATTTCCTCTCTGGGCCTCACTGGATAAATTTTGCCAACCCGTGGTGTAGACCATGAATTTTTGGCTCAAACATTCCCAAGATGGCGGCACCTTGCTCTGTGCAAATCTTTTTTTTTTTCCATTTTAGGGCCGCACCAGCAGCATATGGAGGTTCCCAGACTAGGGGTCTAATTGGAACTGTAGCTGCCGGCCTACGCCACAGCCACAGCAACGCGAGATCTGAGCCACGTCTGCGACCTACACCACAGCTCACGGCAACGCCGGATCCCTAACCCACTGAGCAAGACCAGGGATTGAACCCACAACTTCATGGTTCCTAGTCGGACTCGTTAACTGCTGCGCCACGATGGGAACTCCAGCTCTGTGCAAATCTGAGTGCGGCATTGCGGGAAGGTCAGCTCCTGAGACCAGCCACTCCCTTGTGGCAAGGGGACGCCAGGCCGGGATGCCCGGTCCAAACCCACCGATACTTCTATCAGTGACTAAATGAACCGACACTTGTTCCAAAGAGACCCAAAGCTGGTTGTCCTGTGGCCAACACCTGGGCCCTGGGCAGGTGGGCAACTGTCTGTCTCTATCAACACCCCTTCTCAGACCTCCTTAAACCTTGAGGTGCCAGACACCAGCACGGGTCCTGCGTTTACTCAGATTAGGAGGAAGACTATGCCTGGAATTTGATGTTTAAGAAGGCAGGAAACTATCCTGTACTTGCTCCCTGCCGACAACATTGTTCAAATCCTCCGGCCTCAATTCCACCATTCAGCCTTTCCTTTCTTAGTTGTTATCCTGTAATCAGGGACAGAAGGATTCTCGGTAACTCGTACTTGGTACCCGTGGGGTTTCCTGAGCACAAGGGCATGTTAAGGATGCAGACTAGGTCCGATCCTGAGGACAGAAGAGAAGGCTGGGCTGAGGGATTTTTCCGTTTTTTTTTTTTTTTTTTTTTTTTTAGGTCCACACCTGCAGCATACGGAAGTTCCCAGGCTAAGGGTCGAACTGGAGCTGTAGCTGCTGGCCCACAGCACAGCCACAGCAACACCAGATCTGAGACGCATCTGCAGCCTACACCAAGACTGCAGCAACACTGGATCCTTAACCCACTGAGCGAGGCCAGGGATCGAACCCACATCCTCATGGATACTTATCAGGTTCTTAACCCGCTGAGCCACAGCGAGAACTCTGGATGACAGAGGGGTCTTTAAGGAAAGTTTCAGCAGAGGCTGGGGGCCTGGCAGAGGGCTCAGGATAACACAGGGCTAGGTTAGGGCTGAAGCCATAGCCGATCCCATGAAGGTCTCCGGAGCGGCTCTGGGGACCCTGCCCTGACTGTTGGCACGGAGGGGACAGTGGAGGTGACTTACCCGGTACCACACAATCTCGCGCATGCGGCCATCGGTCTTGAAGTTACACTTCAAGGTCACAGCATCACCAGCCACCACAGGGGGGAGAGGCTCAATGTTGACCGTCAAATAGCCTGTGGAAGAAAGGAGAGGAGTGCGGTGAGGGCATGGGCTGATCTGGAGGGCGGGCTGTTGGGCGGGGTGGGCGAGGGAGCCGGCACAACAGTAGGGGCGCTGTTTGCACTGCAGTCTGAGTGAATGGTGACTGTGCGCCTGAGCGGAGCTCATCATCCTCTGCTTCCTTCTCGTCGATGCCTCCCTTTCTGAGAACCTCCTTGGCGCCCACGGATCCCTCCAATCCAGAAAACACTTCCTCTTGGGATGAACTGTCCCATGAAAGGAGGACCGGCTGGCACCTGGAGGAAGTGCCTCAGTGTATTTCTATAAGACACCCCAGAAAAAATGGGTCTGGGGTCCAAGACCGCACCTCCATCCCCCTTTTAGAAAGTCGCAGTATGTCTAAGCTCTGTAGGAAATGAACATGCCGAAATGCATTTAACCGAGCGTTTCCAGACCTATTTGAATATGGGTCCTTAGCCATTCCCTAAACCCCGTCAGCATCCCGTGCGGCCAGGGTCCCTGGAACATCAGGATATGGTGTTCTGAGTACTCACACCCATCCATTCCCAGCCTCATAAAACTTCTCTTGGTGAGATGGGAGACCTGGGAAATGGCTGTTTGCTTCCTGAACCCCCCAAATGCCCATCATACACACCCTGACACCCAAAGGGAGAGAGAGGTAGTTCCAACCCTGGGCCATGGTGGTGGGGATGGTGGGCGTGGGGGGCAATGATGGGTTGACTGCCTGGGAAGGAGTCACAATGTCTGCAAGCACAGACGATGCTTCTCGCCCACGAGCTTCTCCTGGTGAGACACACCCCAGCCAACACGGAGGCCTCCAGACTGAAGTCCAGCCTGCTGAATCCTCCCTCCCAGCCCTCTGCCTCCCAGAACCCGGTCTTGAGGGCGAGGTGCCCACTTCAGCTCGCAGGGGACCTCATTCTTGGGCTGATCATCCAAGCTCATCTGATTGGCTTCCTGCCGGCTGATGTCCAGCCATCGATCTAATGGATCAATCCAGTCCGATTGTCTTAATGAGAAAACTAGGCAGAATGGGTTCAGGGATTTCAATTGTGCAGGCAACCTGAGCGGATGGAGCCCAGGGGCCTGACCCCTGCCTGGAACTTAATGGTTACAACACTCCAGGGAAAAAAAGAAGAAGAAAAAATAATTGACCTCAGGGGATCAATCTGGAAGCTGGAGGCCGACTCGACCTGGCTGGTTCAAGGCTTCAGGTTTCGATGCCCAGGGTAAGGAGGTGAGTTTGGGGCTCAGCCCCGTGGCCTCTAACTTCGACCGAAGGTCAGCCTCCTGGGAAGCCCCGAGTCCACCTGGCCCGTGAAGGCAGTGCTGGAGCTAATCGGAAGGAGGGACTGAGCTTCTGCCTCCTGTTCTCCTCTTTCACTCAGTCCCAGAGTTTGCTCCCACCTACTCTGAGCAGGTCTGGGCAGGGTCTGGAAAGCAGGACGGCTCAATCTGCCATCCGGGATCGCACAGCAGAGAGATTCACAACACGATCACCCCGAGTGGGCGAGGGTAATGGCAGGAAGAAGCGGAGGAAACCTCCAGCCTGGATGGCCAGGGAGGTCTTCGAGCCCAGCCGCTGCCCAACCGCGACAAATGCAGAGGCCACGCGGAGGGAGATGAACCCCAGCGGGAGAAAGAATGCTGGGACCAGCCAAGTCAGCGGGAAATAGCGAGAGTGGTTCATGTTTCCATGGCACCCGCTCGGAGCCAGACCCTGGGCCATGATCTTAATACACACCCACTCATTTAATTGTCACAACCATCCTAGGAGAGAGGAACTCATATGATTCTGACTTTCCACGGGGAAACAGAGAGGCGAAGTAACCCGCCAAGATCACACAGCTGTAAGTGGCAGAGCCGAGATTCAAACCGAGACCTTCTGGTCCCATAATGACCGCCACACGATACACAGCTACTGATGGAAGAGGTGAGGAAGGGCCAGCAAACATTTCCCATCCAGCCCTGGGGAGGATGGGAGTGTGATGCAGGGGGAACCACGACAGGAGACCAGGACCTGATCCCATCCGCTAAGGTTTCCAGCCTTGGGTTGACCTCCTGGATCACCTTTCCAGTGGGGCTGCCCTCCCCCGGATGGGAGCGTGTGTCTCACCTTCAGAGCTACAGCTACGATGGGCACCATCAGTCCAGATGGCTGAGGAGCTCAAGACTGGAGAACGGCCCCCCTCCCACTGGAAGAAGGTGGGAAGGACACATTCTCAGATGCATAAATCTTCCAGCCAGCCCGGGTGGGCACAGATGGTGCATGGACATGAGGCGGGCCAGGGCAGGATGCCAGCTTGCAGGGTCACCTTTTCTGGGAGTGCCCCGAGGGAATCACAGGTGTGAGTCTGGTGGGAATTGGGGTCAATGGTAGATGCTCTGGTAATTGACGGTCGTGTTGGGAGCACCCACAAGTGTAGCAGGTGTCTGGGGCACAGGCTTCACAGGGGCGGGCTGGGGCGAGAGCAGAGAAAGCCCACTGCACAGCGGTGGCAGCGGGGGTGGGGGGCGGTCTTGGGACACTGGAAGAGGAGAATTAAAAGGTAGGTGCAGAGGGTGGTTCTGACCTCTTAAAGCTGTATAGAGAATAAGGAGTTTCTTCTAGATGTTTCACTGTTATCAACTAAGTGTTAGAAGTTTGCAGTTAAGTAAAATTAAACATGGTCCACCCTTCCACGACATCTCGGAACTTTTCTGTCTTTCTTCCTGTCTTGCCGTCTTTCGTTATATATCTATAAAATATCTATAAAATATTTGTTTTATATATATATATAACATCTTTTATTTTATATATATGTAAATATATATAAAGTCTATTTGGTACCAGGTCCTGCTGCAGGCAGTAGGGACAGAACAGTGAGAACAGGCAGCTGTCCCGGCAGAGGAGACGCTAATCAGATGAACAGACGGTGGGAAACAGGTCAGGTGGTGACAGGTGTAACGAAGAAAAGCAACTCAGGGCAAAGCAAGAGAGAGGTGGGGGTTGCTCTGGACAGGGCGCGATCCAGGAGGCTTCTTTGAAGGGGTCAGAATAAAGGAAAGTATGAGCCACGTGTAGTTCTAGGGGGAGCGTATTCCAGACATCAGACACCGCAGGTGCACGGGTCCTGAACCTGGTGTGTGCTTGTCATTCTCCAAATGTGGGTGATGGTGGGAAAAAAAAATTTTTTGTTTTTGACGTTGTACACTCTGGAGCCCGTTGTAGGATTAGAACCAGGGCCAGGACTAGGGTGGGGCAAGTGAGATGCCTAGGGTGCCAGGTTTAAGGAGGCACTCAGTCCCCCTGCAGGACCCCTAGTCCCGCAGTCCTCCCCCGGTCCCTGCCCTGCTAGAGTGTTTTGGAACCAACGCCAGGACACGCCACTCTCAGCTATGGCAGAAGTGACTGTGTTTTCCCATTACCAGATCCAATTACTGGAAGTCACAGAGGGGGACTGGGGTGAAAGGGTCCAAGCTGACGCGCCTCCTCTTCTCGGCCCCACTGGGAGTGGCCAGAGCCGCAGAGCAGGCGAGAAAATCTCCTTTCCCGGGTGCATGGTACTTTCTGGTTTTCTTAGAATCTTCCCTCCCACCTTTCCATCAGCTCTTACAACAGCCTGCATGTGGCTTCCTCGTAAGATGCTGCAATTACCACGTATGTCACACTGGAGTGTAATTGTCTGTTTGCACATCTGCCTCTCCTTCTGGAATGTGAGTTTTGTTAATATCAGTAGAGTATTAAAATTAGAATATGAGTGCTGCTTTTTGAGCTTTTCTCTGGGCGGGCGGGCTGGGTCCTCATGCCGCCCTGCGAATGTTTCTCGGTCACAAAGGAGGAATCACCGTTCAGAGCGGGGAAGAGCCGCGCTCAGTACCGCTGCTGTGTAAGCAGCAAAACCAGGTTTGAATCCAGATCTGTCCAACTCCAAAGCCAATCTTTCCAGTAGCATTTGCTACTGGCAGGAGTAGAGTCTCGTGACTTGCTGAGGTCATGTGAGGGTTCAAGTGACTGCATCTGGATCAGGGGCCTGGCTCTCGGATGGGCCGGTGATGGATGGAGACATGGAGACAGCAGAGAGAGGTCAGGGGTGGAATCCGGCCCCAGTGAGGGATGGGGGCAGAGGGACCGCGCAGTCCCTCCAGGCTTGGGTGCCTCCTAGTGAACTTTGACCTTTCCTATCCAAGGCCAGAACAAGCCTCAGGCAATGCATGGGCTCTAAGCCTTGGGTCTGGAGCCAGGATCACTGGCTCGGGGAGGGAGCGAGAAGGCAGCAGGTCAGGTGATTTTCTGACAGCTGTACCAGGCGAGGATTGCGTCAGCCCCAGTCAACACCCGGCTCACAGGTGAGAAGTCACCTTCCCAGACACAGACAGCACACAGGAGGGGGAACAGCAAGGGTTCATTGTCAAGAAGGTGTTTTTTTTGTTTTGTTTTGTTTTTTATCTTTCTAGGGTCTCACCCGCAGTACATGGAAGCTCCCAGGCTAGGGGTCGAATCGGAGCTGCACCTGCGGCCCGCACCACAGTCACAGCAACGCCAGATCCGAGCCGCATCTGTGACCTACACCATAGCTCATGGCAACACCGGATCCTTAACTCACTGATCAAAGCCAGGGACTGAACCCCCAACCTCATAGATACTAGTCAGGTTCCTAACCTGCTGAGCCACGATGGGAACTCCAAGGAGTTTTTTGGTTTTGGGTGTTTTTTTTTTTTTTCAAAATAAAACACAGGGAACATTCTCCTCTAGGACCGACTAATATTCTTCCAGCTCCTATTTCACAAAACTCCCATCATCTTCTGAAGACCCTACCTCCTTGGATTCTTTCTCTGAAAATAGCCTCCCTTGGCTTTCTTTGCTTTTCCCACCCACATGCTTCCAGCAAGTGCGAAGCCAGTTATCTGGCTTAAGTCTCTCAGCCCACCACTCAGTCATGACCCTGGCAAGTTCCCACGGGACTCAGTTCCTCCTGTGTAATGAGAACAGGGACCAATCCCAAGGTCTAACGCGGGGTTCTAGTGGGTTTGTTCACCACGAGCCAGGCCCACAAGGGGGCGCCCCGGTGCAGGGTCGGGCAGCGCCATCCTTCCGGGTCTCCCAGACCGCTGTTCCACTCCCACTTCCCACTGTCCAATTGAGGAAGGGCGGTTCTGCCATGGAAGCGGGAAGAATGGGTCTGACATCGGAAGCTGGTTGGGGGGAGAAGATTCAGAGATCCAGCCAGACATCCCGCCTGGACTGGGAGAGGACAGAAAACCGAGAGAGAGGAGATCCAGGGAGGCAGGCCCCTTGCTGCCAGGACCCTGAGATCCAGCTCCCGGAGCCAGTAGCAAGGGGCACATGAGCAGGGGCAGGGAGACGTGGGCTCATCCACCAGCCAGGAGGCAGTGGCTACTGTCTGATGGTCACAAGAGACATGAATTCTGGGGGCTCGGCTATGCTGCCAACCAGCTCTGGCATCTCAGGCAGTTTGCCTCTCTCTCTGAGCCTCAGTTTCCTCATCCGGTAAACGAGGGAGGAATCGCATTTTCAGGGCCTTCCAGCTCCTGTCGATCCCACGTCCGGTGGTAACTGAGCCTGAATCCCAACACCTCGGTTCCCTTTATGACTTGTTGCCATGTCTTGGAGTAGCGAACCGGCCAATTAATCAGCCGCCTGCTCAAGACGGAGCTCTGTCTTTCTCAGCATTGAATTTGCCACCAATCAGCCTCAATGCGTGAGCAGTCCCCCACCCGCCACCAAACGCGATCCCACGAGAACCAGGATGAGGAGCGGAAAGGGATTCATCTTAACTAAGCAGTTCATTATCCGAACGGGGCCATCACTCTCGCCCTCTATCTCTGACGGCGTTTACACCACTCCCGTTAAGATACATTTAGCAAAATCGCAGGCAATATTTAGGAGCCAGGCACCCTCTCAATGAGGTGATGACAAATGGCTCCTCTCTCTGGAAACTCACCTAGCAATATCCCAGCGTCGTTTTCTCCCCTTTCCCAGCCCAGGGAGGATGTTTTTAGAGGGCGGGCTCATGTCTGGCGCCAGGGGTGGACGGGAGTCAGCGAGGGTTTCCCTGGGAGAGATTCAGGCCTGCCTCGATTCAGTGAAAAGAGGCGTGGATTATGTTAGGGTGACCAGTTGTCTCGGTCCGCTCAGGACCAAGGGGTTTCCTGGGACAAGTGCTTTCAGTGTTAAATTAGGAAGTCTCCGGCAAACCAAAACAAATTGGTCACCACGGCCCATGGTGGCTAAATTACTAAGCATCTCCACCTACTTCAATAATAAAAGCAGCCATCCCTCCCTTGACCAACCACAAGGACTAGCAGGATTCAATGCTGACTTTCCCCTGGTACTTGCCACCTCGTGGGCATCCAGGAGATGATGGTGCCACCCGAGGATCTAACTTGTGAGATCAAGGTTTGTCTTGGGCTTCCTGCATCCATGGATGCCCATTATTATTATTATTATTATTATTATTATTATTAGTCTTTTTGTCTTTCTAGGACCTCACCCACGGCATATGGAAGTTCCCAGGCTAGGAGTGGAATTGGAGCTATAGCCGCTGGCCTTTACCACAGCCACCGCAATGCGGGATCTGAGTTGCATCTGTGAACTACACCACAGCTCATGGCAACACCGGATCCTTAACCCACTGAGTGAGGTCAGGGATCGAACCTGCATCCTCATGGATGCCAGTCGGGTTTCTTAACTGCTGGGCAATGACGAGAACTCCCTGGATGCCCTTTAATCATTTTCCACCAGCAGCCAGAATGCTTTCTCTAAAATGCACACCCTGGCCTTGTAAGGGCCTTCGGAGCTTCCCATGGCTCCACAGGAAGTGGTACAAATCGTCTCGGGAGTGATCCGGCCCAGGCCGAGCTCTCCCTCCCCAGCCAGGTCCTGCTGCGTTCTTATCCTCCCCACGGGCAGGCCCCGTCTCACCTCTGGGCCCGAGCACAGGCTGTTATCTGTCCCAAGCCATTGCTCTTTGCTTGGGTAACTCCTGCTCATCCTTTAAATCTCCCTTCCTCAAGCAAACTGTCCATCGCTCCCCAAGCATCAGAGTCCCCCGAGCTGAGTCCCCCACTTCCTACCAGTTAGGACACTGAAAATCACTTGTAATGATGTTTTCATTGCACATTCTCAGTATGCAAGGCCATGAGGCCTCAGTTTGCAAGGCATTTGCTATGTCTCCCCTGTGCCTAGAACGGTGCCCAGATACAAGTATGTGTTGAATGAAGGGGCAAATTAATTCTGCCCCTCCTCTAGACTGTCCCATAATCAGAGTGGCTGTGTTCCCAGGAGGGCCCTCACAGAATCATCTCTTCCCTGGGGACTTCGTCCAAAGCAGCCCAAGCCTAAGGCCGCCAGGACCTCAGGTGCCTTTTTTTTTTTTTTTTTGTCTTTTTGCCTTTATATCTAGAGCTGCACCCGCGGCATATGGAGGTTCCCAGGATAGGGGTCTAACAGGAGCTGTAGCCGCTGGCCTTCGCCACAGCTACAGCAACGCGGGATCCGAGCCGTATCTGCAAACTACACCACAGCTAATGGCAACGCCAGATCCTTAACCCACTGAGCAAGGCCAGGGATCAAACCCGCAACCTCATGGTTCTTAGTCGGGTTCATTAACCACTGAGCCACGAATGGAACTCCCCCCTCAGGCGCCTTCTGAACCAGCCTCTTTGAACACCTCTGCTTGGACCAGTGTTGGTGGCACCTTAGAGTGTCCCCCAAGGCCTCTCACAGAGCTCAGGCAGGAGAACCCTGCCCACAGAGGACGTCACCCTGGGTGGTGAGTGGCCGCCCCATCAGGGAGGGAGAACATGAGACTTCACAAGGGAGGCAGCAGAGAGCACAGGGTGTGGAGCAAAGACCACAGGCCGCAGAAGCCAGGAGTGGGGGCTGCCGAATCCACGGGCAGCAGCCCTTGCAGGAGCCCTGGAGCAGGAAAGTGGCTCTCCAACTGAGCTGGCAGGCTCAGTGTCTCAGGACAGAGCTGCCGCTGCATTCCAGTGTCCTGCTTCTCCTGGGGACACGGTGCTGAGCAGCTGTCCCGCTCCCCTGGCCTCTCCCGGTAGCCTCCCCGCCAACGGAGGTAACCAGGTACCTTGCAGCAGATGGGTTAGGAACCCCGAACACACGGCACCGTGAGGTTCAGAGATACAGAATGACTTTCTCACGACCACACAGAATCAGGCTTGGCAAGCAAGACCTTCGATTGTGAATCCGGTATTCTTCCACCATCCCACAGGAGCCCCCGGCAGGAGCTGTAAACAGGAGTGGGAGGAGGGATAAGGTGCCAAGAAGGACGTATGAAATCTTGCTTGGGGTGTAGTGGGCTATGTAGGACCTAGCACATCTTTAAGGGAGCAGAAGGATGACTGGCAGTTGAGGTCATTTTCAAGTTCAAAGTCAGCAGAGGATCCTGGGGGGGCCAGGAAGATGTGTCTGAGAACTTTTCTAGGACTGCGAGAGACCTGAGGCTGGTGGGTGAACTGGTCCCATCACATCCCTGACATTCTGTCCTCTGAGCCCAGCTCTCTGGACAGTTCCCTTGGCCAGGAACTGCTTGTCTTAGGCCAGCCAAGTTATCACTCATTGCTACAAAGTAATGAGAGAAGAATAAAAGGCAGTGGCTACCATCTTTCTGTCAGAGGCCCAGGACTGCATCTGCCATCAGACTAAGAACTCCCTGAGGACAGGGAAAGCGTCTCGCCCCCTTCTGTGTCTGAGAAGCTTGAAGTGGTGCAGGGAATTCAGAGACCCCTCCCCCCCGGGAGAGCAAGCCGGGGCCACACCAAGACTTGACCCGGGGCAGACAGAGGGCCAGGTGATGGCAGCAGCTCCGCCAGCTCGCTCCACCGGCCAGAATGGACCATGGAGTCCGGGTCACATAAATTCCTCGTGCCACCCTCCTCTTTCTGTGGGGCTGGAATTTATCTCCAGGTGATAACAGGAGCTTCATGCACCACCACTCATGAAGAAAAAAGGTCACCGCATCTCGTGAAGATAAATGCCATGGTGTGGCACCGATGACAGCCTCTCTGGGCTCCCCACACCGCATAATTACTACCGTAATAAATATTATTACAACAAACCAATTACTGAAACCATATCTTTCAGGCAGGTACAGAGGGTTCTGTGAAATACACCCTTCCATGCTGGGTTAACAGGTGCTCCCAGCCATCATCTCCTTGTTAGCGGAAACAGAGGCAAGAGGCGGGGCAAAGGAGGGAGGGGGGCCTTTTAAGAAAAGCAAGCTTTGGGCAAAGAGGGGAGGTTAATAGCTCATCTGTCTCTAAGATGGGTCAATTCTTCCTCTCCAGTAGCTCTCAAAACCATGCCTGTCCTGCACCAATCCTGCCTTCATTTGGGTCCTTTAAAAAAAAAAAAAAAAAAATCCCTCCACTCAGCACCACGGACAGCTGCCTTGCTGGTCCCCAGCCTCCAGCCTTGTTCCTCCAATGCACCCGCCATGCTGGAGTCTCAGATGCAATTTCTCCGATGCAAATATAATGAGGCTACCTCTCTGGTTAATGCCATGCAATTTCCCTACCCCATTGCCTTCCAATTCAGGATCAAGTTCAGTCTCTGTCACGGCCAACCGGGCCCCTAATGATCTGGGCTCTCTCAGCCTCTCCAACTCCCATCAGTCTCTCACTGTGTTTGTGCCACCCGCCCACCAGCCCTCCCAGACATCCTCAGGTTCTTCTCTTTGCCTGCGCTGTTTCTTCTTTCTGGAATGCCCTTTTGCTCTGAGTTCACCTAGGCAAATTTGTACACTTCTTTCAGGTTCAACAGAGAAGTCACTCCCTCCTTGATGTTCATGAGTCTGACAGTCCCTCTCCTAAGTGCACAGCCCCTTATAAGCACCTCAGTAATAGCCGGCTCACATCAAACTGTAATGTAACATATGGTTCTTTGTTTACGTCTCTGCCATCAGGCTGGGAGCTTCTTAAGGTCAGAGGCCTGGCATGCAGCCCTGTAGGATATGTGGCTCACTATGAGTGCTCAGCTTGTGTGCTGCACTTGTGCATGCATGCATGCAAGCATGCATGAATAAATGAATGAACCAGCACATGAGCACTGCAGGGGACAGGGCTCGGTGAACCGCGTAGCCCTAGCGCAATGTGGATTAGGCTGCAGCCCAACGTACTGTTGTCACATCCTGGACACAAATGCCTCTTTGTGTCTCCCCACTGCTTTTGGGATGACATCCAAACCCCTTTCCCCCACACTCATGGCCTGCCTCCTTCTCAGCTCATCTCTTGTTCCTCTGCCTTTTGCATGCCCAGCCTCAGCCATCCTCAATTACTTAGAGCTTCCCAAATATGCCAGGCATTGTCTGGCTACTGCTTGGAACACCAACATCACTTTACCCCCATTGCTTTGATATACCCTTTGGGCCTTAGTTTAGACATCATTTAATCTAGAGGTAGATCAACATACACCCTAAATTCACCTACCCCAGACCCAGAAACCC
Organism: Catagonus wagneri; assembly: GCA_004024745.2. Classification (NCBI taxonomy): domain Eukaryota; kingdom Metazoa; phylum Chordata; class Mammalia; order Artiodactyla; family Tayassuidae; genus Catagonus; species Catagonus wagneri. The sequence continues at coordinate 8,226,347 of PVHT021183551.1, read as the reverse complement.
TAAATCATAGTTAAGTGCCCTTCTCATGGCATGTAAAAAAACCACTAACACATTGCATAGGGTTCCCTTTTTTTGCCAGCTTGTCTCCCACCTTCGTGTACTGTGACCTTCTCGAGGACCAAAACCACGTCTCAGTAACTGCACTCTTAATAAGTAGCATGGTGCTGGCCATACTGTTGGCCATAACTGAAGACATAGTTATTGAATGAATGAATGGACGAATGAATGAATGGATCCATGGGTGAACAAATAAATTCCATGTATATCTTCAGGTGGCACAGCCTTGGCCATAACATCCAGTTCTGTTGGGGCTTGAAGTTCTTTTGTTTTATTGGGTGATGGATTTCTGCTCTAAATGTGGACTGTGAAATAACATCTAGGCAGGGAGTCCCCACCCTCAGACTCCAGTTCTCACCTCTCCCAGCAGAAGGTCAGCTCAGTTCTGGGCCATCGGGCCCCTCAAACATTTTACAGCCTTTGCAGAGAGATGTGCCTGCCACTTTCAGGTGTCCAACCCCAGCCCCAACCTCCCAGGCTCTTCTGAAATATTCCCCCTCTGTGATCTCCAACCAGCTAATCAAATTCCCCTCTGTCAGAGGCAATAGATGCTTGAAAGCCTTGTAGTATTAATGTATTATTCATGATGTATGTATTATTTATCATTAGTTTGTTTATTTATTATTAATTTGTGTTTCATTATTGATAATGATGTGGTTCTACTCTTAATAAGGAGGCTTGAGAAGGCTGTTGCAGGGCCCTCTGACGACACCTGATTCTTCCATGACTGATGCCCTGTAGAGCCAGGGTGAGTCATTTTTCTTCCCAATTTATGGATGGGAGACACTGAGGCCAGAGAAGGAAACGGCTTCTTCAGTCATTCCTCTTGCCTCTGAGAGGTAGGCTATGGAAAGTGATGGGGTAGGAGAAGAGCTTCATTAGGCAGCATGTCTGGGGCTGTCAGGGCCAAGTGTATAAGCTCCTGCAAGATGCCGAACCTGCCAATCACGTCTCTAGATCTTCATGTCCTTCTGCTTATCCCAGGCTCCTTTGCCTGAGTTCACACTGGGGTCTGAAGCTGCCTTTGTTTCTCTTGTACATGGTGTCTGCTCTGTTCTGGGTGCTCCCCCAGTACCATTTCCTTTACCTCCTAGAGACTCAGCTGGACTACATTTCCCAGCCTCCCTTGCGATTTGGTGGGGTCTTGTGACTAAATCCTGGCAGGGCAATATGGCTTCCAGATCTGGCCCCTAGATACCTCCTATGCCATTCTGCCTTTATATCAGCTGGTGGGTGGGAAGGGCACTAAGGACTCAAAGAAGGATGGAGCCAGAAATGGAAAAAAATCTGGGTATTTGAATAAAAGTATGAGTAATGTCCACCTGCAGCCCCCACAGACAGTGATATGCGTGAGAAATAAAATTGTGTTAACTGCAAAATAATTTTTATAATAGACACATTTAATACAATACACAACTTAGTTATTAAATACAAAACTACTGAGATTTTAAAGTGCTTTGTTATAGCAGTTAAATTCCACTAATATATTGTATGCAACAGATACTCAGTAGAGTCTTCATGAAAAAAAGTGAACAGGCAGATAAATAATAAAATTAATCAGTGGGTCTAGCTACACTGTCATGGAGCTGGAATCCCAAACCATAGTTCTCCATCACAGAGTATTTATGGTCTTGAATAGAAAACTTTTTGTTATATTGATGGTAAAGTGAGGTGCAGAGAAGGGAAGGGTCTTGGCTGAGGTCAGAGACAATTAATAATCAATGTAAGACCAGGACTCTGGTCTCCAGAATCATATCACAGCATGGTCTTCTTTCCAATGGTCTTTCATCTGATAGCCTGCCATCATCTTCTGGAACTTTCTCAGCATCCTTGGGGGTGGGTGAGGGGAATCATAATTTCTTTATCCCTGGCTCAGTCCAGCATCCAAAGAACAGCTGGGAATGCTGGGAGGGAAGAAGGGTGAGAGACTGATGGGATGCAGGATGCTTGTGAGATGCTCCATCAAGCACGGCCGTCTCTGCAGTGCCCTCTCTGGGCCAGAGCCACCAGGTAGAGCTGGCTGTGCAGCCAACAGAAGGGAAACCACAGCTGGTACGAGAAGAAAAGGAAACACCTCCAGACCTTGAAGCCAAAGACCCAGGTCAAGTCCTCATTCCGTCATGGACACAGAGGGCATGTCCCTCCACTTCTTGGGCCTCAGTCACCTCCTCTGGAAAAGGGGGTCATGGTGCTTATTTCTCAGTGCATTGGTGATTTGGGGATGAGAGAATAGTGGGGCAAGTGATCTGAAGGGCCCAACTGGGAAGCTGGCCTCCATTGCTTGGGGATATTGTCTGGGACCACCAGTGGTGAGAAGTTAAGACTGTGGGCTTGGGAACTAGACAGACCTAGGGACAGCTTCTGATTCTGACACAGGCCAACTCTGCAGCCCTGAGTAAGCGGTTTCACTGCTCTGAGCCTCAGTTTCCACCTCTGCCTAAGGGGAATGCTTATCCTTACTTCTTAGGGCTGGAGAAAAAGCAGTGACAGGGAGCAGGAGATGACTCAGGCCAGGGGCCCAGTGTAGTGCCTGGCATATGGGGAGAGCCTGGCCATCACTCCGCTGTGTCGGCCACCCCATTTCTCCACACTCTGCATACTCTTCTACCAGCAAGACTGCTTTAAGGAGTTTGCTAGAAAGCTTCGAGATCGACGGTCCTTGTTTTGGTGTGTGTGTGGTGGTGGGGCGGGGGAGTACTTCAGGTCAGCCTTAAGAGCACAGAGGCTGAGAAGCCACTTTCTTCTAGTCAATGCTGTTTTGTTTCCTTCATGCCAGAAGGACTGGCAGCTCCTCATCCTCCAGCATCACTCAGCCTCACGAGGACAGATACGTGAGCAATGGCGAGGCTCCTCTGACTTAGAATAAAATTTAAAATATGGATGAGAAGTTATTAAGGAATATTTTAAAAGAAAAATAGTCATTACTCACGGAACACAGTCTAAGCTAGGTTATAAACTGGTCTTAATCAGTAAAACGAGGCAACTTAATGAAAAAAATTACAATTTAAAATAGGCCTACATTAAATAATAATGCCTCATAAACACAGAAGTCCTTTAGCACATAAGAATTAATTGCTGGGCTCAGAAGCTAAAGGCACAATAAAGGAATCCTTAATTTTTTGGTCTTTTATTTTTCTCTTCAAAAAGCCTACCTGCGTTAGACTAGATTTCCTCACGTGGGCACCAAAGGGACTGGAAATTTGCAGTGGGAATTTGCTCAGCAACAATTCTGTTTCCTTCAGCCTATTCTTTTAAGACATCGTCTGAATGAAGTGTGGCTTTGCTCCCTGGATCTGTGTCAGTTTTGAATAAACGCATGTGACAATCTTCTCTTGGATGATTTAGGAAATGCACTCATTTGTCAGAATCAAAGCCTCTGAGTTCAGATCCTTCATGTGGGGCAGCTCAGCTGTCAGGGTACAGCCGCCTCTCCGGTCCCACCAGACCCAGCATCTCCATTCCTGCAGCCATTTCCAATAAAGCAGAGTGGTGTCAGCGAGGGGGCAATTTTTGGAATTGCCCCAAATTCCAGGGGCGCATTTGGAAGTGTCTTGAGACAGTTTTGGTTGTCACAACTGGTGGAGGTGGGGGTTGCCACTCCCTCTGTTAGGCACAGGTCAGGGATGTTTGCCAAAAACATCCAGCAACGTACAGGACGTCCCCCCACAGCCAAGAATCTTCAACATTGCAGAGGTTGAGAAGCGCTGCCATGAAGGGGGAAAGCAGGCTTCTAGAATGAATGAACATGTCCTCAGGAGTTCTCAGGCACAGGAGACAAAGAGAGTCTCTAAACATCAGGACTGGTCTTCTGAAGCTGGGGACGTAGGTGGCTGGAAAATTCTCTGTTAACATTACCCCAGCTCCAGTCGTGTCTAACACTCGGCTGTCACCCCAACTTCTTTTCCACCCAAATGGATCAGCTCGCTCTGCCAGGGCATCTTTCCTGCCCTCCAAGACCTGTTTTTATTTTGTGATAGGAGAATCCTAGGAGAAAGTTCTTTTTCGGTCACCCTTGGCAAAACGGATTTATTCTGCAAAGCAAGAATCCCGGCTGGCAAAGGAGAGAGTCTTCAGGGGTCTCTCCTCCCAAAGGAGCCCTGAAGGCACCTCCCTCTTGCTAATCTGGCTCTGCCTGCTTGGCAGGGGAAGCAATCTGGTCTTCGTATTAATACTTTATTACGTGCGCACATCCTGCAAGATAAGCATCAGCCTATTACAGCTGTTCAGTTGTAGAGTAAGTGCTTGTCACCCGAAGGCTATTTGGGCCCAATTCACTCACCATCTAATGCCTTCCTGCTGGAGGCCAAGGTGCAGACGGAGTAGAGGGCTTAGGTGGGGAGTCAGTGAATTAGGGCAGGATGAGCAGGAAACATTTTATTCCCATCCTGCTGGGCTCAAGACTTCCCGCTTTCCAGGGAAGACAAAAAGGTATGGGGTCTCTAAGCAAGAGCTGCATGCACCATGGGCCAGTTTGCCCCCAGGACAAGAATTCAGGAACAGGACAGGGCACACTTCAACAACTGGAGAGTTAGTTCGGCTTATGAAAGGATGTTAAATCTACTATGGTCAAGTATTCGGTAAGTCCTGCCCAACCAGCCAGCCTTTCCAACAGGAAAGAGCTTGAGGAAGGCTGTGAAAATGGGCTGGAAGCTCGCTCTGCCACTACCTAACTCTATGCTCTTGGAATATGGCACTTCAATCTTTTTATCTATTAAATAGGAATCCTGATGCCTACCTCCCAGGGCTGGAGATAATAGATGTACAGAGCTAACATATCACCGAATATATGACGGATGCTATCACTGTTAGAACAATTCTATTTCTTTTCACAGGTATAATTTATAGTAGAATACTACGGTAAGATACAGTAAAATCTCAAAGGAACTCAATGCATTTTTCCATGTTACACACCATGTAACCATGACCCAGATGAAAATATAGCCCATTCCCAGCACCCCAGAATGTTCCCTCATGTTCCTCACTCTCCCCCCACCACCCCACCCAACCCCAAGGATATCCTCTATTCTAGCTTCTTCATCATAGATGACCTTTGCTTCTTTCTGACTCTCATATGTAAATAGAATCATGCAAGATGTGTCCGTTTGTGTCGGGCTACTTTTTCTCAGCACAATGTTTTTGAATCCACTTATGTATTTCATTTATCTTAGTTTGTGCTTTAAAAAAAAGTTTCCTGGGTAGTATTCTGTTGTACAAAGTATCACAATTCACTTATACATTCTATGGACATGAGGGACGTTTAGGTGGTTTCAAGTTTGGGGACAGTATGAATAAAATTTTGTTGTCAATAAAATATTAGTCCTAGACCCAAGGGACAACTGGTCAACCTCTTTCTTCCCCCAGGGAAACCAATCACTTCCCTTGGCCAGCTCTGGGCAGAAAGACTCTCTGCTGAGTTATGAAGAAGATGAGTTTGCCTCAATATGCCCACCCAGTCCTCTTCACACTTGACCTTCCCTGCAGGAGCACTTGGGAGGATCTCTTAAGACTCTTGGCCACTTACAAGCCTTTGATGTGAATATTTTCCCCCATGCTCTCCTAGGGGCGCATTAAAGTCAATCTATGACACTCCCCAAAATAAGATGACGTGACATTTGATGGCCCTGCTTTGCTTTTTACAAACATGTTCATTCTTCTGATCTGGTAGGGAGGCTACAGTTCTTATTTTTCAGGTAGGAAAAACGAAGCACATTGATTCATCTACTAGTTTACTCATTGGACAAATATTTATGAAACCCCTCCTAGCTACTGGGCCAGGCACTTGAAAAGAGCCATGAATTGGTCTGGTGGGAGATGTTTAACATGCAGTCACATCCCCTGCCAGAGTCTTCCCACTTTTGCATTCTTTAGCACTGAGCACCCTTGTATTTTACCAAATCCACAGCTTGCTTTCAGCATTATTAATCTCAGCTCCCTGGTGAGGTAACTTTTCTGATGCTAGCTTCTTTTTAAATCCTTCCATAATACGTACCATTCTTAGGAATACAGAAGTGTCTAATAAATGCTCTGAAAGAGTACAGCAGAGACTAGTATTGCCAACTTGACTTGTGGGACTTGAAAATTCTAGATTTGCAAGTCGCACATTAGAGAGGCTTGTACATACCCAAATAGCTTTCCAGGAAGTGGTGCTAAATCAACATCTCATATGTGCAAATCAAAGAGATTCATAGTCTAAGAAGGACTCAACATGCCTTTGTCCGCTGTGAAGAAAACACTCAGGAAGCCTTGAGGAGCAGAGGGTGACCCCACATCAACAGAGAGCAAGCAAGTACGGAGCTCAGTCTTACACCCACAAGGAACTGAATTCTGCAACAGCCCTAACGAGTTTGAAAGTGAAGTCTCCCCCTAGAGGCTCTGGATGAGAGCTCAGTTGGCCGACCACTTTGGTTTTGACCTTGTGAGATCCTAAGCAGAGAACTGAGCCTAGCTCACAGAGACTTCTGACCTACAGGAATGTGAGATTAGAGATGGGTGTTGTTTAAGGTGTTGAGTTTGTGTAATTTGTTATCCAGCAAAAAAAGGGCCAACATAACATGTTTATCTGAGATTGCAGTAGCCAGGGATCCTTTCAAAACATCAGTTAGATCACACCACTCCCTTGCTCCAATCATGCAAGTAGCTCCCATCATGCTAGACAATGAGGCCCAAAGACTTCTTGTGATCCAGAGAAATCTGGCCTGATTCTCACTACCTTGCTTCCTACCACTCCCTCCTGCTCACTCCATTCCAGCCACACTGGTCTTTTTGCTTGTCCATAAACAAAGAAATCTCATTCCGACCTCAGGACCTTTGCACTTCCTGTTTCTTCCTCCTGGAGTACTCTGATCCCAGCTATGCACATGGCTTGCCTACTCATTTCAGTTTGATCTCTGCTCACTGTTCTGTCCCCGACAGCAGCCTTCCTTGACTACCCAGTCTCCAGTTCTCCAAAATACCCACCTAATTTCTCTTTCTATCCCTCAAATTGCTTTGTTTTTTATAACACCATTTCTTTGCCTGACACTATGTTTTAATTTATCCTCTTGTTTATTATCAATTATATAGAACTTCCTACTCCACCGACGAGAAGGTCAGCCCCACGAGGGGATGGACTTCATCTGCTTTATTCACTGCCATGTCTCCAGTGCCGAGAATGGTATCTCAGAATCATCAACATTTATAGCGTTGACGAGCATTGCATTAGGTGCCATCTACAGCTTTAATGAAAACGACAAATCAACACGACCATTCTTCAGCATTAAAACAGATCATCTTCCCCCGAGCAAGATTTTAAAGAAAGCTCATGGGTAGGATTTTGTACTTTTCTCACCAATCCTTGACAGTTAGCATTCATGGTTTTTCCTAACTCTGATTCTGGATTACAGTTTGATTAGAATCCTGCACATAGGTCACCTTGATTCACTTGTCCTCTGGTTCAAATTGGACTGGAGGGTTTCAGCGAAGCTTGGAATCAAAATGCTGGAGTAGCAGCTCTTGACTGCAAGACGTGGAGTTGTATTTTATTTCCAAACCGATGCCAGCGATTACCTCCCTTCACAATGGGCTGCTTGAGTCATGCTTCCCTAGGCTTCACTCGCTCGGAGCCCCCTTCTCCATCCCTCTCCTTGTCAGTAAGATAAGAGGAAAGACCTGGATGACAAATATCCCCTCTATAAACTTGATGGTTTTTCCATCGAGAAGGTAACTTCCCACTAGGTTCTGGAAGAAGAGACACAGCCCTGATCTTATCAATACTTTTATCTGTAATGACTTCTCCCTTTGGTGATTTCAAGAGTAACATGTGTTTATTGTAGAAAATAAATAATACAAGTAATTGTACAGGAAAAAAAAAAAGAAAATCCTTGTAAACCATTATGCAGAGAAAGCTATTGTTAAAACATGTTGAAATTCTCTCTCTCTAACATGACTCTGAGATACTAGTATCACTTGACATGAAAATGAAAATCCCCACCTGCCCAATTGGGAGAGTTAATTTTATATGTCAACTTGAATGGGTCATGGGGTGCCTAGACTGCATTGTCTCCGGTTATGTCTGAGAAGGTGCTTCCGGATGAGATAAACATTTGAATCAGTGGACTCAGTAAGGCAGATAACCCTCCCCAGGTGGGTAGGCACCAGCCAATCCAGGAAGGGCCTGAACAGAGCGAAAGGTGGAGGGAGGAGGACTCCGCCCCTTTTTCTCTGCCTCACTGCTTGAGCTGGGACATCTCACCTTAGTTTCTCCTGTCCTGGGACTGGGGTTTGCATCATCAGCTCCCCTGGTTCTCCAGCCTTTGGATTTGGACTAAATGACACCACTGGCTTTCCTGGGTCTCCAGCTCGCAGGTGGCAGATTAAGGGGCTTCTCAGCCTCCATAATAATAAAATCATATAGATACAGATACAGACCTATCTATATGCAGATAGATATATAGGTATGTAGATATATAGATACATGCAGATAGATATATAGGTATGTAGATGATATTTTCATATTCTATTTCTCTGGGGAGTCCTAACTAGTAGAGATTTTGGTGCCAAGAGTGGTTCTATAGGAAGAGAATTTTAAGGATGAGTTTTTTGGTCTTTTTTTTTTTTTTCAGTCGCCCCACAGCTTATGGATCTCCTGGGTCAGGGATCAGATCCAAGCTGCAGTTGCAACCTCTACCGCAGCTGCAGCAACATTGGATCCTTAACCCGCTGTGACTAAACCTGCATCCTGGAGCTGCAGAGACGCTGCTGATCCCATTGCACCACCGAGGAACTCCTGAGGATGAGTTTTCTGAGTTTGTTCTGGGGCTTCTGGAATCGGCTCCACAATCTGATTACTTTTAAGATGCTAACGCCTCTATTGGGGCCTCTATTAATTCCACCTGCTATAACAAAATACCCTAGACCGAGTGGCTGACAAACAATAGAAATTCATTTCTCGCAGTGTGGAGGCTGGGAGGTCCAAGATCAAGGTACTAACACGTTCAGTGTCTAGCGAGGGCCCACTTCCTGCTTCATAAACCAATATCTCTCGGTGTCCTCTCGAGGGTGGGGGAGCCCTCCTTGGGCCTCTTGTATCAGGGCACTAATCCCATTCTTAAGGGCCCCACCCTCACGACCTAATCACCTCCCAAAGGCCGTGCCTTCAAATACCATCCCACTGGGGTTAAGATTCAACATATGAATTTGGGGGAGACACAAACTTCAGTCCACAACACCAACATCGTCCTAATCCAAAACTTTTCTAGACGAACCCAGAGAGCAAGAGCTTCTGTAAATGCTCTTAGCTCCTGTACCTTCAACCTCAGTCTTTTTTTTTTTTTTTTAATTAAAAGAGAATTTTGGATACCCACCTGTAAGGGGAACATTTGCGCTTACGAAGCAGTCGCACCGCAGAAGTTTCCTCTGGCTCGGGCACCGCGCAGCTCAACAAAGAGGCAGGACGCAGCCCTGAGAGATCATCTTGCCCATCCTCCTGCCTCCAGTCTGAAACCCCGCCATGAATTACACGGGATTTTCATTAACAGGGTTTCCCTCTAGTTCCCGCTCTTATTCCCGCCCCCTGAGTCTTTCTTTTCCGAACTGAGTGAAATCAGCTCAGGCTCCAAGGACAGACATAGACCGCTTTGTCTGCATATTTGCAAACTGGATGCTTCTCCTACTTGACTCAACCATCCCTGGGCCTCCTCGCCGTCACTTCCCCTCCAGTCTCAAGTCTGTGCTCAGAGACATCAAACCAATAGACCCAAGCAATTATAACTCAGAGGGTAAATCAGCGGCCAGACCAAAGAAACATACGCGCCACAGCCAAAAAGGGAAGCTTGTGTATTGTTTGTGGTTTGGAGAGGATCTGTACGCTGGCTAACTTTATTTGTTTATTTATGTATTTATTTATTTTGCTTTCTAGGGTCACACCTGCAGCATATGGGAAATCCCCGGGCTAGGGGTTGAATTGGAGCTATAGCTGCTGGCCTACGTCCCAGCAGCTTAACACACTGAGTGAGACCAGGGATCAAACCCTCGTCCTCACGGATACTAGGTGCCATGTGGAAGTTCCTGGGCCAAGGACTGAATCTGAGCTGCAACCTATAACACAGCTGCAGCAACACTGGATCCTTTCGCCCACTACACTGGGCCAGGGATGGGATCTGTACCTCCGCAGCAAACCAAGAAGCTGCAGTTGGATTCTTAACCTACTGGGCCACAGTGGGAACTCTGGATGCTGGCTCACTCTAGATGCCTTTTGGATGATGAGAATGAGCTCGTGGAAGCAACAAGGTCTCCTGCAGCAGTGAACTATGGAGGTTAAGGGCGAGTACTCTGGACCCAACTACCCAGAGTTCAAATCCTAGCTCTGCTTTGGGCAAGCAACTACACCACTCTGAGCCTCAGTTCCCTCACCTGTAAAATAGAGGTTATACTGGAACCCACTGATTGTGTAACGTCAGAGGAGTTCATGAATGCATATTCTCGGAGCAGCGCCTAGGAACTGGAAGTTTTCCATACTGTAGGGCTTCTAGGGTCGTGTTGTTAATCATGTGCTAAAAGCTGTCAGTCACCTTATATCTGGTGTATGGACTCTCTCCAGCCACCAAAACAAGGGCTCATCACAACTTAACAGATAAAGGAAAGAAGGCTTAGAGCAGTGCTCACCGAACTGTGGCCCCCTGGGGTCAAATCTTGATGGTCATCAGTTTCTTTACAGTCCATCAGCCAAGAATGATTTTTATACGTTTAGATGATGACAATTTTTTTTTCTTTTTACAGCCACACCGCAGGATATGGAAGCTCCTGGGCTAGGGGTCGAGTCAGAGCTCAGCTGCCGGTGTACGCACACAGCCACAGCAACGCCAGATCCGAGACACATCTGCGACCTATGCCACAACTTACAGCAATGCTGGATCCTTAACTCACTGAGTGAGGCCAGGGATCGAACCCATATCCTTACAGAGACTACGTTGTGTTCTTAACATGCTGGACCTCAAAGGGAACTCCTGGATGATCATATTTTATATGTAGTTTATTATTTATTTATTTATTTGTCTTTTGTCTTTTGTCTTTTTAGGGCCATACCCGTGGCATATGGAGGTTCCCAACCTAGGGGTCTAATCGGAGCTGTAGCCGCCGGCCTACGCCACAGCCACAGCAACGCCAGATCCGAGCCGCATCTGCAAACTACACCACAGCTCACAGCAATGCCAGATCCTTAACCCACTGAGCGAGCAGGGATCGAACCTGCAACCTCATGGTTCCTAGTTGGATTCATTTCTGCTGCACCAAGATGGGAACTCTTGGATGATTACATTTTAAATAGTTGCATAAGTACTCACATATTATCTTCGATTTTACCTCTTGGTCTGTAAAACCAACTGGCCCTTCACAGAAGGTTTGCAGACCCCAGGCTTAGAAAGGGTTAGAATCGGGGCAGGATTCTGATTCCCAAACTCGTCCCCTTTCATACAGACTCTGTTGCTTTACTTCAAGTGAATGCATCTCCTTCAGCCCAGACTGAGGTTATTCAAACCCCTTTCATTCATTCATTCAACAACTATTTACTAAAGGTGAGAGGCAGAGGAGGAGACCAAGACCAGCTCATTGCTGGATACATGCAGCCTCCCCCCAGTTAGCCTCGGAACAACCAGGAGAAGCAGGAGGCCTCCAGTAAAATTAGACTGATCAGCACACTCCTCTAGGATTTCCCGTCATGGCTGAGCGGTCATGAATCTGACTAGTGTCCATGAGGATACAGGTTCAATCCCTGGCCTCGCTCAGTGGGTTAAGGATCCAGCGTTGCCATGGGGTACGGTGTAGGTTGCAGACAAGTCTTGGATCTGGCGTTGCTGTGGCTGTGGTGTAGGCTGACAGCTGCAGCTCCAATTCGACCCCTAGCCTGGGAAATTCCCTATGCCACAGGTGTGGTCCTAAAAGTGGAAGGAAGGAAGGAAGAAAGGGAGGAAGGAAGGAAGGGAGGGAGGAAGGAAGAGAAGAAAAAAAGAAAGAAAGAAAGAAAGAAAGAAAGAAAGAAAAAAGAAAGAAAGAAAGAAAGAAGGAAGGAAGGAAGGAAGGAAGGAAGGAAGGAAGGAAAAGAGGGAGAGAAAAGGAAAAGAAAACTCCTCCAGGGACTGACCTCTGATATTCTCCAGAGAAAGCCCACCCAGCTACCCATCCAAAGGTCTAGAACTTCCTAACCCCCTTGCCACACCCCTGGACACAGCGCCTCCTATTCCTTCTCAAGTTCTCTGGAATCCTGAAGACCCTCTGGAATGATGTCCTTAGCCCAGAGCCCAACCCAGCACAGCCAGAAGGCCAGGTCCAAGGTACCTCTCCCTAGGGTGATGAGGGCCTAGGGACCGTTCAACACTCTCCTGGGTGCCACTTTTGGTGTCTGTCCATTTCTTTGGCTTCATAGTAGCCTAGCAGGTGTGACAGCTCCAATCAGAAATCATACAGTAATTTAGGCACGGAGAAAGGCCACCTAAAGGCAGTGAGAGTGCTCATTCAATGAGCAATAAAGCCGACACCTATGAGCTTTGGTTCCTGGCGTTGGCCTTGGGCCAACTCCCCCCTGCCCCACCCCCAGTCCCAGCCACCCTGGAGTGCGAGGGGGCCCAGCTCAGCTACTCTGCATACTTGGAGTGCTCTAATAGGCTCAGAAAAATATGGGTGTTTACAGCCTTATTGTCATCATGGGAAAATTGACATTAGGAAAGTACACGATAGAAATCTTATGTACTTTCCCGAATGTAAATAGAGTTAAAAGCGAAATTGTCAGGAGGCGGCAGGGCACTCAGCAATGGGAAATGAGCTGGGCAGGCCCGAAATGGAATTTTCCAGTCGGTCGGTGCGCTCCTGGACTAAATTGCCCACTCTTGGGGTGAAAGGAGGGAGGAAAGGGTCTCGGAGGCAGGGAGGTTGAGGTCATGGATTTAATATCTGGCTCATTTTCAGGTGGGTTTAATCAAGACTGGAGGACAGAAATAAATGGTCCCACTCACAGGGCACAGAAATGGATGCCTGGGCCTTCGGGAGCCCTCCCGCTGCTGATTTCTGAGAGGTTCTACCGGGAGAGCTTAGACTTAGATGTAAAAGTTAAAGTCTTGGGAGTAGGGGAGGGGAGGGGTGCCCGTGAAGATGGGCGGACCTCTGATCAGAAAAGAAGGGGCCAACCCCCAGGGTGGCACACGGCCCCCCCCTTCCCTGAGTCCCAGACTGAACCTTCTGGACCAATTCTGATATCCATCATCAATATGAAGAAGGAATCAGGACCAGAAGGCTGAGCCCATGTGGTTGCTGTCCACCCAGCTGGGCTAAAAACCTCACCGGGAAATTTCTAGTGGACAGACTTCTCCAGATCTTTAAAGTTCACGTGACACTTGCATCCCCAGGTGGGAAAACCTTCCCTTCCGCAGAATTCTGAACAGGTCCTTGTGGCTGGATTAACCCTCTGAGCCCTAGTTCTGACGTCACCATTTTCCCTGCTCTTCAACCTTCACTGGCTCCCCAGTGCCTGTAAGATCAAGATCAAGTCTATACTCCTTAGCCTGGCCCTTCCAGGTGCCAGTCCAGCTGCCCTTAGAACCTCATCTCCAAAGAGCTCCGTCACACTCAGCTCCGATCCAGCCGCCCAGGGCTGCCTACCCCCCGCCACCTGCCCACCTTGCAGCAGCTCAAGAGCGTTCTTTCCCACAGTCCTTTGCTTGAGCTGCTCTCTCTGCCCAGAACGCCCTTCTCAGTCCTCTGCCTCCTTCCAGGCTCAGCTCAGAGCTGCGAGCTTTCCTGATTTCGCTTGCCCCCCGTATGGAAAGGACACCGTTATCTTCGCTTCCGTCGATGCTCGCCCTCTGCCACGGCCCCGTCTCAGGCAAACACCGTTATCTATTTGCACCCCCATCGCTGACTCCGAACAGGTTGAAGTAGCACAGAGGAGAACGGGGACCCAGGAAGAGCACGCTTCTCACGAGGGCCGTGGTCTGATTTGCGACGAGGCTCCTACCACGGTGAGCAGGGCGAGTTTAGTGCCAGAGGTGGCTTCTGAGGACAACAAAGCTCCTCACCACCCGAGTGAGGGCTTGGCCAAACGGTGGTGCTGCAGGGTAAACTGTGTCCCCCAACAAAAAAAAGATATATTTCATCCTTAGTACCTGTGACCTTATTTGAAAAGAGGGTCTTTGCAGACATAATCAAGTTAAGATGAAGACGGGCCTGGATCCAGTATGAGTCGTAGCCTTGTAAGAAGAGGCAAATTTGGGAGTTCCGTCATGGCTCAGTGGAAACAAATCTGACTAGCATCCATGAGGATGCAGGTTCGATCCCTGGCCTCGCTCAGTGGGTTAAGGATCCAGTGTTGCCATGAGCTGAGGTGCAGGTCGCAGAAGCAGCTTGTATCTGATATGGCTATGGCTGTGGCTATGGCTAGCAGCTACAGCTCCAATTCGACCCCTAGCCTGGGAACCTCCAAATGCCCCAGGTGGGGCCCTAAAAAGACAAAAAAAAGGAAAAAACAGAAGAGGGAAATTTGGACACAGTGACACAGATGCACAGAGTGAGGACGGAGGCATGTGATGTCACATGTGTTGTATGTGACAGCAGAGGCAGAGATGGAGTGATACATTGACAAGCCGAGGATGCCAAGGATTGCTGGCGACCACCAGAAGCTGGGAGAGGTGGGGGAGGGGCTCTGCTCTAGAATCTTCAGAGGGAGCACGGCCTGGACCACACTTGGGTTTTAGACATCTGGCCTTCAGAACAGTCAGAGAATAAATGTCTGCTGCTTTAAGCCACTTTGTTACGCCAGCTCTCGAAAATTAATACAGGTAAGAAGGAAAGAAGGTAAGAAGGACACTGTTTACCTACTGAGCTCCAGATAATTCATGCCTGTAATCTCATTTCACCTTCTTTAGTCTGGGCGCCCAATGGCTTTTTTTTTTTCCTTTTGCCTTTTTTTGGTTTTTAGGGCCGTAACCACAGCATGTGAAGGTTCCCAGGCTAGAGGCCGAAACGGAGCTGCAGCTGCCGGCCTACGCCACAGCCACAGCAACGCCAGATCCGAGCTGTGTCTGCGACCTACAGCACAGCTCACGGCAACGCCCACTGAGTGAGGCCAGGGATCGAACCCGCATCCTCAGGGATACTAGTCGGCTTTGTTACCCCTGAGCTGCAAGGGGAACTCCCTTTCCCTTTCTTTCTTTCTTTTTATTTTTTTGGCTTTTTTACTTTCTAATGAGCTGACCAAGACCCACGGTTAGGAAGAGGCAGAGGTGGGATTTGAACCCAGAACCAGTGGGAGCTTCCCCCAACCCTGCCCCCCCCCCCCCCCCCCCCCCCCCCCCACCCCGACAGAGCCTCAAGGAGTCCCTGGCCAGGAGGGGAAGCAGCAGAACCCGTGAGTGGCCTCGGTCTGGGTCCCCGGAGCCCCCTAGCGCGGCCCCCAGCTTCCCCACCTGTTCTCCTGCAGCAGATAACACTGCTGTCCAGGGATGGGTGGGTTCCTGAGGGTGCAGCGCCCCAAAGAGGAGCCCAGGAAACGTGAGCATCTAATCTGACCAAGCAGGGAGGGGAGGCCGGCTCCCCATAAAACTTTGCTCATTTGTTAACATGTGTTCCAAGCAGAGATTACGCTGCATGGAGCAGACAATGGAAGCGATTAAATAGCTCTGGGGTCGTGCTGTGACTGCGACTGCCTGAGGTGAGAGACAGTGAAGCAGGGAAACCTGGGGCCCTGGGGAGGGGAGAGCGGGGGCCGCTGGCCGCCCCCTCTGGGTTCCGTTACCCCAACTCCCGGGGCAGATGGCACGAGGCACCACTGCCCGTTCACGCAAAGGCAGCATCACTAAATAAGAACTAAATAAGAGACCCGGGGAGTCACTGGGTTCGGATGCGGAGAATCCGAGTCAGAGGATGCTCTAGGTGACAGGCTCTCCGGAACTGTGCTCAGCAGACCTGAGGATCCGGGGATGGGGGAGGGGGTGGAGCGGGCACCAGGGGTCCCACGATAATCACGGTCGTAATCACTTGGGACAGAACAAGATAGAAGATAATATGACAAAAAAAATGTATAGATACGTATGACAGAGTCACTTTGCTGTACAGCAGAAAATGACAAAACATTGTAAATCAACTATAAATTTAAAAAATAACCACGGTTGTAATGGAGACAGTTGTGGAGGTTCTACTCTGCGTCAGGCACGATTTTGTCTCATCTAATCTTCACCGCGCGAGGCAAATTCTAGCATCATCCCCATCTTACAGATGATGAAACAGAGGCTTAGAGAGGTCACATAATCTAAACCCATCACCTGGCAGGTACATGACGGCGCAGATTTGGGGGGCATCTCATAGATGGGGTGCAGGGTCCCCAGCTCACTCCTTAACTGGAGAAGCTCCCCCCACTTTTTTTTGTCTTTTTGCCTTATCTAGAGCCGCACCCGCAGGATATGGAGGTTCCCAGGCTAGGGGTCTAACAGGAGCTACAGCTGCCGGCCTGCGTCACAGCCACAGCAACGCGGGATCCAGGCTGCGTCTGCAACCTATACCACAGCTCATGGCAACGCTGGATCCTTAACCCACTGGGCGAGGCCAGAGATCGAACCCGCAACCTCATGGTTCCTAGTCAGAGTCGTTAACCACTGAGCCATGACAGGAACCCCTAAAAACTGGAATTTTATTAAAAGCTATCTTTCCGTGAAGAGCCAGAATAAGCCTTTGAGTGATTAAGACACTACTATGTGTCGAGCATGGCAAGTCCTTCGCATGTTTAAATCCCCATCCCTTTTTCACAGGTGAAGAAACCAAGGCTTGGAGAGGTCAGCACAGTCAGCACAGCTAAGAAGCAGCCACCATGACAGTGGCTGAGAACGGACTCACGCGCCAGGCATTGTTCCAAGCCCTTCGCTTCGCCACAGCCCTCAGGTGAGGTAGTCCTGATTATTTCCCCAGCTGATAGAGGAGGAAACAGGCTCAGAGAGGGAAAGCCGCAGACCCAAGGTCGCACAGCTTGAGTGGTGGAACCAGGATTGGAACCCAAGCAGGCTGCCCGATCCAAAGCCTGGATTCAAGCCCTCGCTGCTGTGTTCTGGAGTCCAGCCTCTTCTCCCACCCCCAGTGGCCTTTCCATGAACCCCGCCACCTGCAGATTCCTGAGAGGTAGGCACCAGGCACAACGAGTTACTGGAACACCCGGCTGGATGAACGGCAAAGCGGAAGACAGAGTTTGTGGGGCTTATATAAGCAGGGGGGTTCCCAAGGTCCAGAAAGTTTAAGCAACTTGTCCAAGGTCACACAGCTCACAGTGGGCAGATGGTGACCTGGAAGCCCCAGGCCGGCCTTCGCTGGGCTCTCGAGTCTTCTGCACCCAGGGGATCCCCACCCCTGGGCCCCGAGGCCCCCAGGCTCGCCGCCCGGGGCCACCTGACCTCTCCTCTTGGGGCCTTGCTGCCCTCCAGGTGCTGACAAGGCGGGGTTGCCTGCCTGTGACCTTGGGAAGGGACGGGAGTGGTTTTAGCAATCTAAACACACTCCTTCCTCGCCTCCCGACGCCCGAGCGTGGAATGATTTGTATGCTCTGAGCACGTCACCTCCTTTCAGGAGACAGAGAGGCTGCCTGAAAAGTCATTTTTCAGCATTTGACACAAAGTCTCTTTCGCTCTCTCGTGAAGCCAGATAACTATCAGCAGTCAGGCCGATTAGAAAAAATATAGACTGGGTACCGGGAAGCCAGGAAAAGAGAAGAAGGCAGCCGTCAGCCCTTCTTCACTCACTCGGATGGGGACGTGGGGCACCTTCCCGCTCAGCCTGGAGGCTCACGGAGGGAGGTTGGTTATCCTGCGGGGAGCTCAGCCTCCCGGGGGATCGGCCTCTACCTGGGGCTGGCGGCCCAGGTCTGGGCTTGGGAGTCAGAAGAACAAGCATTTGAGTCCCACTCTGCCACTTCCTAAGGGCGTGACCCTGGGCAAGTCACTTACTGTTTTGGAGCCTCAGTTTCTTCATCTGATAAATGGGTATAAGAGTGCCCACCTCAGGGGGCTGTGGGGTGGCTCGGGGGAGACAGTGCACAGAGCCACAGGATCAGGCAAGGAGGGAGCTGTCCCTAAATGTCTGCCCGACACCTGAAATGTCAGGTGGCATCTTCAGGACCCTGTGAAGCCCCTTCCTAACCTGTGGCTGTGAAGACGGAGCACGGGGTCTCTTGCAGGCATCCAAGTATATCGGTTTTTAAGCTCTTCACCAGGCAATGTGTATGGATCTGACTCCCCTGACCTCAGTCAAAGGAGAGACCCCGACCACATGGGAATTGGGGGGGAGGCATCAACTGTGTCACTAAGTGATGGCAGCTGGAACTATTTCTCTCCCTTCCTCATTAGTGCCATACCCCCCGCCCCCCGCAGAAAGTACCCCCCTACACTCAGCAAGGACTCAGGAGGTATCCAAGACTCTTTCTCCCTGCATTAAGGTCAAGTCCAGTCCTGCAGGTCAATGCAGAGTTCAGTTCGCTGAGCATTTAGTGATGGCCGAATCTCTGCCTGCCACCCCCCCACCCCCACCGAATCCATTCAGCCCACTGGCACCTTTCTCCTGGACCACAGCCTGGCCTCCTTCCTGCCTCCCTGCCTCCAGCCAGCTCCACTCTACTACCAGGAAAGAACCTTTTGCCACACGCAGTCCCCTGCTTGAAACTCTTCAGGGCTTCCTCCCGCCCCCAGTGTGTCTGTTTCATACCCCAGGAGGGAGCCCCAACCTGCTCACCTGGACGCCTCCATCAACACCTCCCCTTCCCACCTGCTCTCTGGACACAACTCCCAGCCTCGCCGAGCTACCTGCAGTTCCGGAAGGCTCTGAGCTCTCACTCCTGCCCGCAGGGCTTTGCACCTGCTGCTTGATCCAGCTGGAGTGACCTTCCCTCTCCTTTCCGTCACAGCACCGCCTCACCTGTTAGCTCTGGGAAGCTGCCTCTGCCTCTGGGCTCCCCACCGGGCTCCCGGTCCCCCCTCCCCTGCACTTCCTCCACGGCCAGTCTGTGTGCACGTCTGTCGCCCCACGAGGTTGTCTCTCATTCCAGGCTATGTTTCCAGTTTCCAGCACAGAACTGTGCTCAATAACTATCTGCGGAATGAATGGATCTGCAGCACACCCACAACGTGTCGCTCCTCGTCTTAGGCGCTGGGAACACAGAAGAATAAAGCAGGGCGCCTGGCCTGGAGGAGGTCAGGACTGAGCTCCGAGGAGAATGAGACTTCCTGCCAGAATAGAAGGTGCAAAGATAATGGGATTGGTTCCAGAGAGACACAAGCACCAGGGCTGGGGCAGCTCAGAGCAAGGGCTGACGTCCTAACAGGGCGAGGGGCCCCGGGAGGATGGAGAGGGAAGAGGGTCTCTGCGGCAGGTGAAGAAGGTTCCAGAAGGAGAGAAGGCGGTCTCTACTTCCCCTCCAAGACAGTTCTGACCCTCATACCAGCTCCATCTCAGCCGTCTCCCACCATGGCATGCTCCAGTCACTCCCACCCGTTTATGGAGCCCCGAGCACCCCAGGCCACCTTGTACCACTCCGTTGGCTGACATGACAGTCCCTCCACGGCACAGAGGGTGGGGACAGCCTGGCGGTGGTGTGGGACAGGAGTGAACCTTCATGAAGGAACTCTGGGGAAGGAACCCCGCTTTCCCCCTGTGTACCCTCTCAGCTGCCTACCCTCCAAAGAATGGTCCTACTGGGTTTAACGGTGACCCCCAACATTCATGTCCATCTGGAACATCAGAATGTGAGATCTTATTGGGAATCGGGGTCTTGGAAGATGTAATTAGTTAAGATGAGATGTCCCTATAAGAAAAGGGGAGACAGACACCCCCGAGGTGACTGCCACGTGGTGATGACGGACGTGAGGACAGGAGTGTCTGGAAGCCAAGGAACATCAACTGCTGCTGCCAGCCACTCCAGAGGTTCTAAGGGGCAGGAAAGCGTTCTCCTCCAGAACCTTCAGGAGGCAATGTGGCCCTGCCGACACCTTGGTTTCAGACTTCTCACCTTCAAAGCTGTGAGACAAATTTCTGTTGTTTTTAGCCACTCAGATGGTGGCCATTTGGTAAAGCAACCCTGGAAAACGAATGCAGGGGAGTGTTTAAGAGGCCAAAGATGGAGCTCATGTAAAATGGTCAGCATGGAGCCTGCATCTGGAGGAAGTGCTCAAAGCGTGTTGCCCGCATTGCTTTTGATTAATTCAGTATAGCGTCTGCTTTCTCTTCCCCCCGCCAGAAGCAGGGCCCTCTTGTTCTGCAGAAACGGGAATTCCTATGGCCTCCCCTGCTGCCCCGCTTGTACCTTTCACACCCCACTCCCTCCTTGATTCCTCCTATTATCTTAAATTCCCTTATGGTCCTGGGACTTGGAAAAGAAGCCATGTGACAGTTTCTTCATGAAATCAGAATCACTGGGTCAAAAAGAAATCTCAGAAGCCACTCTTCCAATTCTTTTCTGATTCCTGGTTGTCCCCTAAGTCAAGTACTGTCCCTACAAAGAACTTACACACACACACACACACACACACACACACACACACACACGAAAATTCCTTTCTTTCGGCTGGTCCCATTGTGGACTAACTAACATTTGTGTTTGCATGAGTGTAACAGACTAACATCCTGCCAGATTAGGCCCCGCCCCTATTCCACCCTCCCTGTCCCATCGTTGCCCTCTCGCCTGGAAGGAATTCCAGATGCTGAGCCTGGACCGCAAGTCCTGCAGTGGCTGGCCCCTGACCATGGCTCCCTCCACGTCCCCCCACCCCTAAACAGACCCGCTCTCCCCACGTCAGTGCTGCATTTCTCTCTGCCAGGTTATTCCTCTGCCCCGTATGTCGGAGGCTTGTCCTCACTTGGTCATGTCAAATGTCACCTCCTCACACCCCACCCTGATGAACCCCTGACACAGCCCTTGGCCCCTCCCAGACTGAGTAATTAGCCTCATGAACTCGGGGGCATTTGTTGCTTTAGATTGAAGGTTCTTCGAGGACCGGGGTCCCCAGCACCAGGGCAGCGCCTCCACCTCGGGAGATGCTCAATAGATAGAAAAGTGTTGAATAAATGAATTGACTCAGCTCCCTACACTCTTTCAAAACACAATTACATTTGTTTTCTTGCTTCACTGTTAGTAATGCTTTAGGAGGGAGATTATCCAAATTTTCTGGCAAAGGTCGGCAACAATCGAACTTGTCATGGATGTGGTACCGAAGTAACCAGCTAGAGTCTACTCAGAGCATAGCCAGCGGGGAGGGGACTCGAACCCAGGTCTTCGGATCCCCACCCGATCGCACCCCTCCCCCCGCCCCCACCCCCCACACTGACTCAAATCCTCACTGGGTGGTGTGATCCTAGCCCTGGTACTGAACCACAGTGGTCCTCAGTGCTGCCCACTAGGATGCGGTGATGGCCCCTGTCCTCTGTGGCCCCAGGGCAGCCCCAGGGCAACGCTCCTGGATGCGAATGACGCCTGTGATCAGGCTGGTGAGGATGCTGAGCCGGCACCAGCTGCCGACTCCACCAGGCAGGGTTCTGGGCGCCTTTCAGATCTGTGAACTCACTGACTACTCCCCATCAGCTCTGTGAGGCAGGTTTTGCTCCCATCTTGTGGCTGGGAAAACTGAGGCACAGACAGAAGTTAACAAAAGGGCCCTGGGAGAATCAGGACGCAGCCTCCCGAGGCCCCGGCCAGGGTCGTGCTCAGGCTCACTCCAGGCCGGGAAGCACTGCGGAAGGCCGATCCCACTGGGCTCGCAGAAGCCCCGGCAGCATGGAGCCATCCTCGTTTGGCGGAGGTAGGAAATGGGCCCCTGGAGGCTGAGCTAAGAATTCTCAGCTGGTAAACCGCAGGGTCATGGGGCGAAGTCAGAAGTGTTTGGTCCCAAAGCGAGTGCTCAGAAAGGCCGGGCTCTTCTGTCCCTGAACCCTGGTCCGGGGAGAGACAGACCCACAAGATGGGGATGGGGAAGCCTCAGGGGCCCCGGGATGCAGGGGAGGAAGGGAGGCTGTTCCCGCGACTCCTGGAGAAGCCGGCGCCACACCCCCGGGTCAGGCAGGGACGGTGCCGCCTGCCCTCCGGGCCTCCTGCCCTCACCCCTCTCACCCCCCACTCCAACTCCGAGACCTGCTCGGGGAGCCGGAGCTGCCTGCCGCCCCGAGACCAGATGCCCAGGCTGCAAACAGATCTGAGCCACGGAACCCAGGAGGCGGGCACCGGATGGAGCCCCAAACAGATGCCAAGTTCAAAAGGGAATCTCAAGGCAACAGTGACAAGTGGGGGATTTGGCACAAAAGCATCCAAATGACGGGGAGAAAAACAGAGCCAGATGGGCCTGGCCTCCCCAGCCAGCAAGGCTGCCACAGGCCCGCGCTGCTCAGGTCGCCTGCTCCTGTGCCACCAGGGAGGACCCGCCCCGGTGCCCGCTGCCCTGCCAGCTTTTGTGGACACCATTCCCCCTGCCTGAAACGCCCTCTCTGTTTTACCCTGAGTTTCCCCCAGAGTCTATTAGTATTATTATTATTAAAGTATAGTTGATTTACACTGTTGTGCCAATTTCTGCCGTACAGCAAAGTGACTCAGTCATTCCCTTTTTTTATATTACATTCCCTTTCTTATATTATTTTCCATCATGTTCTATCCCAAGTGATTGGATAGAGTTCTCTGTGCTATACAGCAGGGCCTCATTGCTTTTCCATTCTTCCTTTCTTTTTTTCTTTATAGGGCTGTACCTGCAGCATATGGAAGTTCCCAGGCTAGGAGTTGAATCAGAGCTGCAGCTGCCTGCTGACACCACAGCCACAACTCACAGCAATGCCGGATCCTTAACCCACCTAGCGAGGCCGGGGATCAGATCCGCACCTTCATGGATACTAGTGGGGTTCTTAACCCGCTGAGCCACAACAGGAACTCCCACTTATCCACTCCAAATGTAATAGTTTGCATCTACTAACCCCAAACTCCCCATCCATCCCACTCCCTCTCCCCCCCAACAGAATCTTCGGCAAACTCTAGCAGAACCTGCTCCCACTCAGGAATCCTGCCCTGGTTCCTGGAACTTGCCTCTCCTGCTGTTCCTCTAGGTGTGCCATCCACATGTCAGTTTACGCTTCGATCACATCCTTCCTATGGGCACAGGACTTCAAAGTTTTTGAAGCAGATCTTCCACATCCAGTGCCTCCAGGGACCTCAATAACAACTTGGTGAAATGGGTACTGTTATTCCCATTGGCTACGTGAGGCTCAGAGAGAGCAAGCGACTGGCCTGAGGTCACACAGCTAGACACTGCGAGAGGCAGAACTAGAAGTCTGAGACTTCACTCTCAGTCCAGCACTCTGGCCAGCACCTGGCACACAGTGGGTGCTTAGCAAGGAATGGGTAAACAAAAGGGGTCCCTGAGGTTTAGGTAGCCCTCCTTTCCTCCCCCTCCCCTCCAGACCAGAATTTTCTCTGTCTGGGATCCTGAAGTCTTTCGGGGTCCCCCCACAGTGGAGAAGAGAAGAGTGAAGGGGCGTGGTGCCCTCTGCCTGGTCCACTCCCACATGATGCCAGCCCCTGGGGGGGCCCGTTTCCCCAGCGGTTGCCATCCACCCAGGATAACCCGGCTCTCTCCTCAATCACAGGCCAAGATCACTCCACGATAAGGCCCAGCTGGGAGCACCCTCGCCCCAGGGAGATGGCACGATAGCCGGCCATGTTTTACAAGCTCACAAATCCCCGATAAGAGCTGGCCAGCTGGCTGGCTCCGGCGAGATAAGGAAAGGCCCTCTGCTCCCTCCCCCAGGGCCCACCGAGGTCCCACGGGAAGAACGCCAGGGTTGGAACTCTGTCTGACGAGCATCTGCTCTGGCCCCCACGGCCCCCCACTGCCCCAGCCAGACGGACACCGGCAAACCACGGGACGGGCTTACTGGCCCCGCTGTGCGGATGAAACAGGGCCGAGCCACTTGGTCCTTGTAGCGTTCTCAGCCAGGGGTAGGCCCCCAGGGATTTTGGTGTTTACCAAACACTTACTGTGTTCTGGGACTGGGCTAAGCACAGCACACACACACACACACACACACACACACACACACACACACTACACTACGCTTGCACCATCGCACACTTGCCTCCAACAACCCTGGGGTAGGTGTGTTCACATCCCCGAGTTACAGATGAGAAACCAGATATGGAGATGCAAGCAAGTGTCTGTTGCAGGTTGAGCTCGGGAGACCAGGCCATGAGACAGAGCTGCGTGCAGGGTGATTTCTGGGGGTGTCAGGTCTGCACTTGTGGGAGAAGGGCAAGCAGAGGGACTGCGTGCCCCTCCGGGCCCACTGGGGCTCTGGGGCTGAGCTGACCTGCTGGAGCTGCTCTGAGTTGAGGCATGAGGACAGGGCTTTTGTACCCATCAAGCAGCTACTGGATGGAGCGGCCCCTGGTGTTGGGGGCCAGGGAGTGTGACCTTGAGTCAGGCGATGGCCTTTGAGGGCAACTCCTGCGGAGGCTCAGCTGTGAGCGGCCCCCGGGGGGTGAGTGGTGGGTCACACGGTCACCAAGTGTGAGCTGGAAGTGGAACCCAGGTCCACCTGACCCCGTCTAGGCTCTATGACATTGGATCTTCTTGCTGAATCAACTTGGAATTGAAATTGAGTTTTCTGCTCCCTTCAGGGAAAGAGAACGGGAGATTTATAGCGTAAATAGGAGCTGTTTGCCTCAGAGTTAGGAGACCCTGGCTTCTAGGTTTGGCTCTGCCACTGCCCAGCCCTGAGCCTGAGCTTCTGGTCAAGGGGCGGGGGGCAGGGTGAAGAGCCCAGCTGCACCCCATGTCCCTCTGGGCTCTGACACAGGTTTTCTGTTCTGATCCTCACCCGGAGTGAACCAGGGGTGGCTCCAGCTCATCTCTGACTCTTGCAGGGATTGACCCCTCACCCCTGTAGCAGGAGCTAGCCAGTGACGGCCCCATGTCCCCAGCCCCACACGCCAGGCCGGGGCGGCATCAGTTTTCTCAGCCAAAGGGCAGCGGTTCAAGGTTAGGGTTAGTCTCCAGGGACAGATGCCCCAGGTTCAAATCTCAGCTCGGACACATTCTAGCTGTGTGTCCTTGAGCAAATGACCTCCCTTCTCTGTGCCTCCGTCCCCATCTGTAACTGGGAACCATAACAACCAGGCCTCCCGCTCAGGAACTCAAACTGATAAGGCATTCAGCCTGGTGCCCGGCACAAAGGAAACCCCCGGGCATCAGCTACCACCACCACCACCACCACTGTCACCAACGGAGGATGGTGCCAGCTCTGAAGACTCTGTCCACTTGTCGGGATCTGTCCCCATCCGGGCCGTTCCCGCTGACAACCTCCAAGCAAGTCCAAAATGTCACCGTTATTAATTCACCTTCACTGCTTTCTCTTCCTCTCCATATATTTCTATTTTACTTCATGAGGATGTGGTGAAAGTCCCCACTTCCAGCTCGAGATGCAGCCTTCCCTGCAGTGATCTAATCAAAGGCCGTATTTTACCATATTTTACCTCATGCACTAACCTGAAGGCTGTATTTCATGAGGGCGATCTCATCAGCAAACCTGTATTTCCAAGGTGGGGACTAAATGCACGGTTAGATTTCATGGCCTGAGATCTAACCATGGGGCCCTATTTCACAGCAGGGATCTAATCCCAGGGGTATATTTCACGGTTGGGAGATCAGAGCAGCTCACTGTGACGTTTTCCTCTTCTTCCCTTTTTTTTTAAATTTATTTTTACATTTCAGGAAAAGTGAAAGCACCCTGGCCAGCCACCACTTCGCCAACAGTTAGGTCACTGCTAAGAAGAAGTAGAGTCATTGCTAAATGGTGATTCACCCAGCCCTCTCTGGTGGCACGAAAACCTTTGGTGACCCGAATGGGTTTTTAGGGGTCCTCTCAAATCTAGGAGGGACATCCAGGTTCAATGTCTAAGCAGCATCATAATTCTTTATTCATCCTTTCATTCATTCATTCCTCCATTCATTCAACAAATGTGCCGAGTGCCTGCTTCGTTCCAAGAACTGCAGTTGGAATCAGTGATCCAAAGAGAAATAAGGAAAACACCACCTCTTATAGACTGAATGTGAACCCTCAAAATTCATATGCTAAAGCTCTAAGGTGGTCATATTTGGAGGTGGGCCTTTGGGAGGTCACTCAGTTTAGAGGAGGTCATGAGGGAGGGGCCTCAGAATGGGACTAGTGCCCTCACAAGAAGAGAAAGACCACCCCTCTCCCCTCCCCACCTCTGCCATGTGAGGACACAGAGATGGTGGCAGAATGGGAGCCAGGAAGAGGGTTCTCACCAGGAACCAGACCTGCTGGCACTTCAAGTCCCCAGAATGCTGAGAAACCAACGTCTGTGGTATTTTGTTATAGCATCTTGAGCCGACAGAGACGCCACACTTACCATCAGGATACTGCTCTGGCAGAAGAGGCAGATACTCAGCAAACAGTCCCAGAGGGAAGGTGTTTACAACTAGGATATGCGTGTTGAAGAAAGAGAGAGGGGCTGTGTGTAGATCCCAGACCCGGCCCGGAGACCTCCCTTGGCAAGTGCATAGAAAAGGCCACCTGGAGGAAGAGCAGGAGTTGCCCAGGTGACTTTAGATGAGGTTCAGGAAGCAGTGAGAGGAGGGAAGAGAATTCTAGGGGGTGGGGAAAAGCATATGCAAAGGCTAAGAGGTTAGAAGGAAGCTGTTCAATCAGAGGGACAGAGAGAGAAAACCAATGGCCTGAGAGGAGGTTGCAGATGAGGATGAATCCAGGCTTCTGGGCCCATGATCCCAGTCCTGACACTTCTTATTTTTTTTTTGCCTTTTTGGCCATTTTAGGGCCACACCCGCGGCATGTGGAGGTTCCCAGGCTAGGTGTCTAATCGGAGCTGTAGCCACTGGCCTACGCCGCAGCCACAGCAACACAGGATCCGAGCCGCGTCTGCGACCTACACCACAGCTCATGGCAACGCCGGATCCTTAACCCACTGAGCAAGGCCAGGGATCGAACCCGCAACCTCATGGTTCTTAGTCGGATTCCTTAACCACTGAGCCACGACGGGAACTCCCGCAGTCCTGACACTTCTGAGCTGTGGGACCTGGGGCCAGAGTTCCTTACCTAGATTGGGGTTCAATGTCCTCATCGGTAAAATGGGACAACAGTGTATACTCTGTAAAAACACTGAACACTGTGTGGCGACACCTGAAACTAACATCATATTATCAATCAGCTATATTTCAACTTTTAACAAGGAATAATAATCGTACCTGCTTCAAAGGATGTTGACTTTTTTCCTATAAACAAAGGGAAGCTACCAAAGGATCCGACGAGGGATGGGACTGATATCCTTTTTTTAAGATCCTGTAGCGGCTGCTTGGAGAACCGATTCCAAGAAGATAAGAAAGGAAGCGAGAGGTCCTGCCGGGATGCTCCTGAGGCCTTTCAGGGGGAAAGATGCAGACTCTGTGGCTGAGGAGGGGGCAGCTCCCAGTGACAGTAGGGAGCGATCTTCACAGGCCTTGAGAGGGAGGGAGAGGGAGGTGTGGGGGGGCGACTTCCAGGTACCTGATGTGAGACAGGTGGCGTCCGTCTCATTCCTCAGTGGTTCTAGGCGAGCAAGGAAAGGATGCAGAGAAAGAGAGAGAGAGAGAAGGGAGACAGGATGGAGAGAGAGGGAGAGGATGGAGAGAGGGAGGGAGAAGGATTGAGACTCTATAACCCATTCCCCAATCCTCCAGCAACTCATCGTGGCTGGGGGAAGATTTACAAGCCCCCTCCCTTTGTGCCCTGCCCCTAACAGCCTTGCCTCCCCCAAGCCAATTTCCAGCAAATCAGTCTCCCAGGTAGAGACCAGAAAGCGAAGACAAGATGTTCTGATACACTCAGCGTTTGGGGATGGGGAATAAGAGACTTCTGGGGAGCTCAGAAATTCTCATTTAAATATCACAGCTCATCACTCACCTCATTGCCAGGGCATTTACGCCGCCACCTCTCTAACTATCTTTGGACACGTAGGATGCTTTGCCATTTTACAAAGCACTTTCACCCACTTTATTTTACTTGACTCTCACAACAGCCTCCGGGAGACACGTAGGCAAGTAGCAGCGTGCCTGTTTTACAGATGGAGAAACTGGGGCTCAGAGACCGGAAATGGCTTGCCCCGCGATGGAGACGAGGACAACCACAGTGGTAGCAAATGCATATGGAACCAGTGTCGTGTGCTGCTATTCTCAGAAGTGCTTTTTTTTTGTGGGGGGGAAATGTATTGACCCTCGTAGCAACTTTAAGAGATAGGTGTTATTATTATCCCCATTTTTCAGAGGGTGAAACTGAGGCACCGAGTAGACACAGTCACTTGCCCAAGGTCACGTTGCTGGTGAGGGGTGGAGCTGGACCCTGCCCCAGGATGTCGCACCGCAAAATCTGTCTTCAGCAACCAGGTTGTACATCCTCACGGTTAAGAAGGAGGAATGCAGCTCAGATCTGTCCAGTGCCCATGTGACAGTATTTTAGCTGTCTATGGGCTGCACAGCCCGAGAGCTAAATGCTTCAGAAATGCCATTAGAAACTACAAATTCAGGCGGATCCGCCGCTGCCCGGAGGAACGCGCGTCCGGAACGCGCTCTGCTGCAGCGTTTCTCTCAGTCACTGACTCTGATATTTAGAAACCATTTCAAAGCTCAGTCGGGGTAATATTTCCTAGAAGGTTGTAGAAATAAGCAGCCAGCTTCTAAACCCACATCTCAGAGACTGACGGAAGGATGGCGTTTAGCTGGCATTCTGCGAGCCCCAGATCATGGGTGCAGCCCCCAGATGGGCCCGGTGGTCCCACCCGCTGTCCAGTTTGTGGGGACCTTTCTGCAAGGATGAGCCAGGGAGCTGCAACCACCCCAGGCTTTGGAACTCTACAAAAGGATAGCTTTTAATCTCTTAGAATTATATGGAAGATTCACCACATTGTGTACAAGACAGGACACATATCTACATCGGGGACAAAGGGTGGCCAGCTGCCACAGAACGGCTGGGCGAGGTGGCACCCACGAGTCCTACTGCCCATCCCCACTGCAGGAAGCACCCGGGCAGAGATGGCCCTTCCACCTGCGGGCAGGACGCCAGCAAAAACTTGGGCTGCCTTCCGGTTTGGGGTCAGGCTTCTGGAGCTCGAATCTCCTTATCTCTGGGGCAGCCTGGTGTAAGCCCCACCCCAGCCCAGCAGGACAAGTACCCTGTCATCATGACAGCCTGTCACAGGACTGCCACCTGTTTATAGTGGGAGCCCAGCGATGTGTCTCATTTGAAGATCTTGCGAGGAAAATGATTAAAGGTTCAGAGGGATTCATTTATGAGAAAAGATTAAAGAAACGAAATCCATGTAGCTTGGCCGAACTATGACCAAGATTGGGGGCTTCGGGGAGGCTTCCTAATATTTGGAGAAAGTGACAACTCCCCCCACCCCCCGCCCGTCCAGGGAGGGGGAGAATGGGGTGGTTTGGTTCAGAGGAAGGAAATAAGAGGGGGAAGGGGATCAGAGTGACAGCAGCCATGAAACGGGAATATCTCTCTGCCTCTTTGAAACAGCGACCGACCTGGGTGCTCACTCTGCGCTCATACATGAAAACATAATGTAATCTGGCGTGCTACATCTGACAGCCTCTGCTTTTCAGATGGGGGAACCGAAGCACAGACAGGGAAACTCACTTGCGCCTAAGTCACAAGATTGACGAGTATCAGAGTGTGAGCTCACGTTGGCCTGAGACTTAACCGTTAGGCCGAATCACCTAGTGATCACTTGCATTATCGTTGAGCAAATACCCATCCTTTCTCCCATTCGCTGTGGGGAGAACACCCTGCCCCACCCATCCACCTCGGCCATGGTCACGGGACTGGTTTGGGCCAATGGGGTGTTAGGCGCCAGCTCCACCTGAAAGGAGCTTGAATCCTGGGACTTGCCCCCTGCGCTCCGCCTTCTCCACGAGAAGAGATTTCCTCTGCAGCGGCTGCCCCCTCGGTGGGGACCCCAGAGTGAACACGAGTGGGACAGAACTGAACTCAACTGGCGGCCCAGCGCGAAGCCCAGCCAGACCCACAGCTTGAAGAGGACTGTCCCAGCGAGCCCAGACCAGATCAGCCTGTCCCCAGCTGACCCTACGTCCCTGGTTCTAAGGGTGAATGATGGTTTTAAACCACTAAGTTTGGGGTTGGTTATTACGCAGTAATAGCTACTTCGTACCTCAGTGCCCTGCAAGACCTGGCTTCTGCCAGCTTTCTGGGCTTATCCCTGACCTCACCCCCGCAGGTATCATATGCACAAGATTCTCATTGTTCCTAGAATATTCTTTGGACTGCCGTGTATGTCTTGCTCACGTACATTTGGTTTTTTTTTTTTTTTTGGTAGGGGGGGAAGGTCAGCTATATGGAGGTGTAACTTAAAAGAAAATTCACCAATTCACAGAGAATAACCTGTTCTCCTGGAGTTCACCTGCACAGGGAAAGGAGCATTCCCAAATCTCAGACATGGATGGTGCCGCAGAGTTCACAGAATGAAGACCCTTTATCTTATGATCAGTGGGGAAACCGAGTGTCTGAGAGGAGGCCTGGCAGAGCCGGGCGGCTTGATCCCGGCCCAGTGCTCCTCCTGTCACCTCAACAGCATCCTCAGAGCAGGCAGCAGGTTCTGACACCCGGTGTCAGCTTAGCCTGTGCCTCAGCCACCGCAGCCACCCAGCCGCCTGAGCAGGGGCCTCTGAGGCTGCTTTTGGAACAGCACACAGGATTCAGGTCACTCTCTTAGAAAGAAGATATTACCGAGGAGGGGGCAGCCTGGCTGGGGAGGGTGGGGCCGGCCTCCTGTGACGCCTGGGCCTCCTGTTTTGCAGCCAGTGAAGAAGGGTGAGGTCGTGTCTGTAGGATAAGGACAGTGACGAGGACTTAAATAATTCATCAGGGGAGCGAGAGAGGAGGGCACGGGGGCCTGGGACGTGGGTCAAGCGGACGGACACAGGTGGAGTCCCCAGGTGGAAAGGCACCTTGGCCCCAGTCCCAGCACCAGGGATTGTACGGATGACCCCTCCCTGGCAGAAACTGAGGGGACAGTGGGGGGGGGGACGAGAAGCCGGCATCCAGAAATGAGTCTCATTTTCATTCGCTGATTCATGCAGCAGTTGGGACTCAATCAGACGCAGAGGATTTTTCTCATGAGATTCACAAGTTACCTAACCCAGCTCCGGAGGTGCTGCGAGCGAGAAGGCTGGGGTCCTGGGAAGGCCTGTAACAGGCGCGGGGAGTCAGGCCACCGTGTCGGGAAGAAAGCAGGAACAAGTTAACCTTGAAGAAACACTTTCTGGAAACGGGGCTGAGCGTTCGGTTCGCTGGTGGGAAGGAAGCACGTCCTGCCAGAGGCTCAAGGCTTCGTTCTCATCAGGAAAGGGTGCTGACTTGACTAGACTTAAAGGATAATGCACAGGGTGCCTGGCATAGGGCAGGTGTTCACAGATCTGCACCTCAGTCCAGTTCTGGAACTTTCCAGCTGGGAAGTTGGGGGCACGTTTCTTAACGTCTCTAAATCCACGTCCCTCATGTAGAGCTAAGCTCACTAGACACCAAGGGATGTGGGTCACCATCCGGTCTGATGACATCAGTGGGTTTGAGATGTGCCTAACAGAGGTCCCAGATGCTGCCTGGGCCCAGAGACCCAGCCTGGGGAGCCCAAAGATGCTGTCGGGCCAGACATGCCCCTGGGGGCAGGGGGCGGGGGACGCTCAGTCTTCGGAACCCGCCCTCCCCACCAAATACTTGGGGGACAAATTCAAGAGAGAGCCAGCTGACATTCTGTCTAACAGGGTGGAGGGCATCTTCCCAGGGCACGGGGCCTCAGGAGCAGGGAAGGGTTTGGGACGGAGGGCAGGTCACAGGCCAGCCCCGCCCTCTGAGAGACTCCCACGTCACCTCATCTAATCTGCACGACAAACCAAAGGTCCTTATTGTTATAGTCACACGCAGGGTTCGGGTTCGGGCTGTTCCAGCAGGAAAGTCCTGGGCCAAAACAGGGTTCAGGTCGGTGCACATGGCCCTCTAATTAAAAGCGCCCTGTCCCATTAACGTCGCTGCCACAGTCGGACAAGAAGCTGAGCAGGGCGATGGCTGATGTCTGTTTGGTGTTGGTCAGCGCAGCGCGCTCACTGCCATGTGTAGGACGGGGCTTTGGAAACACCAGGGGGTGCTGAACGGTGCCAGGACGCATTCACTCACCACCGACGGTCTGCCAGCCCCCGCGGGCATCAGGCCCAGAGCAGGGGTTCCGGAGGAGGGGGCAGAAATGAGAAAGGCCTGGAGTTCCCATTGTGGCGCAGTGGAAATGCATCCGACTAGGAACCATGAGGTTGCGGGTTCGATCCCTGGCCTCGCTCAGTGGGTTATGGATCCGGCATTGCTGTGAGCTGCGGTGTAGGTTGCAGACATGGCTTGGATCTGGCGTTGCTGTGGCTGTGGCGTAGGCCAGAAGCAACAGGTCCAACTAGAACCCTAGCCTGGGAACCTCCATACGCCGCGGGTGCGGCCCTAAAAAGACAAAAAAAAAGGAAAGAAAGAAATGAGAAAGGCCTGTCTCCATTCCTGAGCTCCGGCAGAGGGGGCACAGAGCCCCTGTGGGGTGTGGGGGTTGACTGAGGCCAGGAGGGCAGGAGGCTCGCCCGGGGTTGCGTGGGGCAGGCGCTTGGTCCCCTCTGACTTCCTAAAGAGCCTAGAAAGCTCTGGGGCAGAGAAGAGCTGGAGTGGGAGGGGAAACCCAGTCACTGCCGGGTCTCACGCGCTCCCTGCTGGCCCTTCCAGTCCCCTCTCGGCTCACACCACAGGCCTTTCCACGCTTGGTTTCATGAGGGACGCCGTTAGTCTACTCCGTGTGTTCCTCCGGCCTGTCCGTCTGTCCAGACCTCAGCCTCCCTGGTGGCAGAATGAAGGGGATTCCTTCTCATGTGGAGCGGTGAGGACTCACCCCAGTGTGCCAGGTACCGTGACTGCTGCGCCTGCCATGTGCCAAGAGTGTCCCATTCATTCATTCATTCGGCAAATGCATACTGAGCACACACTGGACACAGGCACTGGCCTCGATGCTAAGGACACAGGGATGAGGGAGATGCAGTCCCCACTCTCACGGAGCTTACAGTCTAGTGGACCACAACCAGGTCAAGGTCGACAGCACGTGGTATATATGCCATCTATCTTGGCGTACGTTTGTATTTGTCACATAATGTGATATTCGGAAGTGATAAGCCATGGAGACAATTAGGCAGGGTAAGGGGACAGAGAGTGAAAGGAAGGGAGGCGCTGTTTAGACAGAAAGGTCAGGAAGGACCCCGCAGGGGCAGTGACGTTAGAGGAGACTCCCAAGATGATGAGGGAGCGAGACGCGCGGATGCTGGCGAAGAGGGTTCCAGGCTAAAGGAGAGAAACACCAGGCCCCGAGCCTGCAGCATTGTTGGTGGTTCTTTTCTTTTTTCCTTTTCAGGGCCACATCTGCAGCATATAGACGTTCCCAGGCTAGGGGTGGAATCGGAGCTGCAGCTGCCGGCCGACGCCACGGCCATAGCCACGCAGGATCCGAAATATGTCTGCGACCTACACCACAATGCACGGCAGCGCTGGATCCTTAACCCACTGAGCAAGGCCAGGGATCGAACCTACATCCTCACGGACACTATAGTCGGGTTCTTAAGGAGCCACAATGAGAACTCCTGCCTGGGTTAGATTTGCTGTTATACCCGTGTGTTCATAAAATAGACATTTTCATACTTTCACAAGGAGGAAGGGGTTCACAGGAGGCTGTCGGACTGGACCCTCGAGTCAACCGTGAGGCCCCTTTTGAAGGGGTGGGCGGATGGGCCAGCTGCCTTCAGGCTGCCCTGTGGCCCCCCACGGACCTGGGTCAGGGAAGGCTGGAGTTCCAACAAGCAACCTGTTGAGCAGCCAGGAGTCTCTGCCACCTGCCCGGCCCCATGACAGATGGAGCCCCTGCGTGCTGGGATCAGACAGGAACGGGTGACCAATAGCCTGGCCTCCCCTTTCCCTGCCTCACTTCCCTGAACCACACTCGGGAGCATCTCCGAGAGACGTGCCGCTCCGTTTCTCACTGAGTCCCCGTCCTTCCCTTTAAATCTAGGGAAGCGGTGATTTAATATTAATATTTATTCATGTACTCAATTCTTTCCCTGTTAAATAATTTCTCAGCTGTCGGAGGCTTCTGAAGGCTAATTTAAAACAGGTGTCACGGTTATCTAACTTATGCCCTCAGATTCTCAGAGAGAAGGGCGGGGGGCGGGGATCTGTATCTCTGCCCCCACCACCCACACCTCTCCACCTGCTACGAGGGGTCTGGGTCTCACGGAGGGACCTGTCTCCCGGGAACCAAAGCCCCAGGCTGGGAGGCGGGGAGGCGCCCACATCACTAGTGGGCTGGAGAAGCTGACGTCAGGGCTTAACTCTTAAGGGGGGTTGCTGTCAGGAAGAGGGGCTGGGGAGAGAGAGAAAAGGACATTCGAGGTGGTGCTGAATAAACTACACACATAGAATGATAATAATAGAATAACAGCTCATCCTTGTACGGAACTGATATGCACCTGGCACCGTTCCATGAGTTTAACGTACATTCACTCATTTCATGCTCATTCAACTCCAGTGAGTTCTGTCACATCATCCCCATTTCACAGATGAGGAAATGGAGGCACCACGAGTTTAGGTAACTTGTCTGATATCACATACTAGTAGGAGGTCGATCCGGGATTTGAACCCAGGAAGACAGATGTGGGACTGAAACCTGAGTTCCCTTTTAGTGGACAAGGGTTCTCTCTAAGGCTCCACTTCCTCGTCTGTAAAACAGAGGAAATACAGCTTGCTTACAAAGGCTTATGAAGAGGGTAATAAGGAGTTCCGGTCGTGGCTCCGCGGAAACGAATCTGACGAGTATCCGCGATGACGCAGGTTCAGTCCCTGGGCTCGCTCAGTGGGTTAAGGATCTGGCATTGCCGTGAGCTGTGGTATAGGTCGCAGACGTGGGTCAGAGCCCGCGTTTCTGTGGCTGTGGCGTAGGCTGGCAGCTAAAGCTCTGATTAGACCCCTAGCCTGGGAATATCTACATGCCTCAGGTGCGGCCCTAAAAAGACAAAAAAAAAAAAAAAAGAGGGTAATCAGGTGACCTGACTGTAGCATCTCTGGGCTGACCTCCATCAGGCTGTCAAGAAATGGAGGCTCGACACAGCAGGTATTCAGGAGACGTCCTCCTCCGTAGTCTCTCATTCCAGCCTCCACCTCTCCTCCATCTCTCTCTCCCCCTCCCGCCCCCTTCCTGTCTCTCCCCAACCACACACAGCCTCACACTTCAAGGTTATGGTGGCTACGGCTGATTGAAATCTCAGTGTTCACATCAGCGCCGGCCAATGAGAGCTGGCAAAACAAAAACTTGTCCGGTTGTGTCTACCTTCACGTGCCCCCAACCTGCTGTCCTGGCGTGTTGACTGCCTGGGACGCTTCTTGGCCTCAACCCCTGTTCCTTTCTGTAAACTCATTGACCACAGAGCCTTTCTAATCAACCCCCAGGAAGTTCAAATTTTAACTATCTTCTCCACCCACCAAGAAGCTTGGTTTGCTATAGGATATACAACGGGCATACTGAATATTGCTTTTTTTTTTTTTTTCTTTTCTTTTTTGGCCACCCAGCGGCATATGGAGTTCTCGGGCCAGGGATCAGATCTAAGATGCGACTGCAACCCACACCACAGCTGCGGCAACACTGGACACTTTAACCCACCGTGCCAGACCGGGGATCCGCCCTGCATCCTGGTGCTGCAGAAATGCCGCGATCCCAGGTGCCACAGCGGGCACTCCTAAATATTGCTTTTTAAATGCTCACGTGCCGCCTCCCCCAGTTCAGTCTCTGATTCCCAGGGATCCACCCACGCACAGTCACTGCTTTAAATGGAGGGAATTCCCAGCTTGAGTGACAAGGAGAGAGAAGTAAGACAATCATTCCTGGGGCACTATGCAAATTAACCAAGAGAAGACCACATCAATAAATGCTGGTGAATGAGATGACAGGGCAAGGCAGTAATCAGCTGGGAAAAAAAAACTTATCTGAGAAACACACACACACACACACACACACACACACACACACACACGGGGTTCTTGCCGGCCACCTCTGGGCATGTGCTCAGAGCCCTGTGTGCACTTTTCTGGGCAGAGGCAAAACCTGGAGCCCTGGACCACCTGCCCCACGGGCCTGGGCTGGTCAGAAGGCGCCCACAGATTGCATTACTGCTGACTCTTGATCCTCCATGCCATCCTTAGGTTATGGAAGGATCTGTCCTGAAAGTTCACTTACAAGTCAGCGCCCTGGATCAAGCCATACATCTTTGCAGAGAAGCAGTGTCAGTGGGCGCAGTGTAAAAAGTCACCGTGAAAAGCACAGCCTGTGAGGCTCTCACACTTCAGCAAGTCATCGACTGGCTCTGCTTCCTTATCTCTGAAAGGGGGGAAGAAAAATACCTGCGAACGTCAAATGAGTCTCGAAAGATAACAGGCCAGGATGCATGTCAAGGGCCCACACCCAACAAGCGCTCAATAAGCCGTGGGCGTGGCTTCACTGTTGCTAACGCTGCGGCCGCATTGCTGTCTTGGCTGATGGTCGTTGGAGCCCCGGGGTAGCCCCCAAAGCCCCCTCCAGACTGGGGTAGCTGACAAAGTGTTATCTGTGTTTGTGGTTGCCCGGGATAGGAATCTCCTTCCTTGGGAAACTGCACTGTGACCCTAAATCCTTGGGACCCAATAACACAGCCCATCTCGCCCACGAAGAGGAGGCAAGACCCGTCCTGAGCTGGTGTGGTGTGGGGGGCGGGGCCTGTGAAGGGGCGGGGCCTGTGAAGGGGCGGGGCCAGAAAACACTCTTAAACCCCAGTACACGGAGACTCTCCACCTCAATGGAACAAAGGATTTCTCCCGGGGATGTTCGTCGCTGGGGGCCTGCACCCTGTGCCCTGAAGTGCCCTGCTTATACTGGATCCTTCGATCTTGACAGCAGGCCTGGGGGGATGGGCATCACCAGCCCATTTTCCAGATGAGGCCTCTAAGGCTCAGAGAGGTTGGCCAGAGAGGTCTTGAGCCGGATGGAGGCCAGGCTGGAATTCAGGTCTCTTTGGCTCCGGAGTCCATGCTCTTTCCTTACCTTCACCACGAGCCCCTCCGGGCATCTAACAACCGAAGTCCGGGCATCTAGGTGTTCACAGATCAGGTATTTGTCAGCTGAGGATGCGCCCAACCCTCCCCCTGCAGTTATTTGGCCAAGTCAAGAGTCGTGTGTTTTTTTTAAAGTAGCTTTCCCATATGACTACTGCCTTCAAAATCCTTCTCGTTCCCTACCCTCCAGACACAGCCCACGGCCTGCGACATTGCTGTGTGTCCAAAGTTAAGGCCTTTGACATCTCTGGGCCTCACTCTGCAGCTTCGGAAATCCAGGCCAGTCATGGGCAGGGGGGTGGGGGAGGCACACACCCGAGGAGATGAGACACACCCAGAGGTGCCCAGGGCTTGGCAGAGAGCCAGCACCCCGCAAACAGCCTGGAGGTCTGCTGGGCACGATCCAGCAGCAGGAGCAGGGAAGCAGCACTGGTCTCCACTGGGGGCCATGTTCTCTCCTCTGGGAAGGTTGGGAGAATGAGTGTTAGCACAATCATTTGAATCTTGATTAACAGGCACAGTCATACCTCCCCTGGCTTTTCCCTCCACCCTGCTCTCTGCTTTCAGAAGTGGAGGGGATGCGCCACTGGCTCTTTAGCTCTCCCTCCATGTCTACCACTCCTTTGTCGTGGGTGGAGTGGAACGGGTGACCCTAGAGAGTGGGCCCTCTCGGGAGGCAGGATTGGAGCAGCCTCTGCTCAGGGGACCCAACCTAAGGGACCAAACAAAAGGAGCTCCCCCCCTCCCCAGGCAGGTTCTCCTAGGACATTTCAGCTGAGAGGGAGAAATCCGGGCTGAACTTCCTACCCTTAACCTTGAACGGCTGCCCCACCCTCCCAGTCTCCCACCCCCTTTGTGGGAGACCTAGGGCCACCTGTTACTCCATGGTCACCTGAACCTGAACCTGAACCCTTCAAAGTCTCTTTCTCTTTCCCTCCTTTCCATCTACAGAGGCTGACTTTACACATTGACCTCTCACTGGGTGAAATGGGGGGGCATTATTTGTCCTAAAATCACCTTCTTCGGCCTTAGATTTTACCAAGTGTCAGCGCTAGAAGGGCCTATTTACATCAAGCCATCCAAGCCCTCCAGATTGTAATGGAGAAATAGAGCCCAGAGAGGGCAAGTAACTTGCCCGAGGCCACATAGTACATCTGTGGCAGCACTGGGACAGCATCCTGGTCTGTGAGCACCCAAGACAGAGCACATCTCTGAAGCTCACACAGGTATTCAGGGGCCCTGGAGAAGGGGGGGGGGTGGTAAGTGCTGGTGGCTGGAAACCTGACTTGGCCACTTGACTTTGGACAAGTCGCTCATCCTTTCTGGGCCTCGGTCACGTCACCTGCAAAATGACCATGATGGCGTGCGTGCCACCTCAGGGTACTCTGGTGATAAGAATAATGATAATGCAGGAAACATCTAGCCCAGAGCCTCAGAGACCACAAGTGCTCAATAGATGGCTCCCAGAAGCAGACCTGAGAAAAAGATTTGTGAGCATGCAGTTGCTTTGGGGGACAATTCCAGGGAACACCATCAGGACCCCGGAGAAGCCGGACGAAGTGTGTTATGGGGCGGCTCACCACGAGGGCGACGGGAGCTCAGTCCCCTGGGAGCTGGTGTGAACAGAAGCCTTAGAGTCATCCTGCCTGAGGGGAGAAGCAGACGGGGATGGGGTGGGCAAAATAGGTCCTGCAGGCAAAGAAAGCCCTTCGGCAAAGAAACGCAGGCGCTGGCAGGTGGCAGGCGGGCGGCGCGCTCTGAAGTGAGCAGAGTGCGGGGTCTGAGTGGGTACTGCCAGCATCTGTACCCTATTACACAGCTTTTTGTCTAACCAGGGATGTAGGGAGGGACTCCTGGGTCTTCTTATCAGTATTTCTCCTCCCGCCTCCTGAAGGTACATTCCCATCACTTCAAAGCCTCCATTTCTTCAGCCACAGGATGCATGGTAATGAAGCAGGAAGGTCTGGGACCAGATAAAAGGAGAACTGTCCATCTTGACGCTCAAACGCTGGCTCTGAGGACTGAGGGGACGTGAGGAATCCCTTCCCTGGAATGTCTTAGGGGCACTCCGGTGACACGGGGAGCTGAAAAGGTTCTGACTTAGGGCCTGAGCAGCGCCCGTGGGAAAGCAGCTCAGACCCCATCGCCCCGGGTCTTTCTGCCTGTGATCTGCATTTCCTGTGGGAAGTCGGAGGGAGAGGGGTCTCCCCAAGGCCACGGGACAAACGGGGCTGGGTTTCCTGCCACGTCCATGGGTGGAAGGCATTATTTTTATATTCAGATAAACCCAGAGCCGGTGTATCCTTATAATAAAATACTACTCAGCAATAAAAAGGAATGAGCTATTGCTGCCTGGAAGCACCTGAAGTAAATCTCAAAAGCATGATGCTGAGTCAAAGACGCCAAGCCTGGGAGACACAAACTGTAGTTCCACTTATACGAAGTTCTAGAAAAGGCCAAACCACAGTGGCTGGAAGCAGATCAGTGGCTGCCTGGGCTCAAGTGTTGGAATGAAGAGATAGAAATGAAGTGAGTCGATCTATTTGAGATACACTGGTTTTACTTATTTATTTATTATTTTTAGGGCCGCACCCATGGCATATGGAGGTTCCCAGGCTAGGGGTCGAATTGGATCTGCCGGCCTACACCACAGCCACAGCAATGCATGATCCAAGCCGCGTCTGCAACCGACACCACTGCTCACAGCAACGCCAGATCCTTAACCCACTGAGTGAGGCCAGGGATCAAACCCGCAACCTCATCATTCCTAGTTGGATTTGTTAACTGCTGAGCCACGATGGGAACTTATTTCCCTTATTTTTAAGATGGTGCCACCTACTCTGTCCTCTTCCCTCGCTGAAATGCAGGGACACTCATAGACAATGCTAACAGGTCCCAGATCTGCACCCCGTGAGAACATGGTGGGTGGTACCCAGGAAAACAAGATTTCCCCAAGCTACCTAAGGGCCAGGATAGAAATGTGATTAAAATCATGGGCTCCGGAATCTGGCAGCCTGGCTTCAAATCCTGGTCCTGGCGGTTGCTGCTATGCAACCTTGAGCAAGTTACTTAACCTCTCTGTGCTTCACTTTCCCCACCTGTAAAATGGGGATAATAACTACTTATTCCCATAGGATTGTTGTAATGCCTTCCTGAGGTTAAAAAAAAAAAAAGAAAAAGTGAAGAACACAGAATAAAACCAAGCAAGTAAAAGCTATTTGATTCATAGGAAATAATTTTACCTATTGAATCAGACCCTTGAGAAATGACTCCAGATTCTCTATTTTTATAGATCATTCCAAATTAGTCTTTTGTAGCCAGGCAGCAAGGGTTCAGGAGCCACCAATCTGTCTTATTCTAGAATCCCTACTCCAAAAGGGTCATTGGCTCCCTTTTGCTGATAACATAAGACCCCATTCCTCAGCCAGACATCTGGTCCCCAATCGCTGTTTCTCACCTCACCTTCC
This sequence comes from Catagonus wagneri, assembly GCA_004024745.2. NCBI lineage: Eukaryota > Metazoa > Chordata > Mammalia > Artiodactyla > Tayassuidae > Catagonus > Catagonus wagneri. The sequence continues at coordinate 8,185,617 of PVHT021183551.1, read as the reverse complement.
TGCCTTGTCCCCTGCACTGCATCCTCTAATCCTGGTATAGGATCCCCCAAATTCAGCATCTAGCTTCAGATACACCTTGATCCCTACTGTTCCTTCTAAATGGAAGGCCTTTCCCTGCCTGTTCCAGCATCAGCATCACCACTTACTAGGTGCCTACTGTGTGCTGGGGTTGTGACAGAGCTATCTGACCCCAAAGCCTGACCCCATTGCTTCGATGCCTTGCTGGTACCGCTGCTCTCTCGAACCCCCTCCTGGTTCCATCCGGTATAGACTAATGTACACCCACAACCCACACTCCTAAAGACCCTGCTCTGCTCCTGGCTTATAGCCCACACGTTTTCAGATTCATCTGCCATCACCCCCTCCCCCAGGCTTGCAGCTTATCTCTAGCAACAAGCACCCATTCGTGGATCCCAAACTCTCTAATACCAGGGTGTCCGTTTACAATCCTTTCCTCTGTCCCCAGGACTGATTTGAAAGCTCACTCTCCCTCCAAACAAGCAACACATATTCCTTGGCAATAAGCTCACCTTCCAGTTTTATTAATCAGGCAGAACTAACTGCCAGAGAAAACTCCCCACTCTGCGCTGGGGTTTGGGGGGGGCTCCAGCCATAAGCAAAGACACTCGCTGACTTGGCCACCTGTGCCACCATGCTCAGCCTGGGGGAAGTGGCAGAGGAAGTGTATGATTTCCCTGAGGTTTCAGGATAAAATGGAATGAGCTCTGCAACCCTTGGGTTGCCTTTGTAAATTGTAAAGAGCGGGAGACCCCTGCGTAATGGCTGGCATCTCAATCAGCGTTGCAAAGAGAGGAGGAAAAGGAGGGTTAGAGGAGAAGAAGAAGGGAGAAATGCTGTCTGGGCATTGTCATCAGCTGCTCTGGAGCAAAAGGGAATTCCCCAAGCACTTGGACTTGACTGCTCGGCTCTCTGTTCTTCCCCATTCCCAGGACCTGACGCTGGACCAGGCACAAAGCTGCTCAATGCGTGTGCCCGGGGACCTGGCTTTGTGTGAGTCCCGCCCACGGGGACCTGGGGAGGGGCAGGGTGCTCTTCTTGGCCCCACCTGGGTCCTGAGACCCCAGCTGAAGGTGGATGGGGAGAATTGTTGAGTAAACAGCCATCTCCCCACAGCCATCCTCGCTCGTTAAATATTAACACCGTCCATTTGCTGCTATGCGAACGTGCTGCCTGGGTGAGCACCGCACCGCTGCCTGCAAACCCACAGAAAAGCTTGGGAGCCCTCGCGTCCCTGCTCTCTCATGGCCGTTTTTATAACCTCCGCGGGGTTCTCAGTTCCCTTAGAGCTGTCCCCCGACACCAGTCCCTGCCCCCCGCCCCAGATTCTGGAGTTTCTTGCAGATGACTTCTACGCAAGGCACAGAGGCAGGGTTCAAATCCCAGCTTTGTCACTTAGGAGCCAGGTGACCTTGGACCCTGTTACTGGTTTCTTCCACTGTAAACGGGTGAACCTTTACTGCTGTGTAAACTGGAGACTCTGATGTGAGAATACGCGTAGGCGAGCGGTAGGTGAATTCCCATATACGGCCTGCGCCTCGCGCCGCATGGAAGGGTAACTGAAGAAGAGACTGGGTTAAAGAAAGAAGGACGGGAGGGGAGGATAAGAGTGACAGGGCCTCCCGGGACATCCAGCTGTGGCAGCATCATGGAGAGTCAGTGGTCCAGTCCCTCTGTCCTCAGTGTCCCTGGCCAAGTGGCGATGACTTCGGATACAGAGATGCAGAAGCCGGGACATGGGGCTGAGTGATGCCTTGATATCACAACGATTCTTATTTATGCAACGATGTGTGTGTTCAGCGTGCCGCTAAGTCCTTAAGCTGCCCAGTACCAGTCATAAAAGCCTCCATATATCAGCCTGAATTCCCTTCCTGGGTAGTTTAAAAGAATGAGAGGTGACTTAATGGCAGTGTTTAAGGGTTATTATATATAAGTTAACGGCCAGATGCTCTTCCGTGGCGGGTACAGGGGCTCTGGCCACAGCGGGGACCCTCACTGGAGTTCAGAGGGTTTAGAGCGTCTTTGCCCTGCCCCCACCCCGAAGGCAGCAGGGTGGACCCACTGAACCCTCAAGGTCTCCTCCAGCCACCCGGGAGGCTTTTTTTTTTTTGTCTTTCTGCCTTATCTAGGGCCGCACCCGTGGCATATGGAGGTCCCCAGGCTAGGGGTCTAACAGGGGCTGTAGCCGCCGGCCTTCGCCACAGCCACAGCAACACGGGGTACGAGCCGCGTCTGCAACCTACACCACAGCTCACGGCAATGCCAGATCCTTAACCCACTGAGCAAGGCCAGGGATCGAGCCCGCAACCTCATGGTTCCTAGTTGGATTCGTTAACCACTGAGCCACGACGGGAACTCCCCGGGAGGCATTTTGGACCGTGATGCTAAGTTGGTTGGTCCCTTCGCATGAATGTGGTCTATAAAGGAGGGCAGGTGTTCCCACAATAGGTGAGATGAAGGTGTTTGGCTGAATTGGAACAAAGAGAATGAGGGCCCTAGGGAAGGAGCCCTGGCTGTGGGGCCCTCAACCAAACACGATAATTCCGAGTGGCATCCAGGGCCCCATGGAGAGTGACTGCGCTGGCCCCCCAACCCCTCCAGCTACGCGGAAGGGAGGGAAATTCAGCTGGGGACCCCTCCTCTCCTCCTCATCAGCAGGCATGGGGGGCAAGGGTGAGGTCAGCGTAGCTTCACCCCCATCATATCAAGGGGCTGGAGCTAAAAGTGAGATTCCAGCAACAGATGGAAAGGAAGGTGTCCTCTTCTCCTAAGGAGTCGGAGAAGGCGCACCAAAGCCCCATGCAGCCAAGTTCACTCTCTGTGGGAAAGGAGGGGATTCGACAGGTAGGTGGTCGCGGCCCCTGAACCGTGACAGGGGAATTGCCTTGATTGAATTCACCCGCATCTGGGACACTTTCAGCAGGAGTGAGCACGGAGAGGGACGCCGGCACCCTGGGTTCTAAGCCCAGCCCGTCCATCTATTCCCTAATTCAACTGTAGGAAAATTGTTTCACCTTTTTCATTAAAAAAATATATTTTTGGGCTGCACCTGCAGCATGTGGAGGTTCCCAGGCCAGGGATGGGAAACTTTGCCACAGTTGCAGCCTGCACCACAGCTGCGGCAACACCGGATCCTTAGCCTGCTGCATCACAGGGACACTTCCTGTTGCATCTTTTTGAGGCTTGGTTTCCTCCCTGCTACAATTGGGCCAGTAATACACACTCTACAGGCTTACAGCAAGAATTAGAGGAGGTGAAGTCCCAGACACTGAAGTTGCCCAGCTACCTGGAGCCAACAGGGACTCCTGGACCCTCACTGTCTTTGGTCATCCTTTACTCCGGATTAGGACACATCCCTCCTGGGTCCTTGGTGCCAGGCTGTGCCCTCCCTTCCTGCAAGCTCAGCCTCAGCCAGGCTGCCTCTGATTGACCCAGAGGGCACCGATGTGGAACTCGGGCTCCCTTTGCCTGCTCACGCAGCAACCCCCTCAGTAAGCATTTACAGTCTCATGGTCAGATGCCACTAAACACTCATGTAGTTTACTTGCTTCGGGTGGAGGGGTTCTGTTTCCCCAATCGACGCTCCACACAGCCTCCCCCTTCGAAGCACTCCCATTCTTTCCAGATACCGCCCACCGCCAAGACGGAAGGAGATCCTGCCAGTGAAAGTGGTCTCCACTACCCTGCCCCCACCCTCCTTCATACCCAGTCCTCCGGGCAGCAAAGCCTCCCCCTCCCCCGCTGCTACCTGGAGAAATTCTCCTCCACTTCCAAGATCCAGATATGCGCCAGCACATCTGCGAATGCCTTCCTTTCCCGTTTCCGCCTTGGAGGACAGGGGGGCCAGGCCCAGGGACGCCAGCTGCTCCTCCAGACCGTGAACCCCTGAGAGAGAGAGCCAGACACATTCACCTCTGCATCTCCCACCCCTCAGGCCCCACGTATCCTGGATGCTTGATTAATGAGCCCTTATTCATAAGGAAAATTACAACAGCTACAGCATACTGAGCCCCCGATACGGGCCAGACATTTTACAGACATCATCTCATTTTGTCCTCAGAGCCGCCCTGCCAGCTTGCTATTATTAGCAGCATTTATAGAAGCGAGAATTGAAACTCATATAGAGTGACCGGCCCAAGGTCACCCTGCTGTGGTGTAAAGTGCCAGGATTTCAGGCCGGGTCGCAGTGACCCCCGCCTCCGCCACACCCTTCCCCCTGGACCACACTGATTCAGAAGGCAAATTAGAGGCCCATGGCAAAGAAGAACACTCAGTTTTCTAGATCAGACCTGAATATAGATATTCAAATTCAAGGATTTGTGGAGGCTTTATGACAGAGTACAAACAAAAATATACAAATAAGGCTTTAAAAAAAAAAGATAAACTAAAAAAAATATGTGGGCCTCTGTTATGGGCTGAACTGTGTCCCCTTAAACGTGACACATGGGAGCCCTAACTCCCCAGTATCTCAAAATGTGACCGGATTGGAGACAGGCCTTTACAGAGGTAAAGTTACAACAGAGGCTTTAGGGCGGGTCATGATCTGACCCAACAGGTGTCCTAAAGAAGAAAGCTGGACACACATGAGAGGAAAGACCACGCGAGGACGCAGGAAGGAGGCAACCATCTGCAAGCAAAGGAGGAAGGCCTCAGAAAAAAAAAACCAGCCTTGCCAACTCCTTGATCTTGGACTCCTAGCTTCCAGAATTATGAGAAAATAATTCTTCTCTGTTGTTGAAGTCACCCAGTCTATAGTATTTTTCTAGGAAGCTAATACAGTTTCCTATTACAAATTATACCTTTAATTATAAAAAGCTCCCAGAAATCAATTAGAAACAGACAAATTTATATTAAAATAGGCAAAGAATGTGATAGATATTCAGAAAAGGAAATACAAAAAGATGCTCAACCTCACTCATGATAAATTGCACTGGGATATCACCCTCCTCTTATCAGATGGACCACATTTCCGAAGGTTAGCTAATACCATGTTTGGCAAGACTGTGGGAGAATGGGGAGGGAGGGACGCTCCAGTGAGGCTGGTGGGAGTATAAACTGGTGATCTGGCAATAGCAATTAAAAGGAAGAAGAAAGGAAAATTAAGAAAGGAAAGAAGGAAGAAGAAAGGGAGGGAGGGAAGGAAGGAAAGGAAATGAATGTGCTCTGGAGTCAGTCAAATCTGGGTTCAAATCCCAGCTCTGCCTCCTTTTAGCCGTTTAACCTTGGGCGGTACCTCACCCTGTCTGTGCCTCAGTTTCCTCACCTATAAAGGGGACATAATATCACATCCCACAGACAGTGCCCTAGAGACGGAGCTAGCGTTACTGCACAATTCTTGTTGTCACCGTAGTTCAGTGTGCCAGCGCAAGGTGGTCTCATATTGGTGGATTCTGTACTTTTCACGTTCACTTCTTTTTAGTAAAGTGATTCACCAAATCAGCAACCACACGGGACTGATGTAAATAATGGCTCTACCTGCATTTCCCTTTTCATAGACCGAATACATCTTCAGGAACTGGAAAACATCTCTTGTTGGATCTTGAGTCCTGAAATTGGGGTTTGGAAGTATGATCTCAATACTTAACCCAGGGAGCGCCCCAAGCTGCCATCGGGTTGTAAAATAAAAAAAAAAAACAAAACCCTAGGTGGACACTTCCATCTTCTCCACCCCAAAGAGGCAGCAGAGGAGGATGTGTTTTGCTACCCAACACAGCTGGCTACACCAGTGGTGTTTCAGAGAAGCTGGCAAAGTGCAGGTCTTCAATGCAAAGCTGAGTGGATGAAAAGTGTGAGCTTGTCTCAGGAGTTTGCCTCCTGCTGGGGAACCCGAAGCCGATGTACATGAAAGGTATCTGTGTAGGCTTGTCCAGGGCTTCGGAGAGCTGCCCCAGCCCTGGGTAGATGTGCCAGGTTCATATCAAAGAATCTCCTCCCTAGGGCCAAGGACATGAAGGTTTAGATACATATCCACCTAATCTCCCATCCTGCATCCTTCTCCCTCTCTCCTCTCATCCACGTTCATGACTTCTGCAAAGCATCTTCCAGCCCCCCCTGTGACATCAATACTAACAACGCGATAATAATCACTACTTAACCGCGCACTTACCACCTGCCAGGCACTTAACTTTTTTTTTGGCAACAACTCTACAAGGTAAGTGTTATGATCCTCCACTTACAGTTTAGGAAACAGCCTCAGAGAAGTGAAGCAGTCTTGTCCAAGGTCAGCAGCTAGTAACTAACAGAGCCAGGCTTGACGCTCAGGACTTCTAACCCCAGAATGTGGCGCCAGCCCGTGCTGCAGGACCCCAACCCCCATGGAGACCCCTTCAGTTTAGAAGAGTCACAGGGTGATCAGGGATCTAAGTTAACTTCCCAAATCCACATCCTGCCAATCAACTTCAACTTAACCCCTACTCACCACCCTGATAGCCCCCTCCTACTGTGTGACACATTCATGGGTCTCCCCAAGCCCCTGACTTTTCCTGTTTTGGTTCTCCCTACCCAGGTCCAAAGGCTTCCGTGGGGTATAGCCCTGCTGCCTTCAAGACCTCACTTTCTGTCGTCTTTCCTGAAAAGCACCCCGTCCTATAAGGAAAATCCTGGTAGGTTTCATATCCTTAGCTCATTAAAGCTTCTAGAATAAGGGGAATGGAATGAACATTGAGTGCTTACTGCATGCCAGGACCTATGCTGTATCTCTAAAATGTATTAATAAACCCTATCGGGTGGGCAGGATGATTTTCTTTTGCAGCTGAGAAATTTGAGGTTCAGAGAGGTTAAGGAACACACCCAAGGTCACACAGAAGTCAGAAAGGATGCTGAGATTCCCACCCAGGCCTGCTTCATCTGCTTGATTCCAAAGCCTTTGTCCCCATCACTCTGCCTCTGGCAGTAAATGCTGAATAACTCTTTGGCGTGTGAACACAAGGATGAGCCTCTTTCTACCCCATTAGATGGTCACAGTGTGAGTTGGGAGCACATCTGGGTGGCTTCTGCCTTCTTTTCAAACAAATGTGTTTTTTTTTTTTTTTTGTCTTTTTGCCTTTATGTAGAGCTGCACCCGCTGCATATGGAGGTTCCCAAGCTAGGGGTCTAATCGGAGCTGTAGCCACTGGCCTTCGCCACAGCCACAGCAACGTGGAATCCGAGCCGCATCTGCAACCTTCACCACAGGTCATGGCAACACCGGATCCTTAACCCACTGAGCAAGGCCAGGGATCGAACCCTCAACCTCATGGTTCTTAGTCGGATTCAATAACCACTGAGCCACAAAGGGAACTCCCAAATGTGTTTTGTTTTTTTTTTTAATGTTTGTTTCCTAGCTTTTCTATCCTTTAGAAACCTTAGCCAACTTAGCCAGGGGATTCCTAAGAGCGCAGATGTGTGTGTTCTCCTATCACGGGGGGCGTTTGGAAGAAGCACTTGCATTCTGAGCAGCTGCCTCGACCTCTGCCCCATAAGCCCTGGAAAGTGGGATGGGACAAAGGCATCTAAGGCTTTGGGCATCCTAGGTACACTTTTGGGAATCAGGTAGGTATCTGCTGGCCCCAAAGGGAGACCAAGACACTGTAGTCAGATGGGCCTGGGCCGGCCTTGTTGTGATCTGTGTGCAGGTTGGAAAAAGAATTTCCAGACTCAGAGTGGGATAAAAAGAAAGATAAGTTTATCGAGATAAGAGACACTGCAAGTGCAGTGGGACGACTTCCTGATGATCAGGGAGAGCCAGCCAGCCCTGAGCTCAAGGTCCTGTCTGTCTTTATAGCCCAGGGTCAAAGGAGGGAGGAGAGGTCTTACTATGCCCTTGCTGGTTGGCTGGGGCGAACATTGCCCCTACAAATACCTTTCCCAGCAGGGAGCAGGGAGGAGTAGGCCAGGTCACTCAGGAGGAGCTTGAGAACTCTACAACAATTGCAGCGGGATGGAAGGGGCGATAAGTTCTGGTAATTTTTATCCTGGCCAGAGGCTCTTTGAGTTTGCCCATTGGAGAGGCCTGGAAATCCCACAGGCATCCCAGCTTGGACATTCACTCCCAGGGCCATCTCCCACAGGCAGCCTCAGTTTCCTCATCTGCAGCCTGGGGATGAAGCCTGCCATATACACAAGGTGTTCCCTAAATGCTAGCTGTCCTTCCCCCCTTAGTCCAGCAGGGACTCTGGGTAAAGAGAGCAGCAGTGCTAAGAGGCAGGACAACACGGTCCTTTCCTTATCTTAACCACCCCCCCCGAGTTGAGGAGTTTGCTGAGCTCAAAGGCAGGCCCAGGAGACTCCCTCACCAGTCCCTGGTAGATCCAGAGGCCCAGGGCTTGCAGCTTCTCTCGTATGCTCATGATGGCCTGTCCGTATCCACGTAGGTGCAGGGGATACAGGAGGTCACAGCTGACTCCCAGTCAGCTCAGCCCAGAGAGCTTATAGGAAGGGCCACCTCTGCCCTGCAGACTTCACCCACCTCTGTGATCTAACCCTCCTCAGCCTAGCACTTGACCGTTTAGGACGACTGCATAGAGACCCCTACGGCTGGCTTTGCAGTGATTCTTGGTGGGCATCTGTGCAGGAATTATGATCTCAAATACAGTAAGGAAGCTGAAGTTTAGAAAGGGAAAGCAACTTGCTTTTCCATCATAAGTGGGTTATAACCACCAGGCCAGGAACAGCTGCCCACACGCTGAATAGCCTACTCTGATTGCCAGGTGCCTCCCATGTGTCTCCTCATTCAAGCCTCCCCAGGCCCTGCATGTAATACTATATGATTCCCATTTTGTCCACAAAGAAATTAAGACATAAAGAGGGACATTTAGGCAAGGTCACCCATCAGAAAGTGGCAGAGGCAGGTGTGAACCTTAAGTCCAACACCTGTGCTTCTCATCAGGAAGCTGCACCCAGGAGAGCAAGTTGGGTTGCCTGGGAATTAAGCCAGCACTCACCTGTTTCCACCCCCCCCCCCCCGCAGTGGGAGATTTGATAATATCCACCATGTGTTGAACACCTACTGTGTGCTGGATACTATGCTGACTGTTTGAAATACTTTGTCATTTATTCCCTCAACCTAACCTCTAAAGTAGGTTTAGGCCATTTTACAGATCAGTCTATTGAGGCTCAAAAGCTGTAAAACTGGTTAAGTCTCAAAGCTAGGTTCAAATTCCAATGTGCTCTTCCAAGGAGAGGGCTCTGCCATGTTACTAGGAACCCAGGCTGCAGCTTTTCTACCTGTTTATAACGCTCCTCGAGTCAGTTTGGTGATATTCCTGGTGAGAAGGAATTTTCTTCTTTCCGTCTAGCCTGGCTCTTCCTGATTCTCGTTCACACCCTGCCCTTCCTAGAAGATCCATAGTGCTTCTAAATTTGTCATCTGGTGATCTGGGATGACATCAAGATTTGGACGTTCAAAGGGGAGAGGAGGCAAAGGGGAACCACGAAGATGCCATTTATCACAGCATTTCATCAGCTCGCTGTCTAGAGTCCTCCATGGCTCCCTATTACCTACCTTCTTCAGAATCTAAACTGCACTCTGCCTTGGAGTGTCTTCAATAGACAGATCCAGCCTGAACCTGGCCCCACTTCCTGATCATTCTTTCACTGGACAGATTCATCCTGGGTGAACAGAGAGTCCCTAAACTGTGTTGGACAGCCGGATACAGGACAAACCAATGGATCAGCCCTCTCCCCCATGGAGCTCCGCCATCTAATGGGGGAAGAGACAGCACTGAGTGACAGACACTACGATGTCGGAGCTGGGGGCCGGTGCAGAGAGAGGCCATCAAACCCAACAGTCCTCCACCAGACCCAGGGCAGGGACCCTCAACCCAGGGATCCCAGGGGCGCAGAAGAACTTCTGGAGGAAAGAGCTGCCCAAGCAGAGCCCTGAGGGATGGGTGGGAGGGGACTGCCCTCCGCACTGCCTGACTCTAGGGAAGAGCCCATCACCCAGCTCTCCCAAACCCCCCACCCTCCACCCTGGTCCTGTCTCCTCCAGACTCTGGCCCCAGACCGCCCTCTTCATCTCTGGATGTTAAGTATCTTTCTGGACTTACCCTTCTCGAAAAACCTTCCCCTCACTGCCCAGCCCTGACAATCTGCCACTTCCTCACATCCACGCTCTTCAGCGCTTAGCCTGAAGAACGCGAGGCTCAGAGAGGCGAGGGGACTCATCCAAGGTCATGCAGGAATCAAGTGGCACAGTGGGGATTTGAACACTAGCCCCAGGGCCCTATAAAAGGCAGAGAGGGAGAGAGAGAGGAATCGCAAGCCTCTATGGGAATTCCAAAGGCAAAGGCAGAGGAACATCCAGCAAGACCAACGAGCAAGGGCAGGCGGGAAGGCTCCCGAAGGTACTGTTATCCTGCACTGCCCTGCGGTGGGTCAGCAGACACCCGGGCCTGGGCGGGTGGGCAGCACCGGCTCAGACAACCCATCAGGAAGATATTAACAAGCCGTCCATCCAATTAGGAGCCAGTAATTAAAATTCATCTTCCTTCCTACCGCAGAGTATTAAACCACAAACACTTCATTATATGCCTCTTACCTCGCCGATTTGCATAAATGGGAAGAAACACTTAACAGCCGCAACACTAATTAATGCCCGGGGTGCACTGTGGTTTAGGGCCCGTTGGCAGCTTTTGCATGGGCTGAGGGTGGCTCTCCTGCAGGACGCAGCCGGGGTCAGGGATGCCACAGGCAGGTGGCCTTAAGGTGGAGGTGGGACGGGGCGGGGGTGGACACGGAGACACCAAGGAACTTCAGACTCACCCCTGCTCTCAGGGAGCTCTCAGTCTGATGCTGGAGGCACTGAACTTGTCCTTAAGGAGATCCCCGTCTCATGAGGCAGAAATGCCCCAACAGCAGGATATTTCTAGTCTGATGGAGGAGACCCAGTCACCGTTGGAGGGCCCCAGGGAGGTGGGAGATACACAGCCTCTGCCCTTGGGACGCTCACAGTCTAGTGGGAGAGACCAAGTTCCTGCCCTGAGCGATGCCTGCTCTGATGGAGGAGCCCTGAGTCTCCTGGGGTGTCAGCCTCTGCCCTGGAGGTGCCATCCATCGAAGGGCAGTGTGATGACTCGGGAAAATCATGGTGTTTGGAATCAGGCAAACCAAATATGTGACCCCAGGAAAGTTACTTAACCTCCCTTAATTGCAATTTCCTCATCTGCAAAATAGGCACTTAGCATCCCATTAGCGGCTGCTGGCTGCCCTGGAGGAAGAAGAGCCTGGACTTGCAGGGTTGCTGAAGTCCTGGCCGGGAGCAGGAAGCCAGGGCAGATGCCGGGGTGGGAGTGGAGGAGGGGAGACACGACTGTGACGCCCAAAGACAATGAATCCCCTGCCGGGAGAGTCCCAGGTTGGGGTCCCGGAAGGGCGTGGAGAACCAGGACACACCTGGGGCCCTCATGCAGGTGAGTCACTGTGATGGGGTCCTGCTCCAGCCCAGCCAGGGGACAGACAGTAGGCAGCATGAGAGCTCCCAGAACAAGCTAGAATCACCCCCCCATCCTCGAAAAGTCCTTGAGGGGCAGAGAAAGAAGGGTGGAGGACTGGGGAGTCTGGGTTCTAGACTACGAGGGTACAGCCCATAGCCAGGGCTGTTGAAAGTTATCTCAAATCTGAATCTCTCTCTCTCTTTTTTTTTTTTTTTGGTCTTTTGTCTTTTTAGGGCTGCACCTGCGGCATATGGAGGTTCCCAGGTTAGGGGTCCAATTGGAGCTGAAGCCAGTGGCCTTCACTATGTCCACAGCAACGCGGGATCTGAGCCACATCTGTGACCTACACCACAGCTCATGGCAGCGCCAGATCCTTAACCCACTGAGCAAGGCCAGGGATCGAACCCACGTGATCATGGATGCTAGTCAGGTTCACTAACTGCTGAGCCACGACGGGAACTCCCTGAATGTCTTTCTAATTCCAGGCTCAGGACCACCTCTGCCCTATTCCTCACCTTACACCTGTTGCCTCCCGGTCATGCCCCGCTGCCATGGCTACATGTGCTCACAGATGAAAGCCACGTAGCTAACTGTCAGGGAAACCCACAGTTGCTTGGAGTCTTCCCCAGACTCTCTCTCTCCTTTTTTTACTTTTTAAGGCTGCCCCCGCGGCATATGGAAGCTCCCTGGCTAGGGGTCCAATTGGAGCCGAAGCTGCCAGCCACAGTAACGCCAGATCCGAGTTGCGTCTGCGACCTGCACCACAGCTCATGGCAACACCAGATCATTTAACCCACTGAGTGAGGCCAGGGATCAAAGCCGCAGCCTCATGGATACTAGTCCAGTTCATTACTGCTGAGCCAAAGTGGGAACTCCCTCCCCAAACTCTCTTGATTAAACTTCTAAGTGACATTAGAGAGAGAGAGCTGGGCTGCTATAGACCTCCCTTGGGACCTTCATTCTAGGGGCTCATGGTGGTGGCAGTGGTGGCCTTGATCTTGCCTTTCGAAAAACAGCACTCAGGCTTAGAGCCAGGTGGGCCTGGGTTGAATCCCAGCTCTCCCATCCATTTGCTGTGCATCCTTAAGCAAGTTTCTTACCCTCTCTGAACTTGTTTTTTCATCTGCAAAGAGGAGAAGATGAGCATAGGAACATGAGGAGGATGTGTGCAGAGCACTTGGCAAGTGGTGAGCGCTCAGCCCACCTTGCTCTCCTTCCTTCTCCGGCTACCACCTCTTAAAGGTCTGTGGTTCCTGAAGGTCCTGGAAGTGACCCCCTCCCACCCAAGGAGATTGGTCCCCCGGTAGCGGGCAAGACCAGGCAGAGCCAGCCCCTCCTGACAGGGTGGAAGCTGGCCACTGTGTCTGAGAAAGGCCTGCAAGCAGCCCACTTACCCAGATTAGTTCCTAGCTGGGTAACTATTTACACAGGCTGCCAGGCCGGTGGTAGATCATAATTATATATTATATGTATTAATATCTCACCTTTCGCTGGCACTGCATCTGGGCCCGTCAAAACACATACCAACATTAATCAATTAAGCTCCCAGCTTCCCCGACTGACTGCAGTTATTAGCTTCCCTTTCCTCACCCTGGCGGTGGCTGGGAGCAAAGCTCACCCAAGGTCACTGCCCAGGCCTTGGGGAAGGCTCCGGCTGGGCCTTCTGTACTGACAGAGGGACACTGGCTTGCCCTCCTCCAGCTTGTCCTCGCCCCGCACAAGATGCTCCATGGCTGCCTCACCAGCCCCCGAGCCCGGGTCAGTCTTTCTTGGTTTCAGGGTTTCCAGGCTGTTCCCTGGGACCTTCTGACTTGTTTGGAGAGGAACTGTCCCTCTGTCAGTCACCCAGCTCACTGGAAACCCTGCACCCCACTTCCCATTTGGGGGATCCGCTGACTTGCCCTTGGAAGGGGCTGAGCTGGCCTGGGTCGAGCCCCCTTTATCTGTTCCACAGCTGTGTTTGACGAATCCTTAACAAGTGCCAAGTGCACACAGATGCTGGCTTCTTAATCCCATAGCAACTCGGCAGAGCAGGTATTAGCATCTCCATTTTATAGACAAGGAAGAGATGCCCAGAAAGGCTAATGGCTCGTCCAAGGTCACAAGGCCCCAAAGCGGCAGAGCCCAGATTGAGACTCAGACCACTCCCCAGACAACTTGAACGCCTGAGTGAGGGTCTCTGCGCCACCTCCTGAGCTGGGTGCTGGGGTGGTAGACAGCCCTGCCTGCCGGGGGTCACAGTGCTGGGAGCTATGCAGATGACAACGGTTGGGGATGAAATCCAGGCTTGTGCAAAGTGTCACGGGACCCAGGGAGTGGGGGGTGGGGGTGGGGAACTGGGAGGCAGAGCAGTGGCTTCTGGACTAGAACTTGGAGGACATAAGATGGGGGTGCGAGTTCTATCAAAAACCCCTGTAAGGAGAGCTCAGGCAGGGAGGCAAATGCAGACGGTATCAGGCAGGAAACATGAGAAAATCAGTCCAGGAGAAGGCAATAGGGAGTGGTGGGGCCTGGGGTGAAATGGGGAACACATGCCCTGCCTAAAGGCATGAAAATTAATTAGCACAATACAGACAGGTGCTAAGAACACCGACCTGGAAGGCACGGGACCCAAGAATTGATGGGCGCCTGCAATTAACTTGCTATGTGACAGTGGAAGGCGCTTCCCTGCCCTGGGCCTCAGTGTGCCGTCTGTTAAATGAGCCCATGGGCTTGATGCTGCAACAGGGCTCCCAGTCCGTCAGCAGCCCAGGGAATGAGACAAAGCCCTGGCAGTTCTGGGTCCGCAGACATGAGTAGGGGGGCAGAAGCAGCAGACCCCCGGGAACTCAAGTCCTGGCCCCTCCCCCTCCCCCAGCCACCAGCCCCTGGCCATTCGCAGCTGTCTCACCTTGGAAGATTGCTTCACCTCCCTGACCCTCGGCGACCTCAGCTGTACAGAGGGGACCCTGATGTGGAATCCACAGGGTGATGAGGATTATGGGAGGAAATGCCCAGTGGGCACTGGGCTCAGAGAAAACCCTGTCCCCCACCCCCAGCCCGAGTCCCGTGGCTGCTGCAGCCTCGCTGGTGACCGTACCTTGTTCTCGCCTCCCCGTTGCCAAGCCAGGTTGCCAGGGCTTGGCTGAGCGGGGAAGGTGTGTCCCACCCCAGGCTGGGGCCTCCTGATTCCCAGGACTGGATTCCTGAGCTGCTCTGCACCCTACCCCAGCCCTCTGGCTGAGCCTCCTCTGCTGAGCGGAGGTGAGGATGTTGGCGTAAGCCTTCCGAAGCCCATTTCAACCGTGTGCAGACGGTAATGAGAGGGCAAAACCATCCATAACTGCTCCACGGTTTATGCTGAAGCTGAGGCAACACTCGGGCGACCTCCATCACTCTCCTGGCTCCAAGCCCGCAGCGCACAATAGGAACAAACCTCAACGCACTCTTGTCTCTTCAGTAGCACGGAGCCCCGTGACTGCTGCTGCTGCTGGATGGGACCTGGGTGACTTTGGGTGCTCACATCTGGAGCCTACAAACCTAGGGACATCACCACTGTTGGCTCGCACACAGAGCAATGAATAAATGTCAGTCCCTGTGCTATTGACTCATAGCTACGGAGCAGGAACGTTCTGGGCTCTTTAACTGAATTATCTCTTTTAATCCTCACCTCAGCCCCCCAAAGCTAGCTTTTCATATCCCTGTTCCAAAGAAACAGGTTCAGAGAGGCTCAGTAAGCTGTGATCACACAGCTATTTACTAGCTGAGCAGAGCATGGGGCTCCAGTCCAGGAAGCAGCATCAGTTCTCAGGGGTTCCATCACCAAGAACTTGGGAGCTGTCCTTGGTGGGTGCGTGAGCAGGGAAGAAGCTTCATGGCCCCCACACAGCCAGAAGCCAAAACCCATAGTGATGGAAGCTCAAGTCTGCAATCTGCATAAGAGAAACAACAATAATGACAGACAGCACCGTTCCTGGGTCCTCACTGACACCAGGAAGATGATAATCAGACATCTCCTCCACCTTGCAAAGGTACAGACACTTGGTCTCACTTTTCAGGTGTGGAAACTAAAATTCAGAGAGGTCAAGCAACTCAGTCGGGCTCACACAGCACCTGAAAGGCCAAACTGGACTATGAGCTCAAGGCTGTTTAGAGTCAAGTCTGTGGTCTCTGTTTTCTAAACATCCTCAGCTCAAACATCACATCCGCCAAGGATCTGCTCCGACCCCACCCAGAGTCCCTGAAATTTACTCTTCCTGATTCAGAGTCTGCTTTCCACACTAGAGTTTATCGCCAAGAGGGCAGAAACATCGGGAGCTAAACGCACAGCTGGTCCTCAAAATGAATCCATGGATGATTGAGTAAGTCCATGCATTTATTCAATAAGCAAGCACGGGACGAGCATCTTTGGTGTGCCAGATCCAGTTCTAGGCACCAAGGAAACGGCAGTCAGTGTACATAGAAAAGTCCCTGCCCTCATGGATCCCGCCTCACTCAGTGAGTTAAAGGATCTGGCGTTGCTGTGAGCTCAGCTGTGCACATGCACCTAGCCTGGGAACATCCATATGCCATAGGTACAGCCCTAAAAGTGCAAAAAAAAAAAAAAAAAAGCGGTCCTATTCTTCCTTTCTTTCTTCCTTCCTTCCTTCCTTTCTTTCCTTTCCTTCCCTCCCTCCTTCTTTCTCTCTTTCTTTCACTTTTTTTTTTTTTTTTAGCTGCACCTGCGACTTGTGGCAGTCCCTGGCCAGGGATCAAACCCACACCATGGCTGCTGCAGTGACAACACCAGATCCTTTACTGGCTGCACAACTTCTGTGGTCATCCATGTGAAGATTAACACTACTAGGCTATCTATGATTAAGTGATGGGGCTGAAACTGTTGGTTTTCACCAATATGCAGACAGAGGTATTTTCCAGGCCCCCTGCAGTTAAGGAAGACATGTGATCGAGTTCCAGTCAATGGATGGACATCATAAGCGTCGATGCCACTTCCAGGCCTGGCCCCAGACATCCTGCAGAACGCTCTGCCACACTGTGAATCATCAGTCAGCCTATAATCAGCCCCTTCCCCTGCCTGTCTTGTGGGGGGCACTGCCCCTCCCGGTGAAATCAAGCATGGCCACGTGACCTGCTTTGGCCACAGCAACGTGGGCGTGAGTGATGTGTGCCACTCTCGATCCAGCCCTGGACTCACCAGTTGAGACCCTCTGTGTGCTTTTTTCCTTCACTCTTCAGCAGAATGAATACAGAGGAGCCAGTGGGGAGCCCCAAGGGGGCCCCCAGGAGTGACAGAGACACAAAATAGAAAAGGCAGCCATCTCCGAGCTACTGCTTGGAGGTGAACCACCTGGGAGAGCCCCTGACTAAATGCAAGAATAAATGCTCTTGACTTGGCCTGAGCAAGAAATGCACTTCCATTGTGTTAAGTCACTAAAGAGCTTGGAGTCGTTTGTTACAGCAGCTAGCGGTAATTACCCTGACTATTACAAGCAGTCAGTGAAGGCTCCCGGGACCCGAAGTCCCAGTGACTCAGAGGGGCTGAGTCATATCCTTCACCGTCTGCCCACCTTGCTCAGGTCACTTAACCTGCCTGAAACTTTGTTTTCTCTAGTGCAAACCGGGACAGACACTGCCCCTGCACCAAGGCGGGGAGGTTGATGTGGTGACAGAGGGGGACAAGGGCTGTCAGCTGCAGGGCCTGCCGGCAGGCCAGACACTCTCCACTTGGAACCATCCAGAAGTGACGGGCATTTGTGACCCCACTTGGTGAGATTATGGTGAGACGGCAGCTGGCCCGCCGGATGTGTTGGTGGCCCTGATGGGGTAGCCGGATCACGGGGGTGCCTGGTGAATGCCGCTCCGAATTCAGGGCTCTCAGTCCCCCAAGAGGTTCTGAGAAGGGGATTTAGACATGGAATCCAGGGAGGAGGGAAGGGTGGACGCCTGCGGACTGCCTGGTCATGAACGAGTATTTACACACCTGTTCTCTCCCAGCCCCACAAGCAACTCTTCCAGGATGCCAGTGTTTCTGTCCTTGGCCACCCTTCCTCGGACACCTGGAGCTAAAACAGAATCCCCGGACCATTATCTCCAGGATGGGGCCCAGTGACGAAGTCAAGTAGGAACTCAACTTTAAGCCACCTGAAGTGTCCTGGGCCAGGTGCCATCTATGGACCATCTCTAATCCTCCCAACCCCCACCCCCAAAAGGTGGCTATTATCCCCACTTTCCAGATAAAGAAACAGGCCCAGGGAGGCCCACGTTCAGAGTGGGGGGCAGCAGAGTCCACTCCAGCTCCACCTGGCTCCAAAGCCTACATTCCCTTTTATTTTTCTTTTTAGGGCCATATCTGTGGCATATGGAACTTCTTGGGCTAGGGGTCAGATTGAAGCTGCTGCTGCCAGTCAAGCCACAGCCACAGCAACACCAGATCCAAGTCGCATCTGTGACCTATACCACAGCTTGCAGCAATGTTGGATCCTTAACCCACAGGGTGAGGCCAAGGACCCAACCCGCATCCTCACAGACACTATGTCGGGTTCTTAGCCTGCCGAGCCACAGTTGGAACTCCCAAAGCCTACCTTCTTGCTACTGAATAAATGAACACAGGACTTTCCATAGCATTTGTTAGCCTATAGGAAACCTGCACCAGGGTGCCACTCAGTGCTGCATTCCCTTTAGCCCAGAGAATCCTCAGAACTACCTTGATACTGGGCCATACCATACCCATTTTACAGATGAGGAACATAGTGGAGAAATGACTCGCTCAAGGTCACGCAGCTGGAAAATGATGGAGCCAGGATGAAGAGATGGGCGAAAGAAGCTAGGGCTCCACGCTGGAGGAACCCTCCGGCAGGCACCCAAGATTTCCACGACCTGCCCACGTTAGGGTCAATTGTGGGGCTGGCCTGCTTCCAAGAGCCCACGAGCTGAGCACTGCAGGGGAGGCAGGTCCGGCTGGCTGGGCCCCCAGCCAGAGCAGCAGAGTCAGGATATATCACCTCTTATTATCAGCAACATTAGCTCCGTGATTCGAGAACATTCATGGTATTGACACTAGTGATTAGTGCAGCAATGAATCTGAGCCTCTGAACCGTGCCAGGATGCCCATCCTCTCCCTCTGCGCCTGCCATCCCTGTTTGCAAGGTCCACTCAAGTCTGTGCCTTGCCCTGAAGCCTTGGGGATTGTACCAGCCTCCAGAGTCCCTCCGAACACCAAGCGCTCCCCGCTATGACCACACACTTCCCCTGAAGGCTCTCTGGTCCTGCCTTCTTTGCTGACTGCAGAGGCTGTAACAGAAGTCAGTTACATGGATGCAGGAAGATGTGGGTGAAACACATCTGGCCTGGCTGTAGGTCTAGGTGAGAAGGGTTGCAGAGGTAAGACCTTGGAACTCCCTCCATGCACCTGGCCTGTCATGAGTCCCCAGAATAACACCAGACACATGCTGGGGCGCACGCCCTGCGGATGCTGCAAGAGCTCGTGGACACGTAGTTCAAGCACCGGGTGTGTGCTCTGGCTTTCTAAATGGATATAAAACATTAACTTGTTTGCAAGGGGGCGGGCAGGCTGTTCTGCACTTGAATAGAAACAACCTCACTCATTCAAGGATAAAACGTTCATTCTTTAAATTATACAGTCATGCTTATACAGTCTTGTTTTTCTCCACTTTTTGTTTTATGTCCCCCTTACTTCGGAGCAATGAAATAAGCTGTAATACAAGATCTCTTGCTCACCAAAGCCCACATTCCTCCACTCGACAAACTTCTACTGAGTGCCTTCTCTGTGTCAGAACTTGTATCAGGCACTGGGGACACAGCAGGGGACAATACAGACCTGGCCCCTGCCCTAGTGCAGTTTATCACGTGGGGTTGTGGCCTGAATTCTGGAGCTGACTGCCTGGATCCAGATCCCGGTTTCACCACTACCCAGCTGTGTGGCCTTGGGCAAGTTACTGAACCTCTATGGGTTTCAGTGTCTTCATTCATAAAATGGAGCTAATACTGGTGCCTCTCTCACAAAGATATTGTGAATTTAATTGAGTCACGTATAAATACCTAGAACAGTCCTGGTATATAGGAGGTTCCAATTTTTCACTAAGCATAGTCATAGAGCTAGCGGGAAATCTGATGATAAAATTATTAATGGTATCAAGAAGCACCTTGAAGCCTGGCTCAGATGCTTTAATAGAAAGGAAGTGAGGGGAGGGACATTTCGATGGGGAGGCCAGGGAAGCGTCTCCTTGTCCCTCTGACTTCATCTGAGCCCTGCAGGAAGGGAAGGCGCAGCCATGGGGACACCCTGCCACGGGTGATCCAAGCAGAGGAAACTCCAAGTTCAAAGGCCCACAGGCCGGACAGCTCTAGCACACCTAGAAGAAAGCAAGGAGCCAGGGTGGTGGGAGTAAAAGGAGCCCGACAAAGTGACGTCAGAGGGCAGCCGCCACCAGACGGGCAGGCTGAGGTCTGGGGCTTGACCTCAAGTACCAAGGTGAACCTTGCAGGGTTTTAAGCCTGGAAGTGATCTGATCTGACTTCCATTTTTTTTTTTAATTATCCTTGTCTATTTTTTTCCACTACTTAATGAATTTTATTACAATTATGGGTGTACAAAAATCATCACAACTCAATTTGATAGCATTCCCGTCCCAAACCCTCAGTGCATCCCCCCGCCCTCTAGATTGTCTTATTTGGAAAACAGGTTTTCCAAAGTCTGTGAGTCATTATCTGCTCTGCAAAGAAGTTCTTGTGTCCTTTTTTTAGTTTCCGCATGTAAGCGGTAGCACTGGATGTTGTTGTCTAATTGTCTGACTGGTTTCACTTCGCATCATAATTTCTAGGTCCATCCATGTTGCTAGCAGCACTCTATACAATAGCCAAGTCATGGAAACAACCTAAATACCCATCGACAGAGGAGTGGATAGGGAAGATATGGTACATACACACAATGGAATATTACTCAGCCATTAAAAGGAATGAAATAACAGCATTTATAGCAACATGGATGGACCTAGAAACTATCACGCAAAGTGATTTACATTTTAATAATATCTCTCTGGACTCCTCGAGGAGCTGAGGGAGGGATGGAGGGGGTGGCAGCCACAGAGACCGGGTGGGAGGCCGCGGCAGGTGCAGAAGGACCCTGGTGGCCTGGACTGGGGGTGGCAGTGGTAACAGAGAGAAATGGCCAGATTTGGAATCCGTGTGGGGGAAGAGCTGCCAGGACTTGTTCCTAGACTTGATGTGGAGAGTTTGAGGAGGAGAGCATCAAGGGTGATGACCAAGGACGATGCATTCCACCCCCCCCAACTTCTACTGGCATCTGCTAAGAAACACACTTTATTTCTGACCCTGCCATGAACTAGCTGTGTGACCTTGAGTACATCACCTAACCTCTCTGAGCCTTGCTTTCCTCACTTAAACAAATTTAAAAAAAATTTTTATTGTAGTACATTTGATTTATAAAGATATATTAGTTTCACAGCAAAGTGATTTAGTGTATATATTATATATATATATGTATATTCCATTTTTTTTTCGTCTTTTTGTCTTTCTAGGACAGCACCCGTGGCATATGGAGGTTCCCAGGCTAGGGGACGAATCGGAGCTGTAGCTGCCGGCCTATGCCAGAGCCACAGCGACGCAGGAGCCAAGCTATGTCTGCGACCTACACCACAGCTCACAGCAACGCCGGATCCTTAACCCACTGAGCGAGGCCAGGAATTGAACCCACGACCTCATGGGTGCTAGTCGGGTTCATCAACAGCTGAGCCACGATGGGAACTCCTATATATGTATACTCTTTTTCAGATTCTTTTCCCATAGAGGTTATTACAAAATATTAAGTATAGTTCCCCATGCTACACAGTAGGTCCTTGTTGTTTATCTATTTTATATATAGCAGGGTGTAAATGTTAATCCCAAATTTCTAATTTATTCCTCCCCGCCACTTTTCCCCTTTGGTAACCACAAGTTTATTTTCCATGTCTCTGAGTCTGTTTCTGTTCTGTAAATAAGTTCATTTGTATCATATTTTTTTAGATCCCACATCTAAGTGATATCATAAGATATTTGTCTTTGACTTACTTCACTTAGATAATCTCGGGTCCATCCATATTGCTGCAAATGGCATTATTTCATTCTTTTTTATGGTTTCCTCATTTATTAATCAGGGATAATGCTATCTGGCCCCTTACAGGGTTTACTGTGAGGATCAATTAAGACTGACACGGAGAGGTGAACACGCTGTGAACAGAGGTGGGGAAAGAGGCCGGGGGCGGGGAGGGGATTTATTGAACCAGATTCTGGTCCCCCCGAGACTCTTTATGGCTCTAACCTTGGTCAGAAACCAATGCCAATTTCCTCACTTACGAAATGAGGCTGAACATAAAGATCCGCTAGGTTAGCTCCTCCCACCTCTGCCTGGACCAAAAAGCAGATACTCTAACCCCCAAGAGTCGGGTGTGGCCCTGGCTGGGCTGATGGGAGGAGCAGACTGATCCCTTCCTTGGAGAGATGCTCCGGAGGGCCCAGGAGAAAGGGCACTGGCTCAGGTCCAGCCTCTCCCAAGAGAAGCAATGACACAGCCAAGGTCACCTACTGAGTCAATTAAGGGCCCAGAATAGATCAGAACTGCCCACCTCCTCTATAATCCCCGCCCCCTTTCCCTGGACCCCACCCCACTAGCCTCTTCATCTCAAAGAGGGAGAAAGGCAATCCTCTAACTGACTGAAGCCCAGGGCTCCCAGGTAGGGGTTGAGATGAACGGGGAAGGGTTCCACGCTCCCTCACAGTTTGCAAGAAATTGGGAAAATGATGGAGGATCGGGAGAAACTGCCATTTATCATGCACTCCCCTCCTGCCTGCTTCCTTACAGCAGAGCACTCAGTCTTGGTAATACCCTTGTTTTCCCTTGTAGATGGATATCTAAATGAGATCAGAGAGGGCAACTGATCTGCCCAAGGTCACACAGCAAAGCCAGGTTGAGAGCCAGGTCTATGCTTTGTTCAGTGCCCTGGCAGAAGAAGCCAGGCATTTCTCCCCTAAAAGACCTAGCTGGGCAAGGTCTTTCCCTCTCTGCCTGGGAGGGCTTGGGCAAGAGATGGAACAGAGCCTGGAAGGATTTATGGAAGGGATGAATAACGGAGTGGCTGACTTCCTTCCCAGTCCTGGGTTCGACCTCTGTCAGGGAGCCCAAGGGCAGTGGCTGGATTTATCTAACCTCCATCCTCCGGCTAGCAAGTGCCGCCACGTGTTATGAACCTGCTCTGCTCCATGCATGAGAGGCGGACGTGAGGGACGTCATCTCACGGGCCCCTCCCCACCCTTCTGTTCAGACTCCAAACATCTACATAAATTAGCGTCCCGGTATTTACTGCTTCTGTGTTGTACCGCAAGGCCATGTGTACGCTCCGTGTCCTGGCGGAGGGAAGGTCACCCCTAGGGCTCTCTGCCTGCCCCCCATCCCCTTCCCAAGGGCCCAGTGTGCCTGGGGCAGCAGGAAAGGGGCTGCCTGCCAGGACCCAGGAAGGGGAGGGGCCCTTGGGCCCTAGAGAGGTGGATTTTATGACAGAGTTTTCACTTGGTTGGTTTTGCCATTAACTTTGAATGCCTTTGTGGGTCTATAAAGGTCCCCACGGTGGTTTATAGGGAGTATGAATCGAGGAAATCGGTGGCAAAAACAGGCTAGTGGGCGGCTTTCAGGTACCCACACAAGGGTCAGGGGACAAAGGCAAGAAGCTGCCATCTTGGCACAAAACCTACGCCAAGGATAACTTTAAAAAAAACTTCATTCAAATTCCTTTCTGTTTCCCCTCCCCGGAGGTAGCAGCGGTCATCTGCATTTGTGGCAGGCTCTTTTTTGTGCCTTTCTAAATGCTCTGTATTATCTCCAGCTTCTGGGTATTACTTTTCAATAGAAAAAAAAAAAGTGATTTTTTAAAGTCAAATAATTCAAAACAGCAGGAAGGAGTGTTTTCTGAGGTACCCAGTATCATAATGCATCACTGAGCCTCCTATTCTGGAGTCCCTTTTTTTTTTTTTTTGCACCCTCAGCATGTAGAAGTTCCCGGGCTGGGGATCGAACCCTCGCCACCGCAGCTGCCACCTGCACCACAGCTGCGGCCACGCCAGGTCCTTGACCCGCTGCACCACCTGGGAACTTCCATCTGGCGTCTTGTTCTGTTCTCACTATGAGCCTCCAGCAAGGCAGATGGGGAAACTGAGGCACCGAGAACTTGAATGTTTTACTCCAGGCCACACAGAAAAGGGGCCACAACAGGAGGCACTCTGCCCCTCCTATCCTGACCTTCACCCCTCTCTGTCCAGGGTCCCTGCTGGCCCAGCACTGAAAGCTTACGAGACATAATCCTCGGATGGGGTGAAGGGCTGTGTCTTTTGCCGGCCAGGCTTTCTTTTTGGGTGGTCTGAGGGCTGTGTTTACTGGAGGGTTTCCTGCCCAGACTCAGAACTTTCTGCTGGTGTCTGCAGGAAGCTGAGGGACCAGACCTAGATGCTTCCAGAAGGTTCCAGACTCAGGCTAGTCTAGGTGAGGATGGAGCAGAGGCAAAACCCGGATATGGAACGAAAGGTGGGCCAGGTTCCCTCCGGGTTGGGGAGTGAAGACAAGTCAGCAGGTTCATCCTCTGACAACTCGAGCAGGCACGAAAAAGAGAGCAGCCCCGTCCCTGGGCAGGACCTGGCTGGACAGGGTGCAGGAGTGTGGGGTGTGGGGGTGTCTGTGAGTCACCTGTGGGCCCCAGTCCTTCCCATTTAACGCAGTCTTCCTGAGAGGCTGTCCTGCCCCAGGGAGGGGCTGTGGCCCAGGCCCAGCAAGTGGGGACAGACAGCTCTGCGTACTCCACCTTCTTTCCTCAGCACGTGTCTTTTCCGAGAGGACACATGGAAATGGCACGGAACACAACCACACAGAATGGACCCTGCGTTCCCCTTAGACAGAAATGTGAGGCCTGGGATCACAGACCCTACCCTGAGGGGTTCCCACTCTGATGTAGAGGGCACAGAACCCCTGCCATCCTGAAGCTTCATGTGACTGACAGGGGAGACACAGCCCCACCCCAGGGAGGTCCAGGTCCGACGGGGGAGACACAGCTCCTCCCTGCAGAGGTCTCAGGTCTGATGGGGGAGACACGGTCCTTCTCCAGGGAGGTCCAGGTCTGATGGGGGTGACACGGTCCCTCCCCGCAGAGGTCTCAAGTTGATAGAGACACGGCCCTCTATTATTTGGGAACTCTCAATCTTTTTCCACCCAGAAAAGAAACCTAGAACCCCTTAACAGAGACACAGAAATGAAGTCACAGGCCCTCCAAGTCATCTGCATTACATGATTCCTGGGGAACCCAATCCAGGAAGGTTCTCTTGAGAAGGTGATTTCTCTGCCAGGCCCTGAGGCTACGTCAGCCACCAAGACGGGGTCCTGCCCACATGGAATTTTCAGGGTGGGCGGCGGCTGCTGGGGCAGAGCGGAGGGTCCTGGGTACTGACAAGAAAAGCTGGAACTAGAGGAGTTCCCGTGATGGCTCAGTGGTAATGAACCCGACTAGTATCCATGAGGATGAGGGTTCCATCCCTGGCCTTGCTCAGTGGGCTAAGGATCTGGTGCTGCCGTAAGCTGTGGTGTAGGTCGCAGACACGGCTTGGATCCTGTGTTGCTGTGGCTGTGGCGTAGGCCGGCAGTTATGGCTCTGATTTGACCCCTAGCCTGGGAACTTCCGTACGTCACAGGTGCAGCCCTAAAAAGATTTTTTTAAAAAAAGGGAAGAAGAAAAAGAAAAGAAAAGCTGGAACTGGAGACCATGTAATGGTTACAGGCCAGGTTAGCAGTCTGAAATTTCTGGCTGGGCACTAGGGAGCCATGGGGAGTTTTAAGCAGGGGTGGGGGAGGTCAGATTTGTTGTCTGAAAAGCGAGGCTGGGCTGCAAGGAGGAAGGAGCGGGGGACAGTGGAGGCAGGACCAGGGACGAGACTGCTGCGAAGATACAGGCAGGGGATGGTGGCCCTGCCTGGGGGCCTGGCTATGGGCTGGAAGGACAGCCCTGGCGGTGAAGGACATCAAACGGAAGTCTCGAAGGGCCGTTCTCTAAGCCCAGCCTCAAAGAGCCTAGGAGGTTCAGTGATGTCTACACTCTGAGCGGCTGCCTGGCTGGGCTCGAGGACAGCAGCCCAGGGTCCTATGTAGACGCCCATCAGTCTGCAGGAGCCCTCGCAGCTGGACAGTGGACATCTGCTGTTACTAGGCACGTGTGGGCCAGAGAGGAGAAGGCCCAGGGCAGGCTCTGGGATATCTTGCGGACCCCCAGTTTGGAAGAGCCAGAAGGACATCAGACCACAGCCTCCGGTTCCCCCATCAAAACACTCGGGTCTCAGTCGGACCCTTCAGCTGCCAAGGCCGAGGACCGCCCCGCCTCCTAAGTCCTGCATCTGGATGTGGGCATTTGTCCCACTGGCTAGTGAAGCCTTCAAAACCGGCAGTGCAAGGGTCAGGCTGAGGCCTGAACTGACCCATCTTGGAGAAGAGCTAATAAGCCCCCCAGTTTGCATATATGCAAACAAGGGCCACTGTTGTCAGAGCAATTAACATAGCCCACTGCCTGGTTAGGCCATCAGGATTGGCTGCAGCGCCTGGGATCTTATCTGTCTGGCTCGGAGCCTGGCCTCTTTTCAGTTGAGGCTCGGTTGGGTGAATGAGAAGGTCCCGGACTGGGGTCGATGCCCACCCCCCTTCCAGAGGGGAGGAGAACCTGGGCAGGGCTTTCTGGGGAGCAGCAGGGAAGGTCCACAAACCTGGACAGACTTCCTGGGTCTTACCTTCTTATCTTTTATTTTTGGCAGGGAGAGAAGGGCCATCACGTCACGAGATGCACAGGGGACATCTGACCATCACAGCTCTGATAGCAGGGCCAAGGGAACAAGCCAGGGTGTTGACTCCGAGGAACCTGAGTTCTAATCCTGACCCTGCCACTTGCTGCTGTGTGACTCTGGATACTTTAAATGACCTCTCTCAGCCTCAGTAGTCTCATTTGTAAAATGGAGACAATGCCTCCCACACAGATTATTGGAGGATTAAAAGAGTATTCAATTGCGGGTTGCTAGGTACAGGTCAGGTGCTCATTAAATAGCATCCCTGCATCACCAGCCAGAGTTTGCAACAGAATGAGAAGCATGCACTTGGCTCTTCTTCTCTCCTCCTCCCCCTGGTTTGGTTTGGTTTTTCATCTGGACTGTGCCTGAAATGCTATAAAGCATAGCTCCATCCAGAAGCTTAGGAAAGAGCTGGTGAAACTGGTTGGTGATGTAGCCCCATTTTACAGATAAAGAAACAGAGGCCCAGAGAGGTGAAGCAACTTGCCTAAAGTCATCCGGCAACTTGGCAGTAGAGCAGAGAATTCAGCTTCTGGGCCCCTTCCTCTCATGGGTTTTTCTGGCCACAGCAGCTGCTAGACCCAGAGCGCCCTATCTATCCTCTGGGCTTCCACCTCTCCCCGTCTCTCTCCTCTCTCTCCTTCTTGTGTCTTCACCTCTGCCCACATCTCTATGTTCTAGGCTCTCTTTTCCCCTACGTCTGTCATTCTGTCAAGTGCCTTCTGAGAATCTGACAACAGCCAACCCTGATCAGCCGGAGAGTGGGAAATCCCTACTTATGTCTGACTGCAGTTTCTCATGCTTTAAAACCAGCCTGGATCCTCTTTTTTTCCCCATCATTGGCAGATGGGGAAAACTTTAACTCACCATCCTCTTCACTGAATAACCATCATCATCATCATCATTAAAAAAAAGCAAAAAAGCTGCCTCAGAACTTTTAACTCCCTGCCCCTCTCCCTCTGGCCTCCTCCTGTCCAGATGAGACCTGGACTTCAAGGCCCTTTAGCTCTTCCTCTCAAAGCCAATTCCCATCGCCTCGGATGCTCACCCTTCCTCAAGCTCCAGCTGCCGCAGCATCCTGTCCCACTGGGTGACCACAGAGGTGTTACGGAGAGAGGACAGGGTGGGAAGAGAGCTGGGGGTTCACAGCCCTGTGCTCTAGTCCCACTCCCCTGTGTGGGCTTGAAGCCATCAAAGCCCCACGTTTGCTGTGTGTAGACACGAGCCAGGGGCCATGGGGGGCAGAGGGCTGTGCATGACACACAGACACGTGCTCCTTCCTTCCCCAGAGAACCAGAGAGCAAAGAGCACGGGCTGTGGCCTCAAGGAACAACTAGGGGGAAGGGATGGTCAGCGGAGGATTATAATCCTGGTGTAAACACAGCGACAGAGGAATGGAGCCTGTGGGAACACAGAGCCATCCCTCAGCCACCCAAGTGCAGAGCGTGACCAGGGAAGACCTCCAGGACAGGTGACTTCGGGGCTGAATCCAGAAGGACATCTTGGCATAAGCCAGGCAAAGAGGAGGAGAAAGGCAGAGCAGGCAGAGGGAACAGCAAGACCAAAGGCACAGAGACCGTGCAGAATCCGGTGTATTTGACCAACTGGAACACAAATTACAGGGGTGTTTGCTTCTACAGTACGTGTGTATGCAAGCATCATTCTATGCTTTACAAACACGCATGACGTCCCCAGAGCTGCCTCCAGAGAAAGGTGGAATGATGGCTTGGTTTGGGCTCCACCAGATACGGACTCGGAAAAGAATTCAAGTGCAGAAGCCTCTTTGGGAGGCGACCAGGAACCTTCAGCAAGGAAGCAGGGAAGGGAAGGCAGCCTGCGCCATTACGGTATTACCACACCAGCCTCCACTGCAGAGCCCAAGCCCACTGAGCACCTCTGGGACTCAGCACCGAAGACACTCCTAGAACATCCAACAGAGAAGAGGACGCTGAAGCATCCATCCTCCAACTTCCTGTCGCTCCTGGGCTGAGGGTTGCCTCTAAGAATACCAGCTCTCCGCATTCCTGGACTGTCCCGTGTCCAGGGCAGGGGTGCTGCCCCCAAGCCAAGGCTCGCTGTGGTCACAGTGAGCAGTATGGCTCTCTGGTAAACAGAAATGCCAAGGGGCTATGGCTGGGCTCTGACAGTGTCTGCTACTGTATTAACCCATTTTATAGATGAGAAAACCGAGGCCCAGAGCATCCTGTGACCAGCACACCATAGGGCTCAAACCCAGGGATCTTCGCCAGAGGCTATGGTCCTAACCATGGAGCCACTCCCAGCAGGAGGACACGGAGCAGTGACAGACGAAGACAGAGGAAGGAGGACGAGAAGCGCGAGGGCGCCAAGACTCGCAGGGAGAAAAGCGGGTGAGGTGCATCTCACAGCATTCTGGGCACTAGAGAGGCGCTGGGGACCCTGCCGACCTCGTCATCCACGTGGCCCAGGCGGTGTCTCTCCAGAGCCCTGGGTTCTGAGGCGGAACCGAAAGCCCCTCCCTCTGGCTCAATGACCGCATTTTCCCAGCCTGAACTAGAATTTCTTATTAGACACGGCTTTCCCACTGGGAAGGGAAGAATGAATTTATTCATGCGAATAGTCTTACAAAGGTTTAAACATTAGCGTGCATTTGGTTATATAAGTCACAAACTGTCTTTACTGAAAAAGGTAAAAAAAATTACTCGCAATTGGGACCATCCTGGAAAATCTAGAAAATACAGTCTTTGTATGTGGGAGGGATGAGGTGAGAACTTGCCTGCGGAGAGGAGCTGCAGTCAATGGTTGCGAATGTGGGGTGTGGAGTCCCAGCCAGGATGGAGCACATAGTAGGTGCTTATCAAATGCACTGTGTGTGGTCCTCTCTGCTTCAGTGTCCTCAGCTCGAGGAAAGGGATGACCACATCCGTGGAGTGGGGACCAGGTGAGATAACTCAGGGAAGGCCCCTAGAAAGTGCTCAGTTAACAGGGTTTGCAGCAGCAGCAGCAGCAGCGCAGGAAGGGGACTGCGGGAGTGGACACTGGGCTGGCGTCTGTCCTGTGCTTCCACATCCAAGAGGAGATTCCAAATGGGACTGATCAGCCCGCGTGTGACAGGCCGGAGCAGTAGGACAGCCCCAGAGCCCCTCCATCAATGAAGGATGTGGATTGGTGGATAAATACTCCTGCCCCTCGGAGGTGACCCTGACCCTGACATGCGCCCCGCACCGCCTCTCAGCGCACCCTGCTGCACCTGTTTCAGCTCCCCTCCTTTTCCTGTCTCCCCCTCCCCCTTTCCTGCTGTGTTTCTGGGGGAGAGGGGCTGGTCCTTTGCAAATAAACAACCTGCACCCAAATCCTTGTCTTGGGCTTCACTTTGACGGGAACCCCCCAAACAAATGATAACGATGCCAGAGGGAGAAACAGCGCCCTCAGCTCTGCATCCCCGAGGAGGAGTGAGGGCCACGCAACCCCGCCCTCCCCTCTGCGTGTCAGGCTGGCCTCGGAAGCAATGCTTGAGATAAACAGCAGGACAAGGCTGCAGAAAAGAAGAAAGTGAGGCCACATGTCCTGGGAGGGATTATTGTATTTCCGCCGTGAGATACGGATCTGAAAGCGCGCCGATTCTGTAGCCTGTGCACGGGGCTCAGCCACACTCTCCAGCTCTGTTAATCCTGCTCGTCCTCGTCTGTCACTTAGGGCTCCGTTCTCTTCAGCCCCAACCCTGGGGCAGAGAAACTGGAGTGGGTCCAGCCTCGCCAGCCATGGTCATGAGACAAAGAGCACGGTCCACGCGGGTCAGGCCCTGCTCCAGGCTCAGCCTTGCCACTGGCCCCCTGCCCAGCCTGGAGCAGGTCACTCCTGCCCTGAGCTTGAACTTTCCTCCTCTAAAATGTGGAAGACAAGATGGCAGCCAAGCAAGAGGGTAAGAGCCGGGAGCTAGACTGTCAGACATGGAATCCCAGCTTGGCTGCTCGCTCGCTGTTCAGCTTTGAGCGAGTTCCTTAACCTCTCTGTGCCTTTCTTCATTTCCAAAATGAGGAAAATAGTAGCGTCTAAATCATGGCGTTTTTTAATGCAGGTTAAACACATTAATATTTATGAAGCGCTTAGAAAAATGCCCAGCGAACAGTAAGTACTACACAAATATTTGTTAAATAAACACCTATATTGCTAACTTCAAAGGGCTGTGGTGGTTTCAGCAGATGATAAATACATGAAAATCCTTCACACGTGGTAGAAATCCATGCAAATCTATTACAGTTATGAATTCTCTTTCAATCTCCATGTCACCAAAGTGGCTTTTCCCTCCGCGGGCTTCGTCATGCTGAACACAGAGAAGGGTCTTTGAGGTTTCCAGAACCAGGTCCGAAATACGGCACTGCCCCCACCAGGCCTGAGGGACTGCACAGCTCAGAGCCTCGGTTTCCCCATCGGGGATAAAAGGGCAACCATCTCTTGGGGTGAAGCAGGCACTAGGGGAAGACAGGAAAGAGGGGGCGCTGGCCCAGAGTTTGCCCTCAAGGAGCCCAGTTCTCTCCCCAGTTCCCCAAGGGGGTCCCTTAGCTTCTCTGGGGTGCCGGTCCTCACCTGTGATAGGAGCCCGAGGCACTGGTTCACCGGGCTGCCGGGGGCATCTGTGGGCAGATGCCCATGAGAGCTTGAAGCCCAGACCTGGGGAGACCATCTGCTCAGGGACGGCCCCTTTTTCCTCCTCCGGAAAATCCCCTCAATAGCAGGGAATCCCCTAATCCACCCGCCAGGCAGGGCCGAGGACTCCCTCGCCTCTGCGTGACCCACTGAGGCTCCCGCTGGAGGGCGTCTGTCTGGCTGGTGGGGGAGGCGGCCAGCCCACAGCTCTTACTCCGCGGTCCTGGAGTGGAGGACCGGACAGGGGTGCCTGGAATGTTCGGGACCTGCAGGTCGACCGGGAAGGTGCGGGCCAGGCGGGCCTTTGGGGGGGCGGGGCACCGAAAAGCACAAAGTCTATCTCTGGGCATCCTCCGTGCCCCCCTCCCCCGAAGTCCAGAGATGTTTGCCAAAAGGCCCCGGTTCCCACGTGCCTGGCCCGCTCCAGCTTAATGTGTTTGCCTAAATGCTTATGGCCCAGATAAGAGGTCTGGGAGATGGGCAGACAGCGCCTGTGAGTAATTCCCTCTTCCCCCAGGAGCCGAGCTGGCAGCAGAGAGACCCAGAGGAGAATCAGACCAGGAGGAAAGGGTAGCAAGAGGACTTCTGCTCCAGAAGCTTCTAAGGCCCTGTCACCAGGGGGCCAGAGCATCCTCCTAGCTCAAAGGGAGTTTGAGATGACAGCCCCACAACCACACCTCACAGGTGGGAACCCGAGGCCCAGAGAGGGTGGTGAATGCGGCAGGGCAACACAGCCGGAGGAGAATCAAGTCTCTAAACTGTCAGCACAGAAGTCACCTCCCCCCAGATAATGTGCAATGAAAATGCTACAGGGCAGAGTTAAGAGCAGCCACGGGTGGGATGGGAGATGATTTTCCATCCTTTCATTTACTCATTTGCTCATTTCTGCACGCATACACGAATGCATTCATTCACTCACTCATGACGTGTTCATTCATTCATTCATCATTCAGCTGAGAGACCAGCAGGTGCTCTCCTGGGTTCTGAAACATACATTATCTCCCACAAGTCTGTAGCTCCGTAAAGATATGGAGCTCTCACTACTCTATCCCCACAGCCTGGAGAATAGTATAAGCTTGATAATATAGGATTTATCACACTTAATTCTCATCTGCAAAGAAAAAAATTATTTTCCCTTTTTTTTTTTCTTTTAATTTTTCAGCTGCCCCCACCCCAGGCCAGGCATCCAATCTGAGCCAGAGCTGCGACCTACACCACAACTGCGGCAACGCTGGATCCTTAACCCGCTGTGCCGTGCTGGGGATCAAACCACGACCTCCACAGAGACAAGCCAGATCATTAACCCACTGTGCCACAGCGGGAACTCCAGGAAAAAATTCTTCCTCTCATTTTCCAGTTAGGAAACTGAGACTCTAAGAGGTAAGGTGACTGGCCCATGAGGTCGCTTTTTTTTGTTGTTTGTTTTTCTTGTCTTTTTGCCTTATCTAGGGCCGCACCTGCGGCATATGGAGGTTCCCAGGCTAGGGGTCTAACAGGAGCTGTAGCTGCCGGCCTTCGCCACAGCCACAGCAACACAGGATCCGAGCCACGTCACAGCTCACGGCAACGCCGGATCCTTAACCCACTGAGCAAGGCCAGGGATCGAACCCGCAACCTCATGGTTCCTAGTCAGATTCGTTAACCACTGCGCCATGACGGGAACTCCCCATGAGGTCGCTTTGAATTCATTCATCAAGAAATAAATATCAGTTGTGTACCCATGACGTGCTAGCAGTGAACAAGCAGACAAGGGCACCTGGGGCTTCCAGCCAAGGGAGGAATCAGCTGTGATTAAGCAGCGAATATGCTGACGATGGGTAATTATAAACTGAGGTGGGCATCGTGGTGGGGGGGGGGCTGTTATTCTGTCTTCTGCGATGTGGGGGTCCGAGCCTGTGTCATGGATGATTAGCTGGTAGAGGGGAGGTCTGAAGGTGAGATGGTGGCAGTTGTCTGATGCAGAAATTGGGAACTCAGAGAGGTGAAGTGACTTGCCCAGGGCCACACAGCAGGCGTGCGGTCAAGCTGGAGTTCAAGACCGGTCTCTCTGCAAACCCACTCTTGCTACCACATCAGAGAATTCAGAAAGACCGAAGATAGTGCGATCGGATGAGAAAGGATGTGCTGGTCAGTACAGGCCAAAGGCGGCCGGGGGCCCTGCTTCCCTCCCGACTGGGTGCCGAGGGGCAGAGGCCTGGCGTCACCCCCAGCCTCAGTGAATGGATGTTTTGAAGCCAAATCAAGCTTTCCCTTCCCCCCGCCCTCCTCCTCCTCCTTTGTGGAGACGCTAATTTTAGCCAGCCACAAAGTCAGCCTGAGCTTTTAAAAATGGACTGATTTATGCTTTTCCTTAATTGCTCCAAAAAAGCGCTTTGCATCTAGTGGGAAAGAGAATGAATATAACTCTATTTAGGTTGCAAATTTAAAGCCAAATTCTCACTGGTCTGGCAAGAAGAGAAGAATGCACTTAACCCCCCCGCTCAGTGGTCTCCCCAGCCGAGCCCTTCCTCCTCCGCTCAGAGCCTCTGTGTCTGCCTCGCCGGGTGGCGCAGACTCCACTTGGGGGGGCACAAAGCAGGGAGAACCAGGGGCCTCATCAGCCACTCAAGTGAGAACAGGGCATTTTTAAGGGCACTTTTTAAGGATGCACTGGGGAGATTTGCAAAATCCCCTTCCCCGGCGTCCCCAAGAGGTGGCCAGGGCCCAGAATCCACTGATGGAGCCAAAGTCTGCAACTGTTTCCCAGCTTCGGGAGGTAGCATGTCCCTGCGTCATCTCAGCCATCGTCTATCTGCGGCTGGGGCTGCCAAGACTCAGCCCAGGTTCAAATGTTGACCTTTCCAAAAGATCTCAAGGAATTCCCATTCAGTAGGAGTTCCCTTCGTGGCTCAGCAGTTAACGAACCCGACTAGGATCCATGAGGATGCACGTTCAATCCCTGGCCTCGCTCAGTGGGTTAGGGATCTGCCGGCGTTGTGAGCTGTGGTGTAGGTCACAGAGAAGGCTCGGATCCCACGTTGCTGTGGCTGTGGCGTAGGCCGGCGGCTGTAGCTCCGATTCGACCCCTAGCCTGGGAACTTCCATATGCTGTGGCTGTGCCCTAAAAAGCCAAAAGAAAAAAAATTCCATTCAGTAAACACTGAAACCTGCCATTTGCCACGTACCATGCTTAGTGATGGGAATCTAACAGCCAATGAGGCAGGAATGCCCGCAGGGCTGACGATAAATCTACGTGTTCCCCTAGTCGCAGAACAGTGGGGTTTGGCTCACTGTCATTTCATCCGTCTGCGCATCCTTCCATCATTCATCTACCCACCCATTCATCCATCCTCCACCTATCCTCCATCCATCCATCCGTCCTCCATCCATCCTCCATTCATACGTCTAATCATCCATCCACCCATCAATACAAATATTTAATAAGTACACACTGTGTGCCCAGCACAGTGCTAGGTACTAGGATTACAGCAATTAATAATACAGAGTAAATAAGAGAAACAGGGACACAGTCCTTATTAATTTCATGGAGTGGGCAAGGCAGGCGAGTAAACATGACCTCTGCGAGGCAGAGACGACATCTGGCTCAAACTCACACACATACACACACCCTGGCCCCGCCACGTAAATGGAATTGTCTCTGAAGGCAACTGCCACCCTCACCCTGTGGATGACATTTCCCAGATGCCTCTCTGTTTTCTCTTCCCTCTTTCCCTGGCTGGAAAGGAGGCCTATGGAGCCCCAAGGGATGGCAGAGTCAGAAGATGTGAGAAGCCTGGGTCCCTGAGTCTCCACGTGGAAGAAAGGCAGCCCCCTAAAAAGATAGCTACAATGTAAGTTAAAAATAAACTTTGATGGTTAACGAATCTGACTAGGAACCATGAGGTTGCAGGTTCGATCCTTGGCCTCGCTCAGTGGGTTGAGGATCTGGCGTTGCTGTAAGCTGTGGTGTGGGTTGCAGACGCGGCTCAGATCCTGTGTTGCTGTGGCTGTGGCGAAGGCTTGAGGCTACAGCTCCTGTTAGACCCCTAGCCTGGGAATCTCCATATGTCGCGGGTTGCGGCCTTTGATAAGGCAAAAAGACAAAACAAAGCAAAACAAAACAAAAAAATATTTGACTGGGGATTCCTGCTGTAGCTCAGCAGTAACGAACCGACCAGTAAACAGGAGGACGGGTTTGATCCCTGGCCCTGCTCAGTAGGTTAAGGATCCAGCATTGTTGCTGTGAGCTGTGGCCTAGGTTGCAGACGCGGCTTGGATCTGGCATCACTGTGGCTGTGGTCTAAGTCTGCAGCTATAGCTCTAATTCCACCCCTAACCAGGGAACTTCCATATGCCGTGGGTGTGGCCCTAAAAAGAAAAAAAAATCTTTTATTGAGCACGTGCCAGTGAAATGTGGAGGTTTGTTTGTTACAGCAGCATTACCGGACCTAATACAATTAATTATACAAGACACCCTTCAGTAAGTGAATGAAGAGATAAAAACGTGTCATTTGACTCATAACTGTATGTGGTAGCTAACTGTCACCACCCTTTATGGATGCAAAACCTGAGGCTCAGAGAGGTGAAGTAACTTGCCCAAAGTCACACAGCTGGTAGGTGGTAAGCCAGGCTTTGAACCTGACCTCCACATCCATTCACTTTAGATGACAATGTGCTCCTAGTTGGGGGTACAGACAGGAAGCACAGCGTGGAACAGGAAGTGTGACATCTTCATCCGCCTCTGGGTGCAGAAGTTGGGGTGGGGCTCTTATCCCTGGGCCACCACCGTGATTTCTGTTACCAAGACACATGGGGAAGAAAAACCAAAATTCTGCCCTTGGCGCTCCCCTCCCTAAGCCAGACAAGAGGCCCTTTCCCTGGGCCCTCGCTGTCTTTCTGGAGGCGCTTTTCTCAGGGCAGAAGAGGAGCCCCTTTTCCTCCTCCCAGGACGGGAGGGAACAAGACATCAAGACACTGGGTTTCCACTCCTGAGAGGCAGCCAGTTTCCTTCTGAGGCCTGGCCGGGGCCTCGGCAGCCCAGGGAGACCTCCTGGACGTCTCCGTCGGCCGTTCCAAGGCCGCCAGAGCTGACGGGGCTTCAGGTCGCCCCGTCCAGGCTGTCAGAGCCAGAATCCGGGCTGACTCAGCCACTGGCACAAAGACTGGCTGACAAAGGGCAGCCAGACAGGGACAGGTGCCCAGAGGTGGTGGTGGCAGAAAGCCCCATGGAAACCCCACAGACGGCCCGCTGCCCCCTCCCCCCAAAGGCCTGGAGTCAAGATACTGCTCAGCTGACGTTTTTTTCTCCATGACTGTCTGGCTGTCAGACAAGGAGATGGTGGTGCTGGGACAGGAAGGGTGCTGAGCTTTTTCTTTTTCTTTCTTTCTTTCTTGGCCGCCTCATGACCTATGGAGTTCAGATCATTGCTGCTGCTGTGACCCACACCCGAATGCCAGATCCTTTAACCCACTCTGCTGGGTCAGGAACCGAACCTGCATCCTGGTGCTGCAGAGACACCACCAATCCTGTTGTGCCACAGTGAGAACGCAGGAAGGGTGCCGAGCTTTTGAGGCCAGACCAGCCTGGGTGTGAATCCAGGCTCTGACACTTCCCGGCTCTGTAACCTTGAGCAAGTCACTAAGCCTCTCTAAGCCCCTCAGTTTACCTATCTGTGAAATGGAGCTAATGGTGCTTGTGTCATAGGAGCCACCGAGGAATAAATGGCATAGCAGGCAACTGATAATTTAAGAAGGGAGAGACAGAATCTGCGAATGATCTAGACAGAAGGACCCTCAAAGACCTGGTAGGGGAACGAGGCCCAGAGGCTGGCTGACTCACTGACCTGGGGTGGAACACAGAGGTGGGTGCTTATGATTTACCCTGACTGCTTTGGTTTCCCCCCCTTTTCTCTGCCTCCCAGTCTCTGTTCCACAGGAACTTCTTATCCTGGTGTGGAGAGTGGAACTGAGGAAGGGGAGGCGGGGGAAGAAGAGGGTGACCCGTCTCTGAGCCCCTGGTCATAGTCTGAGGCTGGATCTCGAGGCTCTGCCCTTGGCTTCTGCCTGGGGTGGTCCATGCTTTTGCGGGTCAGAGATGGCACCAGATGCCAGTGCAGCTCCCCTCCAGGCCTGGGGACCAAGCGTCCTTTGCCATGGCTGTTGGGAGGACTAAAGGCCACTCAGGGGCACCTGCCACGGGGGACGCTGGTCCTGATCACCATCCCGCGCTGTCCGCCCCCCCACCCCTCACCCCTCCCTTCTGCCCACCGTCCCATGTCTCAGCCTCTGAGCCTTCACCATGGGCGGGGTAGGGCCGAACGGAGATCCCAAAGGGGACCAGGGCCAGCGTCAGAACCCCAGCCCAGGCCAGCCATTGAACCAATGTCCAACTCAGAGCCCTCCATTCACAGGTGCACAGTAGGACCAAGACTATGGTGGAGACCCTTGGGAAGACTGGAGGAGCTCCCCGCTGCTGACCCCGTACCCTTTTCCCACGTGTCACCCCTCTTTCATCTCCCATTCCCCCCGCCTTTTCCCAGCGGGGGTGGGGGGCGTCAAAGTTCTCCATCCCGGCGCCCTCCAAGGTGGTCCAAGCCCCTGTGGCTTTCTCTCCCTCCTCCTGACCCAGGCTCCGCAGGTGAGGAATTCTCGCTCCGCCTAACACCATACCGCTAATAAGATTAAAACGTACCTCCTTCTCCCAGCATCGATTCACTGATTTACTGTTGCTTCTCAGCTGCTACAAAACGGATGCGCGGGCTGCCACCTTAATCTCCATCCATCTCCTCGCTGCCAGAGAAGAACTGCTAATTAATACCTTTCTGCCTCCCGATGCCTGCCAGGTTTGAGGGCCATCGGTATGCTGTGGGCTCCCTGCCACCTGGCCGTTCACCTCCCACTTGTTTGGGGCTCCAGCCCCAGGTCAGAGGCACCCGGGGGCATTCAAGGTGGGACAGGAGGTGGGCTTTTGCCCTCTCCGCATCCTCCCTCTGCACACACAGCAAGTGAGCAAAGGGTGGCGCTAATGCAGAAAGGATGGAGTCAGAACGCGGTTCAAATCCCAACTCCTGATCAGACCAGCCTGGCGATTTTCCACCTCTGAGTCTCAGGCTCCTTGTCTGCAAAATGAAGACAGCCCCACGACCCACTCAAGGGATCTGCAAGAATTAAAGAGCAGGGCAAGAACGTACCTAGCACAGTCCCTAGCATCCTCCTTCTTTGGGGCCTTTACTGCAGGCCCAGAAGGCATGCCATCGCCACAGGCCACCTGAGCTTGCGGCACTGGTGTCAGGGAAGAGCAGGTGACCACGTCCAGTGCTGGAGCAGGGTCCGGGGGAGACCCCATCAGAAGACACAGACATGCAGCCAACACCAACGCAGGAGCTCAACCAGACTTTCCCTGTTCTTTTTTTTCCTCCCTTTTCAGTCAAAAGGCACCTCTTCCAGGAAGCCTTCCTGGACCACGCAATCTAGAGAAAATGCTCTGCCCCTAAGCCAAGCCCCTGGCTATCGAATGACCCTGTATTCTGCTCAGTTTGGCCCCATCCAGAGCTAGGCTATTTATCTATTTGTTTATTTCTGCCTCAGCCATCAGAATGTCAGTCCCGGAGCTTCTGTTGTGTCTCAACAGGTTAAGAACCCAACATAGTGTCCATGAGGATGTGGGTTTGATCTCTGTCCTTGCTCAGTGAGTTAAGGATCTGGGGTTGCCGTGAGCTGTGGCGTGGGTTTCAGATGCGGCTCGGATGCTGTGTTGCTGTGGCTGTAGCAGAGGCTGGCAGCCACAGCTCACAGTTGGCCCCTACCCTGGAAACTTCCATATGCCCTGGGTGCAGCCCTAAAAAGAAACAACAGGATGTCAGTCACATGAAGCCAACACTCTTGACCTTGGCCTCATGGGACTGACATCTATTCAGCATCATCTCCCCAGGTACACAGTAGATGAGTAAGTATTTGATAGATCAGTAATGCGTTCGCCACTGGTCTTAGCTAATAATAAAGATGACAATAAGTAAGCTTATCACCTCCCTCTCCCCTCAAAAGAAGACCCAATTAAATGCCCTCTCCCCTTTCCTCTGTGTATTTAAAGTCTACCAGGCGTCCAATGAGAAACCGAGGCTCAGAGCAGTTACAAGCCTTGGCAGGAGGGAAGCGGGGAGCTGCTTCTCCACCAGAAATATCTGGATGCCGGGGTTTTCCTCCTGGCTCCAAGACTCAAAGGGAAGCCAGCTGAGAGCAAGGCTTTCCCTCTGCTCGCTGGCGGCTCTGACGGGACCAGCCCGGGAAGGGACGTCAGCCTGATGGTGGGTCTGCTCCGGCACGTGGGGAGAGTCAAGGGTGCAGAGTAGGTGCCTCCAACTTTGGACTTGCCCCTCTGCCTCCAAGGGCAGCTACAGGACTGGAGGGCGGTAGGGATGTGTGAACCCCACAGAATTATCATTCTGAATCCCCAAGTCTGCCTTCACCTATAGGATTCCCCTCCTGGGTGAGGGAGGGGGTGGGGAGGGCAGTTGTCCGCCTCCCTGGCCGTGAGAGGTGGTGGGGGGTGGGGAGGGAGACGAAACCCCGGGATCAGGCCTGGCAGATGTGCCAGCAGAAGCTGGCATGGGCGCTTTTAATAAAACATAACGAAGCGTGGGATCATAAAATATTTCGTCTAATTCCAGGCTCCCATGGGGGTGGGGCAGACCGGTTGGGCTGGCGGAGGAGAAAGGTTTATGGGAGCTTCCCCGAGGCTGGCTGAGGGTCAGCAAAGGCACAAGTTGGGGGCAGGAGACCCCCAGTCCCCCATCTAGGATGGGGGGGGTGCAGCGCTTTCTTACAGGGCTCCCGTCCAGCCTGGAAAGAGGCAAAAATCAAAGGTTTTCCTCCCGGAAATGACCCCCTCCTGCTGGGGGCCTGGTACAGGTCACGGGTCCCTCTGGGCCCCCGTTGCCCCACGTGCAGTGAAACGAGGGTTGAACCTCAACGGAAAAACTAGAAGCTCCTCTAGCCCTGATGAGTGCTCTCGTCCTCCACATCATCCAGTTCGTTTTCAAATCCGTTCATTCAAAGTAAAGCTTAAGTAGAAACCAGTCTGTAAAAGAGGCAAAGTGGAGCTCCTGACTCAATTAGGGGACGAGGGCGCCCCCCTCCACGATGACCTTGACTCACAACATGCTGGCTGCCGAAGGTGTTGCAGGGGTACCTCCATGGGAGACTGGAGTTCCAAGGAGCACAGTTAGAAAGCCATGGGTCTGCCCAATCCTGCCTGAATTCCCCCACCCTCCAAGACCCAGCTCACATCAGGGGGGCTCCCTGGAGATCTCCTTGACGGTGCCCCTCTCGCTACCAAAGGTATCCCTGCTCTCGCCATCCTAATACTTCTTGCAGCTTCTTGATTATGCTTCTACTTCCCCAGGGCCGCCCAGGGTCCGAGACATAGCAGATGCTCCATACTAGGGCCCCTCCCTGACCCCCTCATCCCGTTCACACTTGGCCATCACACTCACTACACGCTGTTCTTCTCTGTAGCAGTTATCACTTCCTGTGGTTATATATTCACGTAGGTACTACCTGTCTGGTCATACACTGTGGAAGGTAAGTTCCAGGAGGCCAGGCTTTATCTTTTTCAGTTTAACACAGTATCTCCATTGCCTGGCACACTACCTGTGTCCGATTTGCCAGATGGATGGATGGATGGATAGATGGATGGATGGATGGATAGATGGATGGATGATCACAAGAAGGAAGGAAGGAATTCTCGCTTTCTTCCCTGAATGAATATGATTCTGTGAAGCCTAATAAGCTCACCTGAAGTTCACAACATCTTTGGTATGCATCTGACAAAGCTATAAGCTCTGGAAAGGCCACTCTCTCCTTCCACCAGATCCCACAGTATCTACATGGGCTTTTAACAGTTCCATAAACACTGATGTTCTCTGTGCCAGAATCATGCCAGGTACGGGGGGGCATGGAGATCAGTCTCCAATGGTATCAAATGGTGCTGTGAACATAGTAGGTGCACAGAAAATATCTGTTGGGCAAATGAAGCGATGTCTAAGGTGAGACATAAATGATGTGCAGGACTTAGTCCAAAGAAAGAGGTGGCTTCCAGCAGAGGGAACAGCAGGAGCAAAGGCCCTGGGGCAGCTACAGGCACCCAGGCTTTAGTGCCAAGGTCCTGTATGGCAAGAGCCTCATGACCTCCCAGTGGTTCCCCAAAGGTGGCACCTGGTGCCCTCCCCAGAACTCTGTGCACAGGAGGTCCCCTCTGAGATCGTGCTTTCTGGGGGCCGAGAGGGAGGGGAGATGACTGCAGCCCCTCCCACTGCCCCGAACGCATCTCCCTGGTCACCTCCCCACCCACCAAACCCCACACTCATCTGCTCAGACCCACACGCTGCACTAAATATAACCACTGCAAATGCCTCTTCTGTCTTCTTTCTGAGGGAAAATAACATTAAGTAAAGCCCTTTAAATTTTAAAGAGCAAGGTTGTGTGCTCTCTGCAGGAAGCTTTTAGCAGCACGCTGGAAAGAAGTAATAATAAGAAGGAGGCCAGACAACAAAGCAGAGCCGAGCTGCCACCCAGTGACTGCCCAGGCAGCAGGGCAGGCCTGCGGCCTTCCGCCCTGACCCGGCCGTGGGGCCCAGGGCCAGCCCCGCCTGCTGCTGGAGCTCCTGAGCCTGGAAGAGTCACGTAGAATCAAGACGAGGGGTCCACAGAGCCCCAGAATCATAAAAGGTCAAGTCACAAGGGATCCCTGGCAGAGAAGGAAGAAGGCAAAGAGGACAGAAAGCTGTTAAAACGTGAGATCTCCCGGATTCAAAGCTCAGTACCACCTCTTATCAGCTGTGCAAGCTTGGACAAGTGGCTTAACCTCTCTGATGATATGGGACTTCCTCCAACATGCCCCCTCTTCTGCAGCCCCATAAGGACTGGGTAGCTGGTTCAGTTTTAGAATTTTCACTAGTATTCCGTAATTTCTATGTTTGCCTGCCTATCTGCCCCAGGAGACTGGGGACTCCCTGAGGACAGGCTCGGGGGTCTCTTTTATATCTTAGTGCCAGTCCTAGCACAGAGCCCAGTAAATGGCTCAGCAAACGGCTGAATGGAACTGAAGTGAGGACAAGTCTATGCTCCAAGGAAAGGAGTGGCTACTGGCATGTCCTTGTCACTCACGCAGCTGTTCTTTAACAGCACCCCCCTGAGGCAGGATCCTTCATACCAAAGGCGGGAATCTGGGGGCATCGAAGATGCCTCTTTTTTTTGGCCACACTCATGCATGCAGAAGTTCCCGGGCCAGGGCTCGAATGCATGCCACAGCAGTGACAATGCCAGATCCTTAACCCACTGAGCCACCGGGGAACTCAAATATGTCTTTTTTTTTTTTTTGGTATTTTTGCCTTTTGTAGGTGAAAAGTTCCCAGGCTAGGAGTCTAATCGGAGCTGTAGCCACCAGCCTACACCACAGTCACAGCAATGCAGGATCCGAGCCGCGTCTGCAACCAACACCTCAGCTCACGGCAACACTGGATCCTTAACCCACTGAGTGAGGCCAGGGATCAAACCCACAACCTCATGGTTCCTAGTCGGATTCATTAACCACCGAGCCATGACGGGAACTCCTCAAATATGTCTTAAAGGAAGGATTTTGGACCTAGAGGGGACTCTCCTTTCCAATCCTATTACCCATCGAAGAGTCTTAGAACTGGGTCATCCAGACTCACTCCTCTGTTTGATGGACCTAAGGCTCAGAGGAGGGGGGAGGGTAAATGAGTGATGGTACAGGCTGATGCAGAAGTTGAAATCAGATCCTGGGGCTTATAAGTGGAGGCTGAGATCCTTTCCACCAAGCCAGTGTTTCCCATTGTCGCTGGCAGGAGGAGGCCAAGAGGTACAGAAAAACTTTTTAAAAAATTCAAATAGTCACACGTTTATTTTAACATGAATTGAGGAAAAAAATATGCTCAGTATAATAAGCCTATACAATTCCTTTGTACAAGTGAAAAAAAGGGGAAATCGGTTTAAATTTGATTTTGAGAAAATCATGATGTAAGAAATAATCCAGGTGGGAGTTCCCATTGCGGCTCAGCGGCAACAAACCCAACTAGTATCCATGAGGATGCGGGTTTGATCCCTGGCCTCAATCAGTGGGTTAAGAATCTGGTGTTGCCGTGAGCTGCAATGTAGGCCACAGAAACGGCTCAGATTCTGCATTGCCATGGTTGCAGTATAGGCCAGCCACTGCAGCTCCAATTTGACCCTTAGTCTGGAAACCTTTTTATGCCACAGGTGCAGACCGAAAAAAAAAGAAAATGTTAGATGTAGATAAAGTCAAGGAAGAGATGGCCATCTCTGGAGTGTGCCCAGGGGGCGGTTCACAGCTGGTGACCAGAAGGCAGAGTTCCACCCCCCCAGCACATGAGCATTGCAGGGGACCAGAGCTCCCTCTGAGACCCAGGTCAGGCTGAGGATGCAGAGGTGGCCCCCAC
The DNA here is from genome assembly GCA_004024745.2 of Catagonus wagneri. Taxonomy (NCBI): domain Eukaryota; kingdom Metazoa; phylum Chordata; class Mammalia; order Artiodactyla; family Tayassuidae; genus Catagonus; species Catagonus wagneri. The sequence continues at coordinate 8,142,245 of PVHT021183551.1, read as the reverse complement.
GAGCTCACAGGAGGGAGACCCAGCCTGTAGGACGTGGCCCCATATTCAGCCGGAAATGAGTCTCATCTAAGTTCATGTGACAAGTCGGAGAGATGGAAAGGGGGCCGAACAAGGGAATGTCACCTCAGCTAACTTGGAAATTAAGACCCAAGGGGGTTGTGGGTGGAATTTTTCTCCTAAGAAATATTGATCCCCAGTGAAAATTTGATCCCCACCCCCAACGGTCACGCTGCCACCAAGTCACATGCAGGGCTGAGACCGATGTGCACGGGGACAGGGCAAATAGCAGGGCTGGTGGAACCTGGCGGTGTCGACAGATGGCACGTGGGCCAGGGGCAGGGGGCACTCTGTCTTGCCTGGAGCACTTCAGAGAATAAGCCAGGGAGGAAACTGCTGCGGGTTTTTGTCACGGCCATTTCAGCCAAGTACCGAATGTATAAGCGTCTCGAATTTCAAGTGGCAAAATTAGTCCTCATCAAAGTCAATCTGAACAGTCAAGGTAGAAAAAAGGTCTGGACAAAGGAATAGAGGAGCATGAGGAAAGTCCCCTCAGCCAACTGAGAAGCTGGGGGCCAAGGGGGCTGTTGATGGACGTTTTCCCAAGAAATTGTTACTCCACTTAGAAGCCAGGCATCCCCCAAGCCCCAGCTACCCGTGGAGAAAGCCCCTCTAAATGTGGAAGCGGCTTTCAGGTGAAGGATAAAGGTCTAGTGGTCCAAAAGGCTAACTTACGCATAGGTAACCCTTCTCCCCGCCGCCTGCGAGGGCGGAAGCAGCCTCCAGCAAGAATGGCTGAGACTTGAAGAGCACTTGCTTTTCCCCCTGGAAGGAAGGAGCTTTGAGCTCGTTCATGACAGATATGGACCAAGCTGTGATGGGAAGGGCCAGTGGGAAACGAGGAGGAAAACAGACCACGGAACAAGGCACTAGTGTGTCCTGGCGTGGAGTAATCAGTCAGCGAGATGGACCAGGGGGCAGGGAGGTGCAGGGACATGGAAGAGCCTAGAGCAGAGGTGACGCATCACAAAGGTCAATACCAGCAAGAAGGGTGCAGGTGTTTCTTCTGTGCAAACCGCAACATCCTCCCCAAGTTCTCAGCCCCTTCAAATTCATGTGCCCTGAAATGCCGGTTCCAACTTCCTAAAGCCCCCATAGTCATATGCCACATTTTGGCTCAGAAATATCTAGTATCCAGCACTGGATGGCGCATAAGGAAAGATATTTTATAATTGCAATTGTTACTAATAATACGTATCAACAACACTTCAGGTTATGTAGCACAAACCCATTTTCTAAATGGAGAGACTGAGGCTTAGTAGGATGGCACCAGATCTCTGCTGTCTGTTCCCCAGCTCACTCTCTTTCATTCTCCACCTGTTCTGTGCCTGGGAGCCCGATTGCATGGGTTTCCAACTAGGTCTGGTTGATGGGAAGCACCAACAAGAGACTCAAAGGCAGGAGGAGGAGGAAATTGGGGGCATTTCTTCCTCCAGCTCCCTGTTGGGTCACTAAGAGTTGGCTGCAGACCTCTACCCACGGCCATAGTCTGCCAGGCAGCCCTTTCCAGCCTATGGGTCGTGGCAACTCCCTGCTGTTCCTGGTCCCTCCTTACACCCTAAAGCCAGTAGTCTCTTTAAGAAGCCCTCCATGGACCCCCAAGGTTGAATTTGGTGTTTTCTACTGGAACTGGGCTGATATGGAGGGAAATAACTTGTCCCCAAATCGTGGAGCTTGCAAACAGCAGCACTGAAACCCCAGCCCTACTCTGTCTGCCTCCAAAGCCCCACGTTGTTCCATCTGAACTACGGTTTCTCAACTGCAGACGTCCACACCCGCACCTTCACAGCTTGGCCACATCTGCGTGCCACCTGCTCCACTAGGCACTTAACATTTTTCTTTAAACTTGACTCATTTTTTTTAACTTAAGCCTTTTTTTTTTAAGAGAGAAAATTTAATTCATTGCCCCAAATGGCAAACCAGTCTCACTTGCCTTAAACAGAGGGTGACTGGAGGAGAATTATAATGAAAATAAAACACGGTTATTAAAACTTTTGCCCCCTCTGGCTCCCTGCAGGCGCTGCCCTGCACCTGTTTCTGTTAGAAAGAGGGATTAACAAGCAAGAGGGCGTTAAAGACGCGAGGGCATCTGCCCGAGGCTTTCTCCTTAGCACAATTAGGAGGACAGGATGAGAAAGGACCAGGGGACACCCTCCCTCTCTGGGAGCCCTTGTTATTTATCACCAGCGGGAAGGCCCCACCTAAAGAGAAACATTGCCTTAGACCTGCGCTGTCCAATCATGCTTTTCACAGTGGTGGCAATGTCTTAACTACAATCTGCTCTGTCCAGCACGGGAGCCACCAGCCACGCATGGCTCCTGATCCCTTGAAAAGTGGCTGGTGTGGCTGAAGAACTGAATTCTGTTTGGATGTGCTTAAAGAAAAGCAGAGACCCCTTTCTGAGTTTTAATGTAAATCTCAATTTACAGCTGAGCAGTTGAACACAGCCCTGGACCGGAAGCCCCATGAGGGCCAGAACTCTCCTAATTCGTCTTCTGGATTTCTAAAACAGCACAGTGTTTGACTGCCAGGAGCATTCGATGAATATTCAAGGCACCAATGGATGATGAGTCAGTGAATGACGCGGAATAACTATACTGCTTCTTGCAATAAGAAATTGCTCGCTGCCTTCCCATGGTCCCGGGAACCACCGGCTCCTCCCCATGAAGTAACCCTATTTCTCCCCACGGGTTTGCCTGCCCCACTCCTTTCACCAGGCTCCTTGGTCCTTAGGGATCGGCCCTCCTCTGATGTCTCTTCCTTTCCAAGCAGAGCTCAGGCCCACTTCTCTGCCTCCTGACCAACAAAGAAGCCTTTGTGACGGGGCAGCTTTTACTGCCCCCACCTTACTGCCTCCGCCCCTGCCTGGGACATTAGGTGCCTGGTGACAATTAGCAATGGATCGCCCGCTTCTGTAGAACCAGGCACCTGGCCTTGGGTTATTACATGGCCTGAATACACACTTGACAAAAACCTGCGCACTCGGGCAATGAGTATCAGCTCTAGATGCTAGTGCCACCCACCCCCTGGCCGTGCGAGCCTCTGTCTGCATCCTGCCAGGGCATCCGAGGGCCCCGCGCTGCAGCCCTCCCCCCAGCCCAGCCCCGCAGGACGCCAGGGCAGCTGGTGATGGACGCCTTCCTTTGGGGCAGCAAGAGGGAGAGGGGAGGAAGAGATGGTGTCAGGGAGATAATGGAGGCGCCAAGAATTGGTGACAAACAACCCCTTCGGAGGAGGAGGAGTGCTGAGAGCCTCGGCAGAAAGAGAAACAAAAGGGCAAAGGGAACAGCTTGGCAAAGGAACAAAAAAACCCCCAGTGGCTCAGCTGTCTCTCTCCCTGGCGACTACCAAGCCGCTCCCGTGATTTGTAAGGCTAGGGGCTGCTTCCCCCTGGAGCGCCACCAAGACGCCCACCCAGGGCTGGGGGACTCTGATGCTCCCTCATGCAGGGCTCTTAGGTGCTGGGTCTGCCCGGGTGGAGGACCTGGGGGGACATGACCTGAGCCCACTCCCCGCAACATCACACATGGATGGCGTGGACACCAACAGAAGAGTCCTCTCTGGCCTCAGTCTTCTCAGCGTTAAATTGGTGGGGGGAGTTCCCACTGTAGCACAGTGGATTAATGATCCGGCTTGTCTCTGCAGCGTTGCAGGTTCAATCCCCAGTTTGACACAGTGGGTTAAGGATCCGATGTTGCTGCAGCTGTGGTGTAGTTCTCAATGCCGGGATTGATCCTTGGCCTGAGAACTTCCATATGCCACGAGTGTGGCCAAAAACGGGGAGAAAATGGAGTTCCCTTTGTGGCTCAGTGGTAGTAAACCCATCTAGTATCCATGAGCACATGAGTTCGATTCCTGGCCTCGCTTGGTGGGTTAAGGATCCAGCATTGCCATGAGCTGTGGTGTAGGCCCCATATGCGGCTCAGATCCCGCGTTGCTGTGGCTGTGTTGTAGGCTAGCAGCTGTAGCTCTGCTTGATCCCTAGCTGGGAACTTCCATACGCCATGGGCAAGGCCCTAAAATAAATAAATAAATAAATAAATAAATAAATAAGTAAGTAAAGACAAAAAAGGGGAAAAAGTAATAAGATGGGGGGAAGGAGATAGTGTCTATAATTTCCCCGTTCCATCCGGGCCACGATGCTCTGTAATTCCAAACCCAAGGACTCGTTTGGTGAGCCAGGTGGGAAAAACACCATGTGTCCGTCTTCCTGGGCATTGGGGCTTATAAACACTTCTTCCTCTTCAAACGCGGGGGTGTCTCAACATCATTATAACAGCAGCCACTTTTCACACACCTACGAGGTGCTGGGTTTCCCGCCTTAGACCCCTCGCACCATGTACTGTCCCCAGCCCAGGCGCCGCCACCCCATGGAACCACCATGATGAGCTGTGTGTTCAGAGGGAGAAATCAAGGTTGAAAGCATCCAAGTGGTTATCTGAGTTTACATGCTGGACAAGTGCTGGAGACGGGATCTGAACCCAGGCCAGACCCTGGAGCCTATGCCCCCAGAGGAATCTAGAAGCTTCTCCCCAGGAGAAGCTACCCCCATGGCTCTTGGTTCAGGCCCAGGCTGGAACAGCCTCATTCCAGACAGGGGCCTGGTTTTCCCTCCTTGCCAGGTCTGGACACTCTGGAAGAGGTGGGCAGGGTCCCAAGAGTGGCATTTCTGCCTTGAACTCATGTTCTCCTTGGGGCCCCCAGAGCTATCACTTATAACACGATGACGTTCCAAAGTGTCTCCAGCTCCAGGTGGCCCAGAAAAGCCAAATTAACCTTCCTAGAGCACTGCTCTGGGAATGTCAGTCCTCTCGAATCTTCAGCTGCCCCCCGCAGCCCCCAGGTTCAAGTCCAGACCCCTCGCCCCGGCACCCAGGCCTCTGCCAGTGGCTCCAACCTCATTCCTAGCTTCTCAGCGAGTACCTCATGCCCATGAAGGCCAGCTGCCTCCCAGCTTCCCAGCCTCCCAGCCTCACGCAGCCTGACAGGGTTCAGATTCCCTCCTCCAGGCCTTTGCGCACACGGGTTCCTGGCCTGGGATTCCTTTCTCACTTGTCAAGATGGCTTCAATCCATCAGGGCCGTCCCAGGCCATTCCAAGGATTTATTTCCAAGGATTTATTCTCAGTGCTTTTGTATTGGCCATTTATCATACAGGACCTTTTAGTGTTCTCAAATGAGCCCATGCCGAGTGGGGTGGTCAACAAGCCAAAACTCCTTAAGGGAGGTCTCTGTCGATCCAAAATGAGGCTGGGGCACCGGCTCAATTAACGGAGGTGACCGGATCCTGACTTGGCTCTGAAGTCATCCTCCAGGGGAGGGAGAAGAATGTGTAAACTCCTGAGCCTCTCAGAGAGACCCCATGAACAGCTGACCCCATCCTGGGGGGCAGGAAGAAGGGAGGGGTCAATGACCGAGGGCCAGTTGCATTCCAGGTACTTTCATGTATCACCTCATTTATTTCTACAAAATACTCTATTTTTGGAAGAGATATTTATCAGCTAGATAGTGACTTGCCCAGGTGGACCCTTCTAGGGTTAGGATTTGAAACCAGTTCAGATGGAAACCAAAGTATATTAACACCTGGTGGCTGTACCATAGAGACAGTGGTTGAGGAGGGGTGGGCATGACCAGTGGTACGCTGGTAAATGTTTAACAACCAGCCAGCTCTAGCTTGGGGGAGAACCCTGATCTGTCGTGTTTGCCCATTTCCCTGGTGTAAATATTCCCACCTTGGTCAATATCAAGCCACCAATAAGGTAAACTCAGAGTTGGGAAAAGATGTGTCAGTCGGTGCCTGAGTGTGAATCCAGCTCTGCCCTCACTAGCAGTGGGGTCTTAAGCAAATCACATGATCTCTCTAAACTTCATCTCTCATCTGAAAAATGGGGAGACATCTCACAAATGGGTGTTTCTGGGAGTACGTAAGATAACTGCGTGTAAACACGGCTGATGTGGGCTTGGCACTAATAGTTGTTCCTTCCTTTCTTCTCTCCTTCCTTCCTTCCTAAACCCACCCCCCACTCATCACTGAACAAGGACAGCCCCCCATTCCCCCCACAAAGGAGAACCCAGAGGGAACAGGAAGCCTTTTTTTCTTCCCACCACCTTCTACAGTTGGCTCATCCCCCCAATGCCAGCCGTGACACCAGTGTGAATGATGGTGGGCAGAGCTGGACAATGGACACATTCTTGCACCAGAAAGGACTTGCAGAGGTGATTGGAAACAGGACCCTGGCTCAGTGTCTGGACCAAACCTCAGGCTCAGGAGACATCATTCATTCATTCAACAAACACATTTTGAAGATCCACTCAGAGCCAGGCCGTGTGCCAGAGCCAGCGGTGCAGGGATGCCTGCCCTCAAGAGCTCTCTGATCAATAGGGAGACCAAGGCATGATCCAGCCCCAGGGGAGGGTTGCTTTAATAGCATCTTAAGTGCTGCCACCAGCACTCACAGGGGACACCTGAATCAGCAGGAGCGGGTGGGGTTGTGAAGGGTGAGAAGTGGGTGAACTGAGTCTTGGAGGGGAGACTTGAGTCTTTATGGGGAGTCAGGGGCCTTGGTGGCTAAGGGCAGATGTCTGCTCCCTGAGCCAAGAAAGGGCAGAAGTGGGGGAGGAAGTGGAGGACTTGAAGCTAAGGCCAGAAATCTCTGAGTAGGTCAAGTCTGTGGGGGTGGAAAGACTAAGCTCTGGTGTCCATGCAGTGTGACTATGGACAGACCAGAGTCCTCCCCCATAGACTGGGGATGTAACACCCATCTGGACAGAGGTGCAGGAGGAAAGAGGTCACATTAGCAAAGTGGCTACAACAGCACCCAGCTCACAGTGTAAGCTTTCTGGTCAACTGACTGGTCCATGAGTTCATGGGGAGCTGGTCTGTCTCATGCCAGACCACCAGGGATTGAATGAAACCACACGATGGGTTGGGGAGGGAAAAAGGCTTGAGCTTGCAGCCACCATATCCAGATTCCAGCCCAGTCACTTCCTACCACCATCTTTACATCTTCCTGAGTCTCAGTTTCCCTGGTCTGTTCAATGGGCACAAAAATAATCTCCTTCGTGTCTGACGTGAGGACTAAATGGAAAGATGGGAATGGAAGCTTCTTGTCAACACTCAGGCACCACCTGCAGGTAGAGAGTTAGGAGGTCTGGAGCCAGAGTCTCACCACTTTGATCACCTGAGCGTCTTCAAAACAGAATATAGTTCTAGAAGCAGAACTTCACCACCAGGAAGTTCTTTTGTGAATCCAACCTAAATTCCACACGCCATCAGCCTCTGCATACACTTTTCTGTAGAAAGCCACACACCCAACCCCCTCCCCCCACATATCCCACCACCAGGACGCACGTGTCTAAAGGCCAAAGATGCTTTAATCATCCAAACAACCAACCTTCATTGAACACCCACTATGTGTTTTGCGGGGAAGATGCACTAATGAGCAGAACTGAACAGGTTCCCTGCCTTCAGGAAGCTTCTACTCTATGAGGGTAAGGGATAGGAGGTTCACAGCGACAGTGGTTCCATCCCCACATTTCATGGAGAGACGACTTGGGTCTCGACTGCACTCAATATGTATGGAGGTGGGGGGCAAAGCCTTGAGCCTCCAGGGAAGGTCAGGGAGCAGGCATGAAAATCGGTCACCCCCAGGCAGCAGGCCATGAACCATCTTCCCGGAGTTACCGAGAATGGCTGATCAGCAACGCTAAGGCTTGTCATGCCCAGGGCGGGTATCAAGGAGAGTTCTTTTATTACCACCAGCAGCTCCAGACAACTCAAGCCAAGAACGTAACTAGTGGACCATCATGGGGACATTCATGGAACTCAAGAACAAGCTGAAGCTCCACGTGTCAGGAGAACCCACACTGCTTGGGCTGGAGCAGCTCTGGCGTAATCATGGTTGACACAGGTAACCGTCATCTGAGCCCACAGGACTGAGCTAAGAGCTTTGCATATCATGACCCGTTTCATTCTGTCAGCGCCCTGAGAGGAAGGTCCCATCGTTATTAGCCTCCGGAAATCAGAGAAGTACAGCGTCTTGGGGGCACCCACTGCAAGGGGGTCTTCCCAGTGGTTTTTAGTCTTCCTCTGCTAAATATTCAGATTCCAGGAACAGTGTGAGAGATGAGCTCTTCTTGAAGGTGTCTTGGCTGATTGTGCCACCTACCAAGATGGCGAGCGATTAGCAGGGTGGTAGACAGTAACCCGAAGCAAAGCTGATGTGTTTCCAGGAGAAGTAGGGATGGCTGGTGGGCAAGCCAAACACCAGACTCCTTTCCCAGGTCTGACAAGCTCCTTTCCTGCTCCTTGGGGCTGCTGCTCTGTACACCTCTAGCTCCACACATGTTGCATTTATTTGCCCCATCCATGGAATTTGGGCCAACAGGGCTTGGTGATCATGAGCTCCCTCTGCGACTGGATCCCACTGCAAGTGTAAAGGTGGGCTCCAGGATCTCACACCCCTGGTTCTGTCCCAGGAACTTCATCCTGAAGACAGCTACCTCTTAGGAAGTAATGTCATATGTTTTACCACCACTGTCGTTTATCATTTAAAAAGGGGGGCTCTGTGTCCTCTTGCAAATGGTAGAAGCTGCTGGATTCTTCCTTCCAGTGATGAAGAAATAAATCATTTCTCCTCTCCTGGGAGCAGCAGTGTCTTTGGATTGCTTCTGACCTGGGTTTGAAACTCCCCAACTTATGAAGATTCTGAACCTCATTCATTACATAAGAAAAGAAAGAAGGAGGGGGAGAGAGAGGGGAGGGGGAGGAAAGGGGGAGGGAGAGAGGGAGAGAGAAAGAAGGAAGGAAGGGAGAAAGATCCTAGACCTCTTGTTTTCATCTGCAAAACATGGCTGAGGATATGTCCTCATGGACTGTTGAAAGCATTTAATGCATAAAGAACATCAAAGAGGTGAGCGACAAATTGGAGTAATCAGTAATATGCATCATTCTTCTTTATCCCAGTCCTCAACTAGACTTTAGAAAGACAGCCTTGAACTGAGCTGGTCCCACCATGCAGTCCTGCCTCCAGCTCTTTGTTCACGTGGGTTTCCTTCCTGGCACATTTCTCGTCTTGGCCCTCAGCTTATTAATGTTCTCCCTTTGCTTCAGGGTCAAGTTCAAGTTCTCCCTCCTTTCTAAGCATTCCCTTATTACCCCCCAGCAATCATTCTTCCCCCAAGAACCTCCCGTGAGGGACATCAATCCACTTGGCGTCTAGCCAAGGTGGTACGCTTTGCAGGTGTCAACAAATTTCCAGGTAGATTGTTGTTCGTCTTTATGGGAACGTGGCTGACCTCTTGCCCCACTGAAATGAAGGTCACGGTCATAGGTCTTTCTCCTTTCAGATGTGTCCTGCCCACAGCAGACACCCATTCATTCTCTTGATGACAAGGGTTTTCAGCGACACCCTCCCTCCCATCATTGCAGATGAACATGCCAGATACATTTATCTCAGTGGCATTTGGGAAAGAGTAACACATCCAGGCAGGACACTGGACATACTGCAACCATCCATGTGGCTGGAGCAGAAGAAGTGACGAACGTCCCTTCTTACCAGGAGACAGCAGAGCACAGAGGGAAAGAGGCAGACAGCCCTGGGCCTGAATCTCTGCTTGCCACTTACTGGCTGGGTGGCCTTGGAAAAGCCACATAACCTCTCTGAGCCTCAGTTTCCTCATCCGCAAGATAATTTTAACTCTCAGGGTGATTGTAAGAATTAAACCAGATACAGAGAACAAAGCCAACGGCACGGGGCCACCATATATTGCAAGCTCATCAGGGCTGAAGATAGAAAGAATCCTGTCTTCTCTCTCACTGAAGAATCGATTTTCCACTAAGCTGTAAACACCACAAAGGCAGGGATCCCCTACTATATTTGGGGCCCTGTTCCCAATGCCCGGCATGGTGCCTGGCACAACAGTAAACTATAAACATGTGTTGAGTGCCTGAATAAATGAATTGCAAGTGGCCTGGAGATGAAGTAGAGGTGGGCTGGCTGGTAAGCCAGATTAGACACCTCCACGGATTCCAGGAAAACCAGTTAACAGAACTAACCAGCCTTCTCTTGGTTTGGTTCTTGGGCCTCCACCTTTGAAGTCACAACTGCTATAACCTAGAAATCCGAGCAAATCTCTTTTTTCCTTCACTTCCTCCCCTCCCCCAACTGCAGCAAGGTTCAGGCATGTGTGCAGGACAGAAGTTCTGAAAGGCTTGGGTAGGCCCGCCAATCAAAGGCAGCCCTTGCCCACATGCCCCGCCCAAGGAACGTGGGAAGGAAACAGAGAGCCTGGGACTGGACCCGGAGAGTGTTGGTACCATTATCACCAACAAATCTTAAAACTCTGGGGAAATCCTCAGTTTCCTTATCCGTGAAAAGAGGAGCTTAGATCCACCTTGCCGAGCATGCGGACTCTGCTGCAGCTAGCCTGCCCTGGACACACTGCAGCTGATCCATATAATCCTCGCGATGGGAAAAAAAGAAAACTCAGCTCTAACATTAAGAAAGGAGCAATCTTAGATTGTTTGAGACCTGTGCGGAAGGATCGTTCGATGCGCGGTCTCATCACCCGCATCGACCAGGGCAGCTGTCCTCATGCGCCTCCCACCTTGCCCAAGGCTTTAGGATTTCAGCGGGTGATAATCAGTTCCGACTCTAAAAGGGTTCTCCTGCTAAACATGAGAAGTTTCAGAAACAGTGAGGTAAGTGATCTCTCGGAGGAGGTCGCTTCCAGCTCTCACGTTCTCTGCACTTAAAGAGCAAAAACTAGTTCAACCTCTGAGGGGAAAACGCCAGTTTGCATCTTGGGTGGGGTTTACGGCTGGGGGTGTGGCCAGGCTGGGGGCGGGGTTAGCTAGGGGGAGCCCGGGCGGAGCAGCTGGCCCCCGAGCAGGGCCCTGAACTCCCAGGCCCGGGGCTGAGTACGAGCCCGCCCCGCGCCCCGGGCGTGGGGTGGAGATGGTGAGGGAGGCTAAATATATAAATTCTTCGCATCAACTGGCGCGCTCACAGCCCCCGCAGTCTCGGTGCTGCGGCTGCCTGGGCCCAGCGGAGTCAACCCCCGCATCCCACCCACCCGCTGACACGCGGCTGCCAAGAGAGAACGGGCGGGCGGGGCGGGCGGCGCGCCCTGACCCGGCCTGCCCACCGCTACCCTTCGCCGAGACTTTGCCAGGGCCGACAGAGGCAGGTCCGTGAACCACTCTGTTCCCCGCGCCCCAGGTCTCCGGTGCCCTCTCTCTCCCGAGCCACTGCGCAGGCACGAGTGCAGGACTGCTTTTCCTTCCAGAAGTGCCCAAGCCAGTTACAATGGCGCAAACACTGGTTTCTCTTCTTGGAGAGTCGGATATTGGCGCGTGGGGGCAGGGGTAGGAACTGCGAGTCCCGCCGGGGCTCTGTGCCGCGGGGCTGCTCTCTCCTCCCGATGCACAGATCTGCCTCTCCAAAGTTGAGCCCCTTTGCTCTACGACGCACAGGGGCAGAGCAGGCGAGAGCGCGCTGGCGGCGTCTCTCCCTGGTGGTGACCGCCATCGCCCCCCACTGGGCAGGGATGTTTCTGAATGCCTTGCCCAGGATGCTACCCTCCCCGTCCTCCGAGGCAGCCCCTGGCAGGTGGCCCGGCACAGCCAACTGCCAGGTGCGCGGCTCCCGGTCACATCCAGGAAGGGCGCCCTCCTCCGGCAAGCCGGCCAGTAGCATCTCGTGCAGACCCTGGTATTCCCGCCCCTTCACTGGCACTGGTTTGGAGTAGGGAAGGAAGGATCCCACCCTGGTGCAATCTCGTCTCCTCTGCCGGGAAGGGAGGGCTCCCGGCGGCCCAGGATCCGCTCCCGCGCCCCTGGCTCGGAAAGTTTCCAGTTTGCGATCGGGTTCGGCGCTCTTCCCTCACACTGAACGGAGGAGCTCAGAGGCCACGGTGGTCAGATGCTTTTATTCCCGGCGCGCGAATCCCCAGCCTCCCGCAAGCTGCAGAGCGAGGGGAGCGGAGGCGCCAGGACGCCGGGTTAGCTCTCCGCAGCCCGGCCTCCCAAAGAACACCGTTCCCGGGTTCTGGGGAGACCTGGCAGGGTGGGGTCCTGACCGAACGGGGGTTTCCCACCAAAGCCTTTCGCATAACTCCCCACCCTCACCCCTGCCGCGTCTCTTCCTTCTGCGCAATCCGGGGAAAGGGGTGCTCTCCTCCTGCCCCAGCCCCCAGGCCCCACCCCCGCTCCCCGCTTCCTGCAATGTCCAGGTGAGGGCTCCAAGTGCTTTTCAACAAAGCCCAGTGTCTTCTCCGTAGCTCTGGAGCCGGGACACCACCCCCCGCCCGATATAACCTTTCCCTCCAGAGGCATCAGAGGGAGGGAGCCCTCACTCCAAAGTTGGGGGGGGGGGATTTCTATCCACTTTGGAAAGTCTGATGCTCTAAGGGTAGGGGGACCGAGTACAGGGTTTAGGTTCCTTCTGGTTTACACCAACCCTTCCCCTTCTCTGCCAGCAGGACCACCATTCCAGCTCAAATGCTGCAGCTTCTCCCATCAGCAGACCAAGCACTCTTCAAGGACCTCGGGGCAGAAGGGGGTGGGATTATTTGGTGGGACACCCCTTCCTGGCAGGCACTCTCAGAACGTAGCTAGGCACCTTCCGGTAGGGCCAGGCACAGAGAACAGAGCTGACCCTCCGCCTCCATCACCCAGTTAGGCTAGGGGCTGAGACCTTGCTGCTCACGGTGGCTACTTTTTGACTCCCCGCACCCGCCTCCCCCTCCGCAGCAGAGTCAGGGTGCGACTCAGGCAGAGCTGGTTTTAGGCATCCAGCTTTGGCATTAGGCTTAGGCAGAAATCCCGGATGGGAACCCTCTAGCCTCTGCACCTACAGCTCTTCTCCAGTCCAGTCTCCCTCCCGCCGGGGCTCTTAGGGGATGTGTTGGCTCGCTACCCAAGCAGCGCTGGGTCGCCAGGTTGGGTTCAGGCATCACTTAAGACCCACCAGGCGGCGGTGCCCGGCAGGAGGCACTGAAGCTTCGGGGAAGCCTGGTTTCTGGTGCTGCGGAGCCACCAATCGCTCGCTCTGGGCACCCTATCCAGCTTCAACCTCCGTCCAGCGAGTTCAGCCCAGCCGGGACCAAGTCCACGCGGGACACACACACTGCTGCTCGCACCTCCCAGCCCCAAGACGCGTCCATGCCTTCCTCCACACTAGACCCACACTGCTTCAAGCTCCATCGCAGGCACACAGACTCCTGGCCCACGAAGCAACACAACCCCAGGGCGCCTGCACCTCCGCACATCCCAGAAACACACTCCTGCCCAAGTGTCACATTCCCACATCCTAAGCATACATCCCCGGTGCACCCCCCCCCCACACACAAATACAGTCATCCGCTGTCACATAGCCCTAAAGAGACCTGCACACTTGGGACACGCGTGCAACGCCACACCTCACATACTCACCCTTTAACAGGCTCACACATGCAATGACACAAGCTCACACAGTTCACACCTTCACCGAGAAGCAGGCACCCACTCACACCCCCCAACACTCTGGCTCACACTCTTTCACACACACACGCACACACACCTCTGTGTAACTGACATAGATACTCAAACAACCCTCCAGACACTCGCTGGCTCACACACCATCACATACACACATTTCCAAATGCACTCCCGCACCCTCTCCAACACAGCTCCTTCCCGGACACCCTCACGCAGACGCAACAAAGACACACGCTCAGACAGACAGGCACACATACACTCTCTCTCTCTCTCTCTCTCCAGAGGAGACCTCCTCCCCCGATCAGCTCCTCAGACCCCCATGCCAGGACTGCGGAGCGACCCCGGCTTGCGCCCCACCCCGGCGGCCCGCCCCCGCGTGGTCCCCTCCCGGGCTCCGGCCGGCGCCCGCGCACTCACCGCGCGCCAGGTCCAGGATCGCGGCGAGCAGCAGGCAGACGCAGCCGCGGAGGCTCGGGGCGGCTCGCATGGTGCCCGGGAGCTGGCAGCGGTGGCGGGGCGGTGGCGGAGGCGGCGGTGGCGGCGGCGGGGCCCCTCGCCATGGGCTCAGACGCGCTCCTGCCTCCGGCCGCCGGCCGAGACGGAGACGGGCAGCGCGGGGCGCCGCGGGGGCGCCCCCATGTCGCCGCGGCCGGGCCGCCCGGGCGCCGGGCTCGACTCAGCTCGGGCTCTGCGGGGCGCCAAGACCCTCGAGCTCCGGGCGTCCTCGGCACGCCGCAGCTCCCGGCTCCGCGGCTGCACGCGGTGCCCGCCGCGGCCCGGAGTCGAAGCGGCGGCAGCGCCGGAGTTTGGAGCCGAATCGCGCTCTCTCTGCCTCGCGCTCGCCTCTCCCGGCGGCGCGAGCGCCCCCCTCCCCGCGCCCTCCCCCGCCCCTCCCCTCTCCCCGCCCTCCCCTCGCCGCGCTCTCCGCTGTATTATACAGACTTTTCTTTAATCCTTTCTGGGCTGTTCGGTTCTCGTCTGCTAAGCCGATTTATTGCAGGGAGACGGAGAGCTCCCCACCGCCCGCCCCCCTTCCCTCCATCTCCTCCGGGTCTCCCATCCCCTCTCCTCTCCCCACAGCTTCCCCTCCTCACTCACAACTCGATTGCTCTGTCACCCTCCCCAGCTGACCGAACCCCCCTTCCCTCCAGACCAAGCCCCAGCTGATCCCGCTCCACCTTATCCCATTCCTGGGTCAAGTCTCCCCCACGCAGCCCCACGCGCAGACCCCTAGCCTGCGGGCGGGAGGATGCCAGCCGCCCCATTGAGAGCCAGGCCCTCGGTGGAGCTGAGAACAGGCAGGGTGTGGCCAGGAAGTACTGGCCTTGCCACCCATTAACGCCCTTATTGGGAAGGGTTAGGGGCATCAGCATTCTGGAACTTCCCAAATTATGGCTGCCCTCCCCCAGGCACTCATGGGAATGGGGTCCCTATTGTCCTTTCTTCCAAGAATAGCCACATTCTTGGATCCAGTCAGAAATGGGTAAGAAACTGGGTGATTCCTCCAGGCAGAGACCACAGTTTCACCTCTTTGGGTAGGCCTGATAACCTTTTCTCCCTAGGCCTGGGGAGCAAGGTTTGGGGAGAGTGCCGAATCTTAACCACTAGACCACCAGGGAATCTAGGAGCAAGGTTTGGGACTTGTATCTTATCGTTATATTTACATGCAGGCACGCGTGCACACACACACACACACACACGCACACGCACACACACAAACATGCACACACTCTAAGCTTTGAGCCTCAGGCCTGGCTGTGGGTCTTGAAGTCTCCTGGGAGGGGGGAGCTACTCTGGCCCCTGCCATGGGCTGGGGGTGAGATTAGATGAGGAAGGTCAGAGTATGGGCCTTCAATCCACAGATTTATCTAGAGAATTCCCAGCTTCTCTATCTCTGCCGGGTTGCTACATAAGGTTGCCGCTCGGTTTACCTAGATGGGCAATGGGTACAAGGCCAGTTCCACCTCCAGCAGCCCTTTAAACGGGTGTAGGGAGTGGAGTGGCAGTGGGTAGCTGCTGGGCTGTCTCTTGGCCAGCCTCTGGCAGAGATGGCCCCTGGCAGGGAGTCTGGTCCCTCCCTCTGCCCCCTCTAAGCTTCCCCACATCACTTTCCAAGGCTGCCAGGCTGCAGCTTATGCCCGCCCACCCCGGGGAAGGAGCGATTTGCATTTATGAAGATCTGAAAGCATACATTCACCTGACAGGCTTTAGAATGATCCTCTCAGTAAAATAATAATAATGATCGTAATAAACCCTTATAAATAGGTGTTTGATTACAGTTTGTCCCTACGCGGTTATTTTTTTTTTTTTTTTTTGAATCAGACTAATTGGCTGCCAGGCTGATTGGACTGGATGTGGCTGGAACACCGGTGTCTTAGGCCCTTTCTTCTCCCCTTGCCTGACTGTTCTCTGCTCCCTCCCACCCCCTCTCACCCAGGTTCCCTCCCTTCTTCAAGTTGCCAAGAGTCAGCTTGAGGTCACCTCTCCCCCACATCTTCGTATTGGGTTGACCAGCCCTGCCATGGGGCACAGTCTTTGACCGCCTCTTCTCTGCCCCTCCCCCTTCCCACCTCTGGCCCAGCCAACAAAAAGGCCAAATCCATTGCAGGTGCTAAGTCCTCTGTGGAAGGGCCTTCTAGGGTGGGAAGCAGCACCCAGCCGGGACGACCCTCTCGTGGGTCTGAGTTCCTCGGGAAAATGCCAGGCGGCACTCTGTGGGCGTCCCGGCACCGGAGGCCCCGCTGCGTGCGAATCAGAGCGAAGCCGGGTGGGTGGACGGGCAGGGCAGCAGTTCGCCAGGTGAAAGCTTGCACAGGTGAGCTGCACCAACTGCGGCCCCACTGTTCCCCAAGGAGAGCCAGAGATAAGGTGGGATTCCAGAATTCTCCGTGGTGACACTTCCTCCCGGCCCTGGTCCATACTGGCTGGGAAGGAGACCCCCTTCAGGGGGAAGGGGGCTAGACAGTCAGTTGCCACCATTATGCCAGCTGTGAAGGACCACTGGTGAGAGGCTATCAAGGAGGAAAGCAGGTGCAGAGACTCAGAGGGTCCATGCAGAAATAGTGGTATTACCAGGAACAGTTACCATATGGTAGTAAACACGTGCTTCACAGCCGAACCTGATATCCAGGAGATTGCTTTCTAGGGCCATGGATTGAGCTGGGGAGGAGGTTGGGGGCATTGGAGACCCCAGGTTAATCCTTCAGCCCCAAGGCTTCCAAATCTCTCTTTTGAGTACCGGTCTTCCTAGCTGGTGCCTGGCACGTAGTAGGCCCTCAAGAAATATTTTTTGGATGTGTGAATGAATGAGTGAATAAATGAGGGCAGGACGCATCCAGGCCATTCCTCAGGCCCTAGCGCAAGGCGGGCACTTGCCAGGTGCTAGCATATAACCTGTGACCCTGACTTTCTCCTGGAACCCCCCCCCCCGCCACTGCCCCGCCCCAGGATCTCGGGTTCAGAGAGAGGACATCCTGCCCCCTGTGCTCAGCTGGTTTCTTCAAAGGGGTCTCCGCTGTGAAGAGCGTGTTATTACTATCTGGTGATTGTTCACAGTAATACCTCCGCGTACCCTCTCCTTGGGGGGGGAGAGGGCACCCAACCAGCTCCTGGTCCCCATAACACAGCTTCGGAAGCTTTTATCTTGCCCCAGAGAAAGGTTTAACCATGAGAAGCATGGTTAGCAGACGGCACAGGGTGGCTCAGCCAAAGGAAAAGCCACTTGGGGCAGCTAGAGGCTTTTTATTTGCTTAACGATGTCTCTCAGCTCCTGTCTCCTAGTGGATCAGCTGCCAGCAGCGGGGCCTCCACTTTGCAGTCCTGGCAACTGAGAGTTACAGGAGTTACAGTGGGACATGCCTCCCCCTGGGGACTCTGCTGAGTGGGAGCCCTGGACCTCCCAGAGATAGCCTGAGGTGTGGCCCTCTGCCCCCAGCCTCCCTCTGTCCATGCTGCTAAGCCGGGCTCTCCCAACAGAGGGCGCTACAGCACAAAGCAAATTTCTCTTCTCCTGACCCTAGGGAGAACCCCCAGAGGTCAATGGGGGCCTGGGGCCCTCTGTGACTTCTAGTTTGTTTCTTTCCAGGAAAGGGAAAGGTTATGGCATATTATTGCCTCCCACAGCCTGGCTTCCAAGGGGATGGGCTCTCTTGGTTGGGTTAGGACCACCTACGGAGCTGGATCCTAAGAGTAGCAAAAGCTTTGCGAAAACGCTTCTCCTGTCCTGGGCACTGTTGAAGGACAAATGGTGTATAAACTCAGTGAATCCTCATGGTAGCGTAGGGCATGAGTAATTATTATCATCCCTGTTTCATAGAAGAGAAAACTGAGACACAGAGAGGGCAAGCGGCTTGCCCAGTATAACACAGTAATAGAGCCACATTTGAACCCACAGGGCCCGGAGCCAGAGCTCTCAAATGCCCTTCCAGGCCAAGAAACACACACGCACACATGATGCGGGCACACAGGCGCAGACCCCCTGGAAGCCAGTATTTCAGAGGGAAATGAGATAAAAACCTAACTTTCTTAAGCCCAGCGTGTTCTGCCTCTCTCGTCTCATTTCATTCTCATAAGAGGCCTCTGTGGCAGCTTGATCTAAGCCCAATTTACAGATAAGTAAACTGAGTCTCGGAGAAGGGAAAATAATTACCCAAAGTGATCAAGGAAGAGGAATGTTGGGTTCTGGGGACAGGGATCTCCCGTGGACCTTCCCCAGGCTCCGTCCAGAGAGCCACACATGGATGTTGTCTTCCCCCCACTCCCCAAACACACACACACACACACACACACTTGCTCACGCGGTCCTCTGACTCCTTACCTTGCCCTCTGCATCTCCGTGCTGGGAATTAAACATCCACCGGGCTGCATCCCAGACAAGACGGAGGTTTTTTTTTTTTTATTATTGTTTGTTTAAATTAAATGCAACTGAAAGTGACACCGTTACACCCATGACCCGAATCGATACTGAGCTGGCTGCTTGGAATTTAGTTCAATGTTGCGTCCTTAATGGACCTCAACCCCACCTGGACTCGGCCTCCAGCTCCAGCACGTCCCCCCCAGGAGGAGCCCGGAGGGTTTTCCGCGGGGAATCGGAGCCTGTGGTTGCTGAATGAGCCTCAGCATTACAGGCCCTGAGAAAGGAGCTGGACGATGTGAAGGAGTCAGGGATGGGAAGTTAAGCCCTGGGGACCAGCGCTGGGGTTGGGGAGGTGGCGCTGCAGAGAGAAGCAGGCTGACACTGGAGACCAAATTGGATCCCACCAGTTTGGTTTATTTATTTATTTTTTTTTTTTGCAAGTTTGAAATAAACCTTCCTTGAAAGAGGGTTCTGTGGTTCGACATATTTGAGAAATGCTGCATATTAGGTCACACTCCATATCATGGAGATTTATGATTCACCTGAGCATTTAGAGGCTATGAGAAACCCTGCAGAGTTTTTCAGTTTTATTTACTTGAAATTCTAAAGAAACTGAGAAGGAGGTGAAGCCCCTTGCCCAGGCCACATGGCCTTTATGTATTTCTGAGACTGCAAGCAACATGAAGATAAGGACCGCATCTGACTCATTGCTGTGTTACTTGTGCCAGGCAGGTAGAGGTGCCTGAGAAAGTGTTGAATGGAAGGAAGGCAGAATGGATGAATGGAAAATGGATGGGTGAGAGAATGATTGGAAGGATGCCTGATGGATACAGGGATATGCGAGTTATTGGGAGGATAGATGGATGAATGGATGGGTGAATGGTGGGTGGATGTTGGGTGGGTGGAAGAACAGATGGATGTATGGAAAGAGGGGTGGGTGACTGGTTGGATGGGTACTGATGTGTGGGTGTGTAGACAGATGGATTAGGGAAAGGCCTGGTGAGTGGATGAGCACATGGATGGAGGGATGGATAGATGAATCAAGATTAGAAAATATCAGCAAGATTTGTACTTTTTCCAATATCAGTGACTTTGCTAAGAATGAGAGACTTGGACCAACAGGAGTTAGTCATAATTAGAAGCTGGCAACAAAGATAGCCCAGACCAGTGCTGAAAAGCATGGACTCTAGAACTGGCCTGTCTATACCCAAATCCCATCTTCAACACTCAGGGAAATGACTGTAGGAGGGAGGGAAGGAAGGAGGGGAGGGAGGGAAGAAGGGTGGAAGGAAGGAAGAGAAGAAGAAGGGGCTTGCATTAAGAATCTGAATAAATCATTTAACCTTCCTGTGCTTTGATTTCCTGTGCTTTGATTTCCTCATCTCTAAAATGGAGATGGGAAAAAAAAAAAAGCACCAGCCTTGTCAAGTTGTGCTGATTAGGTAAGACAATGCTTCAAATGGTGTAAGCACACAATAAATGATAGCTGTAACAATCGTCACACATGACCAAGGCAGCCACAGGACGCTTTAATTGCCCCACACCGTGGCCCCTTCTCTTCAACCTTGGTTTCCTGCCCTCTGGAGTGGAGAGGGCAGTTGAAAACTCCAGGGTCCTAACCTCAGGGGACTTGGTGGTCACCATGACCATAGACCAAAGAAAACAGTCAATATGACTGCAATTTACTTATCTTCTATGTCACTCTCCAAAATTAGTCAGTCTAATCCTGGCTTTGGACTCCTGTTTCTATGATTGTCAAGTCCAGTCTGGAAACTTAAAACGTCCCCCTTGGAGCAGCCCCTTTCCACCTGGTCCTTGCCAAGTTGCAATACCACCCATAGACAACAGGTGGCGACATCCAATATGTGATTTGTTCTATTTTTACAACCTTTCAAGCGGCCAGGGCCTATATTTTGTAAAACAAATCAACTTCCTATTTCATGAATTTGTTAAGCTTTGGTATATTCACAGTGAAGGCATGCTGTCACCAAAAATATATACATGAGGTCCTCAGTCACAATCGTGTGATGGGTCCATAATACTATAGATGAGAAAATTGAGACCCAGATCAAGATTGTCAGCTCCCTGCATTCTCACTATTTGAGGTGCATAGTGTCTGTGCAACACAGTGAAGTAATGTATTCTTCAGCTGATTCACCTAAGTGTCTTGACTCCTCAGATCATAACGTAAACTCCAGAAGGTCTCAGCTCATTTCACCACGTTCCTTTGCACCTCCAGCACCGCTCAGGCGCTGCTCGGGAACTGCTCAGGCCTGGGTCACAGCATTTGGAGGGGCCAGGAAGCAAAGAAGGAAGGCCTAGCTAACCAGGCTAGTCATTCAGTTTCGAGTTAAAAGGTATTTGTAATGAAAATGCTCTGGTTAATTACAAAAGCCATCTGGTGAGACTTGACAATTCCCTTCTCTCACTGTCAGCCTGCTTTCTGTCTTGAGTTTCTGGGTCCTGAAACATCTGAGGAAAAAATCTCAATTCAATTTATAGCACAGGGAGCTAATTCCACCTCTCTGGGCTTCAGAGTTCCCATTTGTAAGAGGCAAAAGGCCAGGCTAGCTCCCCGAGGCCCCTGACAGATGATGTCTTACCTGGGCTTGAAATCTCCTCCACCTGCCTTCTCTTTCGCTCTCCCTCCCCGTGCCACTGAAGAGGCAGACACCCCGTGCCTGGCACTAGCTTGGACTTGGGAGACTGACTTTCCAGAGGAGGTGAGGCCTGAAGCTTTGAAGGATGCATAACTTTAGGGAAAATCTTTCAAGGCAGAGCCTGTGAGCAAAGCCTTACAGTGATTACCATTCAAGAAACAACAGTCCTGCCGCAGCGCAGTGGTAACGACCCCGATTAGCATCCATGAGGACTTGGGTTCGATCCCTGGCCTCACTCAGTGGGTTAAGGATCTCGAGTTGCTGTGACTCTGGCTCCGATTTGACCCCTAGCCTGCGAACTTCCATAGGCTACGGGTGCAGCCCTTAAAAAAAAAAAAGGGAAACAACAGGTGTTTCAGGAAGTGGGTCCAGGGGTGGGCAGGGAGGCAAAGCTATGAGCTCAGGAAGTGTCTTTGCAGACCACAGAAGGCAATAGACACCGGGGGCGGCAAAGGAACCATGAAAAAGACTAAAGCCCTACATTGAACAGAATGACCTGGATGCTTCTGCCCATCTTGAGATTCTGTGATTCTTGACGTTAGATCCCTCTATATAGTCCAGTCCTTTCCCGTCCCCAGAGGGAAATTTATCATCATCGGAGCCTTTTCATCTCTGCAAAGATGCTCTTCTTCCTCCCCCTTCTCTCTCCAACTACTGATCAAAGGGAACACTGCCACTCACCCCTTAGCCCCCTGGCCAGTCCCCTCCCAGTTTGTCCCTCATCTGCCCATGTCTAGTCTGCTGTTCTTCTTACCATTTACCCTGTTAAGAGGCTGACCCTGCAAACAGGCAGCTGGGGAGTCAAGCTGGAATCTTCCCTGGAATTGGAGAGTATTGGGAAATGCAAAGGGAGAGACCCTCAACACTCAATGCCCTCCATCCCGGAAAAGGGACACTAATGGTCCATGGGAACACACACAGTCATTGTCAAAGCTTTGTACGATTCCCAGAGAAGGCGCCCAGGCTTTGGGGCATGACAGCTGAAAGTGGCACAGGCATGGGGCCCCTAGACTCTCATGGCTCCCAAGCTCCAGCGCCCTTAAACAAATGGTTCTAACGGGTGTCCACCTCCCCTAAGGGCATCAAGCCAGGCAGGTACACTGGTCTTCTCCTCTGGACCGGATGCTGAGCCAGGTGCCAGGGATACAGAAGCAGAAGGACACAGTTTGTGCTCACGGTCAGCAGGGGTTGGGACACCACCAAGATGCCTGAATGCCAACATCAAGGCTGCACGCTACCATCTGTTCACCTGGCCTCTTCACCATCAAAGTCCGGCGCCCACCTGCCTGCTCACTCAGTTCCTCCTTCTCAGATGTCTCCCCGGACCCTGCAGCTCCAGCTGTGCTCCTAGTCCCCACCTCACCCAGACTCCCACAAAAAGAAGCACAGGTGAGTCCCCCCTGAACTGACTACCAGACAATTGCTTGAAGCTTTTCCTGCACATAAAGCACACCCTCTACCTACCCACACTCCAAGTCACCTGGGCACGCCAAGGGCTACAGAACTGTAGGGACAGCCCCCTTAAAATCCTTCATGGCTTCCCATGGCCCAAAGACGAAAGCCAACACCTCTGGAACAGCTTACAAGGGTCTTCATCTCCACACTGGACCCAGCTGTGAAGTTCTTAGTGCCCATTAAGCTTTCCCTCTTTCTTTCTTTCTCTCTCTCTCTTTTTTTTTTTTTTTTTTTTTGTCCTTTTAGGGCCACACCCACAGCATATGGAGGTTCCCAGACTAGGGGTCAAACTGGAGCTGTAGCTGCTGCCTTATACCACAACCACAGCAATGCCAGATCCAGACGCTTCTGTGATCTACACCACAGCTCACAGCAATGCCAATCGTTAATCCACTGAGCAGTGCCAGGGATTGAACCTGCATCCTTATGGATGCTAGTCAGATTAGTTTCCACTGAGCCACAACGGGAACTCCCCCATTAAGCTCTCTTAACTCTAGGCTTTTACACATTCTAGTCCCTCTGCTTGAAAACACCCTTCCAGCCTCTCCATCCTCCTCACTCTTATCTCCCTTACCTTGTCCCCATGTACCACATGCACACCCTTTCAGGCTGGCTGGCTCTTACTCATGCCCTAGGGCTCAGATTTAGCTGTTGCTAGTTCTGAAAGTCTATGTTAGATACTTTCTCCGTGTGTGTCCCAGTGAATTGAGAGTATAGTGCTAAGATGGGCAAAGCACAGAGAGAAGAAAGTGAAGGAGGGAAAAAAGGAGGGAGAGAGCCATAAGGCTAAATCTAGAGCAAAGCTTATCATCAGCAAGCAGAACAGTCAAGGTACCATTGAAAGTTTGGCGCGACCAAAAAAGACATTTGTCTTCTCCAGAACGGTAGCTTTCTTTTTTTT
>PVHT021183551.1:8097493-8117838 GCA_004024745.2 Catagonus wagneri | reverse complement strand
GGGTCTAATCGGAGCTGTGGCCACCGGCCTTCGCCGCAGCCACAGCAACGCAGGATCCGAGCCGCGTCTGCAACCTACACCACAGCTCACGGCAACGCCGGATCGTTAACCCACTGAGCAAGGGCAGGGATCGAACCCGCAACCTCATGGTTCCTAGTCGGATTCGTTAACCACTGCGCCACGACGGGAACTCCAGAACGGTAGCTTTCTTAACTAGGGTTGCCTTGAACGGACCACAGACAGAGGTGCTGGTTCTTGCTCCAAGACGTGTGAGATCCCTGAAGCCTCTTAACACCTTCCCTTAGAGGAACAAGTGGTCCATGATGGAACATTGGGTGCTGGGTGGAACAGCAGGCTGGAGCCCGCACTACCTGCAAGCCTCTCTGAGAGTGGGGTTCAGGGGTGTGTGTCGAAGGGCCCACACTCCTCTTTGGACAGTACCGCCTCCTCTGGCAGGACCTACTCCCCATCCAGGGAGACTCCGGGCATCCTGGGTGCCTGGGGACCCGATGTCTTGCTGGCTCCTGCTTCCAAGTCCAGCACTTACTTATCAAGATAATTAAATTCCACCTCCTTCCAGCTTCCCCCTTGCAATGTCAGGAGGGACAGGAGCCTCTCCCCAAGAGCTTTCCTTGCGGCTGTTCGATAAGCCCCATATTTCGCACCGCGAGTGACTGCATTTCAGCGGTGGGTGAAGTGGTTTTATTTTTATCGCGCACGCAGGCATATAAATATGTACGAGGAGCTCAGAAGCACTTTAGGGTCTCTCTGGAAGGCAGGCTCAGTGTGAGTGTGAGGGAGCATGGCAATTAGTTCAAGCAGGCCACAGGCTTCACGGGGTCCGAAGCTGCTCCCCTTTGCCAGCATCGCTGGCCCCATTCTCCTTAGAACGGTGCCCTCACAGGCTCCTGAGAACCGAGTGGTGCCTTAGCAAACTTTCCAGGACACATTTTTTTTTTTTTTTTGAAGGCAGATCTGGGTTCTCACCTTAATTCTACAACTTCCCAGCTGCGTGACCTTGAATAAGACCCTTCCCTCTTCTGGGTCTCATCATCGATGGTCTATAAAAACGGGGTTAATCATGCCTTCCCTGCCAGCTTCCCAGGTCTTTTGGAAAGAACAAATACAATGAAGAATTTGCAACGGGCTCTGAGAACTGTAATATACAACTGTAAGAGGCTTATCATTATTCCTCCCCAGCCGTTCATTTGCAGCAGGTTAGTGAAAGAATAAGACTGTATCTGGTAATACAGGCAATGGATGCTCTAGGCGTTGCAGGCTGCCTCAGGTGTTGCGGAGAGGAGGAGGGAAAGCAGCACGAGTTGACCTGCTATGGACCTGGGTGCTTTCCAGATATCATGGCATTTGAACGTGACAGTGACACCTTGGGAGAGGTGTCCTTCCTGCTCATTGAGGAGACTGAAGTTCAGAGAGCATGCATGGCGACAGGCTAGGGGCTGATGGAGCCCGGCTTTGAACAAGGGGTGGGGCCAAACTTTTCTCTCCTGGCCATCAGGGAATCGCAGTCTCGGGGCTGATCGCCTGCCGCTGGGGATTGTCGGGGCACTGGGGCCGGGGGGTGGGCCGGCCCTCTAAGCAGCGCTGTGGTGACACTGGTGGCAGAGTGAGCTTGTGGTCCTGAAGGGACCTCATGAGATCGTCTACGCCTCTGAAATCTGGGTCCAGCCTTCGTTCATCACGCCCAGGCTGATGCAGAGGGAGCAGGGCTTTCATCTGCCAGGACCCCAGGGTCAAAGAGCAACCAGGGGCTTTGGTGGAGAGGTGTCAGAGTAGAAGATGGATTTTGTGGAGTTTCTATGGTGGCTAAGTGGTTAACAAATCTGACTAGAAACCATGAGGTTGCAGGTTCAATCTCTGGCATCTCTAAGTGTGTTAAGGATCTGGCGTTGCCATGAGCTGTGGTGTAGGTTGCAGACGCGGCTTGGATCCCGCGTTGCTGTGGCTGTGACTGTGGGGTAGGCCGGCGGCTACAGCTCCTGTAAGACCCCCCCTAGCCTGGGAACCTCCATATGCCACGAGTGCGGCCCTAGAAAAGGCAAAAAGACAAAAAAAAAAAAAGGAAGATGGATTTTGTTTGTTTATTGATTTACACATTTATTTCCTCCCCCCTCTTTTGTTTTTAGAGTCGCACCTGCAGCCTATGGAAGTTCCTGGGCTAGGAGTCAAATCGGAGCTGCAGCTTCCAGCCTGCGCCACAGCCACAGCAACATGGGATCTGAGCTGTGTCTGCAACATACACCGCAGCTCACGACGATGCCAGATCCTTAACCCACAGAGTGAGACCAGGGATAGAACCCATATCCTCATGGATACTAATTGGGTTGGTAACCCACTGAGCCACAAAAGGAACTTCCTAGAATATGGATTTTAGAGCACTGAAAGCTCTCTGATGGCCAAGGTGGGGAGAAGGCCAAAAGATGCTGAGCTCTGGCCTCTCATCCCTTGAACTCCGATGCCAGCACGTGGAAGATCAGGAAGGGAAGCGGGCTGTCCTCTTCCTAGGGGTAAGTCATCGGGGAAGCCAGCCCGAGGGCTGATTACCCAGGGGCTTGGTGCCTGATGATTTTCTCCCCTAAAAGGACTTCCCCAGCCCCACAGCCCTGATTGGAGACTCAGCACCTGATGCGAAACCCTCCGTGACTGTATCTTGAAGGTCCAGTGGGGGCACAACTCAAGAGGGCAAGGGCTAAGTTAAAGGGCCCAGAGCCCAGGCTGGATTGGACAAGAAGATTGGCCAGTGCCCCCAACATCAGCGTGCCAAGAGGGAGTTCCTCAAGCATGTTAGGGAACATGGGGGAGGACCTTGGGGCAGGTGGCAGTCCGTGGGTAAGGAGACCCGTGGCCATGAGAACGAAAGGGACTCGGCCGTCACCCAGCATGGTTAACACAGGAAAAACCGTCTTGATCAGTAAATGGACAATCAAGGGAAGTTGTCGGAGGGCGGCCCGTGTAGAACCGGCAGGGGTCAGGATCGGAAGGGGCAGGCTGACGGTTCCTGCATCAGAAACCTGTTCTTTCCGGTTTGATTTTCCCCTATTTTCTTTCTAATTTGTCTCTGCTTTCAGGAAAGCTGGAAGCACCAGCCTCACGCAGGCTCTTGAGAACCGAGAGATGGTTGGTCAGATCGGCAGGAGAGGAAGTGAAAGATGGAGGACTCTCGGGAGGAGGAAGCTCTCAGAGGACAAGGTCAGAGCCAGCGGGGCCATCCCTGCCTGCCCAAGTTCTGTTTCCCAAGAGGGCTTTTCTGCTCCCCTCTTTCTTTTTAAACATTTTTTTACACATAACATAAAATTTACCATCTTAACTATCTTTAACTCTATGGTCCAGTAGTAAGTATATTCACACTGTGCTGCAATCCATCTCCAGAATTTTTCATCTTGCAAAACTGAAACTCCATCCCCATTAAACAATAAGCCCTCATTATCCTTCCCTCCAGCTCCTGGCATTCATCACCCTACTTTCTGCATCTACGGATTTGACTCCCTCTTCACCAACAGAAGAAACCAAGGATGGCTTCCTGGGGGAGGTGACTTGAGCAGCAATGAGTCTGTACTTCTGCCTCCAAAAGAGAAAAATGCTTTTTAGATGGAGGGAGAAATACCAGCCTAAGCCCAGAGTTAGAAAAGGGCAGGACAAGTGTCTGTTGTGACTCAATGGCTTAAGAACATGACTAGTATCCTTGAAGATGCTGGTTCGATCCCTGGCCTTGCTCAGTGGGTTAAAGGATCTGGTGTTGCTATGGCTGTAGCTGTGGTCGGCAGCTATCGCTCTGATTTGACCCCTAGCTTGGGAACGTCCATATGCCACAGGTGCAGCCATTAAAAAAATGAATGGAAAGAGGGAAGGAAGGAAGGAAAGAAGGAAAGAAGGGAGGGAGGGAGGGAGGAAAGAAGAAAAATGTAGGGAATGTTTCAGAAACCAGAGCATGAAGTACATGTAAGAGAATGTTATGACATGATTGGCTGGGTTCAACCTTGAACTTGGAGCCATGTGTCCCCAACACTACCAGGCAGCCAGGGCTAGAGACGGTGTTCAGAGCTGATTTATTGGATTCATCTGGCAGCTGTATACAGGGCAGGGGACTGGAGGAGGTGAGTGTGCGGGCAGAAAGGGAGGCTGGGACCGCTCTTGCGATCCTCCAGAAAGGGGAAACACAGCACCCTGAGCCCCCAGGGATAAAGCTGTGACCAATCAGGCATCCTTCTGGCCCGCAGGGAGCTGACTATCACAGGGAAAATGCAGTAAGTGTGTTAGTAGCTAATCCAGAGTGATGACAGGCTGTGAGCTGTACCAGGACACAATTAAACAAGAGGACGTGAAGAGTAATAACGGGAGCATAGTGCAACCAGGGAAGGCTTCCTTGAAGAGGTGGCAATTCAGCTGGAAAAGAAGGATGAAAAAGAGCTGGCGCTGCAAAGAGCAGAGGGAAGAATGGGAGAAAAGCCTTAAGGGAGGAAGAGATTCCTGTGTTCCAGGAAATGAATGACAGTGCCAATGAGTCTTGGGAGGTGAGCTGTAAGAGGAGAGGAGCGGGGGCCCAGGGAGGGGCAAGAGCTGGGATTTTGTACAGAAAGCAACCGGAGGACTCTAAATGGGAGAGTCATGTGATCTGATTTGCATTTTTGAAAGACCTTTCTGGCTGCCGTGTGAAAAAAAGGACGAGGGGTGCCTAGTGATAACACTGCTCGGGGGGCCACCATAAAGGAGAGAGAGGAAGGTGGCAGGGGACCAGGGCAGCGGCCAGAGAAATGGCAGCGGGTGGGGCGGGGGGGGGGGGGGGGCTCGTTGGCTCCGATTCTAGGGGGCGGGGCCCTGAGTGAGAGAAACAGTCTCTGTTTCCAAGGCAGGTGACAGCCCAGATAAAGCACGGTGAAGTTTGACCCTGGCAGCAAATCCAATTTTCACACATCTCCTTCTGGGTGGAATTTGCTTTCCCTCCGAAGGGGAGGTCGGAGGGAACCGCTGCAGTGCAACCACTGGCTTCTCTGGCTGTGGAAAGGCTCTCCTGGGGGGGTTATTCTGGCTCTGGGCTGCAAAACCCTGCCTGGTGCTCAGAGGAGGACAGATCCAGCCCCTGCCCCAAGGGAGCCCCACTGATGCTCCGGACAAATGTGCCAGGCCTTTTTCTAGGTCTAGAAAGACCAAGTGTCCCCCCTCTGTGCCCTTCTCCACCCCCAGGGGTATAAGCCCCCAGCGATGACCACCTCCTGGTGTCCGCACCTATGGCATCTCCCCTTAACGTGGGCTGGACGGAGTACTTGGCTTCTAGTGGACAGAATAGGCGAACGTGATGGGATGTCACTTCTGAGATCAGGTCACAGAAAACCATGGCGTCTGTCTTGGAGACACTTTTTTTTTTTCTTTTTAGGGCCACACCTTCAGCATATGGAAGTTCCCAGGCTAGGGGTCGAATTGGAACAGTAGCTTCTGGCCACAGCCACAGCAATGCCAGATCTGAGCTCCATCTGCAACCTATACCACAGCTCACAGCAACGCCGGATCCTTAACCCACTGAGCAAGGCCAGGGATCGAACCCGCATCCTCATGGATACTAGTTGTGTCCTTAACACGCTGAGCCACAATGGCAACTCCTAGGTGGCACTTTCTCTGTCCTTTCCTTGCTTGCTCTGATGAAGCCAGTGCCATGTCGTGAGTTCCCCAGTGGAGAGGCCTACCTGGCAAGGAACGGAGTGGGGACAACAGCGGGCTGACATCCCCTGAGAAGCTGAGGTCTTACTCCAACAACCCACGAGGACCTGAGTGGCCAGCTGCTGTGGCAGTGAGTTTGGGAGGGGTCCCAGGCTCCTCTTCCAACGGAGCTTCGAGTGACCTCAGTCTTGGCCAGTTACAACCTGGGAGACACTCTGAGCCAGAGGCCCAGCTAAGCCACACCTGGAGTCCTGATCCCTAATTCTTTTGAGACAGTAAATATTGTTTAAAGCTATTAAGTTGGGGTGGGGGTTGGCTGTGTAGCAATGGATGACTAATGCACCAGTGAACGTTTTTTAGATGCTTCATGTGGGCTTTACGTGCATACGTTGTACAGGGTAGGCGCTATTACCCCATTTAATAGATAGGGAAACTGAGGCTCAAAGAGGCTGAGTTACCCACCCAAGGCCACATAGCTAGGAAGTGGCTGGGAAATAAATCCAAAAGAAGCAATCGGCTCTAGAGTCTGTGCTGTTAAGCGCTGCACTGACGAAGGAGGCGAAATCCCACATCAAGGGCGCTGCCATCTAGCTGGAAACATGACTCTACCAGTGTGCTTTGCTCCCACATTTAAGTCAGTCAGTGCACCCCATGCCCTCCAACCCGAAGGACCTTGTAGAACTACCTTAGCTCATCCTGACTTTGGCTGGGTTTCCTCCTTGAAACCTGATCATTTGGGCTATTTCCTGATGGAGCCTTCAATGCACTCTTTGGACCTAAGTCTGGAACCTGCACCCACTGTGTGCAGCGCCTGTGCTACACAAAATACACGTCATCCTATTTAATCATAATACAGCCCACTTACAGGTGAAGTAGGTAAGGCCCAGAGACGTGAACTTCTATGTCAGCCAAGCCCTGCCTGACCTCTTGGCTATGCTTGTCCCGACCCCAGTGAGATGTGAAGTTGTCCTAGATGTCACAACCCCCAAACTGCAGGTCTTTTCCCATCCCTGGTGGGACCTTGTGACCCTTGGGCCCTCCAGGGTGTACCACGCCTGGAAGATGCATGGGGGGTGGTATCTCTGATCTCTCCAAGGTACCAGCTTCTACTGCACACCTAGCACATCTTTCTTTGTTTAATGAAAGAAGGACACTTGCTCACAAGGCAGAGAGAGCATTTTATTCTGTCTGTCCGTGTAATTCCCCCCTTCCTTTTGGCTCAATCCTTTTGGACAAATTAATCCACCTGTAATGTGTTAGTCTGTGGGACAGGCAGGGAACCCATCTCCTTCTTAGGATTTGAAAAAGAACACATGTATACTTTTTTTTTTTTCAGGGCTGCCCCTGCTGCACGTGGGAGTTCCCAGGCTAGGGGTAGAATTGGAATTACGACTGCTGGCCTACACCACAGCCACAGCAACATGGGATCCAAGCCCCATCTGTGACCTACACTGCAGCTCGCAGCAATGCAGGATCTTAACCTACTGGGTGAGGCCAGGGATGAAACCTGCATCTTCATGGATACCAGTCAGGTTCTTAACCCACTGAGCCACAACGGGAACTCTGGGATTTGAATTTTGAGCAGAAGAACGAATGGCCTGGAGAAGGCAGATACTGCAGCAGATACCCTGCCTCAGCTCCAGCTTCCTGGTCTCCCAGCCCAGCCTTGATCATCATCTCTGCTTATAGCCCAACAGCCTTCGTGTGGCCCTGGGCCCCGGGGAACTGCCCAGCTGGCCTCTGCCTTTCTCACCGGATCTGCAAGCCAGAGATCTTTGCAACCTGGACTGGGAGGGGCGGAGGGGTGGTGTGGGGGCACTCCCCCACGGGGCACTGGGCTCCATTAGGGCCACCCTCTGTGCCTCAGCCTTACCTCCAGGGGCCAGTCCTGGGGAGGGAAGAACTGGGAGCCCAGTATTTTCATTGCCTGTGAAACTCACTACCGACACCAATCCCCCTGGAAACCTCAACTTTCTCCCTTACTCCTGGTATCTTCCCTGACCTTCCCCCCATCCCCCACCCCAAAGCAGCCTGTGTTCTAATTAGCTAAGTAATAGCATGGCCAGGCTATGATTCCTCATTAGCTTGGAGAGATTCCTTGCTACATGACTGATAGGCATCTACAAGAAAATTAACTCCGGTGCAAGGACTCCCTAATCAAGATTAATGAGGGGGTGGGGAGGGAGGAGCAGGGGGCCCAGAGCCCTCCGTGCATCTCTGGGGGCCGAAGGATCTGTACCACGCTGGGGGGTGTGTGTTGGGAAATGGAAGTGAGGAGATAAGAGTCCATGGCTCTAGTCTCAGAGCTCAAGGCTCCTTTCTGCCCACTTGAGGCAAAGTGGCTCACTAAGTGCATGAGGCTGTACCACTGTGTGCCAGGAGAACGGGTACTGAAATGAGTAAGTTGAAGTCCTTGCCCTTGGGGGATTCACAATCCAGTTAAGCAGATAATTATATCGTCAGCTTTTATTGAGCACTTACTATGTGTTTGGCCACATCTCTAAATGCTTAACATGTTTCCATGTCTTTAATCCTTACGGCACAACTATTACTGGCCCCAGTTTGCAGATAAGGAAACTGAGGTCTGGAGAAGTTAAGTGAATTGGCCAAGGTCACAGAGTTAATGAGACGGAGTAAGGCCCTAAAGCCCCAGGGTACATCCTGGAACCCAAGCTCTAAAACATCATCCTATAGCATGTTGATGGGCACACGGTGGTGATGGTTGGCATGGGAAGTACAGGGTGTGATGGGAGCCCAAGAAGTGGCCCTCACTGCTGCTCCAGTAATGGGCAAGTTTCAAGGAGAAAGAGCCTGTGAGCTGGGTCTTAACAGATAAACCGAATCTCACCCAGTGGAGAGTTATTGACTGAGTCCTTGACTTATTCATTCACTCATCCCACAAATAAGTACCAGACCCCACAGGGGAAATTGCAAACACAGTGGTGAACAAAATCAGACATGGAGTATCCATGTCGGTGGAGAGGCTGACATGGAGCAGTCTACCCCAGGGCCAGGACTGGGGTTGTCATCCTGAACTTCTGAGAGTGAGAGCCTCTTTAAAATTGTCACGCAGATGCCTCAGCCTGGTCCCAGCCCTGGCCTGCCCATGCCCTGCCACTGAGAGCTGTAGCGGGGTAAAATCCCATTCAAAAGGCCAGACTCAGGTTCAGCCCATCACTAAATATTTACATGTGTCAGGTGGTTCTCAAGCACGTCACTGCATCTTGCTTTCTGTTCCCTGAGTTCCCAGCTCCTTTGTACTGCTGATCCAGCGCCAGACAACAGGTCCACTAAAACGTGTACCACTTTTCTTCCCACATCCCACGAAGCATCCAAATTATCCCTGACTCAGCACAACAAGAAAGTGATGCTCCCGTGGCATGGAAAATATACCTCCTCTTAACCTTCTTAAAGAGGCTTTAGGGCTTTTTGTTTTCTCTCTTCCTGAAGGTCTTAAGATCCTGAGTCCAAAAGAAAAAATTAAATCCGATGCTCTGGTGGTCATGCCACCCTCCAGTGCTCCTGAAACTTGGAGGACTTGGGGCCAAAAGATCTCACGGAGCACAAGGAAGACTCGAATGTGCCTCAAATATTGCCTTTTCTCCCAAGTTCTTTGCAGTATTAAGATGCAGTACCCTATGTTCACTGTAGAACTATCCACAACAGCTAAGATGTGGAAACAACCCACATGCCCACTGACAGATGAATGGATTAAGAAGATGTGGTACATATACACAATGGAATACTATGCAGCTATAAAAAGGACAACATAGTGCCATTGGCAGCAACATGGATGCAACTAGAGATTCT
Organism: Catagonus wagneri; assembly: GCA_004024745.2. NCBI lineage: Eukaryota > Metazoa > Chordata > Mammalia > Artiodactyla > Tayassuidae > Catagonus > Catagonus wagneri. Next base: position 8,108,358 of record PVHT021183551.1, on the reverse strand, counting down.
CATACTAAGTGAAGTAAAGTCAGAAAGAGAAAGACAAATACCATACGGTATCACTTATATGTGGAACCTAAAATATGGCACAAATGTTCTTACATTCTATAAAACAGAAACAGATCACAGACATGAAGAGTAGACTTGTGTTTACCAGCGGGGGAGGGAAGGGGATGGATGGGGAGTCTGGGGTTGGTAGATAAAAAATATTGCATTTAGAATGGATAAGCAATGGGGTCCTACTGCACAGCACAGGGGACTAAGTCCAATCTCTTGGGTTAGAACACTATGGAAGATAGTATAAAAAAAGAATGTATATATGTGTATGTATGACTGGGTCACTTTGCTGTATAGCAGAAATTGAAGGAACATTGTAAATCAACTTTAATACCAATTTTTTTTAAAAAAAAATGCAGTACCTGGGGCTAATTTGCCAATGCGACTCCCACTAATGGTGGTGGGGCTACGTCTACCGTCAGTTCCCCCTCGTGGTCCTCCCAATGCACCTGCTCCCACGAGGTTTGCTTGGCTGACCTACATCATATTCTTCCAAGTCTCCACTTCCCAGTTCTCACCACACCCTCCCAACCCCCCCTTTTTTTTTTGTCTTTTTAGGGACACACATGTGGCATATGGAAGTTCCCAGGCTAGGGGTCCAATTGGAGCTGTAGCTGCTGGCCTACGCCACAGCCACCCCAGTGCATGATTTGAGTCTCGTCTGCGACCTACACCACAGGTCATGGCAACGCCAGATCCTTAACCCACTGAGCATGGCCAGGGATTGAACCCGCGTCCTCAAGGATACTAGTCAGGTTCGTTACCCCTGAGCCACAATGGGAACTCCTCAACCCCCTTTTCAATGGCACATCTTGTAAAAGTCCCAGAAGTTGAACTGTGGTCTCAGGGGACCCAGCGGAGAGGGGAGGTATAGTAGGCTGCTTCTAAAACAGTACCAGTGGCCCCCGTCTCTCGCCTCACAGCCTGGTGTCATCCCCTCTCCTTGACTGTGGGCCGGATCTAGTGCTCACTTCTAATGAGCGGAATAGGGCAAGAGTGAGGAGATGTCACTTCCGAGATGAGGTTACAAAAGACTGTGACCTCTGCCTGGCAGGTGCTTTCTTTGGCCCCTTCTTTGCTGTCTCTGACGAAGCCAGTTCTCTCGTTTTGAGTTGCCCTCTGAGAGGCCCACCAGGCAAGGAACTGAGGGAGGCCCCCAGGCAACAGCTCATCAGAAACGGAGGCCCTCAGTCCCAAAGTCCCCGGGGAACTGAATCCTGCCAACAACACAGATCTGTCCCCAGATGAGCCTTACAATGACACTGCAGCTCCCGCTGACACAGGATTCATCAAAGCTGCGCCTGGATTCCTGACCCACGGAAACTGATACATTAAAAGCGTGCTGTTTTCAGCCTCTACGTTTTGAGATAATTCATTATGTATCAGTAGAGAGCTAATATGGGGAATGAACGGGGGAAAAGGAGCAAAACATGTAACAGCAGATCTTCCATTGAGCACAGACCTTCAAGAACCTGAGCCATGAATTTTACAAATGAACACATTTGCAGGTAAGAGAAGTCTCCAAGATAGCAGACTCATGGCTGAGCTGGTCTGGACAGATAAATGGAAACTGGGCAGTCTATCTTTCTAGAACTTTCTGCTGCCATATGAATTGTTGAAGGTTGTATTCAGTTTCTTTGAGATTTAAAATATAGATTTAGTAAGGGTTTACTGAAGATGCGTTTAATGGGTTTAAATGTGTTCTCTTTGTATCAGGACCTGTATTTTATTGGTCAGTCCTGGGGTGCAAGCCAAGGAGTGATGGATCTGAGATGTTCTCGACCCTGGGGATTTTTAAAGGACAGTTTGTAGCCCACTGGAGGGCCTTGAGTGTTAGCTGATGGGCCAGGAACAAATTCATAACACAGATCTTTCCTTTCATTCTTCTTAATGGCTCCGATTTCCACCAGCTTTTGTTTTGACATCAGACTAAGACTTATTTATTACTAACCCACTCAGTGAGTTATTAACAGTGACCATCAACTCAGGCTTGAGATTCATCTTCCTTTTTAAGAGATCAGACTTCTTCACGCATTTGACAGCATTGCACAGCTCCTACTGTGCGCACGCTCGTGCAGCCGGTGTCAATCCCCCCATTTCAGGGGGAAAGGATGCCCTGTTATCAGTGAATCAGCAGGGCGGCCTTGAGTAAGCTGTGGTTTTCAGTTGCTTCTCTCCGTGCTTTGTAATTAGTGATGCCTTCCAGTTTAACGGCGCTATTTATCAATTTATTTGTGTGTGTTGGGGGGGGTTGGTTAATTTTACAATGTTCGGTTAACCCTGCTAGATTTACAACTGCGCATGTGTTCTAAGTAAAGAGGAATCACCCGTGCATCCCTGGCCAAAGCCAAAGTGTGGAATTGCATGATGGTGATGTTTTGCTGTTAACGCGAACTTCATTTTTTTTCAACTGCAGTGTGTCCCGTTTTGTCCCGGGATGTAATCTTTGTCCAGAAGAGTCTGAGACTGTTACAGCCTAGCAACCCTGCTTATGTTCTGGCCTGTGCCTCCAGACACAGTCCAATGCATCCCTTCCATGAAGAAACCCAGCAGGGCTTGAGCCCCGCTCATCCCTCTAGCTTCATCCCCCCGCTTATACCCAGAATCCCCTTATTATGGGCTGAATGGTGTCCCCCCCACTCCCCAACCAAATTTGTATGTTGAAATTCCGACAATCCAGTGTCTCAGAATGTGACTGTAGTTGAAGCCAGGGTTTTTAAAGAGGCAAAAGAAAAGCTCAAATGAGATTCTCAGGATGGACTCTAATCCAGCCCACCTGGATTGGGGGTGCTTGTGTGGAGAGGAAATTTGGCACAGACACGCACTAGAGGAAGACCCGTGTGAAGTCACAGGGAGAAGGTGGCCACTTACAAGCCAGGGAGAGAGACCTCTGAAGGAACCAACCCTGCTGACATCCCGAACTCAGACTTCTAGCCTCCAGCGTTGTGAGAAAATACGTTTCTGTCATTTAAGCCCCTCCAGCTGCAGTACTTGGTGACGGCAGTCCAGGCAAACTAGCACACGCACGTGTGTGGTCCCTGCACACAGTGTGTCGCTCAGCACGTGTGTGGTCCCTGCACACAGTGTGTCGCTCAGCACGTGTGTGGTCCCTGCACACAGTGTGTCGCTCAGCACGTGTGTGGTCCCTGCACACAGTGTGTCGCTCAGCATCCGCGCAGTGCGTAAGAGAGTCACACCCTAGTTAGATCCTTCAGTTTGAATCCCAGCTCTGTTGTTTATTAGTTCCTTCAAATCACTTGACCTTGAGCAAGTTACTTTGTCTCTCTCTACCTCTGTTTTCCTTCTGTAAAACCAGGCCAATAATAGTGCCTGCCTCACAGGGCTATTGTATGAGTTAGATTAACAAGGAACATGTAAGCATTACCTTTATCATTCGTTTAATGGATGTATATTGAGCACCGGCTACTGCCAGGCACTGCTCTGAGTGCTGGAGTGTCATAGGGAACAGAATAGACAGGTAGACCAGTTGATCGTGCTTTTGATATTTTTTTTTCTTTTTCTCTTTTCCTCTCTCTGTTAGGAATATCTTGCTTATCTCTCTCAGCCATCCCTCTTTCTAACTTATTCATCCTTTGGGATTGTCTCAGGGGCCACTTTCTGAGGCTCGTACCTCCTCAGTCTCCCCTGGTTCTCATATCGACGTCTGACTTTGCCTTACCGCTTTGAACTTCCATAAATGTCTGTCTCCCCGTGGCAGGACTCAGTGGTGCTCACCTTGGGGCCCCCAGCCCTCAGCTTAGTGCCGTGGGTGCTGAGCAGGGCGTTCACTCTGACCTTGACCTGGAAGAATCATTTCCGGTTACTGTCAGTTCTTCACTGGTCATTTTTGGACTGTCTTGTTAATCTGTCCTCAGTGTCACTATTCAGACCCTGCTGTGGACACAACCGCATCATGGAGGCTAAGCAGAGCGGACTCAGTGCTCAATTTGATCCAATCCAAGTCATTTGAGCAGATATTGGTATGTATCCATCTAAGGATTAGAGAAGAATGGAAGTGATTTTGGTAGGACTTAATTGTACAGATTGAAAGGGATTTCAGATTGACCCTCTTGCCCATGAAGAAGCCTTTCAAAGCTCCCCTACTTGCAGTCGGCCAGCCTCTATCCACTGTCTGCCCTCTGCTTCTGACCCCTCAAGACTGTCCATCCCATTGCGGGTGGCCCCAAATGTCCGCCTCTTCTTCCTCATCCTATTCTTCCAAAGATGCAAAGGAGAATTGCAGTGTCAGGGGAGCTCACTTGAACCTAATTCTCTCCTCATATTGGTGGACTTTTTTAATGTCTGTGCTGGTCCAGCAAGTTTAATCTTTGTGATAGCTGTGGAACAAGTCTTATTCGCTCTATGTTACCGGTGGGAAAATTCAGGTGTCAAATGGGCTCCATATGAGGGAACTACCCACCTAAATCATACCACTGACAGGTGATTGGATGGGGGTTGGTCTCCTCTTCGGCCGATTCCTAAATGTGGGCTCTGGGTGGACTCCCACGCTGTCTCCCATCACTGTCCTCGTGGTTACCCTCAGCCTCCAGAGAGGGACGAGGGAGGTTGATTTCAGGTTTGGAGGTTGTGGGTGGGGTACCCACTTCCCAAGCCAAGGGGTGATAACAGAGCAAGAAATCAGGCACCTGCTCTTGCTGGGGCCTCACCCACTTTCTGGACAAGACCCTCTCCAGCTGGCCTTGGACTCTTAGGGCAAGACCCTTTCCTGCCCCTCCTCCCAAGCCTAATTGGTCCCCTGGATTGCTAGCTTGGTGGGTAGACTTTGGAGTTTATAAAGCCAGTGTTCCTGGCATGGTCTGTGGGTGCCGACCCTGAGGTCACCCTGTTCGGGGCTGGCTGAGACAAGGCCATCATCATTGTTGTCCATCTTCCAGTGCCCTACACGGAGGCATTCCAGAGCCCCTGGGAAACTGGTGCCTTGGGAAGTGACAGTAGGTCTAGGAGCGCTTGGGGGTTACTGGGCTGGTGCAGGACTGGGGACAAATGACCAACAGAGAGTATATTCACAAGGGACAGGGAGGGGACCCCATAAGGAGGAGTATGATGCTTCCCAGGCCCCCGATGATTAGGGAAGACAAAAATGTGCAATTGGAGGTCACACAGGCAGGGCTCCAATTCAGACCCAGACATGTACTGTGTCGTTGCCGGCAAGTCACTGAACCCTCTGTGAGGCTCAGTTTCCCCATCTCTGGAAGGACGTTCCTAAAGCTTCCCTTTAAGGGTCATCGTGTAGACAAAATAAAAAAAATTTTTTTTGCTCTTTTTTTAGGGCCGCACCTGCAGCATATGGAAGTTCCTAGGCTAGGGGTCGAATCAGAGCTGCAGCTGCTGGCCTACATGACGGCCACAGCAGCGCAGGTTCCGAGCCGCATCTGCGACCTATAGCGCAGTTCATGGCAACACCAGATCCTTAACCCACTGAGCGAAGCCAGGGATCGAACCTGCATCCTCAAGGATCCTAGTCAGGTTCTTTGACCGCTGAGCCGTGAAGAAGACTCCTAACAAAATAAAAATTTTTATGCAAACGGCTTAACCCCATACTTGGCACAGACTATATGCTCAGTACAGTAGTTCCATCTCGGTTGTGGTGGTGACATGCGTCCAAAAATACTTCCTTCCTAATAGTAATTAAAATAGCCACGTTGTGCAGTCCCTTTGTCATCCACAAGCCTGTCTCTGCCCATTGTTTCATCGCCTTTGTCTGAGACCTCCTGGGCTGGCCCAGCTTGGGTAGGGATGCGGATCAGAGCAGTGGGTGACAGTGGGGGCTGGTGGCTGCACCTATGGGATGCCCGTTGCCCATTGTCCTTCAGTCCACAGAGGGGGGCTGCCGGCAGGTCCGGGGACAGAGTGGGAGACAAAGAGCTCGGAAAGTAGGTCAGCGTGCCGGCGGCAGGGGCTGACGCGGGAGCTGGCGCTAGGCTGCCACAACTCACCTCTGCAAGCCCGTCCCCAGGTCCTCCCACTGTCCCCAGCACCACGGTCCCATCCAAACCCTTTCCCTGATCTTCCTCAGCCCCCAACAGCTTCTAGCTGTCCCCTGTAAAGTTCAAGGCCCACGTTCAGCCTGGCAGGGCAGAGCCTCTCACCTTTCAGAGGCCCCGGCCTGATGCGAGGCCAACTCCGAACAGGGTCCAGGAAAGCAGCCCACCTGCTGGGAGGAGGCCGGGCTGGGGTGGGGTGAGGGAGCTGGGCTCTTTGTCTGGGCCTGGGCTGCCCAGGGCCCCGCTGGCTGCAGCTGCTCCGAGGTCGATGGCTCCCCGGCTGCCTGCCGCCTCCTCGCAGCCCCGAGAAGGCAGCCGATTCATCGTTTTGCGTTTCCCGGGTCTATCGATGTCTCCTTTGGGGAGCTCGTTCGATGTCGGCTCTGGAAAGCTGCGTGGAACAGAGAGGCTGGAATTAAAACGGCCGCACAGAGGGACCCCTGCAGAACCCAATTTCCAGAGGCATACAGATCAGAAGGCGGAAAACGCTGCGTCTGTTCTTCTCAAACGTCGATGGTTTTATTCATCGTCTCCCCCTCCCCTTGCGTGCCTGCCCTTCTCCTCCTCTTTCCCCCGGCTCTCAGCGCAATGCTGCGAAGAGCCCCTCTCATCTATTCTGCGCGGAGGCCTGGGGACGAGAGGCCTGACAGGTGTCTCATTACCAAGCACGGGGACATTGTAAGGAAGATGCTGACCCGTTGTTCCTGTCTCCTCCGCGGACAAAGGAGCAAGAGGAGAGGGGCCAGTGCCGGCAGGTGTGCAACCGCACTGTGTGACCAAGCGCATGCCTCTCCCTCCGGAGCCCGCAGACCTAGGAGGGAGCGCCTGCTCTGCTATATCGCTTGAGAGCCCAACGCACAACTTCCAGGCCTCAGTCTAAAAAATGAGGCCACCGGTGCCTCCCTTCCCCCCCAGACTGACAGCGGCATCCAGTGCGATGTTCCATCTAAATGACTCCCGCACAGGAGCTCAGCCCGACGCCGTCCCTCCGGCTCAGCATCACCCCGATCCCCGTGCCATGCCTGCAGCACCCCTTTTCCCCTCTTCCTTCTCGTTTCCACTCGGCACCCTTAGTCCAGGATTCTCACCTTCTCAGTTTTCTACCTCTGCTTCTTCCTCCCGCACGTGAGTAGCGAGACAGCCCCCTTGTTACCGTGTCGTCTTATTAAACACACGGCATGTTAATAGCACCAACGAAGCCAGTTATGAAAAGCTCTTTATTAAAAATAATAAGAAATGGCCCTCTTGTTCCACAACTTCTGAGCCGCGTTTGGCCTCGCAGGCTGGCAGGTTATAAAGTGGGATCAAGCATCTTTAATACGCCTTCTGCAGCGGCCGTTTGGTGGATCTGCCTCATTACCAGTTGGCTGGTCCCAGCTGCCTCGGTCTCCCCAGCTCGCCGCCTCCGAGACACAGGGGACAGGGGAGTGGGAGGATGCTTATGGACAACGTGCCCCAGGGAGGCAAAGGCTCTGTTCCCCTGTCCTGATCTCTGAGGACTGCTTGCTGGCCACAAGGTCCCCTGAGCCTGCAGGATCCCTGGACCTGGGGAAGAGCGGGAGTATCAGGCAGCTGCCATCCCAGAAGGAGTACCTGCATGCCCCGCCCCATCCCCCGCCCAGTGATTGGCCCCTTCGGGAGCATCTTCTTCCTCCTCTGTGGGTCCGGACTAGCCATGCCCTTTCCCTCCCTCACTGCCTTCTTGACCCAGCAGAGGGCCGGCCCGTGACAGTGCTGAGCCGGGAACGTGAGGATGAGGCTCGGTGGTGGACGCGAATCCCCTGGGATCTTGTTAAAGTGCACATGCTGATCCAGGAGGTCTGGGATGGGCTCGACTTGGCATCTCTAACAAGGTCCCTGGGGATGCTGGTACTGCTGGTCCACGGACCACACTCTGAGGAGCAGGGCCCCGAGAGCCTCTAGGGGAGGGACAAAAGGATGTCACCTTGCTGGCCAAAGACTTCAGCTCACCATGCCCAGATCTTGGCACACCCCTCAGCTGCAGACTCCCTGAGGGTGAGGGGCTTCATCTGCTGTCCCCCACTGCCTGCCTCCTTGTGGTGCCCAAGCCAGGGCTCTGCTCACGGGGCTGCCTGAACTCTGAGAAGGAGAGGAAGGAACCCGAATGGTCATTGAGCACCTCCTACATGGCGGGTATTTTCACGCAATCATCACTACTACAGCTGGCAATGCAATTATTGTCCCCATTCTAGAGATGAAGAAACTGACGCTTAGCACAGCCCTTTGCCCAATGGCACCTGGCTACACGGTGTCAGACCAGCCTTCGAGCCTAGGTCTGCAGGTCTCCCAAATCCATCAGAGCAGGGCAAGGACTCCCCTCGGTGTCCTTCAGCCCCTCGCCTCAGTGGTCGCCTTCCTGCCGACAGAAGACACGGATGCAAGGACCATGGGCCTGCCTCTTTATGTCTTAGAGCATCCGCTCCCTGGTAAACCCTCAATCCCTTTACCAACAGTAGCTGCAACTATAAACACGTCTCCCCCAGCTCTTTGAGACCGTCAGGGAGGCAACATGGAAGCTTCGTTTGCAGACAGATTTCAAGGCATGAGGTGCCCAAGGGAATGCCTTGCTTAAAGATCAGCCGGGCAGCTGGAGCCCGAGAATAAGGCGCCCCTGACAGCCTCCTCTGCTCCAGGTGCCAGTGGAAAGAAGGTGACACTTGTAGTGGTAACAGCAGCAAAGCTACTACTCACTGGGTGCTTACCAAGTGCCGGACACGGCCTGCGGATTGTCTCTCTTCTCTTATTACGCATGTTAGCTAACATAGAACTAGTTCATTCCCACCTTCGGATGAAGAGTCCGAGGGTCAGAGAGATTAGCATATTAGGGTCAGAGAGGACACACAGCTAAAACCGCCCTGAGCTGGGCTTTGTATCTAGGCAGCCCGGCTGCTGGGTCCATGCATTTCACTACACTCCACAGAAATATTTGAGGCCGAAAGTGGTCAACAGAAAACCTGGGCCCAGGAGTTCCCATCGTGGCTCAGTGGTTAACGAATCCGACGAAGAACCATGAGGTTGCGGGTTCGATCCCTGGCCTTGCTCAGTGGGTTAATGATCCGGCGTTGCCGTGAGCTGTGGTGTAGGTTGCAGACACGGCTTGGATCCCGCGTTGTTGTGGCTGTGACCAAGGCCGGCAGCTACAGCTCCTGTTAGGCCCCTAGCCTGGGAACCTCCATATGCCGCGGGTGTGGCCCTAGATAAGGCAAAAAGACAAAAAAAGACAGAAAAAAAAGAAAACCCGGGCCCATGTCGAGAATCACAGAATGACATCATGGTGATGCCAGGAGGGGTTACAGGGCTCCGGGTACCACTTTCTCATTTTATACATGGGTAGGCCGAGGCCCTGGGTGAGAGACCTTGGATGCTGGTTCCACAGCAAGTTATAACGGGAGGGAGAGCCAGCCTGGACTCCAACCCAGGTCTCCTCTCCTGGAGCCTGATTGAAACCTTGGGAAGACTCACCAAGACCCTCTTGGATGTGGGGAATCCCAAGGCAGGCTGACCCTGGAAGAGCTGGAAAACAGTGTGTCCCCGGCTTCGCACAGAGCCCGGTACACCAGCATTCAGTGATTCTGAGTCATCATTGTGGTTCATGCTGTTTCTCCAGCACCCTGGGTTTGGGGTGGCACTCAATACTAGTTTCAGGCCCCCCAGCTCCCCAAGCGTCTGGTTCAAGGTGGTCAGGGTATTGCAGAAGTGCGAGAAGCCAGCTTTTAAAGAGAGAGCTGTGAGCCCTCTCAGGTATTCTTAGCATATTCTCGGGTGCACACTTCAAAAGCGATACTTGCCAACTCTCTCATCCATTAGTAGCGAGAGTGTGAATAGATGCTACGTCTTTCGAGGGTGATTTGACAATAAACTAAAAATTCGAAATACACAAGCCCTTTAACCCATCCATTCCAGAGCTAGAGATTTACCCAATGGACTCATTCTTGTATTTGTGTTCAAGATACACACAGACACATGCACACACTGCACACCAGAAATACTTATGCAGCATTATTTAAAACAGTGAAAGAGCGAAGGCAACCAGGATAGCCATCTGATTAACCATAATAAGACCTAGATCATTTGTAATGGAAAATGCCATTTGAGTCACTGGAGCCCAGGTCTCTGGGTTTCAGTCCTTGCTCAGTCCCTTAGCAACTCTGTGAACCTGGACAAGAAGTGGAGCCCTTTGGGGCCAATTTCTGTATAAGATGTGAGTGATAATAGGACCAGCTCCAGCAAGTTTGGGAAGATTAGAGTTACCACATGTTAATCAGCTGGAATATGTGACCTAGAATAAGGGCTCAAAAGGTGGACACACTCCCTAGGATTGCAGAGCGGTTGAAAAGAATGAGGCAACACGATGGGCGGATGGAGAAGGATCTCCAAGGAAAAGCAAGACCCAGAATGGAATAAAAAGGATACTTTTGTGTAAATTTTCAAAAATAGATGTAAATTAGGCTTTTCTGTAATATTTATATAGTGTAATCATTTGTGCATATATATTTTTAGAAGTGCTCAAAAAAAAAATATCCAGGCTATGGGAAATAAGGGCCTCTTTTGTTGTCTCCTGTATATTTTTTTGTATTAAAAAATCCAAAACAGGAGTTGCCATCATGGCTCGGTGGTTAACGAACCTGACTAGCAACCATGAGGTTGCAGGTTCGATCCCTGGCCTTGCTCAGTGGGTTAAGGATCTGGCGTTGCCGTGAGCTGTGGATCCCTAGCCTGGGAACCTCCATATGCCACAGGTGAGGCCCTAAAAAGATAAAAGACAAAAAAAAAAAAATCCAAAACACGTAC
>PVHT021183551.1:8082563-8096493 GCA_004024745.2 Catagonus wagneri | reverse complement strand
AGGGGTCTAATCGGAGCTGTGGCCACTGGCCTGCACCGCAGCCACAGCAACGCAGGATCCGAGCCGCGTCTGCAACCTACACCACAGCTCACGGCAACGCCGGATCGTTAACCCACTGAGCAAGGGCAGGGATCGAACCCGCAACCTCATGGTTCCTAGTCGGATTCGTTAACCACTGCGCCACGACGGGAACTCCCATCCTAACCATTTCTAAGCATACAGTTCAGGAGTCTTAAGTATAGTCACATTATTTCACAACCAATCTCTAGAATTTTTTTCTTCTTTCAAAACTTAAACTCCGTACTCACTAAAGAACAACTCCATTTCTGCCGTTCCCCAACTGCTGGTAAGTACCTGACTTCCTATCTTTATGAACTGAACTGCTCTAGGTAAGAGCTCATCTAAGTAAGAGCATATAGTATTTGTCTTTTGGTGACTGGTTTGTTTCACTTAGCATAACAACCTTGAGGTTCATCCATGTTGTAGCACATGTGGGAATTTCCTTCCTTTTTAAGGCTGAATACTGTTCTATTGAATGTATACATCGCATTTGCGTTACCCACTCACCCACCAATGGATACTGGTTGCCTCCACCTTTCGGCTATTTTTATATGCTGCTATTCACGTGGGTGTGCAAATATTTCTTCAATATACTGCTTTCTGTTCTGTTGGGTACGTACCTAGAAGTGGAACTGCTGGGCCCTATGGAGGATTTACTTTTTGAAAGATAGCTTTACAGCTTCTCCAAGGCTGATGGAGCCCACTGCTTTCCCTGGAGAGAAACAGCCCCCAGCTCCAGGCCTGGAGGGGGACATGACCTTTCCCAGGGCCTTCCTTGAGCAGATGGCTGTTACCACGTTCCTTGAGAATGGATGAGTTGTCTAAACAATTTTGAAATATTCAGGAACCTTTTTTTCTGTCTCTTTAGGGCGGCACCTGAAGCATATGGAAGTTTCCCAGGCTAGGGGTCGAATCAGACCTACAGCTGCCAGCCTACACCATAGCCATAGCAACACGGGATCCTTAACCCACTCGGCAGGGCCAGGGATGGAACCTGCATCCTCATGGATACTAGTTGGGTTCGTTACTGCTCAGCCACAATGGGAATCGCTTGGTTTTTTAAAAATTGTTATATTTATTTTAAATTATATAGTCTGATAAAATATATTTAAATTGTGTCCATGTTTTGAATTTAAGGATATATATAATTTTTATTGAGGAATAGTTCATTCACAATGTTTCAGGTGTACAGAGATTCATGTATTTATATATGTATATTATCTATTATGTATAATAGATGTAGATACTCTTTTTCAGATTCTTTTCCTTTGGGCTGGAAGTGTAGCCCACAGAGTGTATGTCTGGTGTTTTTGGCTAATTAGATGCAAATGAAATGAACCTATGTTGGTAGCTTTCCACCTTCCCACCATAACACGGGGGACGGCTGGAGTTTTCCAGGCCTGAATCAGACAGGTGCAAATATTCACCCCATGTAAAACTGGCTCGTTTGCTGCCTCCCTCTTTCAAAGAAAAACAATGAAGATGTTTAGTTAAGTGCCGAGTTCTCAAAAACCTCCCTCCCATTTTCTCCTGGACCTGAACCTGAATGCTCATGGGGCAGAGGTAATAACTGAGAGATGACCCAGTGGGGCCAGAAATAGGATATCCTGGCCACTGCTCACTCTACATAGAAGAGCAGGGTTTCTTGCGCAATCCTGAGAGGCAAAGCCAGGGACAAGCCACAGGAATCCATGAGAAGCTTGGGAGGGTCTTTCCAGGGAGTGCTGAGAGCCTCCCACCAGGGCAGGCGGGCCTCAGGGGTGGGGGAGGCAGGCGGGTGCTGGGGTTTGGGGAGCAGTGTGATGATTAAGTCCCCGTCACCCAGGGCTGTTCAGGAACAGCCTTCCACACCCGCTTCTGCGGAGGATTTTGTCCCGGGCGGGTCTCAAAGATGCTTGTTGATGCTCAGACAGCAGTTTGGGAAGAAGGGAGGAGAGGCAGAATACAGCTGGGCTGAAATGCCTCAACTGGTCCCCGGCTTTAGCAGAGAAGACAAAAGTTACTGAAACATCTTTCCTTAGGGCTTATCTTGTCCTTGCCTTGGGCAGCTCCTGTGTCAGTTATCAGTAATAACGAGAGGGAGCTGATGATGATAACAACGGTGTTGACCATGAAAACAATAGTAGCTTCTACTTACTGTTTGCTTTGGGCCAAGTGACAGTGGGTTTTTGTTCAAGCCTGGAAGATAGACTGGACCAGAGGCAATCATTTTTACGCAGCACGCGACGTGCTGTAATAGGCTCTGGAGGCACAGAGACCTGGGAACAAGGCACCCTCAAGCCAGTGGAATCTTAGCTCGGCTTCGAGGATGAATTGATGGCAATCAGGGAATGACCGGAAGCGCGTGGCAGAGAGGATCAGACAGAGGGATCTGCACCTGTAACTGGTCTGGGGGCCAATGGGGAGTCGTGGAAGGTTTCAAGCAGCAGATTTTATGGTCTGAAATATCCCCCCCACTGCTGCTGCCTGAAGAACAGATTGGAGCCAGATAGGATGGGAAGTAGAGAGAGCAGGGAGGAGGCAGGAGAGGTTGTCCTGGATGGGGTGGACCTGCACTCAATGGGTAGCCATGGAGATGGAGAAAGGAGGATGGATTTGATATATGGGAGACAGAATTGACCGAGCTCTGTGATGGATTGGACACAAGGAGAGGAGAGAGGCGTCAAGGATGATGGCAGTGAGCATCGATTGAGCACTTACTGTATGTCAAGTGCTTCTCTAAGCACTCTGTATGTGTCATCTCATTGACTCCTAACCACACCTCCTAGGATACAGGTGTAGTGTTGCCCCATCTTACTGCTTGGGAAACTGAGGCCCAGAGAGGTTAAATAACTGGCTAATGGTCACACAGCCAGGAGTTGTGCAATCACACTGCCAACCCAGAAACTGACTGCACAGCTTAGGGCCTTAACCCTTAACCATCAGTGGCATCTTCCTTTTCTGGCTTTTGGAGGGATGGAGATACCATTTATTGAGACAGAGAACACAAGAAGGGGCAGTAGGTTTAGGGACAAAGATGAAATCCCTTTGGGGTGTGTTAGTTTTGGGGTACTTTAGAAGAATCTAATGTCCAGCTATGGAGAAAGGAGTCTAGAAAAGGCATCTGCCTGAATGAAAAACCCAGGAAAGCATCATGGAAGAGGAAGTGATACCAAAGTCCCTGGCCATGAGTGATGAGAAAGGAAGGTGGTACAGGCGAAGAACATTCCATTAAACACAGCCTCCAGGACAGAAGTTCTTAAGCAAGGGGACAAATAGGAGCCACTTGGGAATAGAGGAAAGCTTTTAAAAAAAATACAGCCCCGACAAGATTTCCTGTCGTGGCTCAGTGGTAATGAACGTGACTAGGATCCATGAGGATTCAGGTTCGATCCCTGGCTTCGCTCAGTGGGTTAAGGATCCAGCATTGCTGTGAGCCATAGTGTAGGTCACAGACACAGCTCGGATCTGGCGTTGCTATGGCTGTGGCGTAAGCTGGCAGCTGTAGCTCCGATTCAACCCCTAGCCTGGGAACTTCCATGAGCCTCAGGTACAACCCTATAAAGAAAAAAATAGAGAAAAAGGATACAGCCCTGAGCTTTCAATCAGAGGTTGGGGTGGACCCTAGACTTGAGTATTCTTTAAAGCTCCCCTGAGCCCCAAAGTTCCCCCTGGAGACCCCTTTGCCCTGACCAGTCTCCTGCAAGCCAACCTTTTATCTTGCCTTGTCTGTTGCCTCTCTCCTCATCATGTTGCCTTTTAACCATGGGATCAGACTCCAGAGTTGGAAAATCCTCCCGGAGTCTCTGCCCTGTAAGGTGCACCCAGAGACCTGTCCTCAAATAAACAAACAACTCCCCCCGCCCCTCCACCCTTCTGAAGGCGGGGGCTCTGTGAGCTGGAGAGCACGCCGCCGCAGGCCTTTGAAAGTAGTTGAAAGCTTTGAGGTCACCATGGTGACATTTGTCTCCTGAAAACGTCATGCGCTTGAAAAGCAACCCATCTCTCCTGCTACCTAAAAGGGAGATTTGTTCTGGAAAATGTCTGGGTGTGCAAAGCTAGTCCAGGGAGAGACAAGGCAGTGGCCTGGAGCTCTGGGGTCAGATGGACCTGAATTTGAATTCTCTCTCTGTCCCACTGCTGGTGTGAATTCAAGCAAGTTAGGACTCGATTTCCCCATCTGTACAATGGGGATAATAGAACCACCCTCATTAGTGTGGGAAGGTTGAATTAGCTTCTTTATGCTAAGTGCCTGGTGCCTGGTCCAGAAAAAGAGCTTAATAATAATAGTAATAATAACAGTAATAATAATAAATAGTGTCATTAGTAATTATTATTATTATTTCATCTATGGTGGGAGAGAGAAGAATACACCCAGAATCTAGAATTGTAATGTCCTGGATATTAACTTTGAGTATATCAGTCTTAGCCTGGTTTTCTGAAAGTAAATCTTGTCCCTACCTAAAACTAGGCATATTTCTGTCCCTTGAAGACCCCAGCTTGGTCCTGGTCTCAGAGTCTTTTTTTAATTAAAGTGTAGTTGATTTACAATATTTGGTTAGCTTCGGATGTACAGCAAAATGACTCAGTTATACATGTTTTTCAGAATCTTTTCCATTATAGGTTATTACAAGATATTGAATATGGTTCCCTGTGCTGTACAGTAAGTCCTTGTTGTTTATCTATTTTCTGTGTGGTAGTGTGTAATATTAACTCCATATCCTCAATTATTCTCCCCGCCCTTTCTCCTTTGATAACCATAAGTTTATTTTCCATGTCTGTGAGCCTGTTTCTCTTTTGAAAGTAAGTTCATTTGTATTTTTTGGGCTCCACATATAAGTGATGTCACATATTTGCATTTGAATGACTTAATTTATTCAGTATGATGATCTCTAGGTTCCCCCAATATACAAACAGCCCATCAAACTCAATATGAAGGTCTCTTTCTCTTGTTCCTCCCTCTGTCTGGTCTGCTCACTCTATCCCTCATCCCAGGCAAGTTAGGTAATGGCCAGATCACTCAGGGCCTCGTGGGTCAGAGTTAGGAGATGAGAGTTTCTCCTGGTTTCAATAGGAAGCTATTACAGTCGGTTATTGCCACATAATGCCACGTATCAAACCACCCAGTGGCCTAAAGTAGCAATCATTTGTCCTCACTCACACTGTAGGTTGGCTGACAATACCTTAGTCTAGCCTAGGCTTGGCTGGACTTGTCAACAACTATTGATGGGGCCCAAGTTTGCCCCACACATATGCGTCCCCTTCCTGAGGCCGAGGGACGCCTCCAGGCCTGATCTTCTTGAGGGGAGAACAGAAGCGCAAGGCTTGAGCTAATCCAGGTTATGTCTCTGAAGTTCTGATCATGGAACTGGCACGCTGTCACTTCCAGTCTCATGCAGTTGGCCAAAACAAGTCTCTGGCTGTTCCCAACCTCACTGGAATGGGAAGGTGTACTCTGCTTCTAATGGCAGGGACAATAAAGTCATATGGCCGTGGGTATGGATGAAGAATTTGGAACAATAATCCACCAGAGAAGCCACTGGTGAGTTTTCAGTAATTTGGAAGTGTTTCTTCTTTGGGAGTCACTTTGCCCCCCGAGAGGATATACGGCAATATCTAGAGATAGTTTGGGTTCTCATAACTGGGGACGGGTGCTACTGGGATCCAGTGAGTAGAGGCCGGAGATGGTGTGAAACATCCTTGTATGCACACAACAGTCCCCACAGCCAAAAATTATCCAGTCCTGTATGCCAGCGAGAAACCTTGCAGTAGAGAGAGATCTGCTTTTTTACACACTAGAGTCATGTTTCTGGCTGCTGTGCTTGGAGAGGTCTGGAAGGGGCTGGGAGAAAAAGAGAAGCAGACCATTATTTATTTCCTTCTCCTCCTCCCTCCCCTCCACCCCTCCTTTTTCTTCCTCTCCTCCTCCTCCTTCGCCCTCCTCTCCTGACGAGGTTATAATACACCTCTTCTGGATTGGCTCTGTCCCTGCCCGCCTCGCCCAGGGGATGCCAGGCTAGAGGTGAGCCTGATCACATCAGAGCTAAACGGGACATACACGTTGCCCCCCGCCTCCCAAGGTCCCATATCACGCCTGCGCCCAGGCACTGCAGACCAAACTTCCAGTCTCTAGGGGTCCATCTGCAATGCTGTTCTCAGCTGGGAGGCAGGAAAGAAGTGGCTTGGGCACCATCCGAAGTAGAACAAACCAGTTTAGGGGATTTTCAGGTAAGTCCTTGGGGTGAGGACCTGAGGCACATGGGGGAGAGCCACGCCCAATGCCAGGGCCGGAGGGGCGGGGCCATGACTGTGAAATGAGCTCTGAAGGCGAGGGAGCAGGAAATAGTCCGGAGCACATGTCGCAGGCGGGGGTGGGGGTGGGGGAAGCGGCGGGGGTGGGGGTGGGGGAAGCGGCGGGGACTGCAGGCAGGTTCTGGGTGCAGCTGTACGCAGGGTGCCCCTAAAAATGCAAATACCCTACCCCAGACCACCGAGTGGAAATCTGGGTCCTTGAAGTTTGTATCTCGGACACACTCCCTGGAGTAGTTCTGCTATGGCGAATCCAGACACCAGCATTGGAGACCCTGCACTCACCCAGGCTGCTGGCTCCTCGTCCCTCTCTTGGCCAACATCTCCCCCTGAGCCAGTGCCAGAGCCCATCCCCCACGCCCCCCTTCATCCACCATCTCCCCCTCCCCCACAGTCCTTCATGGGACAGACAAGGAGCCCCCAAGAGAGTTGGCAGCTCCACTTAAGGAAAAGGAATCCGCCACCCACTGCTTCCTACCAGCCTGAGTCATTCTGCTGAGCCCGGCTCATCTGCCTGATTTCAGAGTAGAAGCCCCACCCCTATCAGAGGAGATCCTGAGACTGGGCTCGTGCATCAGCCCAAAAAAGATGATTCAAAAGAAAACAAAACTCCCCATTCCAACAGTCCCTCAGTCGTTCTCTCTGTGCAGCTGCAGCTCGTGGACAGCATGGTAGGTTGTCCCTGACCCTGAAGCCTAGGGCCGATCCTAATCATAACCAAGGGGTCAGGGTGTGAGGAGCCCCAGACCAGTGTCAGGTGTCCCTGCATCAAAGAAAGTTTGCTCTGACCTCCCACCAGGGAAGGGGCGCCCTGCTTCGGCTCTGTGATCAAGCCTCTCTCCAGGTCTCTGTATCAACAATTGCTTCTGCCAAGCCCTTCCTCCTAATTGCCTACACAACATTTGGGTTCCTCCAAAACCTGCTCTTGCCATCCCTTCCTTCTCCAAGCTCCAGACAGCAGCCATCCATCTCAGCCAGAGGAGAGTCTTGACTGACAGATCACCGTCCTCTGAATCAGCCCCGCTTAATGGTTCAGATGGTCCCCGTGTTGGCACACAAGCCTGAAACCACTGAAGGTCTGGCTGCCACCAAAGCTGATGTGGGCATCAGAAATCCAAGAGACACTCCAACTTCCCACCTGGTCTGTTCTCATCATGCCAAGCGGGCATAAGGACAGTCTTCTCTAGCCAGTCTTTACCTTTCAAGGAGATTGATGGCAGTAGCTGGCACTACCCAAGGGACCCTGGGCGGCAACTCAGGTGTTGACACAGATGTCGTTAGCATCATTGTCTTCACAGATGTGTTCGTTTTCTTGTGGCTGCTCAGACAAGGGACCACGAGCCAGTGGCTTAAAACAACAGGGGTTTATTCTCTCACGGTTATGGAGGTCAGAAGTGTGAAATAAGTCTTACAAGGCTAAAATGAAGGTGTCAGCAAGGCTGGTGACTTCTGGTGGCTCCAGGAGGGAACTTGCTTCCTTTTTCCAGCTTCCCGAGGTCACCTGCATTCCTTGGAGAGTGGCCCCTTCCTCCATCTTCAGCGCCACCGGCGTCATGTTTTCTCTCTCTGGCTCTGCTCCCCCCAGATTCTTTTGTCGCATGGCCTTCTTTATGCCCTGACTTCCCCTGCCTCCCTTACAGGGACCCTCGTGATTACATCCGGTTCACTCAATAATCCAGAATATCTCCATTTAAGATCCTTCACTCACTCCCATCTGCAGAATCCCTTTTCCTGTGCCTGTAACATTCACAGGTTCCAGGGACTGAGGCGAGGACAGCTTTGGGGCCATTATTCAGCCTCCTACAATAGGTGTCATTGGCTGAGCAATCGACATATTGCAGCCCCACGCTAAGCACTTTTTCACCCATTAACCCACTGTGCCCCCAACATCCTTATGGGGCAGATGATATTATTGCCTCTGCTTTACACACAAGGAATAGATGCTCAAAGAAGTTATGGAACTCATTCAAGGAAGAGGTAAAGCTGGGATGTGAACCCCAGCTCCTTGTGATAACGATACTGTGCTCTGAAAATGAGATGATGCCACCTGTCCACAGCATTTCTCGCCCCTCACTCAAAGCTGCCTCCTTTCCAGCTGTGGAATTTCAAGTCATCTCCTCCGCTACTATCCTGCCTCCTTTCCTGACTTGCAGGGAATAGAGCCAAACTTCACCCACATTTAGAAAGAAGTCCCCAGGAGTTCCCATGGTGGCTCAGTGCTAAGAACCCGGCTAGTATCCATGAGGATGCAGGTTCGAGCCCTGGCCTTGCTCAGTGGGTTAAGGATCTGGCATTGCCATAAGCTGTGGTGTACGTTGCAATGTGGTTCAGATCCTGTGTTGCTGTGGCTGTGGTATAGGCCAGCAGTTGCCACTCCGATTCGATCCCTAGCCTGGGAACTTCCGTAGGCCGTGGGTGCGGGCCTTAAAGAGCAACAAGAAAGAAAGAAAACAAGAAAGGAAGGAAGAAAGTTCCCAGAGTCCTGACAATCTCCTCCTCCAAGCCCTGCTCTTAATGAGGCGCCTGCTTGGCCTGCCAAGCCGCACCTCTGTCCCCAGGCCAGCCTTTCCTCGAGGAAAGGAAAGACGGACCAAGGTTCCTGCAAGAAGGAGGCGAAGGAGGACCTGTCAGGAGGGATGAGATTAGGGCTCGGGAGCACGCCAGCCCCGCTCCGCCGATACGGCGAGGCCGACCTCCCTGAGTGTGTCTTATCTCCGGAGCTGCGGTCACCTCGCTCTCCTTCGCAGCCTGGGCTCGCGAGCTCTTTCCGTCTGTGGATCAGATACGGGACCATGATTTATTGATTGTAATAAACATTGCTTAACACGCGCTTTAGCCACATGGCTCACTCACCATTTAAATAAATCCCAGCCCCGGGGGCTGATGGAACCCTCAGTGACACAGACAGATGGAGTGCCGGCTTAGAAGGAAGCCGGGATGCTGGGCAGGGGGAGCCACTTGAGTGAACGGATGGGCTCATTTGCAGCCAGAGAATTAAGGCTCATCTGCCCCCCACCCATGTGTCCTTATTGCCCCATCAGTTATTCCTTAAGAGGATCTTGCCGAGGTGCTGCTGTAAGCAGAGGCTGCCAGAGCCCCTTGCAATCGTGTCCTCCTCACCCCCTCTCTGGCATCTCCTGGGCTTTTTTTTAATTTAGGAGAGCCCCGTCTTTGTCTTATTTCCTTTCCTGCTCTAGGGAAATGCAGCTGCCTCTGAGATGAAGCATCAGCTCCTTTATTCACACTAAAGGATTTCCAAGTAGGTCAGACAGCTTACACCCGGCAACAGGCTTTGAGGGGTACCATCTGGGGGAAAATGAAGGTGTGTTCCTACAAGGAGGAGTTTACATTGTGCCTCCTTCATGCAGACGAATGAGTAGGAAGCAGGACACATACTGCAAGGGCGGAGTACCTTTTTACGTGCTCAGTTCAACAAGGGTGTTACACATAGCAGGTGCTCACTAAATAACGGATGGTGACACTGTAGCAATGGTGCTGATGCTGACACTCAAGGTCATGGAGGGAGGGGTGAGGATGATGAGTGGCGATCCCTGAGGACTGATGCGGGTAACACCGCATTCCCGGTGGTTACGAGAGCACTTGGAACGTGAGTGCTCCATTAACATTTGCTGAATGAATGAATGAATATGATGATGTGGGGGTGGGGTCGTAAGGGCAAGTATGGTGTGCGTGGCATGGAAAATATGTCTAATGCAAATGATGTAACAAGGATGGTGATGGAGGTGACCTTGGCTGGGATGAGGTCTCTGAAGGATGGAGTGTGACGCTGGTGTCGGCACCAGCAATGCCATTGGCTCTTTCGGGTTGCAAGGGATATAGACATGCTCAGGGGATGGGAAAACCTCCAGCTACTGCTGGACATGCCCTCGTGGAGAATGGAGCCTCACTCAGGAGCTGATGACTAGCACGCTGCTTCTGATCTCTGCTCTCGAGGCTGCTGGCTTTAACTCCCATCTCCTGGGGTTAGCGCCCAGCCTCCATCCACATTTTTTGGCCATGTATGCTCCTCTCCATTCCCTGAGTGTGTCTCTCACAACACACACACACACATACACACACACACACTTAGAGCCGGAGAGTTCAATACAGAGGATTTGTGCTCTTCTGTTGATCACTATCCCTAAGAAGAGGATAGCATGGTTTGTCCCCACTGTCCTCTCTGGAGTCTGACAGATCTGGCTCAAATCCTGATGTCAGGCAAGTCCCCCAGTTTGTTCTCCGCATCTGTGAAATGGATGGGAGCCTCAAAGGCTGTGAGGATCAATGAGGTCACGCAAGGGAGTCCTCGGCGCGGTTCCAGGTGCACAGGACGCGTTCAGCAGGAGTCTGTTAGTATTCCCAGGCCGCCTCATAGGCTTTCCATGAGCCTGTCCACACAGCTGATGCCTTTGGTTCAGGTCTTGATCCTGGATCCAGTCGGCTGTGATCAAGTGTGGGACCACAGGTAGCAAAGCTCAGTGACCCATAGAAGCGGAACTACCTGAGCCAGGTGTGGGTAGGTGCTCTGTGGCCCGCTGGTGTCTGTGCGAGGGATGTGTCTGGTTCTGAGGACAAGCTGGCTGCAAGGCAGGGAACCCGGGATAGACAGACGGGGAAGCTATAGCTTTGTGGTCCCATGCTAGACTGATGGGGCCTTGAGAATATGGTAGCAAAGACGTGCTGGATAGATCCTTGCTGGCCTCTCTTCTTGCTGTTCTGGCCAAGGGAGGCGGCAAGCTGAAGAGGCCCTGGGTGCATCCCCACAGGACCTGGGAAGGAGCGTGATAGAGGAAAGACACCGAGGATATGCTGTCCTGGGGCCCAAGACTTCAGTCTAGACCCCAAGGATAAGGAAGGAAAGGTCTCAGAGGAAACAGGACTGAATCAGGGCCAGAGTTGACCTGAGAAGGCTTCAGGGCTGCAAAGGATGAATAGAGTTGGATAAAACAGGAATCCGAGGGGACAGTTAGGAAGAGTGAGAGCAAAATCAGAGGCGGGGCTGGCAGTGGGGTGGGCTCTGGCCCCCATAGAAAGCCCCCCAGTGCTGGAGGCTGGCTGGTGGGAGCTGCTGGGCCGGCTTCATGTGGATGGCAAGCGCCAAGGACAGACAGGATGGGCACCGACAGCACTGGCCATCCTGACTAAGCGAGACACTTCCAGGCAGAGTAAAAGGACTGATTCCAGAGGAAGGAAGATCAGCAAAGACCACACAGTTAAGGAACTCAAGTGACAAGCAGGGGACTTTACCTATATCTTATATGACCCTCGGAGCCACGTGGAGGGAGAGAAGAGTGAAAGAGGAGAATGAAAGTGAAAACCAGCTGGAGTTCCCATCATAGCTCAGTGGTAACGAACCCAACTAGTATCCATGAGCATGTAGGTCCAATCCCTGGCCTTGCTCAGTGGATTAAGGATCCAGTGTTGCCGTGAGCCATACTGTAGGTCAGAGATGCAATACGGATCCCGAGTTGCTGTGGCTGTGGTGCAGGCTGGCAGTTGCAGTTCCGATTGGACCCCTAGCCTGGGAACTCGCATATGCCACAGGTGCAGCCCTGAAAAGAGAGAGAGAGAGAAAGAAAGAAAGAAAGAAAGAAAGAAAGAAAGAAAGGGAGGGAGGGAGGGAGGGAGGAGGGAAGAAAGAAAGAAACAACAAACAAATAAGCACCTGCTATGAACAAACAGCTTTAAATTCATTAAATCAATGGAAGTTTGCAATAGCCACATGAGGGGAAAAAAAAAAAAAGACCTCCATTTAGCTCAACAAACCCAGACTCAGTTCTGGAATTTTTTTTTCCCCCAAAGTCCACAGCTTCTTGTTGCAGAACTCGGATTTGAACCCTGGATTTATTGAGCTCCTGCCCAGCCCACACTGGGCCTCACGTTAAAGAAACTGAGTCCTGGGGAGGCCTGGGAGAAAGCCAGAGTCTTGCTGACTTAGCTCGCAAATTCCCATCACAGTGTGAATGTCAGCTACCTAAATAGCTTCAGTTATTTGGCTAAATTAATCCTCCGAGGAACTGCATAAATATAACTGGGAAGGCACGCTCATACACACAGGGACGCATATATATTTAACACGTACGAGGGGTGCATCGCTGCGCGCTGATAAACAGCCTGATGACAGGAAAAAGAAGGATATAAATACAAAAAATTATAACTAGGATCTGCGTGCAGGGTGCTGACAGCATGATTGGACATGAGGGTTCCTCCAAGAATGGGCTCCAGGGGGTCAGTGAAGGATCTGTGTGGCCCACGCAGGGAGAAAATGCAAAGCTTCCCCAGGCAGGGACCCCCAAGGAACAACGATGCTCTGAACTGGTGAGCCTGGCCCCGAGCATCCCCTTCACTGTGGGATTTGGGGCAAAGCCATAGCACTCTCCGTTGCCTCGTCTGTTCGATGGAAATAATAATAAAGATGTGAAGCTGAACTGGATGAGCATGCGTCAAGCACCCAGCCCTTGTATAGTAAATGGGGAGCATCAGCGAATGGAGGCTAAAACTCTGGTCCAACTGGGGTTTCTAGGAGGCAGGATTGTAGTGATGAAGCCCAAAGGCTTTGTACTCACTCATGTCTTCATCTCCATCCAGAGCAAAGTGGGCGTGGTCTCCGAGCCAAAGGACCATCTTCCCAAGAGGAATTCACAGCAACTGCAGTTCATAGCAACCTGCCAGCCCCGGACTAAGCCCTGTCTATACATTGTCCCATTTGATCCCTATGATACCTGCACGAGAACTTGGTTATTTTCACTTCCGGTTTCAAGATGAGTCTTTCTAAGACTCTGAGAGGTGATGGGACTCACCTGGGAGCCACACAGCTAGTGTTATGGTGGGACTGTATCTCTCAAAAATTCAAAGGTTCCCATTCTAAGCCCCAGTTCTTATGATTGACCTGGTTTCTTCACTCTGAAGATGGAACTTGTTAAGATGAGATCATACTGGAATAGGGTGGGCCCCTAATCCATTATGATGAGTCCGGTATCTTTACAAAAAGGAGAAATTTGGACAGACATGACTGCAAGTAAAAGCACCAGATGAAGATGAAGTCTGAGATGTGAGTGATGCTTCTAGAAGCCCAGGGAAGCCAAAGGTGGCCAGCAAACCAGAAGGGCCTGTTCTTCCTACAGACCCTTAGAAGGAACCAACAGCTTGATTTGGACCCCCATCCCCCAGAGCTGTGAGAGCAAACATTTCTGTTGCTTGCCCGCCCTCCCCCCCGACCCCGTCCCCATCCCCATGCCCAGTTTGCGGTACTTTGTTTCTGCGGTATTTTTCTTTGGCAGTCCTGGCCAGCTAATGCGGCTGGGAAATGCAGAGCTAGGATTTGAACCTGAGTCCTCTCTGATTTTAGCACCCAGCACTTGCTTGTGCACTGAGACAGGCCTTTCACCCAGCCCCAGCCTGCCTGGCTGCAGGGAGCTGGAGAGAGGGTTTGCTTAGCCAGCGCTTGGAGGAGGCAGGCCGTGGAAGGAGGCGGGGCAGCTGCAGGGAAGAGCTCCCACATACCATCCCGACCCTGCTAGGCTTCCTTTTTTTAAAACTCTCTCTCTCTCTCTCTCTTTTTTTTTTTTTTTTTTTTTTTTTT
>PVHT021183551.1:8038723-8082463 GCA_004024745.2 Catagonus wagneri | reverse complement strand
CGAACCTGCATCCTTATGGATACTAGTCAGATTCATTTCTGCTGCACCATGATGGAAACTCCACTAGTCAGATTCTTAACCCATTGAGCCACAATGGAAACTCCTAAAAATATTTATTTATTTATTTATTTATTTATTTATTTTTGGCCTCACTTGCAGCATGCAGAAGTTCCCGGGCCAGTGATCAAACCCACGTCACGGCAGTGACAACGTCAGGTCCTTAACCCACCAGGCCACCAGGGAACTCCAGCCTGCTAGGCTTCCTAATGAGAGCGCAAAGTGAATCCAAGCAGGTTCCAGGGAGCAGGGGCACAGCAGGGGTCAAACCTCTACTGACAGGGGAGCAGGGAGGCCTGTGCCGACTGAGAAAAGCCCATGAAGCCCACTGAGTCCTAAACCCCTTAAAAAAAAAAATCTCTCAGCAGCAGAGGCTCAGCTCAGAGGAAGGGCCAGCTGTGCCCAGCGCAATCCGGCTGACATGGCGGCTGCCCAAGCTGGACTGGGCTGGGTGCAGGAGCCGAGAGGGATAGGTTTGGGTGAACAGGGACCTGGAGCCGCACAGCCCACCAGTCGCCATGGTAACCGTGATCTGCCAAATGTAAGCCAAAGGAGCTGACGTCTGAGGGGATTTGGTGAGCACGGGGGTGTGTGCGCGGGGGTTGGGGGATGACAGGGTGACCAGTGACACCCGGGTGTAGTGTGTGTGCGTGCCAGACACCAGGCCGGGTGCTCTCCTTAATGTGTTTTGTTTGGAACCCAGAAACAACTCTTTGCGTCAGCTATTTCTATCGCTCTTTTACAGATGAGGAAACTGAGACCCGAGGAGGGAGGGCTCTGAGTCAGGCGGCACAGCCGGCGAGAGAAAGAACCGAAATCTGCAATCTGTCTCCAGAACCCCTGAGTTTTCTTGCCGTTCCACCAGGCTGCCTCCGGGATTTAGGGAAGTTTCACTCTGAAGAAGGGGGGCGGTGCTGGGGCTTCCGACCTGGCTGGACCCAAGAATCAGCGAGCCCCTTCCATGTTTGGGAGGAAACCCCAGAGTTAACCTGATGGTAAAACTTGTTTGGCTCCCAAGGCTGCCAGCCCGTGCCCTGGTCCATTTCTGTGAGCCGAATTAGGCAGACGGATGAGGATAAAGATGCGGTTCAAACAAAGCACTCAACGTTGTGCCCAGGCCACCCCTGGGCTACTCTGGATGTGCCAGGGTAAGCCAGGGAGCTGCTGGGGAATGGGCACAGCTGGAGTCAGACCCGTTCTGGCCACTCCGCTTTCTCTTGATGGCGGTGACCAAAGGCAGTGAGTGAGGAGGCTGGAGGCTGGGGTCTACCCCCAGCTCTGAGGTCAGCTCTCTGGCAAACACTGTACATGGCAGATCCTGTCTCACTGATGAGGAAAGCGAGACACAGTCAACTCGCCTGGAGCTGCCATGACCACAGTCCCATGAATAAGGCAGGAGTTATGATTCAGAGTCCCTTCCAGTGCTGATGTTCTGTCTGCAAAAGCCAAGCAGCTGAAGTGGACAGGAAGAAGTAGGAAGTCACAGAATTATAAATCTGGTCTCCACTGAAGGAACGCTCTGTGAGAATCAGGTTTCTCAGGAATGGGTTTGCTCTGCAGGTGGTGAGCTCCCTGTCTTTGGAGGCATTCAAGTGAGGTGGAAAGAGGTATGTCTTAGTCATTTCCACCTGCCAATCAGTAGGATGCCTTAACATTCTGGGTTGATGGATTTTCCTCCCGAATATGAGCAGACCTGGAGCCAGAAGCAGAGACGTGAACGTAGTTAGCAGAGTCCCCACAGATGTTCATCTGTAGCCCCTACCCTAACCCCTACGCATCCTTTACCCTGCCAGATGGGAGAGGGTGGCCTGTGGGTCACCTCTGAGCAGTCCCTTCAGTCTTAAGCTCCGGGAAGGCAGATCTCCTGGACTCGATTATGGTGCTAATATGGAGCAGACGAAGACCTTGACAAAAACATCTTGCCTTTTGTTATGAAAACAATCTGCTAATGAACACACGAGTGGCTTTTGTTTGAATGACACTTGCATTCACACCACGCGAAGACACACACACACACACACACACACACACACACACACACACACGGATGCGATCTGGGCTTTTGAGTGATCCTGAAAGAGGAGAAGAGGGATTCGAGGTCCTGAAGAGGCAGAAAGGCATGTTCCTGGTGCAGATCTGAAGGTCTGACAAGGGTGGGCAGTGGTGAGGGGAGAGAAGAAAGCGGGTTCTGCAGGAGAGGCTCTCCATCAGGAAACTTCCCAGGGGTGCTGACTGACTGATGTGTGGGACACGCCCGGGATCAGGGGCGGGGTGGAGACCCTGACAGCACGAAGAAGAATATAGCGTCAGATCAGATCTCCCTTAGAGCCTTCCTCCCTGCATCTCAGATGCGATGGTTCTCCTTCTCCCGGGGCCCCTCCCCTCTGTCACCTGGCCGAGAAGACCCCTCCCTCCTCCTCTGCACCCACTCCCCGTGCTCGCATGTTCCCATGGCCGCCCCCAAATTGGATGGACTCTTGGTAACAGCCTTACACTATGAGACCTCAAACTCCTTGAGGTCAGACCCTCCATGCTAATTCTTTCTTTTTTTTTTTTTTTGGCTTTTTGGCTTTTAGAGCCTCACCCATGGCATATGGAGTTCCCAGGCTAGGGGTCCAACTGGAGCTGTCGCCGCCGTCCTACGCTAGAACCATAGCAATGTGGGATCTGAGATGCATCTGCAACCTACACCACTGCTCATGACAACGCTGGATCCTTAACCCACTGAGCGAGGCCGGGGGTGGAGCCTGAGTCCTCATGGATGCTAGTTGGGTTCGTTAACCACTGAGCCCCAGCGGGAACTCCTACACTAATTCTTGATTTGCGCAGCCCCAGCCCCGGCAAAACTCATTACTTGACAGATTCATGACATGATGCTAATGACAGGGTCTTGGGAGGTGGTCGGAAAGACAGACCGTGGAGCTGCCTCCAGAAGCCCACCTCTGCCTCTTGCTGGTTCTACTCGCTTAGGCAAATTAGGAACGCTCTAAGCACCTTGTCCCCACCTGTAAAATGGGATCACCATAGCGCCTCCCTCCTGCGGTTACTGATAAGATTTATTTGGTGCTTTTAATAAAGCCTGGGTACAAGTGTGATTTCCTTGTTCCTGGTCATAAGCCGAAGGCGAGTATTAGTGGCCTCTCCATTTCATCGGGGAATTGGTGGGAGTCAGCCTCCCGGCCAGGGGCACAGAGCTGGAGGGGAGGGGCTGGGATTCAGAATCAGGCACTGGGGGTCTGTGTTCCTAAGCCCTGCGACCCCGCTGTCTGTGAGAGTAACGTGAGTTCACGCACGGGAATCCAGCCCAGAGGGCCTGGGGTTAGCTCTTCCGCCCCCTCCTCCGCTTTGCCTGCCCTGAAGCCTTATCCTCTTCCTCCTTGGGATCATTATCATTGCTAAAGATGCCCTCTCATTGGATGCGGAAGAAGACAAGGTCCAGCCCTTACATCCATGGCTGAATTATCACAGGGTCGGGGTGCCTGGCACAGGGCATGGCCCAGAGGGGCTGGGCCACTTGCACTGAATGAATGAATGAATGAATGAATGAATGAATGAATGAACTAATGGGTAAGAAAAGGAGAGGACAATCCATAGTCCCCACAGTGGATCCTAGGAAAGATTCACTGGGTGGCGGGGGCTCAGGACACTCTCAGAGCCTCCCCCCACTTTTGGGGGCCAGGAGGAGCGTGCGCCTTGAAGACCCCCAACCCCGCTGTTCTCCTGGGGGAATTATATGTGGTCTCTCAACCCTACCTTCCTCACCAGTAAAGTGGGCTCAGCATTGGCACCTTTCCTATGGTGGCCGGAACCGTATCGCCTGAACAGCGTTCCGTCATTGTTGGGCAGAAGTGCGGTCTCTTTATTCTTGGATGAAACAGCATCAGCAAGACTTCCCTTGCTCCGTTCTTTTGACCAGAGACGCCAACAAAGTCCAGGGTCCCCGGGCGGGCCCACCGCTGCCATCGGGCTTGGAGGCAGCAACCCCCTTTCCAGGTCCAAGTGCTCGCGTCCTCAAAGAGCGGAACAAATCCCACGGCGGTGTTGATTGAAACCATTATGGATTTGTGGAGACAACACGCCGGCTGGGAATGGGACTCAGCCGCCGCCGTCTATTTCCATAAGGTAATAATAATGTGCGCCTTTGCTTTATGAAGTAGAATTTGTTACAGCCGATGAGCTGTAAAAATTGCCGGGTGGGGAAAAAAAAGAAAGGAAAAAAAACTATAAATAAATGCGTAATTTTAACAAGGATTACCATGTAATTGAGAGGGAAAGACAGCTAGTGGCAGAGGCAAAGGCCAGCTCGGCCCCCGTGGCCTTAGCTCCACGGCAAAGCTGAGACGCTGAAGCAGAACCGCTCAGGAGAGGTTTTGGGAGGAAAAGCTAGCAGGTGCAAAGCCCAGGGAGCAGACTCAAGGAGAAGGGGGAGAGAATTTATTTGGTACGATTTATTGAGTGCCTACTACATGCACCCGGCCCGAGGGGGAGGACGCAATGGGAGCTACCCCCACTGACCACCATTGGGGCGCCATGATGGATTTTAGACAAAAGAATGATACGATTGGTTTTCTGTTTGAGGACGCTCATTCCGGCTATTATATGCAGAAGGGATTGGAAGGGGCGAGAGTGGGGCTTGGGAGATGAGTCACTGCCATGACTCTGGTGGCCTGAATTAAAGCAGAATAAGAGGAGATAGAGAGAAAGGAGATGGTCCAAAGATATTAAGTGGAAGACATAGGGATTGGTAACCAGTGCGTATGATGACACGCAAAGAGTCAAGTATGCTGGTCCTGGTTTCTGGCTTTAGGAACCTGTGTGGGTCACGGTACCCTCACAGATGGGATGTTTAGCTCAGTCTCTGCCAGATTCCATTTGAGAGGACTGCGGGACATCCCAGTGGAAATATCCAAGGGTGGGATAGTCACGAGAGTGACCTGAAATGGAGACTGGAAAGTTGCCATTGAAAAGGGGTCATTGAAGCTGGGGGTTGGTGGTGGGGGAGTTAAGTGAGTGAGGGTTCAGGAAGGCTGAAAGGAAGAAGAGACGAGGTCAAAGCCCAAAGTGGAGGCAATATTGATGTTTAAGGAGCAGACAGAGGAAGAGGCTAACGGAGACTGAGGAGGAGGGCCAGAGAAACAGCAGCAAAGATGAAGAGGGGGTGGTGACCATTGGGCTAAGGCTTGCTCCAGCCTGGCCCCCTTTGACCAGAGATGGGTGCCTGTGGGACACTTGACCAGGCCATGGTTGGTCTTAGTAGACAGCTATGGGGCTATTCTAGACTGGAAAAGTTATTGGCATCTTGAAAAATCAACCCACCAACACCAGCCCCATCCTCTGTATGAAATATTGGTGGGAATGGAGTCTTTGGAGACTTGGAGGCAGCTATGCTGACCACTCTACCACCAACACTCTTTGGAGATTTGAACTGAGGCTCTTCATCTTAGAGCTCAAGACCTTGGATGGGTAGCTTGACAGTTTTGAGCCTCAGTTTTCTCTTCTGTCAAAGAGAAAACTAAGACCCTCCTCTTCAAGACAGTTGTAGGGACCACATGAGATGGGCTAAGGGAACTTGCCTGGTGTACTGTACATGCTCAACAAATTTCGGTTTGGTTTTCTCCAACGCACTGAGCTACCTGGCCCAAGATGATGTGATCTTGAAAGTAACCCAAAGTATAAGTCACCTTCAAAATGGGCAGAGTGTGGAGAGTGCCAGAGAGAAAGTGGGACGCTGGGATGTAGCCCTGAGTAGGTGGGAACGCTCCCCAGGAGAGGTGAGTGTCTAGTAGTTTCCAGGAACGATGGCAGAGTGGCTCAAAGTGCTGGGGGGAGGTGACGTTCTGAGGGCATCCTGAGGTCCCTAGGAGGCAGACAAGTGAGTAGAGAGGAGGACACTCTGGCTGGACCAACCGTTCAACTCTAGGAGAATGTGTCGATGAAAGGAGAGCGCACAGCCGGGTGGCCCTGAGGCAGCCGTGGACAGTGCCAATGTCACAAGATTCAAGACTATCCTTGAGTCAGATGGAGGATTCCTGCCTCCGGGGAACTCACTCTGGGAGGAAGGCTACATTTTTCATTCCTTGTTTATGCACTGGAGTTACAAAATTTCTCTCCCTGCCCCCGCCAAAGCCCAGGGTGCCAATAAACAAACATCCTGATATACAAAGATAAATGGAAATCATACGTTCCCAAGCTTCAGCATCCAAAGAAGAGCGAGGGCGGGGGCCCGGAGGAAGCAGACTTCAACAAAATCTAGACACACCAGCCCCAGTCTCTGGTCATGATCAATATGTTCTCCAAAGTGCCTTTTAAATTACTGTCGGAGGCAATGTGCCATATTTATGTATATACATGCTTAGAGGTGACACGAGGGAGAAATGCAATTTCTATTATGAAATCATAATGTGCATTTATCTTCAGGAATAACACATCGAAATGTTAGAGTGAGGAAAGTTGAAAAGCAATCTGTCTATAAATAAAGACCGCAGACATCCTGACATTTTACGATGTGGGGAATTTCAGGAAGAACTTCTTTGGGCCCATCACCCAAGGGATCGTGTTCAAACTCCAACTTCTTGGAAGACAGCATTTGGAAGTCCAGAAGCCTCCTTGCTGGTACCCACTGCAAAGAGAATAGAATTTTGCTTCTCTCACAAAGATGAGCATGGGGTTGAGCGGGGACCAGGGAGCATATACCAATTCATGATAAATTCAGTTCTTGCCATGGCAGGAATGTTGGGGGAAGGTTGCTCAGAATAAGAAGCATGTAGATTTCTATAGTCAAGGACCGTGGTACACGTGTTTTCCCTTCTCAATGAGAATAGCCAAGTGGCATGAAAATCCAAGCAAGGAGTTCCCATCATGGCACAGTGGAAACGAATCCAACTAGGAACCATAAGGTTGCAGGTTCAATCCCTGGCCTCTCTCAGTGGGTTAAGGATCCGGTGTAGGTCGCAGACGCAGTTTGGATCTGGCATTGTTGTGGCTGTGGCGTAGGAAGGAAGGAAGGAAGAAAGAAAATCCAAGCAAATTCAGAGAAGTCTTGGCTCTCTCAGAGATGCCCATCCTTTGGTTCCTCAGGTCACACTGGCCCCGGGATCTCTAGATTGCACCCTTGGCCAGCGGCTGAAGAGTCCCGAGGTCCTGAGGTCTTGACCTTCCAGGCAGCATCTTCTGCTAGGGCCAAGGTCAATTTAACTACTAAGGAGGGGAGCCTTCCCAAGGGGGAGGGTGGGAGTGCCTGGGGAAGGGGGGGGGGAGCCTGTTATCTGTGTCTCTGACCCCAAACAGAGCAGGACAGGAAAGCCACCCGTGCAGATTTCCCCATCTTCCATCCATTAGTTTATTCATTTATCTGCTTACTTGTTCATTCTTTGCAACTGGATCTGAGTACTTTCCAAGTGCTGCCCAGCTCCGGGGACTTAGAGTGAATACAACACTCTCCCTGCCCTCAGGGACCTCGCTGTACTCCAGACAGACCTGTAATTGGCAATTACCAGGAAGAGAGATGTTCAATGCACTGTGGGGCCCGGAAGGGGAGGGGGCATGTCTAACTCAGCCTGGGGGACCAGACAAGGCTTTCTGAGGAGCCATCTGGAAGAATGAGTAGAAAACAGCCAGGTAGGAAAAGCGACTCCAGGAAGAAGGGACCGCCTGAGTGGAAGGTCCTGAAATGCAAATAGATTCTGGTTAAATTGCCAGGGATTCTCAGACCTGCAGAAAACTGTTAACATTTACCCTGTGTCAGGG
Organism: Catagonus wagneri; assembly: GCA_004024745.2. NCBI lineage: Eukaryota > Metazoa > Chordata > Mammalia > Artiodactyla > Tayassuidae > Catagonus > Catagonus wagneri. The sequence goes on along the minus strand of PVHT021183551.1, from coordinate 8,074,660 downwards.
GTGAGTTGCGGTTTGCACCGGTCTCTCAGTCAACCAAACAACCTTGCACACACAGGCTCACAAGCACCCCTCGATGCCACGTATGCAGCATTCTGCATCATTTGTCTGGCACCAGGACTTGAACTCCGGTCTGGCCCACTCCACTTCTCATGATGATCCCCATCCGTGTGTGCCCCAGTCTGTGCCAAGACTGAGAGATGACACAGACACATGAGAAAATAAGCAACAGGCCCTGTACAAGATGGTCCAGCTTCTTTAACAGAGCGTAGGTTTTAGAGTCAGACCCAAGGTCAAAACCAGCCCTGCCACCCATGAGCTGGGTGATCCTGGGCAAATCTCAGGCTTTGCATTTTCCCTTGCTGTACAGTGAGGCAGGTGAAATGGTCCCCTTCCAGGGGGCTTCGGTGAGGGGTGAACGTAAGTTGCCAAGCAGGTGTCTGGCACAGAGAAGGGGCTCAGGGTGGCTTCTGTAGTGATCGGTCTGATTGTTATTACTACTAACTGCTTCAGTGGTGCAGATGGGAGGGATGGGGCTGGAAGTCAGGAGTTCCCGCCCCTCTCTGGTCTCAGTTGCCCGGATGCAAAATTGGAGGTTGCATTTGCTGGTCTCAGGGCCCCTGTCCCTGTTGTCACTTTGCCCCCACGCTCCCTACACTCCCCTGAAGCACTCCAATGGCCGAGCCCAGGAACTGGGTTGGCACCAATGTCCCCTGGGTCTCCAGGGCTTTTCCATCAGCCTTGCTAATTTCCTGGTGGCTCCGAAGTGGAGTGACACGAGAACGGATTATCTCTGTGCCCCTAAGTGTCAGGATGGACGTCATGAGGGAAGGACTGAAACTGAGCAGGGCCCTGTGGGGTTCCCAGACACACAAGCTTTTCTGTGTCCCCCATTTCTTCTTTTTTAGGGAATAAGCTTGGCCTCCATGACCTTCCCTGAGTTCTAAAGGGCAGGTTTAAACAGTTGCTAATTAGGGGAGGGTCCCGATTCTTCCTCAAGGAGCAGACATGACATTATCTTTGAGTTCTTCCACAGAGCTAAGACCCACCCCCCAACAACTGGAAGATGTTAATGAAGCATTCTTCATTCCCGGAAAGAAGCATCACCAGCTTCGAGAAACAATGAAAGCTTGCCTCTAACCCATCCTTATCTGCGGCCCTATTTTTCACTTCCAAACTATGAAACCACACATTCCCTCCCAAAGGAGCACCACCCTGCTGTGGCCTCCTTTGCCTGGCAAAGCAATAAAGCTATTTTCTCCTTCGGCAATGGCTGCTGGACAAGCCAGATAACTCGTTCTTGTTCTTGATAAGGGTTCTTGGGGTTCCAGGCTCTTCACCCTCTGCAGGCAGGGCAAGCTTAGCAGATCCAGGGCTCCTCGGCAAATACATATATATTTTTTTAATTTTAGGGCTACACCTTCAGCATATAGAAACCCCCAGGCTAGGGGTCGAAACAGAGCTGCAGCTGCAGGCCTACACCATAACCACATCAACATGGGATCCAAGCCACATCTGTAACCTATGCTGCAGCTGGCGGCAATGTCAGATCCTTAACCCACTGAGCGAGACCAGGGATCGAACCCATGTCCTCATGGATATTAGTTGGGTCCTTAACCTGCTGAGCCACAATGGGAACTCCGCCTCAGCAGAGCTTAACCAGAGTGCTGTCTTGGTCACTCTAGGTCCTGTCGGCATTGGCACCCATTTTACAGATGAGAAAACTAAAGCCCATAAAGGGCAAATGTCCTGGTGCTCCCCTGTGACGTACTGCCGTGGATTCAGACCCCTGTCCTGCTCCCAAAGGGCTCCGTGGGGTGGGGAAAGTCGCTCCGCCAAGCTGGGCCCGTCATCTGGGAGGAGGGATCACGGGTGGCTGCCTCACTGCACGGGGCGGGATGAAGTGAGCCCCTCCGTGGGTGGCGTGTAGTAACTGCTCAATAAACGGCAGCGACAGCATTATGCTTGCTGATATCGTTATTACTACTCCTGCTCTTCAGAGAGATCAGCCACTTGCCCATGAAAACCCTCTCGTTCCTAGAACCTGCGACCCACTTAGCTAAGACTGAAACATGAGGCTGGAGGCAGAAGGAAGCCTGGGACAGTAATAACGGCAGCAGCAAACACTTGTCTGTGTGTATCTACACCGGGCTTGGATGTAAACGCTCCACATTTGTTATTAACTCACGCGGTCCCCCCAGCAGCCCTGGGAGCGGCTACTCTTATCTCATTTTACAGGCGATGAGATCGGGGGTCTGGGACCCTCCCTTCCCAAGCGATCTTGAGTGGGGGTGGGGGATTAGGGGGAGAGCGCTTGGGCTTCCTTGCATTTGCTTTGTGTCTGAGCAGGAGGTGAGGAGTGGAGGAGGTGAATTCCGGGTTGGGGGACGTGTTCTCTGATCAGGAGGTCCCCTGTGTCAGGGGGAGGCCCTGCTCTGCCTAAGCTCCTGGCACTGGACACTGGGCAGGAGACGCAGACGAGCAGGGGGTGGTCCCTTCCCCCAGGCCCGGAGGATGAGCCGGCCGGGCAGGTGCAGGGGGCGGCGAGGGCCCTCACCGAGCCCGCTTCCCGGAGCTGGGGTGGCGGGTTCCGGAAGGGCTGTGGCGGGGAGGGGCGCTCTTGTTCACGAAACGAAGGACGGACTCTTCCCTAGGGCTCGGGGCTGGGGTCAGACTGAGGTTTCCCCAAGTGACTGGGCCTGGGACAGGACTCAGCGTAGAGTCTGGGTCCCGGAGGGGCCCCCGGAGGGTCCAGGGAGAGGCCGGTGCAGTGTCGTCTTGAAGAGAGAAAGGCGGAGTGGGCTCTGACAGCGGGAGGACAGTAGCCCCCTGAACTTGCAGAGAGAGAGCAAAGGGCACTGTTGGCACTGCAGAAACATGGAGAAGCTGGAACTTGGCAGACAAAAGCCGAGGGAAGGTGCAGCGAGCGGAGGAGAGAGGCTCAGGGAAGAGATAAGGCTGGGAATGAAAAGGCGGAAGGAGAGAAAGGCTGGGCGTTGTCAGGGTTGGGAGGCTCGGAGCTGAGCGAAGCCACTGTGTCTGGGGGCCGGCGAGTGTGGAAGAGGGGCCGAGGCAGTTTATGCCAGGAGTGAGTGAATGACATCTGTCCCCCTCCCAGATGGCATCCTGGCCCCTTGGCCTGGGAGCTTCACTTCACCAGGATGCTAAGAGCCCCACCCCGGGTTCCCAGAGCTCCCATTACCGAGCCCAGAGCCTGACCGGACCCTCTGCCCCTGCATCTCTTAGCCCATTTCCTCCTCCAGGTCATCATCCTCGATGAACAGGCAATAAACAGAGGTACCCGCCTAGGATCCCACAGCCGCGTCTACCTCTCTGGGCTTGGCACCCCTTTTTGCGGGTGGAGGGGTATGTGGTCAGGCTCCCATCTCTTCCGGGCACTTGGGTTCACAAGAGAAGCAGCAGCGAGGGGCCCTAAAGGGGAGAGGAGGCCAGAGTTTGGCTGAGAGCGCCTACTCTCCTTGATCTCAGTTTCTGCATCTGTGCAATGGGTATCCCGATCCGGAAAACCTCGAGACCATTGGTGACTCCACTGAGGGGGGTGGATGTGAATGTCCTCACAACAGCCACTTCCGTGCTGCCACCATCATCACTGGAGATGTCGCCACCCTTCAACACCTGCATCTCCTACCGCAGCCACCCCCACGCTCTCTGCCGGCCTGGACCACTCGTCCACAGGGCTCCCTGAGCTTGGTGCTTTTGAGTGGGATCTGCTAGGTCCGGGATCCCCTGCTCCCCGACCAGTCATGGGAGCTCAGCCTCCTTTTCCTTATTTCCTAGAGACTGTTACTGTTTTTACTGCTCAAGTTTTTTTTTTTCCTTTTCTTCTTTTTCATTTTTTTATGGGGATTACTTTACAACCAGAGATTCTGCTTTTTGCAGCAGCAGACTTGGAGCCAGCCAGGCTCTGCGTTTATGAGAGCTTTCAGGAAGGTTTATGAGGCTGCAGCCTGGACCCTTCCTTCTGGCTCCTGCCAGTCCAGGGCAGTGGAAGGTGGGGCCAGATGGAGCTATTTATGGGTTTCTGCTTCCTCTTGCTGGGGTTTTAGGCTCTTCCCTGGGACAGGGATCCCTTGTGACTTGTCTGGGAAGAGGACACCAGGAGAGATGTGGGTCCTCAGCTCACACTTTCGTCTTGTGCATTCTTTTCCTCCCTCTTAGATTCAGTTTCTTCATCTGTAAAATGGGTGTGTTGGGTGTATCCACCTCGAAGGCGGTTGTGAGGAGTTAGGCTCGCACAGAATCTGGCAGACACAACACAGAATAGATCTGAGTCTCTCTGCTCATCTTCTCCCTGAGAAAGACAGGCGGGCAATCGGCTTCATTTTGTACTCATAACTTCCCATGATTCATAACAGTAACAACTGGTATTTCCGACTCTATGTTAAGCCCTGAACATTCTTTGTGACACTTACCCCCCTAAAAGAACCTCAGGAGGTGGGTGTTTCATCATCACCCCCATTTCCAGATGAGGAAACCGAGGCTCAAAGAGAGTCTGCCACTTGCCCAAGGTCACCCAGCTAGTAAGGGGGTAACACAAGGATCAGCACCTCGGACAGAAACCACAGCATCAGATTTGACCCTCCGTCTAGGAATTTTGACAGGAGAGAGGAAGTTGGGGGCTTCCAGTCTGTAGAGTGGAGCTTCACCCCCATTTATAGCAGGGAGTTGCTGGTCCCCAAGAAAGCCAGTCCCTACCCTGAGGACTCATTTCCAAAAAAAAAAAAATGGAGGGCCCTGGTGCCCAAGGCTCTGGACACTTAGATCCAAGGCTGGACCTCATGCAGTGACATCCCAACCCATGACAGATGCTTGTCCCATTTTGACCAAAGACAATGCACCAGCAATGGGCTTATGCACAGGCAGGTCCACTTCTGTTTAAATCACAGGAAGGACTTCCGAATAAAACGAGCAGCAGAAGAAACACAAAAAAAAGATGCTTCTGGATGCCCTCCTCTGGGAACTCTAATGAAAGGACTGATTTTCAGGGGCACCATATGAAGGCAGGGGGCTGGAAAAGAGGCCCTCAGGGCCCTGCCTCCCAGGCTGAGAACAGAAACTCCCCACTGCCCCGCCACTGTGAGTCAATGGAGCCCCCACCTCCAGGGCCTCATCTGCTCCCCCTGCACCACCATGGGGCCCCTGGCTCCCCTCCTAGCCCCCCTGGGCCCTGAAACAGCTATTTAACGGGTGGTGAGGCTGTGCTGATCACACACGGTCTTGTCTGCCAGCAGGACAACTCCTGGAGCAGGATGTAGCAATGCAGCTTGTGTATCCTGCTAAGAGATATTTAATAAATATGCAAATCGCTGCCTCTACCTCCTCAGGCAGGTAAGGAGCAGGGAGAAGCTGGAGTGAAGTATTAAATCTCTGCACAGCAAGGCTGGCTCAGCATAGAGGCAGGGACTGGAGCCGAACTTCCTGGGAAGACTTCCATCTGGCATCTTAGAGCCCCTGCTTGGAGGATGGGAGAGAGCAGGACAGGCAGAAGGACTTAAGGGTGGGATCTGGAAAAAAAAAAAGAGTACAAAGTCTATCCTACTTAGGGAGGCTGACTGTGATGCTGAGAGATGGAAGGACATTCTTTCATCCCTGAGACCATTACCACACTGGCTCGCAACACTCCCAGACTGTGAGGATCCATCCCGGCTTTCACCACCCAGTTATATATACTTAACTCACCCTTCAAACCGTTCATCCATCCATCCAAACTTTCATCTGGCCACCCATTCACTGACCTGCTCACTCTCGCACAACCAGACACCCAACCATCCACCATTTCCCCGTCCATTCCATCTGCCCCTCTACCAACTCATTTGTAAATCTAACACCCATTTATCCACTCACCTGACTATAAAACCACTTATCCAGTCCTATGTCTATCTACCTTCTTACATTTCCGTCAACTATCTCTTTGTCCATCCAACCGTCTATTCCTTCACCCATCCATTCATCTATCCACTCACCCATGTTCCATTTCCTATATGCAAGACTCCATTCTGGGCACTAAGAATGCAGAAATGATTGGATAAGACTTCCTCCTTTGAGGAGTCATCAGCATATTCGTGGAGATCAAACGTGCAAGGTGGAATATGATAGAGTTATTCAATGCCTCCTGCTACAGGTGGCGTAGGGGAAGATCTCATTTAAGATGTCTCCCTTCTGGGGAGTTCCCAAGGTACCTCAGCAGATTAAGAGCTCAGTGTAGTATCTTTGAGGATATGGGTTCCATCCCTGCCTCGCTCAGGGGGTTAAGGATCTGGCGTTGCCGCGAGCCGTGGCGTAGGTCAGAGAGGCAACTTGGATCCGGTGTTTCCATGGCCGTGGTTGTAGACCTGCAGCTGCAGTTCCGACTCAGCCCCTAGCCTGAGAAATTCCATCTGCTGCTAGTGTGGCCATTAACAAAAATAATAATAATAATAAGGTCTCTTCCTTCTGGGAAAATGAAGAAAGTTCCTGAACAAGGCAGTATTTAACCGGAATGATGTGGATTGGTTACTCTCCTGTTCCCAGTACCAAAGTTAGCTCAGATTCTACCAGGTATATTTCTCGAACACTGGGAGGAGAGAGATGAACCAATTATGATCTCCGCCCCTAAAATGCCCCTGGTCCAGTGGAGGAGAAAGATAAAAACAAGTTACATGCAATAGTAGAGGTTGGCAAGTCACTGGGGCAGCAGCGTGTAGAGTGTCACTCTCCTTAAGTGCCTGGGGATGGGTGTGAGGAGAGGGAAATTTCCAGTTAAGTTCTGACCCATGTGCAACGCACACACCTCACCCAGCGTTTAGGTCACGGCTTTCGGGTGTCTTTCTTTACATTCTGGAATCCAGGTCTGGCTAAATCTAGCTCAAGTGTAAAGGAGAGGACATCTGCCCCTCCCCAGTACTACCTGCAAGACCCTTGTGGCGTTCATCAAGTTCATTAGCTTTGTGAGTCAGCTGTAGCCCATACAGGGCTTGGGAAGCAGACTGGTTTTAGAGCCTGGCAGACTTTTGTTCTGATTCAGGCTCTGCTCTTTACTAAGAGTGGGACCTGGGAGCTTCTGTTTCTTCCTCTTCTAAAGGAGGGGCTCGATGCTCCCCACCCCCTGCCTTGAGGGGGTGGACTGTGCGATGAAATAGCCCCCACGCGGGGAAAGCACTTAGGAAACACAGGCAGAGAGGAGGATGCTCCCCACCCCCCCCCTTGAGGGGGTGAACTGTGCGATGAAATAGCCCCACGCGGGGAAAGCACTTAGGAAACACAGGCAGAGAGGAGACTCGCAGGCAGTGCTGCTGGGTGGTGGCCAGGCTCCCGGAGACAGGGACTGGGTCTACCTGCTGACTCTAGACTATCTCCACCAACCTCCCCTCCCTGCTCAGGGAGCCCCACTCATTCGCTTCCTGAGTCACTAATTTGCCTACCAAATACCAAAGCCTGGGACAGACAGTCCTCTCGGGCCTGTAATAACCAGGACAACATCCCCCGGCCTCCCCTCTCTGACTACGGGATAAGGCATTGAAATTTCCTACAAGTCCCCTCCCTCCTTAAAGCGTTCCTCTCCCTCCCTCCTCCCCTGCAAGCTGAAATGAAATTATATACATTTTGCCATCGTCTGCTATAGACTGTGTCTCCCAGAGAATCATGGGTAATCTCAGATGCAAATATCCTATGCAAATCCCGTTGCTGGTTAAAATCAGGAGGAAGCCCAAGGCAGCCAGCCGCGGTTACGGGCTGTAACTGGAATCTTCACCGTGCTGTGATTTACACGTGCAAGTAACGCCAGCAGCTTTCAAGATGGAGCTCCCAGCCAGGCTGAATCTGTTTCTCTGTGCGTGCAGAGCAAGCGGGGGCCACTGACTTGGAAGACTTCGAGCCATTCTTCTCCAGGCTTTTATTCCCACCCATTGGTTCTCAACCGGGGCGATTTTCTCCCCCAGGAGACATCTGGTGAGGTCTAGAGACATTTCGGTTGTCACAACTCAGTGGGTCCTACACGCAGCTGGTGGGTAGAGACCAGACAATGCTAAACATCCAACGATGTGCAGGGATGGTCCCCACAGCAAAATGTCAGTACTGCCGAGGCTGAGAAATCCTGTCCAAATCTATTGTAGCCCCATTGGGGGGGGGTAGACGATTGATTATTTAATGGGTGTCACCTTTACATCGAAAAGAGAGTTAGTCCAGACTTGTGCTTGCCAAGGGGGAGGGAGCAGGATGGCCTGGAAATCTGGGGTTAATAGATGCAAACTGCCGCATTTGGAGTGGACAGGCCATGAGACCCTGCTGTATAGCACTGGGAACTGTATCCAGGCAGTTGTGATGGAGCGTGACAGAGGTAAGGCCAGAAAAAGAGCGCATATTTGTATGTATGACTGGGTCACTTTGCTGTATAGTAGAAAACTGACAGAACCCTGTAAACCAACTATAACAGAAAAAGTAAAAATCTTAAAAAAAAACCCAGTCAAGTGCTCCCCACCCCTCGGCTCGTCCGTTACCCTCATGTCCCTCCACAGCCTGGCTCTCGCTTTGCGCCCTTCGATCTTCTCCCTCATCCCTCAGCCTGCCCCGTGTCGCCCCTCGCACCTGCCCGCCCACTCCCAGAACCCCGCTCTAACACCTCTGATGTCTGTCCTCCGATAAGGATGCTTCCTGTAAAATATATGGAGCTGTTTATCATGAGAATGTGCTTTAATTTACATAAATTGTATCGGACTTTAGGTCTCATTCTATTGCTTTCTTTTTTCTCTTAATGCTGCGTTTTTAAGATTTACTTTTGTTTCTGTGAGTAAATCTTGTGCGATGCCTCTGACTGTGGCAGAGATTCCCAGAGAGACGCCTGCTCCTTGGATAATGGACACCCGGTACCCCCGGGGACCCCTGAGAGGGTTTCTCTGGGTCCTCCCGGGAGTGGGAGGCAGGGGTCGCCAGGATGCGATACTTCATTTCCCTAAATGCTGTCAGGTTGCAGCCAGAAGTGACACTCCCCACATCGCTGTCAACACGGGGCACTACCAATTTTCTCGTGTACCATTTTTTTTTTGTTAAAGTATAGTTGATTTACAATGTTGTGTCAAGTTCTGCCGTACAGCAAAGTGACCCAGTCATACATAGATACGCAGTTTTTTCACGTTCTGATGTTTGCAATCTTTTTCATTTTAATTTAATATTTTAATTTTATTTTTTTGTCTTTTTGCCTTTTCTAGGGCCGCACTCACAGCATATGGAGGTTCCCAGGCCAGGAGTCTAATTGGAGCCCCAGACTAGGAGTCTAATTGGAACTGTAGCTGCTGACCTACACCACAGCCACAGCCACAGCAACGCGGGATCCGAGCCGCATCTGTGACCTACACCACAGCTCACGGCAACGCCGGGTCCTTAACCCACCTGAGCAAGGCCAGGTATCGAACCCGCAATCTCATGGTTCCTAGTCAGATTCGTTAACCACTGAGTCACGACAGGAACTCCAATATTTTAATTTTTTAATGAAAAAGTGTTTTACCAGTTTTCTAATTTTTTTCCAATCCAATTTGCATGAAGTGATGTGATATTATTGTTTTAATTAGGGGAAATAAAGTTGAATTTTATTCATTTATTTATTTTGTCTTTTGAGGGCTGCACCTATGGGCTAGGGGTCGAATTGGAGCTATAGCTGCTGGCCTAAACCACAACCACAGCAATGTGGGATCCAAGCCGTGTCTGCGACCTACACCACAGCTCACGGCAACACTGGATCCTTAACCCACTGAGTGAGGCCAGGGATCGAACCCACATCCTCATGGATACTACTCCGGTTCATTACCGCTGCGCCATGGCAGGAACCCCCAAAAGTTGAATTTTAATAAATATTTTCTAGGACCAAAGAATAAGAAGCCATCTCAACAGCAAGCTGCTTGGGAAGCAGAGTGGGAGCCGCTTTCCCAGCAAGTTCCTCCGCGGAGATCTGGGACCTCGACGTACACGCCCGGTTCTATGGATGCGGAGTTGAGGTTGAGAAGGGCCTCTCCTGGATCAGTAGTTGTCCTGTGTCTGTGGACCTTCCTATGGGCCGAAGCTTCCTCCTCAGCCTGGGAGCCCCTGAGGTCAAAGGCCTCAGCCCCTCCATCAGTCTGGGCGCTCCCTGCAGGCAGAGCCCCCTCTCCCGCCCCCGGGGGGATTTGCAGACCACTGGACCTTTTCCGCTGTACCAGCTGGGCTTCGTGGCCAGGGCTCTGGCCCGGGGTCTGCACTTGGGGTGCTGTTCCCATGCGAGCCGCTTAATAGGAAATGGCAAGTGGAGGTCAGCTTCTGCACCCCCGCCCCAGCCCCCACTTGCATATCTGTACCCCTATTCACAAGTCCGGTGAGCACAGAATCGCATTTCTTCCCCATCCTGACCCTTTCCTGGGTGCAAAGATAACCTATGGAGCTCGGGGGTGCACAGAATTTTCTTCTTCCCTCCTCTGTATTTTGAGAGTGAAGCCCCAGTTACCCAGCCTGAGAGATCCAGTTCCCTTTCAGAGAGCCTCCGTGGGAGCTGCCTCCTTCTGGGGCCTGTGTCCCTCTCCATCCCTGTGGGGACCCCCCCCTTCCTGCAGGCTCTCCCCCTCTGCCCTGTGCTCCCTCCATTGGCTGTCCCTGCAGAAGGTGCCTCTTCCCAGATCCACTCCTTTCTACACTCCATCTGCATTCTTAGCAAGCTGGAAGCCCGAGGCTGTTAGACTTCAAAGACTATATAAAATGTGTGTAGTGATTGTGTGTTTCTTTTTAATATCAGCAAACTGCATTTTCAGAGAGAGAGGGCCAGAGCCACAGAGAGACATAAAGAAAAAAGCCAACCAGGAAAAAAACTGTAGCTGTGACGGAGGTGGGAGGAGCAGAGACTCCCTTCCAAGAGTGGCTGTGCTGCTTTGGAGGCAAGCTGGCTGCATCCGGGGGGCCAGGGCCATGGGGATGTCAGGACCCCTCTCTGTTCCCAGGAAGAAAGGGAGAGGGGGAAAATGCAAGTTCCAAGACAGTGCTCTTAGAGCCGAAATCCACCTCCAGCCTCTTGACAGACCCAGAGGTTAAGATCACAGCCCTTGAATCAAACCAGCTCAGCACGGTGACCATGGCGACCAGCGGCGCTGGTGACTTCAGATTTCTAAGCTTTGATTTCCTCATCTGTAAAATGAGGCTGTATCAAGGGTGCCAGCCTTAGTGTTGTTCTAAGGAATCCGTGGGATAATGGCTGGAAAGATTCTGGTGAACCATGGGTCATTCTTGGAGGATGGGCTCTGAGCTTGGGGTTTTTTTGGCATCGCTGCAATTCTCAGGGCAGGGACAGACAGCCCAGCCAGAGGTGGCAGGCTCGGAAGCGTCTCCAGGATAGGTCATTGGCAAGAGGGCTTGGAGACAGGGTCTCATGTCTTTGCACCAGCTGAGCTCCAGGCAGCTGCTGCGTGCCTCCTCCACGTGGTTTCAAGTCAGTGCCATCTTGAGAGCCAGTCTTGGGAAAGGGCTGCCTGGAAACCTACCTGTAGGCTGTGCATTAGGGGCAGGAAGTGAAAGCCCTGAGGACAGACTGGGCCAGGAAATGCTTCCCAAGTACCATCCGGATATATCTTCACCACTCTGGGAGGTCGGGTGGTGACTCCCATTTCTCCAGATGAGCTGACACTTAGGGGATGGTCCCCAGTGAAACTGACAGCACTTATGACTTGAACATAACCAGAACCCAGAATGGGACTTGAACCCACATACCGGGACTCAAACACAGCCTAAACCCAGACTGGGACTTGAACCCACGGTTTTTTAAATTAGAACAACTCACCTAGTGTCTGAACTCACTGAGGTTCAGATTTTTATTTTTATTTTTTATTTTTTTGGCTTTTTAGGGCTGCACCCAAGGCATATGGAGGTTCCCAGGCTAGGGGTTTGAATTGGAGTTGTAGCCATCGGCCTATACCACAGATACGGCGCCAGGTCTGAGCCGTATCTGTGACCTACACCACAGCTCATGGCAACGCCAGATCCTTAACCCACTGAGCGAAGCCAAGGATCAAACCTGCGTCCTCAGGGATCCCAGTCAGATTCCTTTTCGCTGTGCCACAACGAGAAGTCCCTGAGGTTCAGATTCTTTATGTCTCCGCGCAGAAGGAATACAGGGAGAAACAAAGTGATGGGCAAGAAATAGATTTATTAAGACAAGATGCTTGTAAGAGATGGAAACGGGCAGGCGAGGAGGCTCTGCCCCCGGGATTAGCTGGGCTACAGTTTTATCATCCAACGGGAGCCCGGCTGGGAAAAGACCATCTCTTCCTCTTTCTTGGAGTCGTAGCTCCTTCTTGGTATCCAGTAAAAGAGTTTTCGACCCTATAAGGTCAAATTAGGACTGTTGTGGTGCTTATTCAAATCAGTGGAAGGGCGGTCCTCAAATCCTGCCCTTGGTTTGAACCTGAACGCAGGCCTCACCCCCCACCCAGTGACCTGAGGCACAACTCACACCTCCACTGGTCAAGCCATCCCGCCTGCCTCTTCTGATGGCCTGCTTGAGCAGTTATTAAGGTACAGTGATCTCCCAAAGTTCCCCAGGCTTCCCTCTCTCTACGGCCCCCCCACTGGGGCTTCCACAGCCACCCGTGTTACCGTCCTACTCCAACCCTATCTTCAGGATATAGGGGAGTCCCAGCCATCCCCCAGCCATCCCCGCTCCTCTCTCTTTCCTAAAAGCCCCCCTTCTCTGCCTCCTTCAAATTCCTTGAAGTGCTTTCCAGCCTTGCATTGTCCACACCTCCAAAGGCAGCCTAGGGGTGACCGGCTAAGCAATTCAGGGAGGCTGGTGAGAAGAAAATGCTCCCCAAACAACCTGCAGGCTGTCCCAGGCACCGAGGTGACACCTGCCAAGCCCTGCACCCTGGGCATGAGTTATGGCCAATTACCCACTGCAGAGGTTTTATCTTGGATAGTCTCATCGTGAGCCCCTCCATGACTGGAGAAAAGGTAATTGCATTTTTAGTGCCCGAAAAGGTAAAGGAAAAGGTCTGCGGGGGTGGGGGGGGGCTTCCATCTGTATAGGCCTGAGGGTTGATTCTGATCCAGGTACTACTGTATGCATAAAACAGCCGGGGCTCCAGTGACCGCTGATATGTGACTTTATCTGTGGGAATCGGGCTAATGCGAATTATAAACCAAAACACGCTCGGCTCCTGCTCCTGAGGCCTGTAGGCATTTAAGGGGCCAGGCCAGGCTGAGGGTGGGGGTGGCGGTGGGGGTGGGGTGGGTGGGGCTCCCCCACCCTGCAGCAGTGAGACCTCTACCCTGAGTAGGGCAAGGAGGGTCAGATGCCAAGTTGAAGGGTTTTTTCCCTGATCCACAGATGATGAAAAGCTGCTGATGGCCTTTGAGCCCTTAAATGGCATTTTAAAAAAATAGAATTTAGACTTGTTCTCTGGGATGGTCAGGTAGGGTTGTCAGATTTAACAAATGAAAAATACAGGATGAGTAATATTTTAGCAAATACGTTTTCTAAAAACATCCCATGCAATATTGACCATGAAATATTCGGGATATGCTTATATTATTAAATTATTTGTTTTTGAAGCCTGAAATTCAAATTTAAAAGGATATACTGCTGTTTATCTGACACTCCTAAATGGCAGGAGAAAGAAAAAAAAAGGTAGATTAAAAATTTATATTTATGTTTTCTGGTACTTCATTCTGCATTTCTTTACCCACTTAATTGTATTTTCTGGTACCTTATCTTAAATATGATACTGTCCCTCAAGTCACAACTACATAGAAACACAGTCACATTCTCTCTCCCACATACACATACAGGAATCATAGATTCTTAAATGTATTCATTCAACAAATATGCAGGAAATTTCTATTATATACCAAAAGCTTTGCTTTGCCGGGCATTAGAATCTAGAAGTGACTTCAAGAAAGTTTCTATCTCTGGGAGTTCTCATCGTGGTGCAGCAGAAACAAATCCGACTAGGAACCATGAAGTTGCGGGTTTGGTCCCTGGCCTCGCTCTGTGGGTTAAGGATCCAGTGTTGCCGTGAGCTGTGGTGTAGGTTGCAGGTGCAGCTCAGATCTGGCGTTGCTGTGGCCGTGGTGTAGGCCAGTGGCTACAGTTCCGATTCGACCCCTAGCCTGGGAACCTCCATATGCCAAGGGTGCGGCCCCAAAATGACAAAAAAAAAAAGGGGGGGGGGAATTTTTATTTTTGAAATATGTGTTTATCTATACCTTTAGTTCTCCAATCTACCTTCATATCCCTATTTGTCTTTGTAAAAATACGCACACATTTATTATGAGTATGTGTGCATTGTGCATGCATGCAAGTATACATGTGTAAGCATCCTGGATCATTTGAGGGATCTGTGGGGTAAGACAAATGTCAACAAATAACAGAAAATGAGGATAGGGTGTTCTATTTTCACTGGTTAGGATCAGCCATCACACCGACCCTTAGAATCTCTTGCAGCTTTCTACATGCATACACATTTATGGCCTCGCCTAATTTTCAGACTGGGAACCAGCTGGACTCAAGAGGGTTATTATGTTCAAGGTCAAGGTCATACCGCTAAGATCTGGAAAGGCCTGCATATGAACCAAGCCCCATGTCTGGTACAATCGCAAGACAGCTGACCAGGCAATCAGGACAATCTTGACTCCCAAGGTCATTGCCTTTCTTCTATGTTACATAATCTCAGGTGACTGTCTGTCTTTCTTAAGTCTTCCTTTGGACCCCCCATCCCCATGCTCATCAAGGTAAGGTATGGGTTTTACAGTCTGTCTTCTTGGATAGCATATGTTGGTGTTGCTCCATCACATGGGGCTGGAGCTTTGCGGTTGCCAGTGGGTTTCTGGGGTAGGATTTGGATGTGCAGCTGTGAACAGAGGCTGGATCTGCAATGCAAAGCCTGATGCCTCTGGGGCCCGGAACACGGTAAATAAATCCAGGGGAGTGGATCATCCAGCCAAGGGCTTGCAGCCTCCCGGTTCTTGGGAGAGAAGGAGGGCGATGATCCATTTGGAGAGTGGAGGACATCCCTGAACAGCCAATTAAACCACTTTTAATGGTTTCGAAGAATATATGTTCAAGTTCCAAACCAATCTCAAAACTTAGTGAAGCAGAGATAACCGGGGCTTTGGCCGTGCAAGATAAACTAGCAAATTCCGAAATGCAGGCAATCCTGTTTTACATTAAGGCAAGCAAAAATCAACATGAATCCAGGTCCTTCTCTCATTGCTGTCTGATGTGTGGATACCCACAAGAAAATGCTCTGGCATCTAAGAGACAGTCTGGCCCAGTGAAGATACAGAATGAACTAATGAATGAATGAATGAATGGTTGGCCCTAAGGCTCTGATCATTACTGTCAGAAGGGTAGAGCATAAGCTGATTAGAGGATCTAATAAGGAAAGTGGAGATTTGGGATTAAAGAGGGAAATGTAAACAGTACACTGATCCACTCATTGGTTCGTAAAATGCAATATCAAGCAATTAATTTCATAAATGCTTATTTAACTTGTGTAAACTGGGATTATGTTTCAAGGGAAAGGTTTATTTTTTTAATTTTTTAATTTTTTTATTTATATTTTTTTGTCTTTTTGCCCTTATCTAGAAACGCATCCGCAGCATATGGAGGTTCCCAGGCTAGGGGTCTAACAGGAGCTGTAGCTGCCAGCCCTCGCCACAGCCACAGCAACTCGGGATCCAGGCTGCGTCTGCAACCTACACCACAGCTCATGGCAATGCTGGATCTTTAATCCACTGAGCAAGGCCAGGGAACGAACCCACAACCTCATGGTTCTTAGTCGGATTCGTTAACCACTGAGCCACGAAGGGAACTCCCAGGTTTTACTTTTTTTAATACCAGCACCCCCGCCCCACCATGTGCTGCTATCCAGTCTGTGAGCTCTTTGTCTTCGAGTTGAACACCTGCCTCAAATTGAAAAATTTCTGATCTAAGAGATAGGTTCTGGGCACAGAAAGGTGTCACTCTTGTTCTAGAAACGGCCCAGAGTGGGACCCATCTGTGGGTGGAGCCACCTCCCTTAGGAGGAACTGGCAATGAGGGCGAGGGCCTGGTAGCATCTGTAGGGCCCTCCTGGTGCTGGCCTGCATCTCCTTCCATTTTCCGGGGCTCTGAGGATGCTCTTCTTCCCTCTGCTCACTCCGTGTGGTTTGTGATTCAGCCCAGGTCCCGGGGTCAGGCTGCCTCAGTTCGGATTCTGACTCTACCATGTCCGTGTTCTGACTCTGCCATGTCCGTGCTAAGTGGTCTTGGGCAGGCTATTTAACCTTTCTGGGCACCTGCCTTCTCATCTGTAAAATGGGCATGCTAGTCGTGACCACCTCCTAGAGTGAATGGAAGGATTAGATGAGATGAGGCCTGGACAGCAATGCTCCCCACCTTGGCTGGACATCGCTCACCTGGAGAGCTTTGAAAATGCCCCTTCCAATGAAGCCAATGAAAGCAGAATATCTGGGAAACAGGACTCAGGCATTGCTATCTTTTGAGTTTCCCAACGTAGCAGGTTTTTTTTTTTTTTTTTGGTCTTTTTGCCTTTATCTGGAGCTGCACCTGCGGCATATGGAGGTTCCCAGGCTAGGGGTCTAACAGGAGTTGCAGCTGCTGGCTTTCGCCACTGCCACACAATGTGGGATCTGAGCCGCGTCCGCAACCTACACCACAGCTCATGGCAATGCCAGACCCTTAACCCACTGAGCAAGGCCTGGGATCGAACCCGCAACCTCACGGTTCTTAGTCGGATTCGTTAACCACTGAGCCAAGAAGGGAACTCCCCAAAGTAGCAGTTCTGTATACGGAGGTTCCCAGGCTAGGGGTCGAATTGGAGCTACAGCTGCTGGCCTACGCTACAGCCACAGCAACGCCAGATCTGAGCCGCGTCTGCCACTTACACCACAGCTCACAACAATGCCGGATCCTTAAGCCGCTGAGTGAGGCTAGGGATTGAACCCGCATCCTCATGGCTACTGGTTGGCTTCAGTACCTTGGGAACTCCCAAGGTAAAGTTCTTGGCAGAGCATCTGGTACCTAGGAAAGACTCGATGAGCAGAAGCTATTGTTCTCACCCAGCACCTGTTTATTGGGACCCCCTACTGTGTTCCAGACCCTATGTCTGGGAGATTCAATGGTAAAACAGATAGACATGGGTGCTGCCCTTCTAGAATGTACAGCCTCAGTCAGATATGTGATGTCTCTGACAAGCTGGCTCTGCCATGTACAACCACAGACGCTCCCACTCCTTCCCCAGTGAGGTGTCACCCCCAAATCACATTTGGTCACATTCCATTGGACCAATTCAGTGTCTCCAAAGGTGGCAGGTCTTCTCCCTCAGCTGCTACCTTGGAAGTCCATTAAGAAGTTTGGGAAGCCTCCTGTTACCTCCCAGACCTGATGGCTGGCTGGGTTGTGAATGAATGTGGCCATGTCTCAGAAAGTTCTGGCCTGGAAGACCCCAGCCAATTAGTGACTGTGGCAAAGATGGGTAGTCTGAGGCTGTGTCAGGCTTAGGAGCCTGGGAGTTCCCATCATGGCTCAGCAGTTAACAAACCCAACTAGTATCCATAAGGATGTGGGTTCGATCCCTGGCCTCGCTCAGTGGGTTAAGGATGCGGCATTGCCATGAGCTGTGGTGTAGGTCACAGAGTCAGCTCAGATCCAGCATTGCTGTGGCTGTGGTGTAGGCCGGCAGCTGCAGCTCCGATTGGACCCCTAGCCTGAGAATCTCCATGTGCCGCAGGTGCAGCCCTATAAAAAAAAAAGGACTGAAAAAAAAAAAGCTTCAAAGCCGGAGCTAGGGGTCATCTAGAACCAGTGATAGGTTTGGGGTGCAGGGGTGGGGCTTGGAGACCAGTTTTCACCCTAGCACCCTGCCTTCTAGTTGTGTAACCCCAGGTAAATTACCTGATATTGATGAGCCTCATGTTCCTTTTTTTTTTTTCCTTCTCTCTTTAAAGCTACACATGTGACATATGGAAGTTCCCAGGGCTGGGGTTGAATTGGAGCTGTAACTGCAGACTATGCCGCAGCTTGTGGCAACGCTGGATCCTTAACCCCCTGTAGGGATCGAACCTGCAACCTCACAGAGACAATGTCGTGTCCTTAACCCACTGAGCCACAACAGGAACTCCATGAACCTCATGTTCTTAACATAAGGGAGATCCTTTGCACAGCTCTGAGTTACTGTACAGATTAAATGTGCCAGCACTTGGCACATACGTGTGGCCCCATGAACGTCCCATCCTGCCAGCCCCATGCCTCGCTCCCTTCCCGCATTGACGATATGTGCGTCCATGCTACAAGTTCAAATGGCTTCGTGTGGCTGGTTTGATGCCCAGGGACCTGCTAATTGGAGACGCCTTTGCTGTCTTCACTAAGGAGGGTCTACAGGGCTTCTCCTTGGCAGCATCTTGTGGGTGGCTGGTTTGAGCCTCCAAGAGTGCCCAGCTGCCTCTTTCATAGGACACTGTCTCAGAGTCATCACAAATTCTCATTGACCTTACTCAAGTTGGGCTGCCTTCCTAGAGGCCCGTGCTCCCACTTGGGAATGGCCCGGTCCATTCCTAGAGGCACAGGCTCTGGAGTCGGACAGACTTTGGTTTTTCCAATCCCCAGCTGTGAAACCTTGGCCAAATTTCTGCACCTCTCTGGGCTTTTCCACGTCGTCAAGATGTTCCAAATGCCCTGGAGAGATCGGGGGTTATGCTCCTGTCATGCCACAGGGATCTTTTCTTTTCTTCAAACACATCAAGCTTCTTCCCACCTCAGGACCTTTGCACCTGCCATTCCCTCTCCCTGGAGCCCTCTTTTCTAGGCTCTTATTCATCTTTTAAATTTCGGTTTAAAGGTCACCTCTTCAGATAGGCCTTCCTAACCAACTGGGAAATGGAGTTCGCCTCTAACCCATCAGTCCAGGCATCTTCCTCTCAGCCCTACGGCAAATCTGAATGGGTTGATTCATTGATTTTTTTTTTTTATCAGCTTACTGTCCATGCCCCAGTGGAGACTTCTTGGAGGCAGAAGTTATCAATTTTCTGAGTTTCATTATTGTACCCCACAATACCTTTCACCTAGGAGGCATTCGGTCAATATTTTGGAAAACAATAAATGCTGGAGAGGGGTGTGGAGAAAAAGGAATCCCCCAGGCTGCTGGTGGCAATGTAACTGATACAACCACTATGGAGAACAGTTTGGAGGGTCCTTAAAAAACTAAATATAGAACTACCATATGAACCAGCAACTCAACTCCCGGGCATCTATCTAGAGAAAATATACACGCACCCCAGTGTTCATAGAAGCACCATTTATAATAGCCAAGACATGGAAGCAACCTAAATGTGCCTCAGTAGAGGACTGAATAAAGAAGATGTGGTATGGGAATTCCTATCGTGGCTCAGCGATAATGAACCCAACTAGTATCCAGGAGGATTCAGGTTCGATCCCTGGCCTTGCTCAGTGGGTTAAGGATCTGGCATTGCCATGAGGTGTAGTGTAGGCTGGCAGCTACAGCTCTGATTATTCCCCTAGCCTGAGAATAATTCCATATGCTGCAGTTGCGGCCCTAAAAAGACAAAAAAATAAGATGTGATATCTATCTATCTATCTATCTATCTATCTATCTATCTATCTAGATATGTATATATGTGATATACATGCATATCTCTATATACATAATGGGCTATTACTTGGCCATAAGAAAGAATGAAATAATGCCATTGCAGCAACATGGATGGACCTAGAAATTATCATACTAAGTGAAGTAAGTCAGGCAGAGAAATACAAATATCCTATGAGATCACTAATACGTGGAATATAATAAAAAAGATACAAAACAGAAACTGACTCAAAGATTTCAGAACCAACTTATGGATGTCAAAGGGAAAACACCATGGGAGGGGGTAAACTAGGAGGTTGGTATTGCCATATACGCGCTACTGTTTTAAAATAGATAGGTAACAAGGACCTGTAGCACAGGGAAATCTACTCAGGACTGTGTAATAACCTACATGGGGAAAGAATCTGAAAAGAAACAGGTATAGTATATATTTAACTGATTTATTTGTTGTATTCCTGAAACTAACACAACTTTGTAAGTCAATTATACTCTAAATTTTTAAATTATAATAAATAAAAGGATAAATAGATAAATGACGGTAATGACGGTAGTACAAATATTTATGAGCTCTTAGAGGATGTCAGACACTGTTCCAGATATGTCACGTGCATTAATTTCCTTATTTCTCACCTGTTTTATAGAGGGGGAAACTGAGGTATAAGGAAGGTTTAGCAGCATACCCAGGGCCATGCAGCCCATCACCTGTAATAGAAGATTTAAATGTAAGCTGTTCAGCTCCCAAGACTGGAGGCTGGATGAGTGAATGAATGAGCGAGTTGGCAGATAAAATCACTTAGCGCTATGCCCAGCACACAGCAAGCGCTCGCTATACGATGGCGATGATTAGTATTTCAATACCACATCGCTCTCCTCCTTCGCACAAAATGACTCTGTATCTCTCTGAGGGTTCCAGTGCTCCACCACGCCCTTCCACCCCCATCATTCTGTCTATGGAGTCTACGCTTCTGTGACCAAACTACAAAATATACATGTGTATTGAAAGATGCCGCTCTCCATGCTAAGAAACAAGAGAGCTAAATATTTAAAGGGGCCGAACGAATTATTGACTCCCCTCTGCAGAGGGTTCTTTGCTTTGGTCCCTCCCGGAGTCACAGTTTTCCTTTAGCACCAGCTTCCTTCCTCTCCTCCCAGCATCCGCCTCCCTCACCTCCCTCCAGAGAGGCTGGACCCTTGAGATGGAGCATCCAGGCAAAGAGTGGGATCCACCCCTGGGACTGCATCTGCCCACCCAGAACCACAAGTGGCCGCTGGGGTTTCAGATCTCTCAGGGCCTGGTGGATGTGCCCTGGCTAGATGTTGGCTAGTTTCAGTTGATTGCAGAAGCATTTAAGGACCACCTGCTCTATGCAAAATCACCATGACCAGAAATTATCATTTACTGAAAACTTTCTAGTCTTCATGTACACGAATTAGTTAGATCCCAGAGCTCAAGCTTGCTTGGCAGCCCAATATCTCATAAGTTACTCATCTTCTTTGTGCCTCATTTTCCCACGTGAATTTTCTTGGGTAGAATACGAGCACTCCTTCGTAAGGTGGTTATGAAGAATCAAAGGAGTGATCACTATTTCAAAATTATGGTACTAAAAAAGAACGAAATCCTGCCATTTGCAGCACCACGGATGCAAACTAGAGATTCTCATCCTAAGTAAAGTAAGTCAGAAGGAGAAAAAGTAATACCATATGATATCACTTATATGTGGAAGCTAAAATATGGCACAAATGATCCTATCTACAGAACAGAAACAGACTCACAGACATGGAGAACAGACTTGTGGTTGCCAGAGGGGAGAGGGAGGGAGAGGGATGGATGGGGAGTTTGGGGTTGGTAGATGCAAACGATTAGATTTAGCATGGATAAGAAATGAGGTTCTACTGTACAGCACAGGGAACTGTATTCAGTCTTTTGGGATACAACATGATGCAAGATAGTATGAGTACAAGAATGTATTTATAGGTATGACTGGGTCCCTATGCTGTGCAGCAGAGATGGACACAACACTGTATATCAACTATATGTTAATAAAAATAAAATTTAAAAGAAATTACTGTGCTGAACTCTGAACTTCCTTATCCTGCCCAACTTTTGCCACCCTTTCCCATAGCAGTTGTGACTTTTGAACAGACTATAAACTTTACTTCTTGTTTTATATATATGTAATATTTATAAATGATATAATATATATTAAAATATAATATATAAAAAACAACATATCCTCATATATAACACATATATATTATGTATCTTCTATATATAATATATATAAAACAAATAGGTAAAGTTTATCCCATATATATATATATATATACACACACACACACACACAACACACATATTTATATAGTCTGTCATTCCCTTATTGATATAAATGAGCTCTACAAAGCTAGAGATTTACCCGTTTTATTCATAGACATATCCGAAGTACCTAGAACAGTGCCTGGCCCATGGTGGGTACTCATTAAATACTTATGGAAGAAAGGGAGAGAGGCCTAAACAGCACTGTAACCAGTAAAACCACCCTCACCTACCATGAGTCTTATAATTTTATTAAAGCCTCCCCGCACGATGCCTAAGGAAGATATTAGCTTTATCTCCACTTTACAGAGAAGGAAACTGAGCACCAGGGAGGGACTTGGAAAATCCTTGTCTTCAAACGATTAAGACCAAGGGGATAGAGAACAGGACGCTAATCTCTTGGGAGGGACCCCCTGAGAGGAGGGACGGCCTTGGGAACCAGCCTTCCTAAATGCCACCAGTATGTCAGACCCACTGTTCGTGTTGGGGGCAGGGGTGTATTTTCGTCCCAACCCAGCTCAGCCTTCCAGGCGCAAGTGTTCTCCATTTTACAGATGGAAACATTGAGGCTGGAGGCTTTTCATGACTCCCTGCAGAAAAGGATTTAATCTGAACCCCTTCACCTCTCTGACTTTGCACCCTCAGTCCTGCCCACCTCGCTCACCTCATCTGACACCCCAGACCCCGGTGCCCCACACAGCCCTGGGTCTCAGCTCCAGCTCCAGAGACGATCATTGCTGTACCTTGAGAGCCCACTGCAATGCCTGGCACATAGTAGGTGCTTTCTAAACGAATGGGATCTGGCCCTAGCTCATCAGGATTTCACACAACACTTGCTGGAATTCAGACCTAGTTTGGCTAGAAAGCAAACGCCTCCGACTTTCAGTTTTTGGAGGCACTTTCCTGGCTGAGGAAGATGGGAGGCAAGCTCGGGGGAGTGTATATAAAGTTGTCGGGCCGAGATGATGAGGAAGGGCATCGTGAGTGGAGGGAACAGACTGGGCAGAGGATAAGAGTGAGGAAGAACAGGGCTGGATTAGGCAACGAGGGCAGCTCAGTGTGGCTGAAGTGGAGGAGCTTTCACACTCATTCAGCTGGGGACAGGGGAGGTAGCTGGGATCGTACTGGGAAGGCTTCAAAAGCCAGGTAAGAAAATGGGGAGCCCTGGCTGAGGTTTAATCAGAGCTACACTTTACGAGTGTCACTCTGGCCGGGGCGGGATGGGAATGAGAAAGTGACCGGATCCTTATCCTTGGCAGGTGTGGGGGGGTGAGTGCTGTACCAGGACAGCGGCGGAGACAGAAGGAAGAGAGATCCGGTGCCGGGGAGAGGTGGGGACTGGATTTGCTGGCTGACTGCTGGCAGGGACGAAGGCGAGTGGGAGACATCCACACCGCCTCCCGGAGCCCGGCGTCTCGGTCCCCCGTAGTCAGGGTTACGGAAGGGATGATCATCTCGGAAATCACAGAGGTCACCTCCAGCCTGGCCTCCCCACTGGCTGCAGCCAGGTGATGATTCCTTGCAAATAAGCAAGGAGCCGGCAGAGACGCGGACCCGGGCGGGGGAAAGAATTCCAAATAAATGCGTCCTTTGATCATTGGACCGATTTCCGCAAAGGCTTGTTAGCTCCAAGATCAAATGGAGAAGATAATGAGCAATTTTCAGGTAGTAGGTGCAGCATCCGAGGTGACAACCCAATTTAGTCAGATTCTTAATCAAGTCGGAATCCCTGACTTGACGCTATTTGCGGAGTCTATTACTCCATTATGCTGAGTGCTCTGCTGTCTTCGGTCTCCAGATTTCCAGTCGTTAGAGGTATTTATCTCCATGCGATTTAATTAAAGTCTAGTGTTTAATGACACAATGTGCGCTAATTATTTCTTGTTGGTTGTTGAGGGTGCTTTTTTTTTTTTCTTTTTCCTCCCCCCGCCCCTTTTGCAACAAAGCAAAAATCCCATTATGTCACTTGGCAGAGGAGTGGTGGACGATGGGGGGGCGGAGGGCTGGGCCGGGTTGACCGGGTGACAGATCAGACATAGAGGCAAGGCAGGGAGATGGTTTGTCCTTTGGATTCTTGACGCTGGGTCATGTGCCCCCCTCATCCAAGGGGCAGGCCTGCTCTCTGGAGCCTGGGAAAAAACTTAGCACAGAGCTAGGCACCCAGGGAACACTCGTTAAATGTCGGTGTGCGTTGCTGTCACAATTTTGTTATGATGTACATCGTCAGCGGCAGGCCTATACATTTGGAAGGAGGATGGGGTCCCACCCAAGTGCAAAAATTCACAGATAAAATCCTCATCTATTGCTGGAATCCTTGGTGGTCTTATTCTGAGTCCTTGTCAAGGCAGGACATGGATTGGGGGGGAATTCTAAACCGGACAGCACTAGGCCAGAGACAATTAACCCGTCTTTAAGGAAGTGGTCACGCACAGTGTCCAGAGGAGGGAGAGAGAGGCCGGACTCTCAGCCTATGACGTCTAGTCCTGCCATGTTGGAAGAGTCTCCACTTTCACTGAGCCTCAGTTTTCTCATCTGTACAAGGGGACCGTGAAACACAGTGAGGGTGAAAAGAGATAAAACACGAACCAGCCAGACCTTGGTTTGACACACGTGCCTGGTTCAGTGATGACCAACATGGATTATCATTATTATCTCTGCTCACAGAAGTAAGTACATGGTCAAGGTCAGAGTCCAGAAGTTTATGCAGCCAGTGTTTGGGGGTCAAGGGGTTTCTTTAGGGTGAAGACAAGAGCTACCCTGGAGGGCAGCAGCACCCTTAGGCATGTCTGGGGGGGTGGCGATGGTGGCCAGATTCACCTTACACAGATGATTACTGCAGAACCCAGTGGGGTAATAAACACCAGCTCATTGGGCCATTGGATAAGCAGAGTTCAGACACTAGAAAGGAGATAAAGATACTCAAGGAAGAGAGCACATCCATGGGTCGGTGACCTTGGCATGGAGGTACATCAAGGTCTGAAGTTTCTGTGGGTACCCAGGAGAGTCTTGGGTCTTCTGGGCAGCAGAGAACTAAGGAGCAGGAGTCCCTGATGCTGAGAATGAGGCTCACCTCCGGACATCAGCAGGCAGGTGGAACAGGACGGTGTCCTCACATAGTCCAGGGATATGACTCTGCCTTTAGGAGCTGGTGCAGGCAGAGGAGGGCCTGGGGAGGTGGCGAGTTCGGGAGCCCAGGGCTGCTGGGACATCCAGGTTGGGACATCCAGGTTGGACATCCAGGTTGGACAAAGGCCAGAGGCCAGGAACACAGGCTTTGGAGTCTAACTGGGCTGGACAGCCAGTCCTTTCATGAACTCAAGCAGCTGACCCCACTCTCCTGAGTCCTGTTTCCACACCTGTCAAGTAGGATGAGACTAGAACTGACTTCACCAGATGGGAAGGAGGATTGAATTGAATAATATGTACCTGATACAAATGAAATGCTTTCGGTTGTTTTGACTTTTGTTGCGAGGGGATGAGGGCAGGCTGCGTACTCAGCCCTCATCCACGGCAGCCACCTGCGGGGTTTGAGATGCCACAGGGACTCAGCACTTATTTCCCTCATTCATTTGATGAGGCCAGAGGTCTTCCCAGACAAATCGGGACCCCTTGCGTGGTCCTTTCTTGCACTCACGATGAATGGTTGTGTGGTCCTGGAGAGGGGCCCAGGAGCTATCCTATCCATGGTGCTCTTTAAGAAAAGGTGTTCCGAGAGAGAGCCTCTCTGTAAAGTGGCTGCAACTTGTGCACTGACTATGGAGAACTCGATGTGTCATATCAGGTGGGACCAAGGTCAGTGTCCAAGTCTGCCACTGAAGCCTAGGTCCTTTGTGGAGACTCGATAGGGAAGCAGGGCTGCCCAGGAAGGAGGCTTTATTCCAGGTGGAAACCAACAAGGCAATCTGACTCTCTCTTTCAGGCTCTAAGGGCAGCGGGTCGCAGAGAAGGTGAGTCATTCTAGGTATTTTGGGACTATTCCTGAGCATTTGTTTCTTTTTGTCATGAGCCCAGAAAATTCTTGAACCTAGCATGATGTTATGGCCATGCTAGCTCACTGCCTTTTCTGACCTTGCTGTAGTCCCTACCCTTACACGAAACAAAGTCAACCTGGGTGGGACTCATTCTTGAAGCTCTAGAAAGTCAAATTGATAGAGCGCCTGTGAAGTGCCAGGCACTGCGAATGAGACCAGGTTCCAACCTCCAAGAAGCTCTCTGCTAGTGGGAAACAGACATCCAGGCAGACCGTTAAAACTGCATGTGGGAATTGCTAGAATAAAAGCAGGCACAGGGTTCCCATTGTGGCTCAACAGAAATGAATCTGACTAGTATCCATAAGGATGCAGGTTCGATTCCTGGCTTTGCTCAGTGGGTCAGGGATCCAGCATTGCTGTGGGCTGTGGTGTAGGCTGCAGATGTGGCTCAGATCTGGCATTGCTGTGGCTGTGGCATAGGCCAGCAGCTGCAGCTCTGATTGGAGCCCTAGCCTGGGAACTTCCATATGCCATGGGTGCGGCTCTAAAAAACAAATACACACCTTTTTTTTTCTGGTTGTCCCTTTAGGGTCCCACTAGTGGCACATGGAAGTTCCCAGGCCAATTGGAGCTGTAGCTGCCTGCCACAGCCACAGCCACAGCCACATCCACGCCAGATCCGAGCCGCGTCTGCGACCTGCACCACAGCTCACGGCAACGCCGGATCCTTAACCCAGTGAGTGAGGCCAGGGATCAAACCTGCATCCTCATGTATGCTAGCTGGGTTCATTAACAGCTGAGCCATGACGGGAACTCTTCTATACATATTTTAAAGCAGGCACAGAGGGAGAGCAGGGATCTGGGCCTCCCTGGCTGGTCAGAGAAGGGTTCAAGGGGAAGTGATGTTGAAACTGGGGCCATGGGAGGAAGAAGGACATTCTGGGAGAGGGAGCCCTGTGTGTAAAGGGGTGAGGGGGGTGCTGGGTGCTGGGGGTTATATGGAAGCTGTGTGGGGGATGAAGCACGGGGCCAGGGGAGGAATGGTGGCCCAGGAAACCAGAGCGAAAGATGAGGATGTACCACAACGTCTTTGCCGGGGGGCAGAAAGACTGCAGCCTGCAGACAGAGACACCCTGGTGTGTGTCACCTTCTCTTGTGCTCAGACAAGGCCCAGATGCTAGAAAACTTAATGAAGACCCGGCTGGGCCTTGGGAAACCTTTTGCGGCACTGACCACGGGTGAATATCCTCGCTGACCCCTCCTGAGATGAAGTCCCTCCCCTCCACTTCTCGGCAAGGAGGCCTTGACTTGGGGTCAACCTCAAGGAAAGCACACTGATGGGAACAACTCGCCAGAAGCCCCAGAGGCTCCAGGAGCCGGGCTCACCTTTCCTGCGGCAGAGGAGAGACTCACAGAGTCCTCCAACCAGGCTGCAGAAAGTAAGGAAAAAGGAGAGGCCTTTGGATCCAAGGGGCTCTGAGACCCAAAAGCTGCAGCTTGAAAGGTTCTGTGGGAGTGTCTTCAGGGAAACAGATCTCTCCACTGACACTTGCCAAGGCATTTTCTCCAGTAACAAGCTTCTTTATTCAACCAAACAAAGAAACCATCGCACACAGAGGAGTGAGGCGAGCTGTCAGATGCTGTTCTGGGGAGAAATGAAAGAGGCTTTTGCAGAAGCTAAAGTACATAAAAGCTGAAGGTCAAGACAGAGGCCCCCGCTCTTCTGGCTGTTTTGCAGCACGCAGGACATTGAAGATGGCCAGCCCACCAAACAACACCGCTCTCAGGGCTGTGGGACATGCTGACCGCCAGGGGAGGGATTTAACCAGGCCAGACCCATCCCCTCTTGAGCTGTAGCCGCCCACCAGCCATCCTTGTGGTCTTTGCTGCTCAGACTTCTTTCTATGAGTGATGAAATGACTCCCGAACTCAAGTCTTCCCAGCACGAGTGGGAATGACCATCAGCCAACCCAAATACAATTCCTGAGACCCCAGAGCTCTTTGTCCCTCTTGAGGTTTTTAACTTCCCCAGCCTTTCCTCTTACATAGGATCATCCATAAGATCCATGCCGCTGCTCGGAGACGGTCCGTAAAAATGACCACCAGAACTTGGTACAGGGTTTTGGCGTTTGCACTTTGCCCTTCCTTTGTGGCTCTGTCTGTCCCAGCAAACTGGATCATGGCATCAAGGAAACCTCTTTCTTCCCCATCTACAGATGAGGGGATGGAGCTTTGAGTGACCAAATAACCTGCTCAAGGAGGTGGGAAGTCAAAGCAGGACGCCAACCCAGCCCTGACACGTGTCCAGTCTCTGATGATTTCTTTTTTCTTTGTTTTCTTTTTTTTGTCTTTTTAGGGCTGCTCTCACAGCACACGGAAGTTCCCAGGCTAGGGGTCAAATCAGAGATGTAGCCACTGGCCTACACCACAGCCACAGCAACGCCAGATCCATCCTGCGTCTGCGACCCACACCACAGCTCACGGCAATGCCAGATTCTTAACCCACTGAGTGAGGCCAGGGATCGAATCTGCGTCCTCACGGTTACAAGTCACATTCGTTTCCACTGAGCCTTGATGGGAACTCCTCTCTGATGATTTCTATCTCAACTCTCTGAGCACAGGGTAGTGGCTTTATTGCCAGAATCCAGCATCAGGAAGAAAGCCCTAGTGCCAGCTTGAGCCAACCAGTGAGGAGAGAGCTCATTAAAAAGGCTCCACCCTTTGGCTGTTTCTCTGCTTGTTTCAGTCTGACCACTGAAGTATGTGTGACACCTGGGCCTTCAAATGCTATAGTAATTTAAACATTTGCTTAAAAGCCTCCTCCTGCCACTTCCCTAGCTGGTGACAAAGTCTTGAATCAGAGAACCGAGTGCAGATTTGATGCCTCCCCTAATTCTGCCACCTTGGGCAAGTCCCTTGAGCTCTCTGAGCCTCAGATACCCACTGCCAAGTGGAAAAAATGATTTCCTCTCCATTTTGTGTTTATTACTCTGTTTCCTGCAGAGGGGTGACGTGGGGTTCCACATGGTAATGAATGTAAAGTTCTTAGCACAGTGCCTGGCACAAAATAAATGCTCACTAAATGGCAGCTCTTCTTCATGGGATGATGGGAATGATGAAAACGGTCGTACTGGTTAACCATTGATCTATATCAAGCAGCCACGAAACCTCAGTGGCATACAACGATGGCATTTAGTTAATGTTCATTAATTAGTTGATTGAGTCTTGGCCGACATTGGCTGGGCTCAGCTGGGGCTGCTGGACTCCGTGTGGCTCCCAGCCTCTTCTGGGCCCACGGCAATGGTAGAGTCAAAGAAAGAACACAAACAGAATTGCACAAGTGCATTTTGAGTCTCTGTTAGTGTCATATCTGCTCACCTTCTATTGGCCGATGGCTGAACCCCAGTTAAAGAGACAGAGAAATATGCCCGGGCCACAGCGGGAAGGCAAAGCTGAGATGCAGGCCCAAGAGTGTGGATGACGCTACCACTGGCCAGGGGGCGAAAAGGCAGACCTGTAACCCAGTCTTCTACAATGAACAGCTCAGGTGGCCCTCCTTTGACCTTTAACCACTCATATAAGCACAGACTCAAGATTGCGGTCAAGGGGTCAGAGTTTCTGTTGTGGCACAGTGGAAACGAACCCAACTAGTGTCCAGGAGGACGAAGGTTCAATCCCTGGCCCTGCTCAGTGGGTTAAGGATCTGGCTTGGCTATGGCTGTGGCGTAGGCCGGCAGCTGTAGCTCTGATTCAGCTCTTAGCCTGGGAACTTCCTTCCATATGCTGTGGGTTTGGCCCTAAAAAGCAATAAATAAGTAAATAAATAAATAAATAAAAAGTGTGGTCACGTGGAACCTACTTCTTCGCTTTAACGTCGTGATTTTTCTTGAGAGACTGTGTATATTCTACAACCTAGTCAGGTGGGATTTTTTTTGTCTCTACATAGAATTCATGCATTGTTGGGCAAGTGTGTGTGTATGGGCATATGTGTCTACCCTGAGAACATGAAAGTACTTTGTCCGTGTACATGGAGACCGAATAACCAGGATAGGAAAGCCACTTCTTAAGGTCACATAAGAACGAAGCCATAAGATGACAGCTGGAAGAGCAATGGAAACTTACAAAAACTACTAGCGAGTGTATGAAGTAGGTAAAGTTAGCCAGGAATGATCAAAGTTGAAGATACTTCTATGCTCTGATTCAAGAGAAACTCTTAGGTATATGACCAAGGCACACAATAGCGGTATGGTGAGCCGTAACCCCAAGCCACACATGTCCTAATTGTCCAGTAAGAACAGCATTGATAAGTAAATTGCAATGTATTCGTACAGTGGAATATTATACTGCAAGGAAAAGAAATGAAGTCTAGCTCTGAGCAATGGCATGAGTGAATCTTATAAACAAAATATGAATGACAAGAAACAAGGGACAGAAGAGTACTTCCATGACTTCAGTTGCATAAAGACCACAGACAGGCAGAACTAAACTATCTTGTTTAGGAATGGATGTGCAGGTAATGAAACAATAAAGAAAAGCCAGGAAATTATTGCCATAAATATCAGGATGGTGGTTCCAGCTGGGTAGGGAGCAAAGATAAGTAGGAGGGACACACAGGGTCTTTCAGAAATGGTAAAACTCCAGCTCCCGGCCCTGGAAGGAGTTTTATGAGCCCCACCTGAAACTTATTTCCTGCACTATATATTTATATTTTATGCACTTTTCTATGTGCACAGTTTCACCAAAAATATGTTTTCTTAAGGACAGCTAAGGAAGTAGGGGTGTTTGGTCCAGAAAAGAGAAAACGAAGGGTGAACATAAAACCTTGTATTACAACATTTGAAACATTGGGATGTGGATTGGAGAACGCCATCTTTTACAGAGTGCTGAAAGGAAGACACAGTCAGGATCAGAGAGAGATACAGGTGTGGGCTCAAGAAAATGTTCAGAGATGCAGTGAACTCCTGGGGGGAGATAAGTTCATTTTCATTTAAATAAAGAACTCGAAATCACACTGATAGAAACTTTGGCAAGGGTCTTGGGGATGAGTCAATGTCAGAGAGGCCTGGACCAGACAAGGTTGAGGTTGGCCAACTCTAAGAGACGTGGGCAGCGTGGATGAGTGAGGCTTCTGTGGTCAGCAAGACCTGAGATTGACATCCCAGCTCTAGCACTAATTAGCTAAGTGACCTTGGGCAATTTATCTGACCTGAGTTTGTTTCCTCAATTGAAAATGATGCTGCATATAAATTATCTCGTCCAGGTGCCTGGACGGTCGTCGTTATTAACAAAAAAGTCTCTCCCAAATTTGAGGCACTGAAATCGTCTGCCTCCATAAGTGTATGGGTTGTATTGGGTTTTGGTTGCAATAAAGCCTTATAACAAACCCGAGTTGCAGAGATTACAAAAACAAGCATTGGGTTTTGTGTTCATGAGCCTGTGAGACAGTTATAACTCAGCAGGGCTGGAATCCAGCAGGTCACATGACTGTACCCAAAGTCAATACCACGGGGATGCCTGCAATGCTGTTCTACTTTAAAGTCACGTGGCAAAGGGGAACGCAGGTCGGTGGAGAATGAAGAGCGATAATCTACCTATGGGATGCACGCCTGTGGACTCTTTGAGAGGGACCCTGTTTAAGAGGGAAGAATGTGTTTTGCTTTTTTTTTTAATCTCTGTCAAGAATCATGAAGCTCAAAAATATAAGGTTCAAAAACCTCAGCCCACCCATGAACAGTGAAAATGTAATTTTTCTATTTTATTGGCTTCTCTAATAAAATCATTGCATAGCTGATTAATTTTAATGGTCTATGATATGTCATGGAGGAAGCAAATTCAGAGTTCTGTGGGGGGTGGGAGGGTTCTTCCTGATTCTGGTTCTCACCTGTTGGCCAAAAGACCCCCTAAGACTCCTGGCTGAAAATTATTTTCACCTTTTATTTCCCCCCTAAGACTCCTTAGCAAGTTGAGATGGCTGTTTAAGGGTCTGTTTTGTCTCTTTGTCAAGCAGAGGTGTCTGGAGAGGAGGCCACCGGAGTCTGAGCTTAGGTGGAGCAAGAAGCCAGGTGCAGCCGAGCCGAATGCGGTCCTGGTCTACTTTCAAGAATTTTTAACCAGCTCGACCAGGCCCTGCCCGATGGGCATCTCCTCCCTCGGTTAGCATTGTCATAGCAGCTCCCGCCCAGAGGATGGTGGCTGGGATGGATCTCTCCCCTCATTGTGTCTCATCTTGGTTTCGCCTCCAGATGTGCGAGGAGCAGAGCAGATGGGGTGGGCTCGTCTCCTCCCTGGAGGCTCGGTCTGCGGAAATAGCAAGGAAGCCTGGCCCGTGGGTGGAACAGGAAAGAGAGAAGAGAGGGCCATGCAGCCTTGTACAAATCAAAGGCTGCCCCATGGGAGGGATGCAGGAAGCCTGGAATAGAACTGATGGGAGTGGATCAGTTAGTGAACCTGCCACTAACTTTCCGCAGGAGGTGGAGAAGGTCACTTTGCTTCTCTGTGCCTTGTCTCCAAATAGAGCAGGATTTGAGGACCCCTAAAGCTCCATTCAGAGAAGTACCTAATGCAGTGCTTAAGAGGGACCACTCCAGGGCTCCACACACAGAACACAGATACTGTCCCCAAGGCAATGACCTCAGGCATGTGACTGAAACGCTCCGTGCCTCAGTTTCCTCGGCAGAAAAATAATCATACCGCCTCTCCGGGTTGTCGTAAGGAGGAAATAAGTTGTCTGGAGGGTCTGGAGCAGTCGCTGGCACCGTCCCTGGTACCCTCCATCGGTGCTAGCCCCTGTTATCGTTATTCCAGCTTACGATGCTAAACCACTTTGCTCCTTTTAAAAACCTGATTTATGCTTCCAGACTGTGAGGGCTATTAGGTTGACTACGTGAGTGTATAATATATGGGATGGGGGAAGCAGTAAAAGCACGATCTATGCAGAGATGCCGAGTGACGAGGTAACTGGAAAGGATTCAGAAAGGAGCTGCGGACATGATTTAAGGTCTGAAGTAAGGCACCTCCCGGCGAGAGAAGCAGAAAGTGGGTTATTTACCAGAGTAGAGGTGGCGAGGTTACGGACAGGAATTCCCAGGCGTCAGCTCTTCCCATAAAGGGAGAAACTTTGGGGGTGAGACTCCAGCTGAGCTTCCAGATAATTAAATAAGGAGGCGAGAGCGGGTCAAATTTTCACCCCCTGGCAGAAGAGCGTCCATCGATACCTTGCCTCTAAGATTTAAACCAGGTGTAAGGTTTTCTTTCTCAAAGTTCCCCTCACTCCTTATACCTCCCCAAATAGAACAGGAGGGGAGTGTTGAGATTTTCTGAGGCCTCCTATCAGGGGGAAATGTAGGGAGAAACTTTAAGGAGAGTCCAGGGAAATTTAAAACAGTGCCATGCATTGTGTGCGACCTTGAGCACGTGAGCCAAAGCTTCCCACCTCATAATAAGGGGATGGGATGAGAACACAGCCTGTGGTAACCACCACGTCAATTATGCAGGCTCTGACCCCAAAGCTGCAGAGCTCTGACATCTGATGACCTTGAAAATAATTGAAAAAAGCAAAATGCAGTCAATAGGTCGCCTTCTGTCTCCATGATACTGGGCATCCCATCTGATTTTTATGTCCTGACCTGGACAGGGACTCGTAACTCCTGGTTCGATGTTACAACCAGCAGAATAAAGCAATGCCAGGACCAGACCATCATGTGATTCAAGGTCCAGGGACCCATCTTGTTTTGGAGGTTTGGGGACCGCTTCCATCTGACCAGGGAAATCAGGTTTGAGGGGCTGTGATTCTGGACAGCTGCACAACTCTACGGCTGGTGCTTCTAGTCTTAGACTTTGGCCCCAGAGCGGGGCGCTGCCGGTCAGGGTGGGAGAGGCGATACACTGCAGTAACCGTGATCTTCAGCCTCGGTGGCTCACCCCAACAAGATTTCTCCTGCTGTTCGTTGCAACGGGGACTCGCTGCCTCCAACTTCACTCTGGGACCCAGGCTGATGGAATTTCACATCCACACACACTTCTTCAATCACTGCAGAAGAAGGAAGGCAGTTCTGGAGAGGATCTTGCACCAGCCATTAAGGGCTCCTGCCCAGAGGTGACACACATCACTGCCCCTGACAACTCAGTGGTTCCAGGAACTACATGAGGCCCGGAAGTGCAAACCTGTGTGTGCCCGTGAGGTGAGAACGGACGTATCTGATGAGCAGCCACAATGAACATCACAACCCGTTTCTTTTTTTTTGTCTTTTTGCCTTATCTAGGGCTGCACCCGGCATGTGGAGGTTCCCAGGCCAGGGGTCTAACAGGAGCTGTAGCTGCCGGCCTTCGCCACAGCCACAGCAACGCGGGGTCCGAGCCGCGTCTGCAACCTACACCACAGCTCGTGGCAACGCCGGATCCTTAACCTGCTTAGTGATGCCAGGGAGCAAACCTGCAACCTCATGGTTCCTAGTCGGATTCGTTAACCACTGAGCCATGACGGGAACTCCCCATAACCCCTTTCTGAGCCTCCTGTTCCAGCCCTACCTGCTTCACTCTCTGCCAGGCTCCACCCCCTTCTCCCCACCTGGCGTGGCATCCTTGGAGTGTGTGTGCCTGTGTGTGAATGTGTGAGTGAGAGAGACATGCAGGCCTCAGCTCTTCCCTCAAGAAACAAATGACTCTCTGACATCTGCAGCCCATTACCAAGGTAATTCGGTCCCTGTAGACTCTCTCATTACACACAAACCAATGTTATTATTATTGTTTATCATTTATACGACATGGCAAGTATGTGCTGCTCTCATTGCTGCCTAAGATCAGCCCTGCTGAGCCCTGGGTTTTTGTCCTCACTTCCTGCATTCTCACCCCCTGCCCTGGGCTCTGCTCCCCGCTGCCCCAACGCCTGTGTCCCCCCTCCTCCACCCCGGGCTCCCTGTCCGTCCTCCACACCCTCACCTGTAGAGCAGCTCCGGGGCAGCCTCTCGTCTCTGGGACTGACCAGTTAGCAGCCCAGACAGGAAAGGGGCCCAGGCAACCCATATGGGAGCACCTGCTCTTTACACAGCCCCGTGTTAGGTTTTGAGATTGTCTGATTATCCTCGGACGAAGCAGGTAAAGTGGAGATGTTTGTGCACACAGCACAGGTGCGGGAACTGAGGCTTGGGCCTGCACCCCTCCCTCAGTCCACGGATTAACACCTGGCAGAAGAGAAAGCTCCTCTGAGGGCATAACGGATCAGTGTCAAAGATCTTGGAGGTGAGTGGGGCTGCTGAAAGGACCCCCGGGCTTGGAGACAGACCCCTGGTTGCGGGGATTGATCCTACTCGTTCCCACCCATGTGGACTTGAGAAAGACTTTATTGTCCCAAGCCTCTGCTTCCTGCGCTGGGAAAGGGGTCACTCTTCCTGCCCTGCCTGCTAGGACAGGCGAGATAATAGCGCTGATATAATAACATGAAGTACCTCAACCCAGCTTCAAGTACCTCAAAGGAAGCGCGTGGGGGGGCTGCGCCTTTAGAATGTCACTAATTCCACATATATTGGTATCCGTGGGATCGTTGCCCCCTAAAAAGCCAGCAACTCCGTTTGCAGAAGGTCATGAGCGAGTCGATCAACGACCTCCTCACAAGGCTGCCCTTGGGCTTCACAGAAACAAACTCCATTCTTTTGGCCAATGAGTAGTAACCGAATGCTCACTCTGGACCAGATGACTTTAAGCACGGGAACCCAGAGCCTGCCGTCCTGGCACTTACGACCTAGTTAGAGAACAGACGTTAAACAGGAAGGCAGGAGTTCCCTTCGTGGCTCGGTGGTTAACGAATCCGACTAGGAACCATGAGGTTGCGGGTTCGATCCCTGGCCTTGCTCAGTGGGTGAAGGATCCGGCATTGCCATGAGCTGTGGTGTAGGTTGCAGACGCGGCTCGGATCCCGCGTTGCTGTGGCTGTGACGCAGGCCGGCAGCTACAGCTCCTGTTAGACCCCTAGCCTGGGAACCTCCATGTGCCACGGGTGAGTCTCCACATAAAAGGGACAAAGACAAAAAAACAACAAAAAAAAACA
>PVHT021183551.1:7982873-8033077 GCA_004024745.2 Catagonus wagneri | reverse complement strand
GCATCACCATCAGAACCGCCATCGGCACCGCCATCAGCACAACCATCGGCACCGCCATCGGCACCGCCATCGGCACCTTTATTCTACTGCCATGATCACCATTGTTATCACAGTCCCATACCATCCTCAACGCCTTCATCCTTTCCTTGGGCATCACCATTGTAACAATCGCCCCCACCACTCCATCACCAAAAATTCTGGACCACTACCCATAGCCACCACCACCCCACCACTCTCTCCCCACAATTTAACAGTTTGTGCCAAACACAGGCAAAAACCTCCCAGGTCTATTCCTCTTGGTCCCTCTGCCTCGCCTCTGGGGGTGGGAAACCTGGACGGCCTCTGTGCTAATCCTTTGTCATACGTGGGGCATGTTGACCCAGCCACAGGTTTCAGAGGAACTGGACAGGTTGGGTATGACCATGGGGTGGTGGTGCTTCCAGGAAACTGGTCCTTTCTCCTCCACCCAGGATGCTACTCACAAGATCCTTGACCTTAAAGTGCCCCTCAGCAAATGGAGGAGCGGGGTCCCAGCTTCGATGGCCCTTTTTTTGTGCCCCCCTGCATCTTCTCTGCACTGATTCCATTGTCTGTTTTCTGTGTTCTTCTTCCCTTCCTGACGACCCACCTCTCAAGGGCAGGGCTTCATCTTTTTTATCTGCTTTCCCAGCATGAGGCTCAAAGCCTGGAACCCAGCAGTCATCAGGGAATGTCTGTTGACCTGGGATGTTGAAACAGGAGAGAACATTTACTCATCAGACCCCTGCAGGTTCGGCTGGGCATCAGCGCTTTTCTCCAGGAGAAATATCTTGCCTGGTGGAAGCTCCCACTTGGGGAGGCTCGGGCCACGGCCAGCTCTGCTGTGCCTGGCAGCAGGAGGGCCTTGTGTCAGCGTCGGAAATGAGGTCACTTACCAGCCTGCCTGCCTCCTGAGCCTCGCACGCGTTCCTTGTTCAATGAGATGTTATTTTCAAATGTGTTTCTCAGGGAATTGGTGTTGGGTTTTTTCTTTCTCCTGTTTTTCTTTTCTTTTCCATTTTTTTTTTTTTGTTTTACTCCTCTCTCTCTGCCTGGCTGAGGGGCACAGTTACAGCTGCTATAGCAGCAGGCGAGAAACTGGGATCAGGGCTTGGGGGCAGGCCAACCACAAAGCTGCCAGCTCACCCAGCTCTGCCAGTAATATGACTAACTGTTACGGACCACTGTCCTCCACTGTTGTGTCACTGGAGCCACCGGAGCCAGTCCAGGCCCTCTCTCCGGGGTCCCAGGGATCGTAGCTCCTGTGCCAGTAATTCTCATACACTCTGCTTTCCCCCGTGGTCCCAGGCTCTGCTCCATCTGTGCCCAGGCCATCCCAGCCCAGTAGCATCATTACACCAGGAAGCTCTCCGGGATGACCTCTTCCTTTCTACCAGCTGCCGATGCCACCTGACTCCGTTCCAGGCCCCCCATGGGCAGGTAAAACACCTTGTGCCTGCTTCCTTCAGGCAGCACTTCCCAAGCTCCTACTGAGTTTCAGACTCAGGAGATATGATGGGAAACAAGACAGACCCCGTCACTTTCCTCAAGGAGTTCCTGTCTAACTGGGGAGAAGGGGGCGGAGGAAGCACACGAATAGGAAAATAACTGTGAATGATGCTCACAGTTATAAAGGAAACACAAAGGATGTGAGGGCAGAGACGGCGCGGGGAGGGGAGGAACCTCGCGATGGGGAGACGTCTGAGAGGGTGTCTGGAAGACAGCACATTTCATCAGCGACCTAAAGGATAGGAAAGCTCATCATGGAAACAATGGAGGCGGTACGCGGGGGTGGGGGCTGAGGGGGTGGAGGTCGTTTTGGCCAGTGGCCTACAGCTCATGGGGGAGAGTGAGGAGAAGGGGTCCTGGGAGAGGAAATGGGGGTCGCCTGCACTGGGGGACTCAGGAGGACTCTGGGCAGAGAACTTAAATGACACCCGCTGTACCCTAGGGCTCCTGGAAGGTGCTCAGAGAATATCTGGTGAATGAATGAGGTCGAGGCTTTGCTGTTTATCTGCAGCTTTCCACTCATTCAATGTCAGATTTCCTATTCTATGGGAATATGAATTTTGATGCGAGGTAGGACCTGGGCCTATTCATCCAGCCTCTGAGATCTGGTCCGACTCAGTATGTGGAACATGGATTGGTTGATATGCTGTGGGGTCTTCAGCAGTCTCTCTCTCTCTCTCTCTCTTTCTTTCTCTCTCTCCTTCTCCCCCCACCCCTTTCTTTTCCATTAGGGCTGCACCTGCGGCATATGCAAGTTCCCAGGCTAGGGGTCAAACTGGAGATGTAGCTGCCAGCCTACACCACAGCCACAGCAACACAGGATCCCAGCTGCATCTGTAACCTACACCACAGCTCATGGCAACACCGGATCCTTAACCCACTGAGCAAGGCCAGGGGTGGAACCCGCATCCTCATGGATACCAGTCAGGTTTGTTACCGCTGAGACACATCGGGAACTCCTCCCCTTCCTCCTTTTTTCCTCTCTATTCCTGAAAATTGGCGATCGTCCCTTCCGCTTCTCCCTTTCCCGGAGCCTGGCAGCTCACAGGATGCAATATGGATGCTTCTGCAAAGTCAGGCAGGTACAGAACCTTCTCTGCACACACTGCGCTTGCGGTCACAACTGTATCTGGAGTTGGGTTGCCGCAAAAAATGTGCGGCACGTACAAGTCTTCAGAAACAGATATGCACAGCTTTCATTCCACTTCCTAGCTGTGTGACCACCTTCAAGGCACTCAACCTCTCTGAGCCTCAGTTTTCTTCCCTGTGAAATGGGTGACAACTTAGCCAAGTTTCTGGCTCTTGGCAAACGCTCCATCAATGTCACCTGTTCCTGCTAGTGACCCATTGTGGCCAGATAACGCTCACGACAATCCTGCAAGGAGGATACAGTTATTTTCACATTACGGATGTGAAAATTGAGGTTGAAAGATGAAACCACCCGCCCCATCAGAGACAGAGATGGAGTATCTCCAGTTCCCCACACCCTTCCCACGAGGCCCTGGCTGCCACCAGGAAAATGGGAAAGCAGTTTTCTCTGGGGGACGCGAGCTGCAGCTTCCCAAATGCCACTTATTCCCGAGCGGTCCTTAAGGAAACACACTCCTCCTGGACTCCTAGAGGGCCGTCTTTTCTTTGATTGTTTCCCAGTCCAAGAGAAGGAGCAGGCGGGACCCAGATGAGAGCTGGAGAAGCCGTCTGCTGACAATAACAACACATTTTTACCAAATTACCAGCTCCCAGCATCTCCCATTAGTGAGCGATTCTTGCAAGGAGGCACGCTAACAAGGCGCTTCTGAACCCCTGTCCACATCCTCCACTGCCAATGGGGGAGGCATGAAATCTCCTGTTGGGGGGAGCTGCGTTCTTAATTACTGACTGAGGGAGGAGGGGAGCCGGAGAAGTCTTCTTCATCCTTTGCAGATCTTTAATGAACCTTTTAACACGCTTAAAAAAATAAATGAAGAGAAAATTTATAGAAAGCTCTTTTTAAAGATTTTGGCAGTTTTGATTAGTGGTTTGGAAAGCCCTAGACAGCCACTTAATTGGTGAGCCCCCCTGACAGTTGGCGAGTAGAAGGTAGGAATACAATGGACTGCATTGGCCTTTTTCCCTTCTGCGGATCTTCTGCAAGATGGCTCGTTGGCCCTGGACTCACTGCACCCCCGTCTGCTGCCCACGGTGCCCCCTGCAGATACGGCCATGCCAGGCAGGCAGATGGACACAGAGAACTTTCAGGTTATGAAAGTTATTGCAGGATTCCAAAAGCAGAGTCCAGAAGGGCATTCAGAGGATGTATGGGGGAGGTGAGTTTGGGCAGGGCTGGGGGCGCAGGGGGAACTTACACCATGTACAATAAAATCCTTTCTCGTGTGGTCTGACCCCTTGCCTTCAGTTCAGACACCTGTCATTAGGAGTAACTTATGGTATTGGTATAAGAGCATGGGCTTGAGGAGGGGCAGACTATTCTGGGTTTGAATCCCACATCTGCCCCTTTTCAGACGTGTAAGTTTTGCAAATAAGGAACTTGTCTGAGCCTCAGGTTCAATATTTATAAACAGTGGACAATTATACCTACTTTGTGATATTGTCAGAAGTAAATAGCTGAAGGCATTTGAAGTACTTGATACAAAAGAAGTGCTGCAGAAAAGGTGAATTTCCCCCAGCCTCAGCTTCTGAGTATCAGGAACCATATACAAAGTTAACTAAACAAGTAAAGGATGGGAAAACTCTGGCTAGGATATGTGAAAAACGCAAGGGTTTTAGAAAATAATAAGTATATTGTGAGTCTCCAATAAGATACAGGGACCAAAACAATAATGGCATGTTGTTCATATTAATAGAGGTAGAGTATGTAGAATGTGGGAGGTGATTATCTGGCTGTACTATATATACTCCAGAACTCCCACCTGGAGAAGCGGCATCATATTTTGAGCAAGATAATGGCCAAGAGGATTAGTTCTGGAGAGACTGTGGGGAGAAGAACTCTAAATCATATCATGTGGAAGGAAAGTAGTTGAAGGAAATAATACTGTATAGCCTGAGGAAAGATTGCTTGGAGTGGAGGTGATAGGTACTTGGTAACTTCAAATGTCTGACATGTAGTCCCCTAAAAATGATAATGCTTTCCTGAGTGGTCCTAACCAGAGGGTAGAAATTTCCCTAAAACTAAATTTTAGTTAAATATACATATACAAGGAGAATTTTTTAAAAGTCAGAACCAACCAATTGTGCAATTTACTGATTTATGCAACAATGTATGCCAGGCACTATCCTTCATCTTAGGATTAAATAAGTGTAAACAAAACAATCCTGAAGGAAGTCACCTTCTAGTGGACACAAGAAAATTCCTGGCCTATGGACTGGTCAACCTCTTGGGCTGGGGAGAAGCATCAGGTGAAAGTTGGACTGAGTGACTTTGATATCTATGAGTCCCTGAATTTCAGCTGACCATTGCCAAGATCTCCAGCCCTAGAAGCAACCACCTTGCTAAAGAAAACTTTTCTCTCATTTGGAGCTGAGGCTGACATATAGGCCAGTTGTGGATTTGAAAGACACGAGTTTGGTGGTCATAGGGGTTGGGTGTGGAGCAGTTTCATCCAAAATGTCAATATGCAGGAGTTCCTGTCATGGCTCCATGGAAACGAATCTGACCAGTATCCACGAGGATGTAAGTTCGATCCCTGGCCTGGCTCAGTGGGTTAGGGATCTGACATTGCTGTGAGCTGTGGTATAGGTTGCAGATGAGGCTCAGATCCCACATTGCTGTGGCTGTGGCTGGCAGCTGCAGCTCCGATTCAACCCCTAGCCTGGGAACTTCCGTATGCCATGGGTGCAGCCCTAAAAAGCAAAGAAAAAAAAAAAAAAGTCATATACGTAAATATCCATTTACGTTTTGTCTTTCCAGAATACAGACCCCTTACTCCTGGTAGTGCCACACCGATTTCCCTGTAGATATACAACCCTCCTCCCTTCTTGTTCCTGGTGGCTTGAGTAGGATTGTCCCCCTTTTGGCTCTAGGAACGGACGTGTGAGCCAGGCCTTTCTCTTGGCCACAATGATTGGTTCAGGGATGGGCACATGACCCAAGCTGGGCCAAAGGAGGCCAAAAAGTCAATGATGGACTTGAGTGAAAAAGAGAAAGGCTCTCCCCTGAAAGAGTAGGATGGGAGTTTAGGGTCACTGGCAGCCATCTTGGCACCATGAGGAGAGAGCCTGAGACTAGTCAGTGCGAAGGAAAGCAGGCCCAAGGGATGGAAAATGATCAGTATTCTTATACTGGGACTTATTATGCTTTATATAATAAAAATATTTGTATTTTGTATTTTTCTTACAATATTTGTTTTTGGCCACACCTGTGGCATTTGGGAATTTCCAGGCCAGGTATCGAATCCAAGCCACAGCTGTGACCTATGCAACAACAGTGACAAGGCTGGATCCTTAAACCACTGTGCCAAAGGGGAAATTCCCTATTCTGACAATGTCTTTAGAGCCACCTGGAAACACCCAGACCTGAGCCTTTCTCCCAAACATATATGTTCTGTGGCCTAAAACATCATCTGTGGTTGTTTTTGCTTGAGCCCATTAGAAGTCATTTTTTCTGTGACTTGCTCCCCAAAGAGTTCTCTCTGATGCAAGGGTTTAGTACAATATGGTTGTTCCCTATCCTAGCCAATCTCGGATGACCTGATGGGAGGGAACCGTTTTAAAAGGAACAGGAGGGGACATTAGTACCTTGCGGAGTTCCCAAAAGGGATGGCTGTGAAACTCTGGAAAAAATCCTTGCTCCCAAAGAAATTTGAAACTGGGTGTGGGACTCTTTCATCAGACTGGCGTGATTCTATTTTTTTTTTTTTAGGGCCGCACCTGAGATATATGAAAGTTCCCAGGCTAGGGGTCACATCAGAGCTACAGCTGCTGGCCTACACCACAGCCACTGGCCTACACCACAGCAATGCGGGATCCGAGTTGCACCTGCGATCTACACAACAGCTCACAGCAATGCTGGATCCTTGACCCACTGAGCAAGGCCAGGGATCGAACTTGCATCCTCATGGCTACTGATTGGATTCATTTCCGCTGCACCACAATGGGAACTCCCAGACTGGCATGATTGTAGAAGCAGGATGCAGATTTAAATGGACCCACAAAACCTGTTTGTGGCTATTTTAGGGGGGACAGTTTGGTACCCGGCCCCCCATCTCAGGCCCTCCCCTCGAGCACCGTGACCCAGGCTGCGGAGGGAAGGCTCCTGGCCTCCCAGCATCCCCATCATTATTATTACATTAAAAAAAAAACACCTCCAGAGACTCCTAAAACCTCAAGCAAGGACAAGCAGACCCATAGACTGGGCGCCTGACAGTTCCCTTGTGTAAGCCCTGACAGAGCACTTGAACTGAATAACAATGCTAATTTGTAGCTAATGAGTTCCCCTCTTCAGCTAGCAGGTCAGAAGGGGGTTGGTACCAGGAGGATTTCCAGAGGCCTGCCTTGCTGGTTTCCAGGGGGAGAGGGCAGCCCAGCCCCTGCCCCCAGATACTCCGGGACGGGGCACAGCTCAGGCCCCAGCTTAGCTAAGAGAGGCCATGAAAAGGGCAGGGATCCCCAGCTAAGCCAGAATCCCCGTGCTGTGCCTGCATTTCCAGCATCTCATCATCGCAGACCCTGCTGGTGGGAGGAGAGGACGCCAGGACCAGGTGGGAGTGGGGCCCGGCCCCGGGCTCTGCCGCCATCCCTGGGGAATCTGCCTCCAATCAGAAGAGGGGGAGGCAGCCTTGGCCAAAGCAGAGGAGCCATGAGGCCAATTCCTGGGAGGGAGGGCGCATCAGTGAACAGAGCGGGGGCGGGGGGTGGTCCTCAGGAGAGGAGGGCGAGGCAGTAGGGGTCTGTCCCACTGAACTGTGGATGCCCATGAGCTGGGAGGCTCGCCAAGCAGATTTAACCCAGTGACTTTCAAACTGTGGGCTGAGACGGCATCAACGAGCAGGGATCTTTTCTCTTTCCCGCTGTGTATGTATGTATCTGCCTAGACATATATGTATATATATATATGTGTATATGTATATACATGTATTAACATACACATATAATCAGGACTCCATCTAAGGTATCATTCAAAGGGAAGAGCCCATGCCTCAAAACACAAGTGGCGTGAAAACCACTGGCGTAGGAGTTCCCTTCATGGCTCAACGGAAATGAACCGAACCAGTATCCATGAGGCCACAGGTTCGATCCCTGGCCTCGCTCAGTGAGTTAAGGTCACAGTGTTGCTGTGAGCTGTGGTGTAGGTCACAGATGTGACTCAGATCCTGAGTTGCTATGGCTATGGTATAGGCCGGCAGCTGTAACTCCGAGTTGACCCCTAACCTGAGAACCTCCATATGCCACAGGTGCGGCCCTAAAAAGCAGGGAAAAAAAAAAACCCTGGCATAGGCCATGCTCCCCTCCTGCAGACATCTAACTGAGACTCAGAGAAAAGAGTAACATGTTTTGGAATCAGTATATGTTCAGTCCCCAACAGGACATAGGAGCAGGTGTCCA
The DNA here is from genome assembly GCA_004024745.2 of Catagonus wagneri. Classification (NCBI taxonomy): domain Eukaryota; kingdom Metazoa; phylum Chordata; class Mammalia; order Artiodactyla; family Tayassuidae; genus Catagonus; species Catagonus wagneri. The sequence goes on along the minus strand of PVHT021183551.1, from coordinate 8,025,010 downwards.
AACTTGAAAACTTACCAGCAAGGGGCTTTGGGGAGTAGGACTCGGAAGGATCCCACAGGGAGACAGCGGTGGCTGGGACCGGAAAGCTGAGCCCTGAGGACCACAGCGCTCTGAACAGAGGCAGGAAGATCAAGGAGCATTTCCATGGGTTCCAGCCAACACGAAGTCCCAGCAGAGATATTAGAGGCAGAATGCTATGTCCTTGGGGTTGCAGGGAGGGGTTGGCGCTCTAGCAGAGGTGTAGGAAGCTCCGTTGGGAAACTCACATGGAATTAGACACCTTGACATACGGGGTGTCCCAGGGCAATTCTTGGGGTCTCTTGTGTCACTGGTGCCCCCGCAGACCGTCAGAGTCGTGCTTTGCAAAGCTTGTTATCTTTCTCTGGCCAGTTTAACATATCCTGGCTCTGTGCTCCCTGCGTGGCTTTAGTCCACCCTTCAGACAGCTGTCTGCACATCTGGGACAGCTGCAGCGGCTAAGTTAGCACCTCAGCTGCGCCAAGCACTTTACAGAGTCATTTCATCATAAGCCTGGAGGCAGAGAAAGGACACCAAGGTTTAGACCGGTGAGATGACTTTCCACATTGGAGGGAGCTGGTGGCAGGGCCTGGGTTGATAAGCAGATTTTCTTGTTCCATTCTGAGTATTCAATTCCTGCCCCAGTGTTCCCCCCACCGACCCTGTCAGCATGTCCCCCCGGCAACAGGAGGGTGTCCGAGATGGTATGACTCCCAGAGATGCTTCTGGAGTCAGCAAGAGCGCCCTGGAAGATTTTTGCTGCCATCCGGCTGTCCCAGGAGAAGGGGTTCCACTGGATGGTGAAGGAACTCCACAAATGCTGGTCTATACATCTGCAAAACCTTGAATTAAGCCAATGGAAACAAGTTTCTTTCTTTCTCTTCCTTTCTTTCTCTTTCTCCTTCCTTCCTTCCTTCCTTCCTTCCTTCCTTCTTTCTTTCTTTCTTTCTTTCTTTCTTTCTTTCTTTCTTTCTTTCTTTCTTTTCTTTCCTTCTTTCTTTTTTAAGGACAACTCAGATCCTTCACTGATGTTGTCAGTCTCCAAGAAACAAATCAGGTTTGTGGTATGTCCCTTTCTCATTGGATCATGTTTAGCTGCAGGGCTAGAGTCAGCTATGCAGCAGTAACAAAAATCTTCAAAATGTTCCTGGCTTGTGACGCCAAAGGCATACATCGGACTCCTCCTGTTTGTCCACTGCAGGTTGACAGAGGATGCTTGCTCATGGTTGTCACTCACAACAGGTGCTTCCCAGCGGGGGTCCGAGAAGCCCCGAGGACCTGCGCCAGCAATTCAATGCGGAAATGATGCAAGCCTCATTCACTCACAGCTCATTGGCCAGGAGGAGTCATGGGGCCTCACCCAAGGACGGGGGCTGAAAAACACCCTGGGCCCAGGAAGCACAGAACTAGAAAATGTGGAAGAGGACCACACCCAGGGGTTCTCTGGCCTGCAGATCATCCACCCGCATCCCGTGGGCTCCTGTGTCTCTGCAGAGCCCAGTTAGGGAAGGCAGCTCCAGGTTACCCAGGGCCCCAGGCCGAACCAGAGGTAGACTCCCCTTGGATTTCGGGAGTTCTCATCACCCTCATTATACTGATATCCCAGCAGCAGCCTGTGTCTGCTTTTCCTCTGTCCTCCCCATTATCCATGCCCTTATCCCTTCCCATGAGACACAGGCTGAGCTCTTCCTGAGCCTCTTCTGAGAAGGGTATCTCCTCCCAGATGTCCCACGCTGGCCTGCCCTCAAAGAAGCCTGTACTTACCAGGAATGCATAATAGGTCCTGAATCTCTTCATCACCTACAGCAAATAGCCCCCCTGCCTGAGCCAGAGCAGAGTTGCCTAGAGCCATGGAGTCAGAGGCTGATGTCACTGGGCTGAGAAGCCAGGCTGGTGAGGGCGACCTGTGCCCACTGGCTGGAATCATGGGCACTGGGCAAAATGAACTCAGGTATGGCTTCCAGCAGAAAGTGGCACCTCTCTGATCCCCCACTGCCTCATCTGCAGGTGGAGAGATCGGCAGAGTAAATCAGGCAGCACTGGGTAAATTGGGTGGTGGTGAGCTCTCATTGTATACCGGTGGTGCCGAATGGTTGCTGTCATCATTTAGATGAGATGAAAGGAGGACAGGTATAGTTGGGATCCAGGAGGACGGACTCCAGCCTCTGCTCTGCCCCTGACTTACCATGACGTGGCATTGGCACTTCACCTCTCTTGGCCTTGGCTCGACCCTGAATGAAATGGGGACATTCCCTGGCAGCTCTGCCCATGCATCTTGCATTGAAATCCCCAATTTTCTCCCCATCTCAGTCATACTGAACTCCTCTTTCAGGAGCTCAGATTATGTATCAGTCAGCGACCGCCACACTAGTGCTGCATAAAAACCACCTCAAAGTTTAGTGGCTTAATGATAATATGCATTTATTCTCATGTCCTCGGGTCTGCAAGTTGGCTAGGGTTTGGCTGATGGAGCCTTGAACTCAGCTGAATGGTTTGTTTCTACTTCGTGTCTTTTCCTTCTGGAGCCCGGTGAGGTGCTTCTTATGATGGATCACCAGAACACAACAAATCCAAGCCAAACCAGGCCTTTGCTTATATCCTATCTGGCCAAATCAGGTCACACTGAAATGCCACTGGGCAACCAACTCGAGGAGGGTGGTCAAGTGAACATTCACTGACCAACCATCCAAACTATCACAGATGTGCTCTGCTTTCCCTCCAGCCCTGGTCTCAGGACCTTTGCACAGGCTGCACCATTCAGACCTCAGCTCGGAAATGACCTTCAGGAGAGAAGCTGCCTCTGACCCCACAGTCTCACCCACAGCACCTTGTGGGCCTTCCTTTCCAATCCTCAACATGGCTTCTCTGGATATTATCTGTCCATACGTGGTACCCAGTCACCCCATACTTCATGGTCTTCAAGGCTAAAACCCCCCTCTCCCAGATTCCTTTGTATCTAGGATTCAGGATAAAATGAGATTTCCATTTGGAGGGCAAACATGAAGTGAAGGCCATCTCTCTGTGGTTTCTGACGCCCTCCACTGGTCAGAATAGCTGTGGTGGTCCCGCAGCAAGTTCTTAGGATAACTCACCAGCATCCTGGATGTCATGAGAGAGTGACAATTGCGACAGCCTCTCGAGTGGACTCCCTAATCACTGGACCACAACATCAGGTGGCCCTTCACCTGATGTGTGGGGCTGTGCCATCAGTGCTGGTGGCTCTAAACCCAGATGGCAGGGCTTCCAGGATGTCCTCGGTGTCGTCCCCGCCCCCCCACTGTGGTGAAGCCTACATTGTTCTGAGAGTCATTCCCAGAGGCAGGGAATGACTAGCCAGCCTAGGTTCTGCTTCTTAAGACCTTCCAGCGGTTTTATAAACACATAATCCCCTATATTAAATCCCTTTCTTCTTAAAATACGGCACTGCACCCTGACAGATATGATGTTTTAATTACTTGGTCAAATGCCATTTTTCCAACAAAACTGCAAGCTTCATGCCAGCGGAAACCAAATGAGTTGTGCTCACAATGGCAACATCCATCACAGTGCCTGGCACATCGAGGGGGCACCATAAATACTATTTTGAGTGACTGAACGCATGAATCCACGCACTGGCTACTGAACTTTCTTACCATGATAACCAAACGCTAAACAGAGAGAGAAATGATAACCCAAGGAGGAAGCCCAGACTGCCCCTGAGTCTCCACTAATCCAAATGCCCAGAAAAAGACACAAACTTTTCCTTCCAGTGCTGTGTCAACAAAGGTATAATGAGGTCATGCCTCTCCTAGCAACTAGGAAAAAAGACCCTGTGCACATCATTGGGAAGGAATGAGTTGTAAGGATCAGGGAATGGGTTGTGACATCAGGCAGACTTAGCTTCAAGTCTTTACTCGAACGCTTCCAAGATGTGCGGCTTTGAGCAAGTGATTTAACCTCTCTGTGACTCAGTTTTCTTGTTTGTAAAATGGGTGGGGGATTTATACCCATCTTGCAGAGAAGGAAGTCCTTTGTACACAGCCGGTGTTTAATAATGGCTTGCTTTCATTGCAAAGTAAAGCCCGGAGCCTGACATGAGGCTGTTACTGGCCTAGGGGTTCCCGTTTCAACTTGTCAGAGGTCTTGGGCCCTCCAGGGGCTGTCTTGGCTAAGGCACCTCATTGTCCTCACACGTGAGGCTTTGGGGGGACAAACAGCCAACCCTCCTTTGGCGGGGATGTGTTTGTGGATTTTCTGGACTTAGAGAGAGAGAGCTGCAATGTGGGAAGCGTTCAATCCGTGATGTTGCTATTTTCAGTGCCAGGGCACTCACCTGCTCCTGTCCTGTGTTGCCCAGGCCAGTGGCCCACACAGTAACCCCGCCCTCCCACATGCGTCCCCACGCCCTCTCCTCGCAGACCCTGAAGCCCTTCTCCCAAGGCTCCCTGTTTCCATGACACCCTTGGTTTGGGGAGCTAATTTTAATGAAGAAGATTGATTAATACTAAATTATTACCTTTCTCTTGTGTCCCTTTTGTCATTTAGAAATGGAAACAAAAGACATTCTTGAGCTCAAGTCAAACATTTACCAAATTAATTCTCCACGAGAAATTGTTTGAGATTTCAAGGGTTGGTGTTTTTTTTTTTTTTTTTTTCTGTCTCCTTAACTATACTACATCATAAAGTAATTGCCTGATTAAGGGACATGCAGCTTGGAGAGTGACACATTTTTTAAAATTAGAACGCGCCTGCCAACAGACACAGTTATGCAACTGGTTTTCTTTTTCCCAAACAACTTGATTCTCAAGGAGAAATGACAGAAGAGACAAGGACAGGAAGGGAAAAAAAAAAAACCAAGATGCAGGAAGCAGAAGATGATGGGTAGAGAGACTTGGTTCTGCCCCATTCCCCCCGGGGGGCCCCTCTCTTGACACCTTTCTGGGTTCTAGCACTTGCCTCCACCTGACCTTCATTTATGCAAACCCACTCTCACCAAGGCCTATAATGGGGATTCCTCTTAAGATGACAGTTCAAACAGTGCTGATCCGACTGCTGGTAGGCTGGGCACCAGGAGGCCAAGAGGTCCCTCGGATCTGAACCCTGCCGTCCAGACCAGCAAAGATGAGGCCACCATGAACAAATAATTGCCTTACAGTGGATAAATGGCCTGGGAAACTCCAGGGAGAAGCAAACTTATTTCCTGCCGAGGTCCCAGGACTATGATGCTCCAGACACGCTGGCCTCCTCCACACCCCTTCCATGCCAAACTCAGTCCTGAGACTCGGTTACTTCTTCTTCTAGACTTTCACGTAGATGCCTCCCTCGATCCAAATACCCCCTCCTCCCGGAGTTTCTCTGACCACCAGGCTGAAGCAGCAACTCCCCCGAGCCAGTCACGCTCTTCCATCCCCTCCCTCACTGTTTATAGCTGCGGTGGCAACCTGACAGCTCCTGTTTTGTTTGTCTGTTTCTGTGTTTACTGCTTGTGGCTTCAAGCACTGGGCTTCCCTGTCTTGTTTGACTGTGTCTCGCAGGTGCCTGGACCAGAGGTTGGCATATTATTGGTATCCCATAAATGTTTGCTGTTGAATGAATGGACAAACGGATGAATGAATGAATGAATGAATGAATACAATTGCTTAATCATGGCCCCCCTGAAGGATGAAGGATGATCTGAATTATGAAGGATGATCTGGGAGATCCCTCTAACTCTCTCTGTGTGGGAGACTATAAATAAATCTGAAGACGCCAGTCACAAAAGGCCACATAGTGTATGATTTCATTTCTAAGCAATGTCCAGAACAGGCAAATCTATAAAGACAGAAAGCAGATTCACGGCTGCCAGGGCCTGGGGGGATGGGGGGTTAGGTGGGAGGGTGATGGCTAAATGGTACAGAGTTTATTTTTGAAGTGATGAAGCGTTCTACAGTTGATTGAGGTGATGGCTTTACAACTTTGTGAATACGCTAAAATGCACTGAGTTTTTAAAAAATAAAAGAAAGGAGTTCCCGTAGTGGTATAGCGGTTAACGAATCTGACTAGGAACCAAGAGGTTGCATGTTCGATCCCTGGCCTCGCTCAGTGGGTTAATGATCCAGCATTGCTGTGAGCTGTGGTGTAGGTCGCAGACACGGCTCGGATCTGGTGTTGCTGTGGCTGTGGCGTAGGCTGCCAGGTGTAGCTCCGATTCGACCCCTAGCCTAGGAACTTCCATATGTCATGGGTGAGGCCCTAAAATGCAAAAAAATAAAAATAAAAAATAAAAACAAGTAAATAATAAATAAAATTGAATAAAAATGTCTGATTTAAGTGCACCCCCGGGACTGAGAATGGGTGACTGGGGGAGGGGTACTGGAAGCTGTGCCCTATGGGCACTCTTCTGCATCTTCCAAAGGGTCTAGGACCTTTGGAAGTGAGGAAGGGGGTCAGGGTCAAGGGTGGGCTTCCTGGACTCTCTGTCCCCAGAGAGGTGAGCAGGGGACCAGGAAGAAGCGTTTGCCCAGCTCCCAACTTTCTGAACAAAAGCCACCACCTCCCTAGCACTTCAAGAGTGGTTTGCATTCCCTCTGGTGGTGGTGGGGTGTCGGCCCAACTTCTCACCAGGAGGGGAGGCGCGCTTCCCCACAGCCTGGCCTGCGTCCCCAAGCCAACAACCCCGGACAGGCTCAGTCCTGAGCCCTGCACACAGGCTTGATCCTCCCTCTCATGCCACGAGGTAAAGCCTCATTTGACACAGGAATTTGCCCCGGTTCACAGGGCGGTGGCAGAACCAGGCTTGGAACCCAGCAGCCTGGGCCCGGAGTCTGTCCTTTTAACTCTGACACCTACCGCCCTGCCGATGACAAGTGACGGCCAAGGAGCTGGAGAGGCTGACCGCCCTTCCCCCTCCCCACTTGGGGTTCCAGTGCCAGAGAGGAGGGGGTTTTTTGATTCTTGCTTGGTCTTTATGCCACAAAGTGATGTCAGCAGCTCCACTGCGGGAAACCAGAGGACTGGGTCCTGCTTCCTAGAGACCATGATCACTGCCAGGATGAAGGTGGCTCTCACCTGGCACCCGTGATGACCCAGGAGCTGAGCAGGACACACACGTGCAACCCTGGGTGAGTCCTCCAGCTGACCCAGCAGGGCAACCACACCAGCTCCCAAAACCAAGGTTTGCAGAGGATAAAGTCTCCCTTGCAGATTGAAATCCAGATCTGTCCCACTCGGAAAGCCACTTCCTTCCACCAGGCTCCCACAGCACCGCCTGCCCGCTCACAACCTATGAGCCCTTAGCACATTACTTATCTCTCTGACCTTGTCTTCTCAGCGGCAAAACGAAGATAATATCTCCTTGGCGGGGCTGTTATGAGGGTTAAATGGGAATAGTGTGATATAATGAAATATAAATTGGGTATTTCATATAATAATCTGACTATACATTTATATATAAATAAACATAAATACATTTGTACAATAAATTTTAATATAATTAAATTTATATAAAAATAAATATATCTAAGTAATAAATTTGAATATAATCTAATTTATACAATAAATATAAATATATTTATGTAAAACATTTGACAAATTAAATTTATATAATAAATATAAATATATGAAATAAATTAGAATATAGCTAAATTTATACAGTGTATAATATATATTTTAATAAATTTGAAAATAATTAAATTTGTATGATAAAGCAACTATAAATATATTTATATTAAAATTTGAGTATAATTAAGTTTATAGAATAAATATAAATATATTTATGTCATACATTTGACTAAAATCAAATTTGCATAATAAAAAATATAAATATATGAAGTAAATTTGAATATAGTTAAATTTATATAACAAATATAATATATATTTTTATAATGATTTAAAAATAATAATTATGTATGGTAAAATAAATGAATATATTTATATTAAAAATTGAATATAATTAAGTTTATATAATAAATATAAATATATTTTAGAATAATATGGCAATGTATATAAATTCCTCCACTATTAGAATAAAATAGAATATACTACCCCTTTCTAGAATGTAAACTTCATGACACCAGAGCAACTCCCAGCACTACTGCCATAGAACCCAAGCAAAGGTGAGGCATTCAAATGGGATTTATTGAATGAAAAGGCGTATAAGCCCATGGAAAGAAGCTGGCACACAGTAGGTCCTAATCCACAGCAGCTCTTACATTGTTGAAAATAAGCCTATGCCCATTGCCAATACCAAGGTCAGCGCCACCTCCCCAGGAAGGGCTGGGTACAGGTGGTGATGCAGTTCTTGCAGTTCTTGACGTGGGCAGCGTTCTGACACAGACGTGCCTATTGGCACTGGCAGTGGCTGCCCGATAGCCCTGTTGGGGAGCCCACTGGATTCCCTGGAAACCTTTCATCACCTACCCCCTCAGTGCAGCTGAGTCACTGAGACGGTGAAACACTCAGCCCAGCTCATCGACGATCATGGGCGTCAACAATCCACCCAAGATGACCTGGCTGGTGACATCATCAAGGCAACTGGTCAGTGAGAGCCATTTAAGTCCATTCGACCAGTATGTTTGAAGGCCTGGGTATGCCAGGCTCTGTGCCAGGCCCATAGGGTGAGTCCACCATGAAAAGGCCGATGCAGCCCCTTGCTTAGTAGAATTAATCCTTCATAAATAAGGGCTGGATCAGTGTTCCTTGGGGAGGAGACAAGTGCCCCCTCTGCCTTCAATTATTCCTTTCTCTGCCCTCCCCACCCCCACTTTCCCCTGCTCCGGGCTCCGGGTCTGAAGAGAGGAAGGCAAGCATGAAATCCACCTTCAGGTCGACACGAAGCAGAACAAGACTTGCCTCCGCAACCAGCAGACCTGGTTCACGCATTTGAGCTAGAAGGACACTCGGTACTAACCATCCCACTTCCTGGGCTCCCAACCCCAGAGGTCCACAGCCGCTGGGGAGACACACAGGTGAGTGCAGTGCTGCTCACCTCCACCTGGGCTGCAGGTAGGTGCAGATGACTGTCTACAAATCTTAGAAGCCCAAGCAGATGCCGCGTGTCCCCAGAGTGCAGTGGAAGCCGGCCACCCCAGAGCGGAGGACATCGCCACAGCTTAGGAGTTTGGGGGGCCAGCTGGTGCATGAGCAGCTAGAGCAGGCCACCTGCAGGGACCAGAACACCCAGGGACTGGTGGGAACCGGGAGCGGGACTCCTTTATGGGAGGAAGAGGCGGGGGAAGAGCAGGATGGGAGCAGGAGAGGGGCTGGGCTCGCTGGAAAACTCGATTTGGTGGAAATCTGGGTCTGAAATGAAATGAGCCTTTGGGGATGGAATTTAATATTGTCTCAGAGCCTTTGTCTTCATTTAGGGTGACGGGATTGCATTTATTGTGGCTTCTCCCTTCGTCCTTCTTACATTTATTTTGGATTTATTCACTTATGAGTCTTGCAACAAGAAGTTGAAATGAGTAAATGTTCTTTTTTTTGGGGGGGGGGTGCTGAGCTACACTGATTTCAGAGTGAGATTTATCCTGCCTGCTGTTCCGTTTATGCTTCCTGATGAACCGCTGAGGCGCTCGCAGAGGCTGCAACCAGACGGGTGAGGCTGGAGCATTGGGTGGGAACTCCCAGCATGCCTGCGACCAGGGGATTTTTCAGCTGAGCTGGGTCATCAGCTCTGGTAGGAGTGCGATGGGGTGAAAAAATAAAAACCTCTGTCCAATGAGTATTTTCCTCCAAGGCCTTTCCCTTGACCATGTTGTGATAAAACCATATCCCCTTCAAAAGGTATATTAAAGTCCTAACTCCGGTACCAGTGAATGTGACCGTAGTTGCAAATAAGGTCTTTGTAAAAGTCATTGGGTTAAGATGAGGTCCTTTGGGTGGGCCCTAATTGAACACGCTGGTATCCTTATATAAGAAGAGGAAATTTCGGTCACTGATGCACAGGGAAAATGCCATGTGACGACAGAGGCAGACTGGTCATGCAGCTGTGAGTCAGGGACCACCAGCCACCACCAGATGCTGGGAAGAAGCAAGAAAAGGCTTTTTTTTTTTTTTTTTTTAGCTTTTTAGGGCAGCACCCGTGGCAAGCATATGGAGGTTCCCAGGCTAGGAGTCGAACCGGAGCTGTAGTCGCCGGCCTACGCCACAGCCACAGCAATGTCAGATCCGAGCTGCACCTGCGACTAACACCACAGCTCATGGCAACGCTGGATCCTTAACCCACTAAGCGAGGCCAGGCATCAAACCCGCAACCCCATGGTTACTAGTCAGATTCGTTTCCTCTGCGCCACGATGGGAACTCCAAGAAAGGATTTTTTTTCATAGTGTCAGAGAGAACAGGATTAGACAGTTTGCTTTAGGACTTCTGACCTCTAGAACTGCGAGAGAATGAATGCATTTCTGTTGTTTTAAGCCATTCAGTTTGCGGTACTTGTGACGGTAGCCCTGGGAAACTGACAGAACAGGGATATGTTTTTGATGAGTGAATGGATGGATGGATGGATGGATGGATGGATGGATGAACGAACATCTTCACTGTCAGTCCCTGCCCTAGGTGCTTGGGATGGAGAAGCCTAAGACACCGTTCTTCTTGCAAGAAATTTATCTTATGGGTCCTGGGACCCCTTTCCCGTGGCTGTGGTCCTATAGAGTCTGGGGCAACTTAAAAGAAGTCCAAGGTGTACCTGGTTTGCAGGAACTTAAGAGATGTTTGTATTCTCATGAGATACACAAACAAACCATACAGGAGCCGGGCAAGGAGTCTCCAAACCTCTCCCAACGGCATGTGTTTTTGACCAAAATGTACGCAGCTCAGAGAAGACCTTCTCCCATTACCTGCATGGATGATGGTTAATTGTTAAGTGGCTGTGAGGTCCTCATGGACAGAGACTATGCTGGATCCATCTCTGTGCCCCAATACCCTGACATTTTGGGGCTTGAATTTCATGCTGGTGACAAATCTCCTTATGGCACCTGGCCCTGGGCTGGCACATAATGGTCAAAGGGGGCCAAACAGGATCTGGGGTCCCAGCCAGTCCTTGTCAGAGCTCGTGGGTTGTCTGCAACAGAGAAGCCAGCTGGCCCAGCTTCAGAAGCCCAGGAGGTGTGCAGGCTCAACGGCTGAGCTGTCCAGCATGGCTAGTCCCAGGCTCAGCAAGGCCTCTCTGTTCTGCATCTCTCTCTTGGGTTTTCTCGGTTTTCAGGCAGACTCTGCCCATAAAGGCTCAAGGTTTGCCTCCTCCTGGGTTCAAGTCCATAGGAAGAGCAGTTCCTATCAAAATCCCAGGCCTGTCTCTCCGTGGCCCAGGCCAGGTCATGTGCCTGAAGCTGAATGAGCATCAGTGAGCAGAGAGATGAGGTGCACTGGGCAGCTCAATTCAAGTTCAAGTCCACCCAAACGCTGGGCCAAAGACCTGAGTGGAAGGAGAGATGGCTTCCCTGCCACCCAGGGAGGGGAGAGGGTGGCCTTGCTGATGGTGAACCTGAGTCCCCATCTTAAACCCAGACTGTCCCTGTGTGTCCTCAGTCCTATGACCACAGGGCACCCCCCAGAGTGCAGCTCTGAGTCATGAATCAAATCCAGGGCTTTGGCCCTCTAGGTGGTGGGACAGGCAGGCTGGGCTGTGTGTAAAGTCACTTTTGGGTTGTGACCTGCCCTCACCTGTTTGCACCTGCTGTATATGCGGAACATCAGTGTAGAAAGTGACCAACCAGAGGGTGAGATTCACCAACTGGCCATCCCTTACCATCTTCCCGGTTGAGATCCTTGTTCAGGCAGGACAGGTGGAAACAGGCCTGGAGTGAAGAATAGAAGCCTGTCCAGCAAATTCATCCTTCACATCTCAGCTGGATGGTATTGCAGCACACTGCCTCATGAGGTGCAAAAGGCTTGGTCGAATAAGGTGGCACACCAGGCCAGAAGGCCATCTGACCAGAATGCTTTAGAGCTGAGATGAAAACGGTCTTCATTTCCTATGCCAATCCATTCAGCTGGTGGTGGGCATGATGAGCACTAAATCTTTTTTAAAAATTGCATTTTAAGATGAAGTCTAGCTCAGCAGGAAAATGTTCCATCATTGATTGGTGATGTCTGCAATGGGCACAGGAAGGGTAGGTGGTATTGTGATCATTTTTGGAATTCTGATCCTGCTGTAGAAGTGACATTGAGTGAAAGTCTGGGCTCTGTCTCCTACAAGGTCTTGGAAAGTGTAGGGTTTTGTGATTGCATTTTTTTTTTTTTGCACCCCTTACAGAGCAAGCATTGTCAGAATTAACATTTAAAAAAAATTTTTTTTGTCTTTTTAGGGCCACACACATGGCATATGGAGGTTCCCAGGCTAGGGAATGAATCTGAGCTGTAACTGCTGGCCTACACCACAGCCACAGCAACAGCAGGTCCAAGCCACGTCTGCGAACTACAGCACCGCTCACAGCAACACCGGATCCTTAACCCACTGAACAAGGCCAGGGATTGAACCTGCATCCTCATGGATGATAGTCATATTCGTTTCTGCTGACCCACTATGGGAACCCCCCAGAAGTAACACTTTTAATAGGCAGGTCAGACAACAAATGCTCGGAGATCTTTTGATGTAGTCTCCCAGGGCCAGGCCATCAAGACTGGAGGAGAGTCTTCTGTCTGGCCAGTCCCAGATCCTAGATGCCAGACTCAGGAACTGCCAGCAGGTGGGGCTTGAACCAGTTGAGCAGCCCTGGGCTTCTGTCCTGATGCTGCCATTTATGTGCTGCAGGGCCCAGAGCAGCCACTTCACCTCTCTGAACTCTGTTTTCTCAACTGAGAAAGAGGTGGCAGTTATGAGTAGAGTAATGCCTACCTTAAAAATTTACTGGGGCTTCAAGACGGGGTGATGAGAACTGGATTTACCCTCCTGCTCAAAGCAACAACAACAACAATAACAAAAAAAAAAAAAAAAACCCAGACAAAATGTACGGAACAACTGATTTTCAGGACCCTGGGCATCAGGAATTCCCCTGTGGTTCAGCAGGTTAAGGATCCGGCCTTGTCACTGCAGTGGCTCTTGTTGCTGCAGTGGCAAAGGTTCGACTCCTGGCCTGTGAGCTTTTGCACGCTGCAGGAAGGACCCCCCACCCCCACCCCAAGACACTTAGCGTCAGAGAAGGAAGGAGCTTAATCCCCAAGAAGCAAGAAATGCATGTGGCAGATCCTTCGCCAGCCTGGATCTCTACCCTGAGAGAATTTCCAGACTATGGGCGAGGCAAAGATTTTTCAGATACAACATCAATAACACGATCCATTAAAGGACAAATTGAAAAATTGGGCTTTGTCAACATGAAAAATGCATGCTCTTTGAAAAATACTGTTATGAGAATGAAAAGTCAAGACAAAGAGTGTGAAAAAATATTCACAAAGCATTTTTTGCTAAAGGACGTATCTGGAATACATAAAGAATTCTCAAGAATCAGTGGTAAGAAAATAACCCAGTTAAAAATGGACAAGAAATCTGAACAGCCTTTTCACCAAAAAGATAACTGGATGGCAAAGAAACACACACACAAAAATGTTCAACGTAAGTACGCATTAGGGAAATGCCAATGAAAGCCAGAAAGAGGGAGTTCCCGTGTGGTGCAGCAGATTAATCTGACTAGTATCCACAAGGATGTGAGTTCGACCCCTGCCCTTGCTCATTGGGTTAAGGATCTGGGGTTACCATGAGCAGTGGTGTAGGTCACAGATGCGGCTCAGGTCTGGCATGGCTGTGGCTGTGGTGTAGGCCAGCAGGTACAGCCCTGATTCAACCCCTAGCCTGGGAACTTCCATATGCCTTGGGTGTGGCCCTAAAAACAAAGTAAAATAAAAAATTTTTAAAAAGCCACAAAGATAGCAATGTACTTATTAGAATGATTGAACTCAAAGATTGACCGTACTGAATATTGTGAAGCAACAGGAAATTTCATACACTGGTGGGAATGTGAAATGGTATACACTTCAGAGAACAGTTTGGTGGTTTCTTAAGTTAAGTGTGCACCCACCATATGATCCAGCAATTCCTAGGTATTTACTCAAGCACAAAGAAAGCATGTGTCGTACAAAGATTTTCACATAAATGTTCATAGCACCTTATTCATAATCATCAAAAATTGGAAAGATCCCATGTCTATCAACGGGCGAATGGATAGACAAACTGTAGAATAGCCACAAGATGTCATCTTAGCCATCAATAAAAAGAACAACCTGCCAATACATGATACAACATGGCTGAATCTCAAAATAATTATACTGAGTGAAAGGAACCACACAAAAAATAGTGTGTACTCTATGATTCCATTTATACCAAACTCTAGAGAATGCAAACCTGTCTATCTGAGAGCAGATCAGTGGTTTTGGGGGGATGGGAGGGATGGTGAGGAGGTGGAAAAGAGGAATTACAAAGGGACACAGGAAATGTTTGGAGAGTGGTGTGTATTTTCATTATCTTCATTGCGGTGATGGTTTTATGAATGTATACATGTCAAAATACATCCAATGTATCACTTTAAGAGATGCAGTTTCTTGTGGGTAAATTATGATTCAAGAAAGCTATTACCCAAAGGGGGAAAAACAAAAGTTTATGGAAGTTATTAAATGATGTAATTTGCAGTAGCTCCCCATTCATCTCTGTAGTGTTGATGGGACTTTCATAACCAGAGATGGAGATGGGGGGGTCTGACTTCATGCAAACCATCAAGCACTGACCAGGGCCAGACAAGGCCCCCACCACTTTATCATTCTGCTCCCACACAGGAGGCCCCTCGGTACACTGGCACACAGCTCATTGAGTGGAGGGCTAGTAAGAGAGCAGGTGGCAGGGAAAGGAAGAGGAGGAGCTCTGGCAACAGCCGTGACTGAAAGACTGGGCTTGGCCTGGTCCTGACTCTTGTGGCAGGGACCCCATGTGAGGCCACCTGCTCCCCTTCTCCAAAAGGGGCTGCTGATCCTGGGGATCCCTCCACCCAGTATCCCCAGGTACCTGAAAGACCCTGTTCACCTGGAAAGGCTGCTGATGGCTCATGGCATCCAGGTAGCCTCAATAAAAAGTACAAACTGCTGGTACATGATACAACGTGATGCCCACTGACCCCCAACTGCAGGGCTGGGCCAGGGGGCATCTCCAGGTGCTCCTTGGTGTATGGGCTCCTCTGAGCCCAGGCAGATGAGTGGGGCAAATTTCAAGGTGAGAACAAGAGCTTTAAAGTCAGAGAGATAATCCTGATCCAGAGCTGAGTCTCCCGGGAAAGCCTCGGTGCCTCATGGGTAAAACAGGGTAAAATGCACTCCTTGGAGGGTCATTGTGAAGAAAAAATGCAAATAAATATCTGCAGAAGATTAAGATAAGTCTGCATTCAAGAAGAAGTGCTATAGGCAGCTGAAAACTGCACTCCCCTGCACCAAAAGAGATCCACATCAAATCCCCCAAACCTATAATATTACCTTATTTGGAAAAAAGGTCTTGCACATGAGATTAAATTAACGGGATCTTGAGACGATCCAGGCTCTGAGTAAGCCCTAAATCCCATGACAATTATCCTTTAAGAGAAAACCAGAGGGAATAGAGATAGAGGAGGGGAAGGCGGTGTGGAGGTGGAGGCAGAGACTGGAGTGATGTAGCCTCAAGCCAAGAAGTGCTGGCACCCACCAGAACCAGAAAAGGCAAGGGGTGTGTGCTCTTGCAGACACTTTGATCTCGAACTTCTGACCTATACAACTCTGAGAAAATTAACAGAAAAATAATTCTGTTTTTTTTTCTTTTTTCTTTTCAGGGCTGCACCTGCAGCATATGGAAATTCCCGGGCTAGGGGTCAAATCAGAGCTGCAGTTGCCAGCCTATGCCACAGCCACAGCAATGCCAAATCCGAGCTGCATCTACGATCTATGCCACAGCTTGTGACAATGCCAGATCCTTAACCCACTGAGCGAGGCTGGGGATCAAATCCGCATCCTCATGGATACTAGTCGGGTTTTTAATCCACTGAGCCACAATAGAAACTCCAATTGGTGGTTGTTTTAAGCCACCAGTTTGTTTATTTGTTATGGCAGGCACAGGGAGCCAACAGGGGCACTCTGAGACAAAGCAAAAGTAGTGCTAACAGTCAGGCTCCCCTATTAGCCAAGCTGGGTTTTCCCAAATCCAGCACCACTGACATTTTAGGCCAGGCCATTCTTCTCTGTAGGACTGTCCTATGGAACATGAGTAGTGTCTCTGGCCTTTGCCCCCTACATGCCAGTAGCTACATTACCCTCTCTCAGTTGTGACAACCAAACATGTCACCAGATGTTGCCACGTGTCCCTTGGGCAAACAAAATCACCCCCAATTGAGATGATAGAACCACTGCTTAAGTCATCTCTGCCTCAATTTCAGTAGCTACAGAAAGGAGGCTGGGGGCTTGGGGGGTAGTACAAGCATCTACTTCACAGGGCTTCCTCTTCAAAGACAATCAATTGAGCACCCAGGGCCCCTGCAGAGATTTAAATGCATGTGATGTCTGCTTCACGCATTACAGTCTACTGGGTTGTGTTGAAATAATACATTGAAATGACCTGATATGAGCTTGTCTTGTAGTAGGAATTCAACAACTGTCTCTTTATAAGTTATTACCATTTCAACATCGGTATCATTTTTAGCATAATCCTAATTAGCGTTATAAACACTTAGCACAATGCCTGGCCCAGAGTAGCATCAAAGTAAGACAGAAACAGTGGATAAAATAAAAAGGGTATTGGAGAGTACTAAGCCGAGGAGCGCCTGGCCTATGGTAGATGATCAGCCGATACTGGCTTCTTGCCTATACTTCCAAAGGCACATGGGAGTTATTAGAAGATTTTGGAGGAGAGCCCAGCTGTCCTGCCTCATAGTCTACAATAATCTATTTTCTTGTATCATTTGCTGAGGTCTTACCCTACCCTCTGTACTAGCCAGACTTTCACAGCAGTAAAGCTGCATAACAAACAGCACAAATTCTTAGTGACTTCCAGCTATAAGCATTTATTCTCATGCCAGTGAGGCTCAGTGTGGATGAGGTTTGGCTGGGGTTGGGCTGGTCTAGTCTGGACATGGCTCAGCTGTGCCACTCTGACTGCAGCTTGGGCTCAGATCCGAGCCCTGGGGGGTCATGCTGGAGCCCAGCCTGATGGGATAGTGGTCATCCTGGGCACCTTCTGCTTCTGTCAGGTCACAAGAGCACAAGAGATCAAGCCAGCTGACACATGCATATCAAGTCATAAGTTTAGGTCATGTCTGCCAGCTCTGCATTGGTCAAGCAAGCTCTGCAAGAAGCCAAATTCCTCTTCAGTGAATGGGGATGCTCTGCCACGGTGGAAGGTGAACGGTATCTGAATGTCCGCTAAACAGTCATCCAAGGTGACCCACCTCCCTCCAGAAGGACTTGCATTAAAATATCTGAGGCTTAAATTAGGCTAGAGAGGGGGGACCAGCAGGTCCAGGCGTGGGCAGGGTCCTGGAGGAAAATGGGTAGAGGGTGGGGAGGGGGAGAGAGAGAGAGCAGAAGGGGATGGTGAGGGAATGGGGATGAAAACAGAAGAAACTGAAAGTGGCACTTGCAGTCCCAGGTCCTGGGTTCCACAAGTCCTGACCCAAGAGACTCACTGTCCCCTGCCTGGCATCCTCTTTCTGCAGCTGGGGCGCCATCATCCAGCTCAGGACCACAGAGGTTCATTTCACTTGCATCTGTTATCAATATCTAATTAGATCGAATTTGGGGACAGAAAAGGAGAGAGGAAGAAAATACAGTCAAAATAATAAATAGGGTCTAGCTGCAATTGATCACCTCTTGACCACAAGCCAGGCCCCCTCCCAGGCCAGGAGCTGAACAACTGCCCCCCTCCCCCTGCCTCCCACGCCAGGGAAATCATTCCATTGCGGGAATTAACCTATGTGAGTTTCAGAAATCATGGAATAGGCTGTGTGTCATTGCCATGTGTTGTGATGCAAAGGCTGTAGACCTCCTTTCCCCCAAATATCACTGTAACTCACCCACCCAATTTTTTCAGTTTGAAATGCCTCGTGCACTAGAGCAGTACCTTAGGTTCAGCATCGCCCTCTGTAGGTAGGTTATGGAATTACAACACTTTATACCATCTCCACTTCTTTTGACATGAGACTCCTTTGCTGTTTGCAGTTGTTCCATCCCTATGATCCCAGATTCTTCACTGGTAAAACTTAACAGATATGTATCATGTGCACACCCTGTACCAGACACCTTGATGAGCATTGCGATACGACAGTGAACAAGATGCCTATGTCCAAGTCTTGTGCAGGATACAGGCATTGAAACAGCCAGTGATCATATTCTGTGACCAGCACTATGCCAGGATGCACAGGGTGTGTGGGAATCCAAAGATGGGGCACCGGTCATCAGAGTGTGCTTCCTGGACTGGGTGACATCTAGCTAAGACTGCAGTACTGAGTGAGTGTTGGTCAAATGAAGAAATTAGAAGAAGGGATGAAGGAAGGGAGAGTCAGGAGAGGTTCTAGGTAGAGGGGGTAGTTGTGGTCACATCATGGGGACCTCACATGCCAGGTGCCCAGCCCAGGGCCTGGCCCACATTAGGAACTCAGAAAGGGCTAGCACTCTTTACCCTTATGTTTACAGCTGACCATCATACATCTTCCCAATCGCCTTTTGAGTTGGGTGAGGCAGGAACTCATCCTCTTATTGTCCATGTGGGGAAACCAGAGCTCAGAGGAGGTGAACTTGCCTATGGTCACAGAGAGGGCTAGTCAGGGACTGGCCTCCCCCGAGGAGGTGGTTTCAGGTGGAGCCATGGGAACTGATCACAAGGGTCAGAAGACTTGGGTCATAATCTTGGCTCTTCCAGGAAACTAGCGCCTCTCTTTGGCAGGTTGTTTCCTGTGTCTGGCCTTGGTGTGCCCAACTGGAACATGGGTGGGGCTGAACAAAAACAATGTGACCCCTTCCTTACCTGACACCCCGGGATGCTAAGATTCACTGCAAAGAAGGTCGATTTTGAGGCTGCTCTGAAGAACTGAGCTTGGCCCTTGCTCTCTCCGCTATGGTTGAGTGGTAGGCATTTCCTCTGCCTCTTCCCACTTCCTTCAGTCCTTAAGAAGAGAGAGGCAGGACAAAGCCTCTGGGAGGCAAAGTCATGCCATCATGGTCGGATTCTTAGTCTGGACTATTGGAAGTAAACTACCCTCCACAACTCAAACCGCCCAGTATGCCAGTGTTTCATTCCCAGTAAAAACCCTTAACCTCTAAGCCTCAGTTTTTCCACACATATATAAGGAAGTCATTGTCACTTCTTCTCCCAAGATTCTTTTGAGAATTGGCCCATGAATGAGATGACCAGGTGGCCAACACCTTCCTCATCAACCTGGAGATAGTCTGCCCCCTTCCTTCTGCCACCACGGGCCTGGGTTTTATCCCCTGACCGCTTAGGGAGACACCATGCCCGTGACTTCTTGGACAGAAAACTCCAGCCAGAGACTTCAGCTTCAGGAGTCTGGAATTCAGAGGCAAGCAGAGCAGAGAATCTCTCAAGGGCTACACTAGAAAGAGATGGAGATGACAGGTACCCTTGGTTTAGAGGGACAATGGGGGATCGGATTGGCCATCTCTCTGCTCTTTCCCATAACTAGGGGCCTCAAGCATCCCCAAGTCAATACAGTACTTGACACATTTGGTTGAAAAAATTCAGCTGGTCTTCCAGATGTGCTGACCATTGGCCACTGGCCATCTGGCCCTCGGAAGACTCCTGGCAGCGCAGAGAAATGAGAGTTCATTTTGCCCCCATGCTTCGTCCATTCGATGTGCAGCTGTCTACACAGAGCACGCTTCTAGAGAACCAGGGACACCTCCTGCTGAAGTCAATGAACAAACATGCGAGGCCTAGAGGGTAGAAAATGGATGCTGTCAGCTGCCTCATTCTGATAAGCCGTGAACCACTTTACTATCCCCGACTCCTTGCAGCCCACCTCCTGTTCGCTGTCTTTGCTGCAACTGCCAACCCCCCTGCCCCCTCCCCCCACCCCCTGTGCCAGGGGTGGTGGAGAAATGTCAATGGGGAAACAAGAAAAGAATAAACAAAAGCTGATGGCTTTTGATGCCCGCTAACATAAATTCACATGTTACGCTTGTTTTTCTTTTCCTGGATGGAAGAACCTGTTGAATCATTTTTCCTAGAGCTTGCCCTTTTTAGTCAGCCAAGGGTTGGGTGCTATGCTGAGTGCTTTGCACGCTTTATTTCCTTTAATCTTCAAGGCTGCACCAGCAAGTCGGTCCTATTCAGTGCACTCTTTACAGATGAGGAAACTGAGGCACAGGGAGATTAAGTGACTTTTCCAAGGTCACACAGCTGTGGAGGCCAGACTGACTTCAGGGTTCGCGTGCTTCTGCCCCACAGCACACAGTTTCTGCCGAATGGGTCAGTGCAGAGAAGAATGGTCACTTATTCGTGCACATGGTATCCACGATCCCCCCAAACACACCAGAGGATGGTTCCACTTTTAACAAGCCCCACAGGTAAAGTCACAACAGGGCTGGGATTAAGGAAAGGCAGACGGAGAGGGATCATGCAGGATCAGATCTTATCTATACTTAAAATTTTGATATTTTGTTCAGCATGGATTTTTGTATTAAATTTAATAGTTTTAAATATATATTGCATTAAATAGTTTTACCTTTATTACTGAGATTTTGGAACCCCCTTGAATTTTGCCTTATCTCCCCAGCCTCATCCTGAGTGTCAGAGTCCCTACTTTGTGCCCACAGTGGGTCAAGAGTGGGTAACGATAAGCCCCCTCTTTAGGGATCTGCCAAGGTCTTAGGGAAATAAGGAAGCTTGTGACCTAGGTAAGTATACAGCAGGTGTGATTTCTGGGAAGAACGACCAAGTAGCTTCAAGGGCAGAGGATGTCATGTCATTGGCGGGTCTGAGTCCTGCCTCTGTGGCTCACTAGCTGGAGAAGCTTGGGAGAACTATTTAACTTCCCCTGGCTTCAGTTTCCTCATCATTAGAATGGGTCTAGGGATAGCACCTAGCTCACAAGGGGGGCAGGCAACAATCCATGCGATCCATGCAAAGCGCTTAGAACAGACTCCAGGCAGAGAGCAGCCTCACAGTGTTAGCTGTTACTACTGTTATAAAAACAGTAGTAATGACTTTGTGAAAACCTGAGCACCTGGAAAACGTGGAGGCAGGAGAGCTGGAGGGGGCTGGAGAAACCTGCGGGTTCTGCACAGAGGAGGCGGGACTTCCGGCAGAGCTCCACCAATAGTTTGGATTGGAACAGGTGGGGAGGGGTGGCATTCTGTGTATGTGATGCTGCAGCCTCCTCGGGTAATTTGCTAATTTTCTAAATTAATTAATTCATTTTTAATTGTGGTAAAACATAACATAAAACTGACCGTTTTAACCATTTCAGCTGTGCAGTTCAGTGGCATTACACACGTTCACACTATTGTTCAGCCAACACCACCAGCCATCTCTAGGATTTCTTCATCCTGCAAAACTGAAACTGTATACCCATTGAACACTAACTCCCCAGTCTTCCCTCCCCCGGCCCCTGGCAAGCATGAATCTACTTTCTCTATGAATCTGACTGCTCTAAGTACCTCATATGAGTGTGATTGTACAGTGTTTGTTCTTTTGGGACTGTTTGTTTCACTTAGCGTAATGGCTTCAAGACTCATTCCATTTTGAAGCACAGTGTCAGCATAAAATCTGATAATTTTTCAAGCCCTGGAAACTACTTGGAAATGGATGGATGGATGGACAGATGGATGGAAGGATGGATGGATGAATGGGTGGATGGATGGATGGATGGATGAATGGGTAGTTGGACAGATGGACAAATGGATGGATACCTGTATGCTTAGATATGGAAATAGATTGTTGGGAAGATGATTGGATGGATGGAAGGATGAATGCCAGCACTGGTATTCAAGTGGGAGGATTGAAAGGGAGATGGTAAGAGCATATAGTCCAAACCTGGAGTAGCTCTGCAACCCTGGAGTAGCTCAGAGCTACTCCAGGAGGACAAGACTCCCTAGACAATATCACAGGGTCCACCCAGGACACATACACAAAATCTCACTGGAAAGGCATGACAGTACCAGCTGAGGACATCACAGCCACCTCCAGCCTTCACAGCAACACTGTAGTCAGGTGGTGAGGACAAATAAGGAGCTTTTTTCTTGGGTGAAGGGAAGAGGAACCAGAGGGTGTGTGTGTACAGAGGCACAGAGGCAGGAAAACACAGGTCAGAGAGCCCATGTTTGTCTAAAAAAGTAACTCTGGGCCTCTAGACTAGGCATTGATAGCTGTTAACCATGTCAGACACATTTCTCCATCTCTCTGAGCCTCAGTTTCCTGAGCTGTGAAATGGGGGATGTGACGGCATCAAGCTCTGAGTGTGGGTTTGAGGATCCAGTAAGAAGAGGAGGCATGAAGCTCAGAGTAAGCTCTCAGGAAAATGCCGTCTCTTCTCTCTCCCACCCGCAGGCCCCTTCCCTCCTGGGGGTGTTCCCTGGCTGAGGCCAGTCCGGGAGGGGGCTTGCTGCACCGCAGAGGGGACCAAACCCCAGGACAGCTGTGCAGGCGGCTCCCTCCAGAGACGCCACCTCCACCGCCGACTGGCTGAGGCTTCTCCGTCCCTCTCGCCCCCTTATTACTCTAACGTGCACCTGCCGTCACTTTATTCATGAAGATTTGCATTGATTTTGCCATAAACTGTTATGAATTCAGCTTGTGGAAAAAATAACATTGATCCCCCTGCCTCATAATTTGTCTCTGAGCTGCAGGGTGTGCTAATGGTTTTCCCGAAGATTTATATTGAGGAGCGGGGGATGTGGTTCCAGCCACCCACTCTACGCCACCACCTTCCCGCTCCGGATTTTCTTTGGTAATTTTGACCCTTTGCTTTAAAATGGGGGGGCGGTTAAGGATCCGGCATTGCCATGAGCTGCGGTGTAGGTTGCAGACGCGGCTCAGATCCCGCGTTGCTGTGGCTGTGGCGAAGGCCAGCGGCTACAGCTCCTGTTAGACCCCTAGCCTGGGAACCTCCATATGCTGCGGGTGCGGCTCTATGTGAAAGCAAAAAGACAAAATAAATAAATAAATAAAATAAAATAAATAAAATGGGGGGGGTGGGGTTCAGTGATACAGCCAAGGGGCCCTGCCAGCTGCCACCTGCTCATTGCAGGGGAAGGAAAGAGAGAGTAGGACAGAAAGGCTGGGAAGCAAATGAAGATGGAGGTGGGTGACGAGGAGGCTTGTTGAGCTAAAAAAGAAAGGAAAATAACATTTACCAAACACCCTCCATACACCAAGCACTTTGAAGATTCCTTTCCTTATGTGAACTTCATAATAATAAAGCTGGCATCATCAGCCCAGTTTACAATGAGGACACCAAGGCTCGGAGCGCTTGAACCACATGTAGAGAATCTCACGCTATATACAAGGGACCACGGAGGCCAGTATGATAGCCCTTGGCACCTGTGGCCAAGATGCCATTCCGTCCCCTGGGCACGTGGTGAATGTTATTGTCCAGCAACTAGCTTGTAGTGTGGTCGTGCAATTGACAACCTCTGGCCAAGGACTGGGCAGAGGTGATGTCTGTTACTCCCAGGACTGGCCTTTAGAAACGTCTTCCATCTCCCTCTTTCTCTCCTTGGAGATGGAGAAGAGCAACTCAGGTACCATCGGATTGCAATATGAATAAGAAATAAACAACTGTACAGAGTCACCAAGACGGTAACAGTTGGCATTAATCACCCTAACGTGATAACTGACAGTGATACGCGCCAGCACCAAGGTAAACATTTGATATTGTTTCCTCATCTAAACCTCACAGCAACCCTGCGGGGTAGGCATTGCTGCTACCACGGAGGAGACGGGCACCCACAGAAGTACCTTCCCCGTTCAGGGTTGCACAGGCACTAAGCGGCATGATCAAGATTCAAACTCAAGCAGTGTGTTGCTCACTTTTCCCTCTATCTTGCCAGAACTTTCCTTATTCTCCCAGAAGGAGGCAGAGTGAGTGGGAAGCAGGGCAGAAGCTGTGACAGGGGCTACAGTCTTGGTTTGTGATCCCTCGCTTTTGTGGACTCTTTTCACAAACATCACTTCTTTTCATTACGTTTGCCCTGGAAGTTACGCATGAAGGAGCTGATAACAAGGAGAAACCCTAAATCCTGTGATGCAGGTGCTGGCTCCCAACTTCATCCACCACGGAGCTTTGTGGTCTTTGGCCGAGCACTGGCCCTCTCTTGTCCTTTATCTTCCCACATGCGAAGCTACAGGGAGGTGAAGCAGGTCGGCTCCAAGGCCCAGCTCAAGGATGCCAGGGCAGAAATATGCATTTCCAAGAGCAGAAGGGCTTGCCTAGAGGTTCCTGGGTATGTGCTAAGGCCTGTTCCAGAAGCAGGCTCTTGCCTAGGGTGATCTCTTTGGCACAATTATTCGTCCAAGAATTGTGAAGGCTTTCCTTCCATCTGCTTCCGGTCAGTTCCATGTGCAAGAAACCACAAAAAAGATTTCTTCTAGGTATAGTTTTTTGGTTTTAAAAACTTATCTTTCATTTCCTAATATCTTTGTCTTGCCCAAACACCTCTCCCCACCCGGAGAAGGCCCCGGGGGGGCCACTTGGGAGGGTAGGTTTGGGAAGGGAGGCAACACTCTGATCTGACCTTTGCCGCCACGGTCCATCCTGCAGACTGGTTAGAGGTTACTGAGAAAAGCTGGGGACTTCAGTCTTCTCTCCTGTCTATTAACCCTTCCTCCCAAATCTTGTTTCTTAAGTAGCCTGAGATCCTCATCTCTCTCATAGGATCTGCTAAACATGAAAGAAGAAGCCAGTGAAAGTTACATTCTGAGTTATAACAGACCTGCTAGAGGTACAAACACCGTTGGCACCAGACTGCTTTCAAGGAACCGCAAGGCAATATCAGATGCTTGTCATAACAGGGGCCACCAGCTTCCCATCCTGAGATACTTCCGTCTTCACCATCTGCTCTTTGGCCACGAGGCCAAAGCTTCATAGTTTCCATTTTTTTATGGAAGCACAACACCCCAGTACCGAAGTTGGTTTTAGTCAAGATGCAGACTCAGCTACTGTAATAACAGTCATGAGAACAGAGTAAACAAGATATAAGTTCCTCTCTTGGGTAACAGTCAATCCAGGGCCAATAAGGCAGCTTCACAACATCAGAGTCAAGTCCTCCTTCTATTTTATGACTCTGTTTTTATCCATATGTGGTCTCCATCTCAGGGACCAGCATTCTTAACAACAGATAGAAAGGGAGAGAGGAAGTAAGGTACCTTCCCTTTTCTTTTGGAGGCATGATCTGGAATTTGATCCTATAACTTCCTCTTAAATCTTATTGGTCCAGGAGTACTCGTATGGCCACATCTAGCACAGGACTATGGGAAATGTAGTTTCTATCTGATGACTCTGTGCCCTGGTAAAATTCACCAATTCTTTTACTAGAAGGAAAAGAGAGAAATTAGTATTGGAGATAACTATCGGCAACAAAGTCAGGGTTCCACTAACAGGAGAAGGGAAGCTCAGAGAAGTTAAATATGTCACCTAAGTTTGCACAGCTAGCAAAAGTGATAGAACCAGATCTCCCCCAGCAGGCTGGGTCCAGAGCCCATGCACAAAGCTTCAACCCTTATCGGCCTCATCAACACATGTAATGTTCCTGAAACAGGGCTCAGGGGGTTCAGGAAAGGTTATTTTCCATTTGCCCTAACTCCAGATAGCTGCATCCTTAGGTAAAATTAAAATTTAAAAAATAGCCGACACTACCACCAACGTACATTAAGCTTTGAACAGGAAGTGCAGAGAAAGTAAGTTCTAGAACAGCATGGGAGGGTTTAGCCAAGTGATACCATGGGTGTTTGTGTATCTTGGGGAAATAACGTAGAGCTGTGTTTCTCAAAGTGTGTTCCGTGAAGCATCCACTTGACTTAATTAGGGTCTTGTGGAGTCATGCACTGATCTTGATGTGTACCAAAGTTTGACAATCGTAGGCTTGGAGTCTACAAAAGATGCGTGGCATGTGGTTACTTGTGACATGGTTTCAGGTTGCCGCCAGGCAGGGCAAATATGACTTCTGGCTTGTGATCTAGATTACCCTGGATTGAGACTCAAGGTGTAACCTATGCTGGCTCTATCAGCTGGGACAAATCACTGCAGTTTTAGCATCCTCAGTTTTGTCGTCTATACAATGGGGGTAAAAAGGCCCACCTCACAGGATTTCTCACATATTTGGCAAATATGTGTTGAGCACCCACCTTGTACTGAGTACATTAAACAGGACAAGCCAAACCCCTGCACTCATGGAGCTTATGTTGTACTGGGAAGACAGAAACTAGACAGGAAAGAAAAAATGTGCAGTATGTCAGATGGCGGTAAGAGTTTCAGAGAAAATTGAAGCAGGGAAAGGCCATAGCAAATGTGGCAGGATGCGATTTTAGATCAAGTGTCCAAAGAAGGCTTTGCAGAGAAGGTGGCATTTAAATGAGTCATGCAGATATTCAGGGAGCAGAAGCATTTCCAGGAGAGGGATCAGCATGGTTCTGAGGCAGAATCGGTCCTGGCGTCCTTGAGCCACAGCAAGGCAGCTGGTGTGGTTGGAGGGGAAAGAGTGAGGGGAAAAGAGCAAGAGAGGGGAGGGAGTCTGGGCCAATGAGGAAGGGCATTCCTGGAAGCTGTGGGCCTTGGACTTGATGAAGCAGAAGACGCTGGAAAGTTCTATGCAGAGAAGTGACATGATCGGGCTCTTCTATGTTATCAGAATCTCTGACTGATATACCGAGAAAGTTCCCAAAGAGGCAAGTGGGGAAGCAGGAAGCTGTTGTCCAGGAGAGAGAGAAAAGCAGAGAATATGAGAAGAGATGATGTGTGCAGGGCCTGACTGGTGCCTCAACACTGGTTCCCACTCTAGCTCCCAGGGGCTCTTCAGACCCACCCTACAGCCTCACCAAAGAGAGGAAAGCGTTCACGGGCTTCTCCTTGAAGGGGGGACGTCTGCCCAGCCCCCTGGAAATCCGCAAGCCTTTCTCAAAGTGTGGGCTTCTCAGCCCCTGTCTGGCCCCCCAAGGGAACCTGGGCTGGGCTGTATGTATGAGGAAGGGGCTGTAGTGGTACCTCGCACAGCCAGACCTCTCACACGAAAGCATTATCTCAGTGGAATTCTTCCGCCAGCATGAGCACAGGAGCTAGCAGGAATGCCAGTGAAGTCACTTTGAGGTGCTGCAGACCCGACCCCAGGAGGGGCACTAGAGCTCACGTGGTCTAGTGCAGTTTCCATGAGGCTCCCGTAAACTGTCTCTGTTTTGGCTTTTTGCAGCCCCAACACACTGCAGACATGCCCCAGCCCCCGCATCCCAGGAGAGGAGGAGAGCTGGAGAGCGGAAGGGCTATTGGCTGCATGCTTTTACACAAGCACCAGTGTGGCACATTCTGAGCATGTGCCTGTGTGTTTTTATACCTCACCTCCTTTTTCCTGGTTCATCTGTATGTGTGCCTTGCTGCACATAGCTGTCTATTTTTTTCCATTTGTGCTCTTATGTGTAGGTGCATATATGTGTGCATATCTGCAGGTGGATCTGTACACACCTACATATTTGGGTGTGCATCTATATTTTGATGCATATGTATGAGCCTGTGTTTATGTGGGCATGAGGTGCTTCTAAGGATGGATTTGTACATGCATGTGCCTGTGTGTGTACATTCCTGAGTGAACTCATGCCTCTGGTTTTGTAAGAATGCAAGAATATACAGATGTGCCCCCATCTCTAGGTGCCTAGCCCTTTCTTCCTGGGGTCCAAGAACCCTTTTTTCCTGGTTCCCTGGGGAGGCATGAGGCTAGGTGGACAGCTGAGGCAGATGAAGCCTTTGAGCAATTCTGTTTTTTTTCCTACATGGGAAGCATCTGAAAGGACTGGGTTCAGGGCTGGTCCACAGAGCAGTGTCTCTAAACCAAGGAGAAGGAGAAGAGGAAGGATAGAAACACCAGTGGAGCACGATCGGAAACACAGGTGGAGAAGTGGAAGAGAGACAGGAAAGAAGAACAGATGGAGAGAAAGGTAACCAGCTGAATAAATGGTTCTGAGCAACACATCCCAAAATGACTAGTTGAAAAGTTGAAAAATTTTACCAAATTGGGTAGCAGGTGCTGCATATAACAGCCACCCAATCATTCATTTTCTTCAACTAGAATACTTGAATGTCTTGATGCCTGACATCCCTCTCCTGCCCTAGTCCTACATTTTCAGTTCTGCTTCTTTTGCACTGTTAATGATGTAATCGCAAGATTCTGGGAGACTCCCACCCAGGGAAAATTGGGTGGTTCTGCTTCTAGCTTCTTGTGACCTAGCATAAGACAAGGAAGGACCTCTGGCCTTTAACACTGAGATATATTGGCTCAAGCTCCTGAGCTGACATCTTGCATCAATCTCCCTACTCTCCCCAGGTTTTCTGGGGACTCCTAGGGAAGTAGGTCTTTCCATCCCTTCTAGAACAGAGTTCCTCTTCCTGCTGACCTCTCTGTCTCTCACACCTCCTCCCTACAGCTGCACTGGCCCAGCTGCGGGATGCCGACCTGCTTTCCTGATTCCCTCCAAACCCACTGGACAAGACATCATGTGCAGCAGCCATGACTCCATCTGTCCAGTGCTGCAAAGAGGATACCGTGCTCCAGCGCAAACTTAGAAGGGAACTTCCGACACCCTTCTTATTAGAGAAGGCACCCTTCTTCACGGTCACATGCTCTGCCAGTGGTGTTGCCCACTCTACTGATTTTCTCTTCCCGTGATCTGGGAGGTGGGTGGGATGGACAGTTCCTGGGATACCTCCCAGCTCTGAAATTCAATGGGTCTCAGTCCCAGAAGACCCTTAATGCATTTGCTCCAGAAAAGGGCGCTGTCTAGAGAGTTATAACGACTAATTGTGGTTTGGTAGCATTTCATTCTTATCTGTCTAGTCCCTTTCATTCTCTCTTCCCCATCTATCTCTTCCCTCTCACAGGCAACCCTTCTGGTACATTTTATGTGTAACCTTCTTTTTGTATGTCTGTTTGTAAAATGCATACTGTCATACTGTATATGTGCATTTTCAATGTATGTAGGGGGATATCCATCCCAGTGCTGGGTTTTGTAATCAATCCTTATTGCTGTGGTGCATCTGGTGTGTTCCTTCTAACGGTTCTCAGCCTCATGGTGGCCATGCTCTCTGTCTATCCGGTTTCCCTATGGAAACTAGCATTTTGAACATCTGTCACTTGCCAGACACTGACCAATAAAAGCTCAGACTTGAATTACCAGACCCAATCCTCACAGCAACCTCTGCAGTCAGCTCTGAAATCATCCCCACCTTATGGAGGAGGAGACTAAGGTAGAGGTTAAGCAAATTTCCCAAGATAACTGGGTGGGAAGTGGCAGAGCAGGAATTTGAATCTAGGTTTGTCTGATTCCAATGTCCCTTCTCTCTTTTTGTTTTCAATGTAGATAAATATGTTTACTTGAGCAAAAAAAAAAAAAATTGCAGGGTATTCACAACAGACTGTTACCTAATGGGTATTAAAAAGGAAAAGTATACAGGAGCATATTTAACTTATGCTTTATGTATATAAACATAACAACGTCCTTCTTTTAATCAAGTTGGACAATCCAACACTCTAGGACTAGTTGTGCCTAGGACAGAGAATCCCATTGATATAACAGCTTTCACCTGTTACATACCAACTGTGTGCCAGGGTATTTATATCAAGCATAGCTTCCTCGCAGAGCTGCCCATGTAGAGCACTGCCTCACTTCAAGGAGCCCTATCTACCTAGAGTATGATGTGAATGGTGCCCCCTGGAATTGTGTCAAGAAGTGACAACAGTTGTTTAAGGTTGGAATGTTTATTCCCTTTTTACAGCCAAGAAAAGCTAGTATCAGAAGGTTATGGGACCTGCCAGAAACACAAGCCCAAGAATGGCAGAGTCAGCCCTGCATCCATTTGATGGCATATTCTGATTCCCCAAGGCCTCTAGACTCCTCCCAAGCCACACAGTCACCAACGGCCAACCTCTCAAGCTGACTGTGCCTCCAGTTTCCCTGAGGATTGCGGCCCAAGTGGAGATGCTGATAGACGAGGGATGTCTCCAGGGAACAGGTGTTGGGCATGATGAGGATCCAGAGACTCAGGGATGGCTGGGGATCCCCACGCTCACCGTCCTCTCCACGCTTATCAACCCGGACCAGGGGGCTCAGGCTCCCTTATCCCACTGCATCACGAACACGATCCCCATCCACTCACCAGGTAGGGTACCAGACTCATCATGGCGGAAGGCCACAGAGAGGAGCAATAATTCAAAGGAAAAATCTCCTGAGAGAGACCTGGGCTTTGTTCACAGCATTAAGACGGCTTCAGAGAAAAGCCTTTATTGCAGACAGAAGAATATTATTTCAGAGCTATTCCCCTGGCCCATTACAGCAAAATAATAGAACTTTAGTTTCTATAGATTTGTCATGCTTAGCGCACATGTATTTCAAGCATATTTGACAGCATATAAAATTGAGGTGAAATATTGCAAAATTGGCCAATTCGTGTACCTTTTAAATGTATTTCCTTTATTTGTTACACTTATTTTACATATCTACACAATCCATCTTTGAAACTGGAGAGGCAATAAGTGATGAATCGATACTGAGGTGTTCCATGGTGAAGAGACACATATTGGGTGTGAAATTTCTTATTTGCCTAGCATCTCTTGGTTCTGACTTCAGAGGGAAATGGCTGCCTTCCTGCATCTTCCCGGGCAGTTGCATTTCTCCGGAGCAGGGAACTGCAGTTGTAACTTTGAGGCAATATCTCAAAACCCCTTCCTTTCCCATCTTGGTGGGGGCTGGGTGCCAGCTTTCTCTAATGATGATAGAATGTTTTATTGGTCTGAGCTTGAAGTCTAATTAGGTGGAACTAGTCTAAGTCCTGAAAGTAGAGTTCTTATCCGGAACTTTAGAAGCCTCCGTAAAATTATATGCCCAATTTTGAGCACTTATACATCCTTCTGTGGCTACAAAAGAAGATTAAGCAGCTATTTGAGAGTCTAGGGTAGGCTCCGTCCTGCTAAAGAAAACAATCTCTTCTTTATTTGGTCCTTCCTGGCCCTGTCTCCATCAATCTCCATCTCCTGGCAAGGAGAGTTGGGTGGGTAGCTGGAGCCTAGAGCCAGAGCCACATCTACACAGGCTCTTACGTGGATATTCCAGATTGAACCAGTTACTCTCAGGGAAAAGCCTCTTTGAGTGTTGATGTGGATGAACCCACCACCCTGGCTGCTCAGAAACCCTTCCTACAATGGCTTCAAAGCAAGAGTGCTCAGGACACTCATTTGCACCTCATCAGGTGCTTCAGGGACAGGATGGAGTGACCTTTCCCTGGGGCCCAGGACAGAGGGTGTGGAGCTCAGCCGCCTGGGTCTTGCATGAACATATCTCATGACCATGGTGTTCTCCCATGTAGACTCCCTGGGGTCAGCTTCTTCGGTGTAGATCCATGAGGGGCAGGGCTCAGATCTTCATATCCTGGTTTGGGATTTCCCGTCATCCTTTAAATACTGGAAGTCAGTTTTTTTTTTTTACCCACCATTAGGACAGTGGTGTGAGCCTGCAGAGAGCTAGCCGCATCTTTTCCCTTGGTGCTCAATCTAGAATGGACTCCCTCTTAGGCCTGGGGCAGAGTTGAACTCAACTGGGTTCTTTTTTCCATGCTTAGCTGCACTCAGCACCCAGAATGGTCCATTGACTGCTTACTTATTTGCCCTACCCCCTTGAAGGCTGGGGCTGTGTTTTATTCTTCTCTATGCTGTCTGTATCTGCCCTGGCATATAGGAGGTCTTAAGATGGATGGATGGATGGATGCGTGAATTCCAAGTAAGCATGTTTCTACAGATTTCAGCACGTGGAAATTGGGGCTGTGAGAAAGTCCAATCCTTTGTGTGACCCTCCTCAGTGAAATGTAATCCATAAAAGCCTCATTAATATCTCAAACAATGGAGAGACCGGATCAGCCATGCCCCTCAATCCATTAAAGATGAACACCCCTTGGGGACACAAAGGGGGGCTAATGCATCTCTCCCCATGGCTCTGCCGCAGCCACCAACCATCAGGGAGCCCATTAGGGGAGGAAAGAGCTATTGATCCTTGATGAAAGACGCCTGGGACCCTGGGGCAGGCACTCCCTGGGCCCAGTGGAGGAGGGACAGAGGCAAGACCCTCTCCTCACCTCTAGCAGCTAGAATCCAGTTGGGCGCTGGAGGCCTGAGATGAGGCGCACACTCGGGGTTGCTGTGCTGGGTCTCCCATGCAAACTCTTCCTTTCAGAGATGACAAAGCAGGTCTGGAGAGAGTGCGTGCATTACCCAAACCTGCACTCTTATAAGTTAATTGCAAAACTGGCCCCGTTGTATCCAGGCCCTTTGCAAGGTGACTGTGCCACTCCAGCCACCACAAGAAGCAACCTAGATTCTACCCCTTCCCCATCCTTGAATCTGTACTTGGCCAAGTGACTTGTAAACAGTGGCAGAAATGCTCATATGTCAGTTTCAAGCCTTTGAAGAGTCTTAGGCATTTGCCTGTCTCCCTTGCTTTTCCACCTTAGATGAGACCATTCCTGGGCTGGCCTGCCAGAGGAACAGGCAGAACCCCCAGTCAACACAGGTGTCCTCTCCAGGCCCTGGATATGTGAGAGCCCAGGAAACTCAGCAAAGTCACGTAGCCAACCTGCAATAGACTGGACAGTTGAGTGTGCCCTGCCCAGGCCCACTCATCATAGCAGAACCCCCCAAATGACCCAGAGAATCATGAGCAAACACACATGTTTACAACCAGTCATGTACCACTGAGGTTTTGTGGTTGTTTTTCTGAAGCATCACTACAGCCACAGGCACCTGATAGCCACATTTCCCACCTACTCTCTTCTTGCTCCTCTCCCTGGTGTGCCAGGGAGCTCTCACTGGGACAATCACAGCTCCCTTCCTTAAGCCATCTCTCCTTCCTTAATGCCTCCTCCTCCACGGAGGTCTCAACTAGTAGTTCACAGCCTGCAGATTTTAATTCCTTTCTTTCTTTTTCTTTGTTCTCTCTTTTCTTTCTCTTTGTTCTTTCTTTCTTCTTTTTGCTCACAGTGTGTATTTAAAAAAAAAAAAAAGAGTTTGAGCCAACATTTAAAGAACAGATGCCTTCATGCAGAAATCTCTCTTTTGAAAGAATCAGAAGCTCCTGGCCAAAGCTGCCTGCCTGCATGGCACTGACCAGCTTTAGTCTGGGAAGCGGCTGCTCCCTAGCCTGGGACATGTGTGGGATCAGCACTTCGACAGCAGTCCTCCCAACTGACTCCTGTTTCCCCGACCCCCAGTCTGAGCCCCAGTCACCATCTAGCTTATGCTCTCATTTCCTTATTTTAGAAAATTCGTCCATACGTGTCTCTGTCAAAAGTTGGCAACCAAAAAATAGACCTTGAGGGCCTCATGATTCAAGAAAAATAAAGAGAGTATGTTTCTTTGTGAAAGTGATGGATATTTCCATGTACTTAAAATGCAAACAACAGCTGGTTCTTCTCATTAATAGTGGCCCCTGGAGGCATCTGGATTTTGTATTCTAGTTCTAGACCAAACTCCTACAGACTGTGGTCCTACTTACCTTTCTAATCTTCTCTCCTTCCCCCCACTCCTGTGAACTTAAACCCTACATCCCAGGCCCCCACCAGCGGACCACTCACTCTGTTCCTGCCCTCAGGCCTTTGCCCATGCTCTGCCCGCTCCACGCTCAGTGGCAGATGTTCAGACCCACATCTTCCTCTCAAATCTTACCTCCACCCAGAAGCCTCCCCACCTCACCCCAGTGAGGTGCCTTGCCTCTGCTTGCACCCCACACTGCCCAGCCCTGTGATGAACCCCCACTTTAACAGCGATCTCAGAACGCACGCTGTTCTCAACACAACTGCTCCCGGTGCAATTCTGCTTCCCTCCCAGGCGGGGCTGAGAGGTGGGGGGACAGCTGGCCCCTCTGATGCACCCTCTCCTCCATTACCAGCCCTGCTGCAGACTTATTACCAAAAGTAGCTTAGGACTGAAATTGAATGGCCATGATTTGCATCGTTTTGCATCTCATTTGCATAGCACTTATTTCCTGTCCCAAAATACTGACATTTGCTCACAATTTGCTCCCGGCTCTCTGGGGTTCCCAACACTAGTCTCTGTGCTGCTGTTTTCTCACCTTCTGCCTGCCTCTGCTTGGGCTAAGCACACCTGGAGCAATGCTGAGCTGGTCTAGGCCCCACCAATACAGCTGAGAGTCTGCCCTTGGAAATCCCAGCTTGGCTTTGAGGCTTGATGTTGGCTGAGTTATTACCTGCTGTGTCCAAAGCCCAGCGTGGGATCTAGGCCTGCCAGGAACTTGGGAAGAGCCTGAACGAATGAGCACATGCGTGACTGAGTGAATGAGTGACTGAACTAGTTAAGACAGAGATGAAGTGTGTGAGTGGGTGAGTGGTGTGGGCACGAGGAAAAGAATGGAGCTGGGGAGCCCTGGGGGAAAGAGATCTCAGGCAAGCAAGAGCCAAAGAAATAATTTGCACAACAGTTTTGGGTTCAGCGCTTGGAGGGAGACGGGTCTGGGTCTGAATTCTGGAGACATCAAGCAGGTGTGTGGCCCTGGGCAGGTCTCCTCATTGCTGTGTGTCTCGGTTGGTCAGATGAAATTATGGGTCCTGCTGAGCCAGTGTCTTACGGCAGTGTCTGGCCACAGAGGGCGTTCAAGAAGTATCTGTAGGGTGAACGAATGAATGAATGAATGCATGAATGACTATCCCCATAGAGTTGTTGGGGACATTAAATGAGATGGTGCCCACAATGCACTTCGCATAGCCTGTTACTTACTAGTCACCCTCTGTGAGTTCAGTCCACCCCTCCAGCCTCCCATAATCACCAGGACGCATCCGCTTGTAATCTACATGTAATCACCCAGAGGCACGTGTTTCCAGCCTTGCACTGAATACAACCGGGAACACCATAAAGTGTCATTCAACGGTGCTCCAGGAGCCAGCTTTGTGCCCTGAGCCAGTTGCTGGGGAGCCAGAGATGAAGCACAGAGTCCTGCCTCTGGGGTCTTTACAGTCAGGTTGGGAAAACTAAGCTGCTTCTCATGTGAAATAAAGAGAAATGCAGGGGGTGCTGGAGCCCCACAGTCTGTAACATCATGAGCTGGGGCTCCCCCGGGAGATTTTTTAAAGGAGCCAGCTTGCCTTGGTCCTTCGTCAGGGAGGCTATTTGGAGGGATAGAGGGAGAGGATGACAAGTGGAGGGAAAACAAGGACAAAGAAATGAAACTGGGAATGCACGTGAAATATACACAGGGAGTGGAGGTGGAGGGTCATGCTGGGAAGAAGGGACACCTGTGACATGGGTGCTTAGTTGGGGGTCATCTCCACCTCTGGCTCCAGACTCTGCCCCACTGAGATCTTATTCTCTAAACTGCAGCCTATTTTCTCAGCATCAGCATTGACTACATGGAGCTGCAGGTAATAAAGAGACCAGTCTCCAGCTGCATCTCTGGCTGGTCCAGGTGGCATCACACAGAGGAAACTCCTTCCAGCTCAGCAGCAGCCAAAGCGGCCACAGGAGCCCAGCGGTGGGACCTCCAAATCCAACAGGGCTGAAGCCAAGTCAGAAAGGCTTCCTGGGGGAAGTGAGCTGTGTTGAATTTTGAAAGGTGTTTGGGGCCAGTGGGGGAGGGAATGTATTCCAGGCAGAGAACCACTTGCAAAGTTGGGAGGTGAGGAGTTCCCATTATAGCTCAGCGGCAATGAATCTGACTAGTATCCCCGAGGACGTGGGTTTGATCCCTGGCCTCGCTCAGTGGGTTAAGGATCTGATGTTGCCATGAGCTGTGGTGCAGGTTGCAGATGTGGCTTGGATCTGGCGTTGCTGTGGCTGTGCTGTAGACTGGCAGCTATAGATCAGATTCAGCCCCTAGTCTGGGAACTTCCATATGCCATGGGTGCAGTTTGGAAAAAAAAAAAAAAAAAGTTGGGAGGTGAGACAGGACACAGTGGACCTGGAGGTAACAGGCCTAGGAGCTGGAAGGGGCCTAAGATCACCTTTGAGGCAAGCAGCACAAATTAGAAGTGAGAGGACTGAACTCCAGAGAGGGTAAGTGACGCCCTCAAAGTCACACAGCATTTCAGCAGCAGAACTTTGATTGGAATCCTAAATGCTCAGGCTTCTAGGAGCAGAATGCATCAATGAGGTCAGTGGGGGTGAGGGTGAGGGTGATAGAATATGGCGAGGAGGATCCTCTTGACCCTGAACCCACCTTATTTTAATTATGTGACCAGGCATGCCCCCAGAAAGAAGTTACTTTTTAAAAAAATCACTATTTGAGTTATTCTCAATTAATTTTAGCCACTTCCGGAGAAATATGCATGTGTTGGCCAGGCATCTAAGCAGCATGAGGCCTCATGATGGAATATCCAGCCCAAAATGGCCTAGGCCAAGAGACTTTACTGGCTCCACCAACTCATAAGTCTGAGACAGGGTGGACTTCAGGCATGGCCTGATCCAGCAGCTAAGACTATGTCCCCAAAGCTGAGTTCCTCTCATTTCCCTCAGCTTGCTCTCTCTTATGTTGTTTTCCATCTCAGAAAGACTATCTCCTTGCCTCCCTCATAGTTGAGCTCAGCTTACCTGGGGCTCAGAGAAAGCCTCACTTCTCTCCTAGGGTCTGACTCATATGCCCATTCCGAGCCGATCACGGTGTCCAAGGAGGAGGTGTCATGAGCACTTCCCTTGAGATCAGGGGTGGAGTGATGCGGTGGTGGGCGGGGCTCACATAAACCCCAAGGGCTGACTATGAGGAAGCATGGATCCCCCACAGCTGTTTCTAAAAGCTGCGTGAATAGGGGCCCAAACCGCAGAAGGCCTCCTCAAGGCTCGCAGAGTCCAGCCACAAGAGAGCAACTGCCCTGCAGCCATCCCTCTGGGAGCCCTTTGGGGGTGAGCTAAGAGCCAACCAAGGCAGCAGGAGGTAGAGGTCCCCTCACCCAGGGGCATCCTTTCTCGAAGCCTCTTTCAACTACCTCATTATCCCGGCCCAGTCCTTCTGTCTCAAAGATTCTTAAGCTCTGCTGCAATGTGCTTTTCTGATGAAGGGTCCTAGAGCCTTGAGCCGTCCCTCTTGGCTCTACCCCTAAGCAGCTGTGGTCTTAGCCAAGCCATTCTCCCTCTCGGAGCCTCTGTTTCTTCATTTGTAAAATGAGGAGACTCGGGTAGATACGTGGTTTCCAAACATCATTGAAGCATCAGAATACATGCTTTTAGTGAAGTCTTACCAAGCAGGACAACATGGCACAGATGGAAGTGGGACAGCGGCGGGTGACATAGGGGTGATGCAGGCAGGGTTCTGCCACTTAGCCCTTCCCCCGCCCCCCACCTGCCCGAAAAACACTGACCACATCGAGGGCCCTCAGGTCTGGGACCGCATGGCAGTGAGGAAGGCACACTGGTCCTCAAGACAGATGGACCCCTGGGCCTGGGTTTGAATCCCAAATCCCACCCATGTATTAAGTCTTGCTGTCTCAGCCTCAAAACTGATGGGCTTACAATGATAGCTGTTTATTATACTGATGCCCTTGCAGGTCGTCTGGGTGTTGGCTGATCCAGGCCGACTTCCTCTATGGTAACTAGTCCGCCTGCGGCTCTTGCTACTCCTGGGACCAGAAGATGAGATCAGTTTTTTTTTTTTTTTTTTGTCACTTTTGCCAGCATGCCATCAACCAAGGCTTGGTCATAAACTTTGTACCATAAAATCTGGTACAAGCACATAGCTGCCATCCCGTGACAATATGCGATGGAGAAGCCTGGGGGGGGCGGTGTCTGTGTGTGCACGTGCATGCATATCTGTGTGCGCGCGCATGCTCACACACGTGTACGAGCACAGATGTGAGAAGCGCATCTCTGAAAGGCAGATGCTGCAAACCCTTCTTTATGATGCCACTCAGAGGCTGAAGTCGCTTTCAGGGCCCGGCTCCCAGATTCTGCCCGCTGCAAAAATCATCATGTTATAATTACAAGTTAATTAAAGCAGAACAGATCAAAGCCACTTTAGACAGATTAATGATACAGCGAGTGCCAGAAATTTCACCATTTTATGTATTAACCACATTGTCGTTTTTATTCCACTTTTTTCCCCCTTTCTTTTGTGTCAGCCGAAAAGCCTTTCATATCTTTTCTCTGCCCCCCTCAATGCATGAAGAATTTGAAGTCCTAACAGCTGCGAGGAGCTGTCTGTGGAGAAGGGGCCCATTCAAAGGATATCAGAAAAATCAACGAGCCTTTTAGCTTCTGACTAGAATGAAGCTGCCACCCGCCTAACCTTCTTCTACCTAAAAAAAAAAGGGAAAAAAAGACCTTAAAAACATCAGTCATTAAAATAAGGCCAAAGCAAAGGAACGAATGGGAAGCTGGACTCTCCAGCTCCTCACTTCCACAGGCTCTGGGCAGAAAGGAATTTTGGTTTTTCAGGTTCATCACCGGCTTAGACAGTGAGGGCTCTATAACAAAGCACCAGGGACTGAGGGGCTTGTAAACAACAAGAGTTTTATTTCTTACCATTCTGGAGGCTGGAAGCCTGAGATCAGGGTGCCAACCTGACTGGGTTCTGGTGAAAGCCCCGTTCTGCCTTACAGACTGTTGATTTCTCGGACCCTTACCTGGCCGAGAGCAAAGAGGGGACGCAAGCTCTCCCAAAGACCTTCTAAGGGAGCTAGTCCCATTCACGGACGCTCCAGCCTCCCAGCCTTATCTAATCCTAATTACCTCCCCAAGGCCTCACCTCTTAATACGAACGCCCGTGGTAGGTTTTTGACCTATGAATTTGCATGCAGCCATAATGCCCACGTGCTCAGCTTGTCAGTCAAGCCATCAACGTTTAGCCTGAGGGTGTAAATGGGAGTCAGATGACTCAGGAGGAAAATAAATAAATAGCCCACGGGCTGGTACTTCTCAGATGCCCACTGGGCACCAGTGCCGGGTGTTGGATTAGGGCTGGGGGCATGATGGCAAGCACGTCGGATGATGTCTCTGCCTTCATGGTTTTAGCAATCAGGCTGGCAGGAACACACAAGTTGCGAGCAGAGGGTTAAGGAGCTGTGCAGTGACCCACCACACCCTCTCAGATCTCAGTGGCTTAAAGTAAAATTTCTTTCTTTCCTGAGTAAAGATCAATCAGCTAATTAGAATGGCAGTTTCCCTCAGGACTCAGGCAGACAGAAACAATTTCAGCATCCGTGGGTGGCTCCCGAAGTCACATCTAATGGGCAGGT
This sequence comes from Catagonus wagneri, assembly GCA_004024745.2. Taxonomy (NCBI): domain Eukaryota; kingdom Metazoa; phylum Chordata; class Mammalia; order Artiodactyla; family Tayassuidae; genus Catagonus; species Catagonus wagneri. Next base: position 7,985,662 of record PVHT021183551.1, on the reverse strand, counting down.
AAAGGAAGATGGCACAGGATACTTTTGTAAGCCACCCGGGGTGCCATGTGCATCCTTTTACCCACAATCCACTGGTTAGATAGAACTCAGTCACTTGACCTACCAGTTTGCAAAGAGAGCTGGGAAACGTTGTCCGGCTGGGTGACCACTTCCTAACAGCTAACACTACCCTGTGGAAGGAGAGAAGAATCTCGGTTAAATAACCCACCTCTGGAGTTCCCGTCGTGGCTCAGAGGAAATGAATCTGACTAGTATCCATGAGGACTTGGGTTTGATCCCTGGCCTCGCACAGTGGGTTATGGATCTGACATTGCTGCCACTGTGGTGTAGGTCACAGACGCAGCTCAGATCCCGCGTTGCTGTGGCTGTGGCATAGGCTGGTGGCTACAACTCCGATTCAGCTTCTAGCCTGGGAACCTCCGTATGCCGCGGCTGTACCCCTAAAAAGACAAAAGACACACACACACAAAAAAAAATAGCCCACGCCTGTTAATACAAGCAGGCATAACAACTCATGATGACAGCTTAATGGGAGAAGCTCAGGGTCTGTGGGTGCACACAGCAAGGGGGGGAGGCTGTTCCAATGACCCGTTATCCTGTAACAAGCCACCCCCACAACTGAATGTATTAAATACAAATGTATTATTATCTCCTGAAGTTCTCTGGGTGAGCTGGGCTCATGGGCTCATCTGGGCCATGCTCACTTCAGTCTTTAACACATTTTTTTTTTTTGTCTTTTTAGAGCCACACCTGTGGCACACGGAGGTTCCCAGGCTAGGGGTCTAATCGGAGCTGCAGCTGCCTGCCTACACCACAGCCACAGCAACGTGGGATCCGAGCCAGGGATTGAACCAGCGTCCTCATGGACACTAGTGGGGTTCCTTAACCACCGGGCCACGATGGGAACTCCCCAGTCTCTAACACTTTTGCAAACACATGGCTATTGTGTGCCTGCAAAGTTTCTTCACGTCTGACACCACACCTGCCATGGCTGGGGGCTGGCCAGTCACCTGTCTCTCCCCACAGAGCCCAAGTGACTTTCGTCACAGTATGGTGGTCTCAGAGTAATGAAAGTCTTTACATGCTGGCTGGCTTCCCCTGGAAAAAAACTCTAAGAAACCCGTGTAGACGTGTCAAAGCTTTCTACCACCTGGCCTTGGAAGTCCCAGAATGTCACTTCCCAAGCATTCTGTTGGTCTATCAAGTGACTAAGGCTAGCCTAGGTTCAGATTCTTCTAGTTCTTAATGCTCTGTGATTCTTTGCTTAGATAATAGAGAGACTTCCAGAAGAAGAATCTGGCTGCTGTACAGAGTGGGTTGGAAAAGAGCAATGAGACAGATAGGAGATTGTCTTATGGTTGTATTTTCATTTTTGAAGCTTCCCTCCCACTCACATCATCCCCCACCTACTTTAACCATCCAAGGAACAGGGGCAGGAGGAGTTGGCACCCTTGGCTTGATTGGTCACCCTGACCTGTTCATCACTCCGGAGTGTTTCTGCTAAGCCTGTGCCTACAAGCTGAGTCTGAAAGAGCTTTTCACACTTGGAAAAAATTATCGTGGTGGCAAGATCCGGAGGGCCTACAAGGGAGTATGAAGACATCACTGGAGTACAATCCCTTTCCTTTTAGCGGCGGCGGGTTAGTGACACGGTCGGCACCTGCCCTCTGCCTTACTGCGGACTTAAGTTTGGGACACCCGGAAGGGTCAGGTGGCTGGTAGGGAAGGAGAAGTCCCTCTCCCAGGGAGCTCCCAGTCTGAAAGGGAAACTCAGATCCTGCTTTGGGGGCTGGGAGGCCTGGTGTAAGCAAGGCGAGAACGCTAAAATCTCCAGTCTGCTGCAGTAGATGGGAGACGTACCTGCAGCAGCATGCCAGGTGCCAAACAGCTAAAATCCTCACGGCCACTGTAGAAGGTCATTGTCATCACGCTGCTTTATGGGCTAAGTGCACAGAGGATAAAAAGAGCAAAGCAGCTCCCCCAAACCTTACACTTTGTTAGTGCGAGAGCCAGGACTTGAACCCAGGTCCATCTGAATTCAGACTCCATGATTTTGGGGCCATTTCACAGGCTCATGAGAGGGCAGGAGCCCTCTAGAATGTGACACTGAGCAGGGGCTCAGTAAATGTTGAGTAATTGGATGGACCGGTGGATGGATGGATGGATGGATGGATGGGTGGATGGATGGATAGGTGGGTGGATGGATGTTGAGTGGATTGGGTGAACATGCAAACAAACCGGGAGGAGATGTATCTCAAGCTGCGTTCAGATGCTGGACTGCAGAGGAAGATCAGGCCACCCCGATTCCCCTCTCCCCCGAGGAGGCTGACCGTCTCACCCAGGTCACGGGATGAGTTGAGTTGAGGGGTTCACATTGTGGCAAGAGGATTTAGCTCTTCCTCCCCGTCCTGCCCCACAAAGCTCTGCCTGATACTGAGGGACCGAAGACGTTCGGGTTGGAGGCGGGTGAAGCATATCCTCTCCCTGCTGAGGTTTGTTTGGCTCAGCAGGAGCATAATAAAGCTGTCAGCGGCATCTCCTAGCCTGGCATTAAGGAAAAAACACAGGAGTTCCCGTCGTGACAGCCCTGGACAGGCCCCAACACGTGATAGCAAGTTCGAAACTGGGATCGTGTTCTGACTTAGCCTGGCATTAAGGAAAAAACACAGGAGTTCCCGTCGTGGCGCAGTGGTTAACGAATCCGACTAGGAACCATGAGGTTGCGGGTTCGATCCCTGCCCTTGCTCAGTGGGTTAACGGTCCGGCGTTGCCGTGAGCTGTGGTGTAGG
>PVHT021183551.1:7933155-7971821 GCA_004024745.2 Catagonus wagneri | reverse complement strand
GCCGGATCCTTAACCCGCTGAGCAAGGCCAGGGATCGAACCCACAACCTCATGGTTCCTAGTCAGATTCGTTAACCACTGAGCCACGAAGGGAACTCCCCCAGTAATTCTTTATTTACCAAACAGGCCTCTCAAGGCTGCATTTTGCCAACTCCTAGTCCAGATTCTATGCCAATAACCACAGTAGCCATAACAATAATTAAGACAGCTAAGATTTACTGAGCACTTACTATATTCCAGGTCAGCTCTCATAATAACCTTAGGAAGCTGGGACCATTATCCTTTCAAATTGATAGTTGAGGAAACTAAAGCAGGGGTGTTAGGTAACTCACTTGCCCCAAAGGTTTTCCAGCCATTAAGTGGCAGAGCCAGTCAGAAAGTTCTACTTTATATCCTTCCATCCCATTGCCCAGAAGCTTGGAGTCCTCTTTGACCCACTCTTCCTCTCACGCCCCACATCTAACCATGAGCAAATTCTGTTGGCTTCACCTTCAAGATACCTTCAGAAATCTCTGAGCCTCCATCACCTCTCACCTGGTCACTGCCTCAGCCCCCTCGCCCTTGCCCCCCTCTATCAACCTGAGTTAATTGGCATAGAATTTAACTTTCCCGTCGCTCTTCTGCTCAACTCTTTGTCATGGCAGGAAAAGCTGAGTTCTTAGCCTGGCTAAAGTGGCGGCAGGTCCTGCCCCCCTAACCCCCCGCCATCTCTCTGGCCTCCTCTTCCTCTTCCCCCTCCCTCTGGTCCAGCCACTGTAGCTTCCTTGTTCCCGAAATATACCGGCATTCCCCTGCCCCAGGGCCTTTGCACTGGTTGTTCCCTCTGCCCGGGAAGCTTCTTCCCAGACCTCCAGAGTGCTGACGCCCTCACCTCCAACAAGTCTTTGTTCAAATCTCACCTTTCCCATGAGACCCTCCCACACCACCCCCTGTAATTCTGCAGAGTGCACTCCTGCCTCTGGCTCCTGCTCCCTCTTACTCTGCTCTATTTTTCCTTTTCTCATACCTTTATTACATATGACTTAGCTATTTATCGTTTTTATTTAATTGCCTTTCTGCACTAGACTCTAACTCCACAGAGCAAGGTGTTACTTGTTTTGTTGCTGAAGTACCCCATCCCCTCCAGCAGCGCCAGTCCGCAGAGGGTGCTCAGTGATATGCATGAATCCAGCCTAAGCCTTTCTTGCCCGATGCCTGCTCTTTCCTCAGGCTCTGAGTGAGGATAGAGAGCTGAAGGGAACACGTGTCAAGGAAACGACACTTTTGCTTATTGCCCTAAAGAATGCCATCACTAAATTGTAGATGCCAGCACCTGAACAAGAGTTTTCACATTCACTGGGCCCGGATGAGCTCGAAATAAGACCATGCTGCCGGTGTCTTTTTATTCGAACACATAGATCGGGCCAGTCCACAAGGAATATAGCATCTGCCTCACAAAATCCCTCGCCCTGCTCCTAAGGCAAGCAAATCAAGAAGAGAGATTCCTTGCTACCTTTGCGCCGAAGGAGGATGAAGAAATCCAAGAGGCATCTGGGGATCAGCAAAAAGGGACTCTCTGAGGATTTGAGGCCAATGAGGTGGGCGGTTGCTGAAGCTCAGGGTGGGGGGGGGAAGAAAGCTGGCCAGCTGTGCCTGGCTCCTAGGACCTGAGGGGGAAACAGAAGAAAGCATCTGATTCCCTGAACAGGCACCACTTTGGTCAAAGCCTGATGTGGATCAGGTATGTTTGGAATGGCAAACATTTAACCACTTAATTCTTACTCACTCCCCACCCCGACCCCGCATGGATGTAGTCCTAGCCATGACTTCTGCCCAAGCCCTGTCAATCACCCACTGGATTCCCTGAGACATATTGCCTCATCTTTGGGGGCTTCCATTTCCTCAACTCTAATGATAGAAGATAGTATGAAAAAAGGAATATATATGTGTGTGTGTGTGTGTGTGTGTGTATAAATGGGTCACTTTGCTGTACAGTAGAAACTGATAGACCATTGTAAAATCAACCATAATAAAAATTTTTTTAAAAAAGAAAAAATAATCAGGATTGCAAGGGGTTCTGGAGAGAAAGATAAATCAGGGGAGCACAGTGAATTCTGAGAGCAACAAAGCTCTCCTGTGTGGTCCTGTCATGGTGGATGCACATCATTTTGCATTTGTCAAAATCCATAGAATGTACAACTCGGAGAATGAGCGTTAATGGAAACTGGAGGTTAGTTAATGACAATGTATCAATACTGACTCATCAGCTAAAACAAAGCATCTCACTGAAGATCTTCATGAAGGGGAAGCTGCGGGGGGAGTGCGTATATCAGAAGCCTCCCCACCAGTCTATAAACCTAAAACTGCTCTAAAAATAAATTTTCAGTTAATTAAAAGAAATTAAGTGATCTTGACGACTCTGTCTAGTGAAGACAGTCTGAGGGCTCTGGGATTCCTTATCTAATCCATCACCCGGTACAGATAGTAATTCAAGGAGAGAAAAGAGGGAGGGGGACTATTCACACAATATGCACCGGCTAGAGAGGCAGCAAACTGAGTTTGAATTCCAGTTCCATCCCTTGCTGGTTGTACAGCCTTACTCCCTTGGCATCAGTTTCCACATCTGTAAAATGGTCATCACTCATCCTAAGATTGAAATAGGCGAGGTGATATGAGTTAAGTGCTGAGGGCAGACTGGTGGTGCGTAGTTACTATTACAAAGAAATGGGGACCCTCAGTAGAGGATGGGTGTGACTCTGAGGCTTAAAAGGGAGCACCAGTGACCTTGGGTTTCAACCTGGGGGACAAGTTTGCGTTCAGAAGATCAGGGGGTTTGGATCCCAGCTTCACTACTTAATGGCTATGCCGTCTTGGGGAATTTTCTCCGTTCCTTAAACCTCATTTTTCTTATCTGCCAAATGGGAATATTAACAATGCATAACATATGTACAGGTGCTCAGCAAAGGACTGCACACGTCGCAGGCATCCAATGAAGGTTACCATTATTTAAACTAATTATAATAATGATGATAATAATAGCTCAAAGGGTAGGATTAAGGAGTCTTGAGTTATACTCCTCGATCTGCAACCTACTGCTCTCAAGTTTCCTCAACTGTAAAATGGGATAACTAGGCAAAAACATGTGTTCATTACCATCGAGGAAATGTCACCAAGACAGAATAATGCCACCACCACCCCCAAGATGTCCATGTCCTGATCCCTGGAACCTGTGACTCTATTACTTTACATGATAAAGGGACTTGACAGATCCCAATATGAGAAGATTAACCTGGGTTATCCAGGTAGACCCAATGTAATCACAAGGCAGGCAGAGGATCAGAGTTAGCAGAAGGAGGTGTGATAATGAAAGCAAGAGCCTAGAGTGATGAGAGGAAGGAAAGCAGGCCGCCCCTCGAAGCTGAAGAAGGCAAAGAAGTGTATCCTTATGCAGCCCTGCTGACGCCATGACTTTAGCCCGGTGAAACAGACTTCAGACCTCTGATCTGCAGAACTGTAGGAGGATAACTCTGTGTTGTTTTCAGCCACTAAGTTTGTGGACATTTATTACAGCAGCAATAGGAAACTAACGCAAGGTCCAGTGAGACAGCCTGTCCGCGATGGTAACCAGCGGGACGCAGTCATCACTGTAGTCATAGCCCTGAGGTCCTAGGGTTGGGTCATGAGAATGAAGAAAACAGGCTGGTGTGATCTTAGGAGGTTTTATCGGCATGTGCCAAAATCATGGGAATTAGGCAATGCCCAAACCAAGCCTGCATTAGAAAGAGGCTTTCATAACGATTGTGTAGGCTCCAAAATTATAGAAACTTTCTAAGTTCCTTCCCACCATTTCCATCTCCCTCTCGACACACCACTGAAACCACCCACACCCATATGACAGATTCGGGGAGCTGGAAGAAGAGGACACATCAACCTTTCTTCTGAAACATCTTCCCTCACTGCTTAATATGTCAGATAGTCCAAACCAAACTCCTCCATGCTCCGTGTCAAACCACGGAAGTCCTAGCTCCAGATTTAATATGCCAAAAACCAGAGAGGGGACAAGCCTTGCCAACTCAGACTCTATTCTAGAAAGCTGCGACCAGCTACTTTATTTGGAAGCATGGCTGATTAACATGGGAAATGAAATTTCATTAGCAATATAACAGCTAGGAAAAAGGAGACCCCTGTATATGTATCTGGTCCATCAAAGCCTTCTTCCCTAGGATGTCCCATAGCAAGGACTGGGACAGTTTGGAAGGACTGAACATTATCTGTTTTTTCAAGGGCCATTGCTAACTTGACTTTGACTTTAATGTTAGACCGCTACATGATTAAGGACAATATAATTCAACAAGGATGCTACACTCACACGGGTCTGGTGCTCACTCTCTATATTGGTCACGTTTCCATGCTACTAAGGCTGCATAACAAACATCCCCACATTCCCAGTGACTCACAATACCAAACATGTATCTCATATTCACAGGTCGGTACGTCAGCTAAAGTTCATTTGATTTTGGTGGGTTAAGTTGGGCCCAGTTGTGCTCCAAGCTGTAGTAGGAATCACATGTCTTTATTCTAGGACCTCAGGTCTCAGGTTCACTCATAGAGATCGAAGCTCAAGGGTGCTGGCATTCCTCCTGTGGCTCAGTGGGTTAAAAAACGGACTATTATCCATGAGCATGTGGGTTCCATCCCTGGCCTCGCTCAGTGGGTTAAGGATCTGGCATTGCCGTGAGATGTGGCGTAGGTCACAGACACAACTAGGATCTGGCATTGCTGTGACTGTGGCATAGGCTGGCAGCTGTAGCTCTGATTAGACCGCTGGCCTGGGAGCTTCCGTATGCTGTGAGTGCAGCCCTAAAAAAACAAAACAAAACCAAAAAAACCTCAAGAGTCGAGAGTGGTGTCAGGAAACTGCAATGGCTCTAAAGATCTTGCCTTGAAACTAACACACAGTCCATTTCTATCTACATTCTATTGGCCAAAGCAAGTCACATGATTAAGTTCAAAGTGGATGGGAAAGTATAGTCCCTCTATAGGGAATCCATGAGAAAGGTGAGAAGAAAAGACCAGAGGAAAAAACAATGCAAAATAACACCCTCCAGAAAGAGCCTCTGATATGTTCAAGCTATCATCCATTTCCCTGCCATTCTTCCAAACCAAAACTGTCCTAGAAACAAAAGGTTGCTGGGACCTCCCCTCCCCCAGACCAAGGGGGTCTCAACCACATTTCTACAAGGAGATTTTTGCATGGAACATCACCTCTGCCTATAAGAGAACTCAAAGGGAATCCTCAACGTAAGAGTCCTTAGATGTTATCTCACAGCAACACTCCATTGCACATATGGGAAAACTGAGACCCAGGCATGTACAAAATCTTCTCAGTGTCAGAGAGACATTCAGTCCAGGGTCTCCAGTTTGACCAGCTTCTCGTTCTGGCTCCATCAGCTATTAAAGTGTAATCCTGGGTAAATTACCAGTCTCTCTGCATCTGTTTCTTCACCTATAAATGGGGGAAATAATAGGATTATTATGAGGATTGAAGGCTGAAGCACTTAGAACAGTAACGGATAGGTACCAAATAATCAGTAGTCATTATCATTATAATTCCTCAAGTAGTTATTATTACAACCATTCCCCAGATACCACTCTGTCTTAAGCACTGAGGAATTAGTTTCTTGCTCAAGGAGCTTCTGTTTCATGGAAGAGATGGAGAGAAATAAGCAAATTCACCATCTGAAACGTTCTTCAGCACAGGGGTGGCAAGGGGCAGAGGGTGAGTCTAATTGTGCCAAAAATGGGAAAATCGAAGGCTAGGAAGACTTCCAAAAGGATGTGTTATCCAAACCTAGTCCCAAATAGTGTGCAGAACACTTAGCAGATGGACAAGAGGAGGAAAGGAATTCCTGCAGGGGAAAGAGTAAGTGCAAAGACCCTGGGGTGTGGAAAGGCAGCTCAAAGTATGCTTAGAAATTCTGAGTTAAATTCCAGCTCACTGGAGGGTCTGTTGGATAGTGACAGGAGAGGAAGGCGGGGGTCAGAGGCTGGAGCACTCAGAATGCCGGATAAGGTGCTTGAATTCCTTCTACTGGCCCGTGATCTCAAACCTTTTCTCAAAAGAAGTATTAAAGACAGATGGAAGGAAACATTGCCTGTAGGGGTCCAGATAATGGCATTTCTGTAAATATTTGGAAGTTTCTAGTTTTATCATAATTCCCATATATTTGTATCTCAATGTTATATATATGTTCATTTGTTTATTTAACAAATGATTATTAAGTGCATCCAGGGTGGCACTTAGAATAACACTAAATAAAGGAGTTCCCTTTGTGGTGCAGTGGAAACGAATCCAACTGTGAACCATGAGGTTGCAGGTTCGATCCCTGGCCTCGCTCAGTGGGTTAAGGATCCGGCATTGCCATGAGCTGTGGTGTAGTTCGCAGAAGCAGTTTGGATTGGGTGTTGCTGTGGCTCTGGTGTAGGCCGGCATCAACAGCTTCGATTAGACCCCTAACCTGGGAACCTCCATATACCTCAGGTGTGGCCCTAAAAAGACAAAAAAAGGAAGGAAGGAAGGAAGGAAGAAAGGAAGCAGGAAAGAAGGAAAGAAGGAAGGAAGGGAGGAAGAAAGGAAGCAGGAAGGAAGAGGGAAGGAAGGAAGGAAGGCGGGAAGGAAGGAAGGAAGGGAAGGAAGGAAGGAAGAAAAACACTAAATAAAACCAAGATTCTTGCCCTTGTGAATCCTTTATTCTAGCAGGATAGGGAAAAATGTTGATGTATTGAAAGGCAATAAATAATAACGATAATAGATATAGATAGATTATATGAAAGAAGAGGGAGAGACAGATAATTGAGTGTGTTAAAATGTAAGTGCTTTGAAAAACAGGAAAATTAGAGCAGGATAAGGTTAGCTGTCATTAAAGGAATTAATAAAGTAATTAATGAATTAAGATAGATGGATGGAGGAGTTCCTGTCATGGCTCAGTGGTTAATGAATTCGACTAGGAACCATGAGGTTGCCGGTTCGATCCCTGGCTTTGCTCAGTAGGTTAAGGATCCGGCGTTGCCGTGAGCAGTGGTGTAGGTTGCAGACGCAGCTCAGATCCCGCGTTGCTGTGGCTGTGGCGTCGGCCGGTGGCTACAGCTCCTGTTAGACCCCTAGCCTGGGAACCTCCATATGCCACGGGTGCAGCCCTAGATAAGGCAAAAAGACAAAAAAAAAGATGGATGGATGGATGGATGGATAGATGGATGGATGGATGCCAGAAGGAATGAGAAGTCTGGGTAGGTGATTTTAAGTATGAGAATGACAATACTCACATCTGTCAATCCCCTGCCTCCTTCAATCCTCATAATAACTCTATGAGGTAAGAACTATTATTTCCCCCATTTATAGGTGAAGAAACAGATGCAGAGAGACTGGTAATTTACCCAGGATTACACTTTAATAGCTGATGGAGCCAGAACGAGAACCTGGTCAAACTGGAGGCCCTGGGCTGAATGTCTCTCTGACATTAAGATTTTGCACATGCCTGGGTCTCAGTTTTCCCATATGTGCAATGGAGTGTTGCTGTGAGATAATATCGACTCACAAACTTCCACTCTCAAAGCAGCAAGCTGCCATTCTGCACATTCAGGGTTATGAAAAGGGAGACCTGTCAGAGAAGGTTCCTCAGACACCACCCAGTCCCCAAGCAGGTCATCAGCTTGTTAGCACACTTCAAATGCCGCTGAATTTCCAAATGCACTATTGATATAAATACCTTCTGGGCACATAGCAGTTAATAAATAACTCGGTTAAAGTGCAGGAGAGGGAGGACACTCGAAACTGAAGGTGGGGATGGAAGGCTGGGGAACGTGGCCCTTATGAATGACTGAACAGCGAACTCTGAAAAGAGGGGAATGGTACTTTGGGAAATGAGTTTATGATCATCATTCCTTCTGACGGCAGCCCCTGACGGCTTCTCCCAGACAGACAGCCCCCTCGAACCCAACCTTCTAGGGAGAGGAGACAGGAGCCCAGGGGGCCCAGCTGCCACTCAGAGCAAGTCACTTGGCCTTTCTGGGCTTCAGCTCCTCATCGCTAAAATGGGAAGCTAATTTCTCAACCCTTCTCATAGGATTGAGTAAATTAATGGGTGGAAAAACTTTGGAATCTGAAAAAAAAAAAAAAAGAATGAGGAGTGAGCCTATACAAAAAAAGAAGAAATATTTCGCATTTTACAAATCATGGTGCAGTGCAGAGGTCAAGAATGGGACCGCACAGAGCTAGGTTCAAATTCTGCTTCTGCTTCTTTCAAACTGCCATGATTTGGGACAAATTGTCGTATGTCTCTGAAGCCTTGATTTTCTCATCTGTGAAATGGGGTTGTCACGTCTCCCTCATAGGAACGTTGGGAGCATTAAAAGAGTGTCTGGGACTTAATAAGTGCTTTTATGAACATAGCTCTAATGACCGTGGTAGCCTTTGCTCTGGGGCCCCGCCTGTGCTCAGGACCTCGTGGCTTAGAACAAGGCTCAGCTGGGCTCATGCCTTGCCTTCCGATACTGAGTTGGGGGTGCTGGTGGGAGAAGGGGACCGTGCAGTACAAATGCCTAGGGTCCACAATGCAGCAGCCCCGTTCCTTGGAGCTCTCTCCCAGCCCACTTCTGCGGGACACAGAGCAGACAAAGGCCAGGAGCAGGAGAGGGACACGGTTTTGATCCCTGTGGTGGTGGCAGTGGCAGTGGTGGTGATGGGGGCGGTGATGGGGGCAGGGCGTGTAGCCACTTCCGCCGGAAGCCAGAGGGGATTTTGACGGAGCCCCAGGAAGAGCTCATCACATCAGCCCAGGCTCCTCTCGACACCTGAACAGGTGCTCCAGGCTCAGACATGACATTTCCTGAGTGAGTCCAGGCCCTCTGCTCCCTGTGCCTGTAACATCCCATGAAGTTCAAACGCAGGCCACCACTGCTCCCAGCACTGCAGGCCCCAACTATGGGCCCCACGCCTGGATCCCAAGGACCTGTGACATTTCACGGCCAGTGAAAGAGTTGGTTTGTGAGAGGGGGTTTGGTGCCACGGCCTGCCTCTGGGCTGTTTTCTCCCTGGGCTGTTGTCAACCTGCCTGGGTCGGGGAGGCCTCTTTCTCTGGGCTAGTGGGCCGTGCTCTCATTTGATGTTGCTGCTGTTCTTTTATTAATTTATTTATTTTCACTAGAGTGTTAATTTGTTTTAACTTCCTTTTAGTAGAGCTGATTTGCAGCCTTGTGTCTGTTTCTGCTCTAGAGCATAGTGACCCAGCCATTCGTTCTTTTCCACATGTACGTTCTTTATACATTCTTCCATCGTGTTCTATCCCAAGAGACTGGACGTGGTTCCCCATGCTGTACAGAGACCTCACTGCTGATGTAAACTAAATATAACAGTTCACTTCTACTAACCCCAAACTCCCCGTCCATCCCTCTTCCTCTCCCCCCTCCAGCCCCGGCTCTTCCCCATGTCTGTGAGTCTGTCTCTGGTTTGGATCATGCACGCCATAGTTTAGATTGCACATATAAGTAGTATTATATGATATTTGTCTTTCTCTTTCTGACTTCCTTCACTTGGTTTGAGAATCTCTCGGTTGTTGGTTCTAAGTGCAATGAGATGCGAGTTTCAGGACACTGGGAGACCAAAAGAATTTTATTTTCCTTTTATTCCCTCTCTCAGACTGCAGACTTACTACATGGCTTCGGCGGTCCCTGCCCCCTGCCTTATGTTATGAATTCTGTGAAGAGTAATAATGATTTACATTTACTTCGAGTCTGCCAGGGGACAGGCACTGCTCCAAGTTCTTCACCGGCACCGACTGGCTCAATCTTCCCAAGAGTCTGGGAGATTCTGGGCCCCAGAGCCAGTGCGGTTCCCATTTGACAAGGGCCCCTTCCACGTGCAGGGAGCTGGTCTGACTAGTATATTGCTCCCCTCGGCGGAGAAATGGTGGGACCAGAATGACAGAAAACCCCGCTCCTTTAACTCACTGGAAACTCCCAGTGACAAGTTTCACCACATTCTCCTATGGGTCCATTTTTTTAAACCTCCAAGGTGATTTCAAAACCAGAAGAACAAAACAAAAAATTTTTTATATGGAGGTTCCCAGGCTAGGGGTCGAATCAGAGCTACAGTTGCCAGTCTACACCACAGCCACAGCAACATGGGATCTGAGCTGCACCTGCGACCTACACCACAGCTCACAGCAACGCTACACCACAGCTCACAGCAACGCTACACCACAGCTCACAGCAACGCCGGATCTTTAGCCCGCTCAGCGAGGCCAGGGATCGAACCCGCAACTTCACGGTTCCTAGTCAGATTCATTTCTGCTGCACCACGACAGGAACTCCCAAACCAGAAGAAAATTTTAGCGCGGAAGTTGCGAGCTGTTTGGGGTCTCGTCTCCTGTGGCAGAGATATCATCCGTCTTCCTGGAGAGAGATGCCTCTTGCATGCATGCAGCTTGGTTGAAAGCAGAGTCAATGGAGTTCCTGTTGTGGTTCAGTGGGTTAAGAACCCGATTAGAGTCTGTGAGGATTCAGGTTCAATCCCTGGGCTCACTCAGTGGGTTGGTTAAGGATCTGGCGTTGCTGTGAGCTGTGGTGTAGGTCACAGACTCGCCTCGGATCTGGCGTTGCTGTGGCTGTGGTGCGGGCCAGCAGCTGTGATTCCACTCCTAGCCTGGGAACTTCCATGCGCCGCAGGCACAGCTATTTAAAAAAGGCGGTGGCCGGGGGAGGAAGAAAGCAGTCAATGGCTGAAGCTATTTATCTCTTCTGCTCTTCAAGAGAAGGAAAAAAAATCACTGGATGTTGGAGGTCCCAGGTCCACAGTTTCTGAAGTCTCCGTCTGGGAGACGGGTATTCACCTTGAGCGCTCTCAGCTGAAGACTCTCAGAACCAGGCAGGTAGCCGGAGGGAGTGGTGGGGCGGGCATCACAAAGAAGCAGGGTTATGACGTCACTTGAGAGCCCCCCTACAGGCTGGAATATCAGGGGGGTTATTAGGGGGCCGCTCGCTCTGTATGACCTGAGGACCAGCCTGAGCCTCCTGGGAGCCTCGGGTGTCCCCCTTTCAAAAACAGCAATACTGTTTGACTCTGCCCTGACCAGCTCACAGAGCTGTTGAGAGGACAGTACGAGGTGATGGTTGTGGAAATGCCTGGAAGACCTCAACACCAGGTTCGCACACAGATGACAACCCGTGTGGGGCGGGTGATTGACAGCCGCCTGGCACTCTGAACCCTTAACGAGAGGCTGCACGTGTTGGTTGGATCAGCAGGTTGCGTGACCCAACCTGACCCACCAGACCTCTCCAGTCTTTGATGTTCTGTCGTGTCAAATGCGAATAGTGAAGGCCCCACTGAGATGAGAGGCGTGGAAGGACTCTGAACGCTTGTTTGACAGGATTCTGCTCGAGTCAATATTTATTTGACAGGAACAGTTCTTCTGACAATTACCAGAGGGAGAGCTACAACCTAGGAGAAGAAGCTCAGGTCAGCAAACATACATAAATTCAAATCTTCACTGTGCTCACCCTAATGACAGCAACAGCAAAATTAAAGCCCCAACTTTATTCATTTAGTTATTTATTTTAGGGCTGCACCTGCGGCATATGGAAGTTTCCAGGCCAGGGGTGAAATCCACAGCTAGTGGCCATAATGGATCCTTAACCCACTGAGCGAGGCCAGGGTTCAAAACTTCATCTTCATGGACACTATGTCGGGTTCAATTATCCACTGAGCCACAATGGGAACTCCTAAAAGCCTTGACTTTTAAAGAGAAAAAGGAGTTCCCACTGTGGCTCAGTGGGTTAATGAACCCAACATAGTGTCTGTGAGGATGAGGGTTCAATCCTTGGCCTTGCTCAGTGGGTTAAGGATCACGCATTGCTGCAAGCTGCAGTGTAGGTCACAGATGTGGCTTGGATCCCGTGTTGCTGTGGCTGTGGTGTAGGCCGACAGGTACAGCTCCAATTCAGCCCCTAGCCTGGGAACTTCCATATGCCATGGGTGTGGCCCTCAAAAGAAAAAAAGCAAAGACAAAATAAAGAGAGCAAGAGGGTAAGAACTGATTGCTTTCTCAGCACCTACTAAGTGCCCAGCACATGAAAAGATGAAGATTATAATTATGGTAAGTGCCAATAAGTCTAAATCACATATGTGATGAGCATGGTCACATGAGCTTTACATGCATTATCTCATGTAATCCTTGCAGCAAAATAATGGGATGTAATTATTGTTTTCCAATTATTTCCATTCCACAAAGAAATAAATTGATGCTCAAGTAATACAGGGTCACTCGACCAAAGTCACAGCTAGAAATTGTCCACACCTGGACTGGAACCCACCCTCTGAGATACCAGGCTCTTAACTGGCCTCATATTTAATCCTGATCCTTTGGAATTGGACTAACCCATTATCCAGATAAGGAAACCAAGGCTCAGGGAGATTCAGGGACTTGCCAAAGTTTTCCTGTTGGTAAACGGGGAACTGAAGCCAAGTCTGGCCTTGGAAATAAACCGTCAGACACTAACAAACAGAATGGCGGGCACAGGATTTGTCAAGGAGACAGACTGCATGCAGAGAGAATGGAGCCTCAGCACCACTCCGGGTTCCCAGACAGGAGAGCAGAGGCAGAGACTGCGGAGCTGTACACCCCCCTGAGAAGCCACTGGCTCTCCTCCATCATCATGAGCTGGTGGGTGGCAGAGGAAGCAGTTAGAGCCAGGGGAAGGGGGTCAAGTCAAGCCCCCAGCCCAAGTCAGAAGTCAGGCAAAGAGCAGTCTGGACAATTCAGTTTCACCATTTTACAGCTAGAGAGACCGAGCATCCCAGAGCTGAGGGAGGAGGTGGGGGTGTCCACGCTGCCAGGAGACAGATGGCCGCAGTTTGGGAGCCCCAAGTGACCGCTGTGGGCGCCCCATGCCCCAGGAAAGACTCAGCCGAAGCCATCCTGCCTTCATTCATTCCGCAAGCATTTCTTGACCACCAGCTGTATGCCAGGACCGACGCTGGGCACTGGGGATGCAGCCGTGGACAAGACCAAGTCCCTCGCCCTAATGTGGGGAGAGAGACAACACACTGCATAAATGGACTTTGGGGGAGGTAGGTGGTGCCCCATGCCGTGGGGCCATCGGTGTGTCAAGGGCTTGAGGGCGCATGTCTCCTCTCCCTGCCAGAATGTAAGCTTCCTGGGGTCCGGGATCTCGCAGGTTTTCCTGGGTCAAGCCGAGGTGCAGCCTAAAGTGGAGGATCCTGGCTGCCACCAGGAGGAAGCATATCGGGGCGGGCGGGGGGCAGGAGAGGAGGGAAGGGGAGGGCCTCGGGGAGCCCCGGGGGAAAAGGGCCAGGAAGACTATTTCAGCATGGTCTGCTCAAAGGGGGCCTCCTTCTCAATATCCATTTTAAGACCAAATTTCCCCGAATTGAGGTTGATTTTGAAACTGGGCCTCAGGGCCACTCACCCCATCCATTCCATCTTCGGACAGCTCAGCCAAGTTCATTGCTCATAGATCATCAGCTCAGTGATAGTGACTCGGGAAAGGGGTCTAAGATCCAAGACAAAAGATAATTCCATCTATTCATAGTACGACCACTCCCTCATCTCCGGCAAAACCTACATTTTTTTAAATTATTTGTTTAATGTGACAACGTAACCCCAGGTGAAAAACAGTGAGACAGATCTTTGCACCAACAGTCCCGTGGTCCAGTCCGGGTGGTGCTAACACACCACCAACCGTGTTGCCCCTTCAAAGTAGGAAAGCTTGGGGCTGCCAGGGCCCCCGACACGACTGGATCTGCTTTGGGAATTGCCTTCTGAGCTATTTCTAAGACCCTCAAGGAAATCCATTTCGTGAGCTGCCAACCTGACCTGATAGTTGCAAAGCTGGTCTCGAGATCACAAGAACTGTCACTGGGATAATGGGACCGGGAGGCTGGAGGGTGCAGCCTGCGATCCTTTTGCAGCAAGAAGGATTCAGATTAGATCCCAAAATACACGTCGCAATCCAAATGGCTGGGCCGGGGCCAACCCCTGAGCGGGGCTGTGCCATCTCATTCTCAGCAACTCCTTTCTTGCTCCTCAGCTCCCCTGGCACTTGTATCTGTACCACTCTGCTCTAGATTTATTGCTCCCTGGGAAGAATTCATCACATCCCGGAGCCCGAAGCCACTGTTGAGTTTAATGCATGTTGGGTTTGCACCTCTGCTCTGAGAGCAAGCGGCCCCACAGCTGTCTTCGTCTCCACTCCCAGCACGGGGCCTGATGCTGCATGCAGCAGGTGCTCAACAAGTGCTTCTGGTTCACCAGAGATGCTCAGGGTTGCGGTACCCATCAGTCTTGGCTGTGGATGGAGGGGAGAGCCACATGCCGAGATCTTTGCATTGTAATCCCGCTTAATTTTCCTGACAGCCTTGCGTGTGAGTCTTCATTAGCTCTGCCTTAAAAGAATTTCGTGAAACTGAGGCCCCAAAGAACTCAGCCACCCTTCAAAAGCTTAGACCTGGAAACAGTTGGCCACGATGGCAGACTCCTTTCTGGAACCACTTTAGATGGACACTCCAGACTCATTCTCTCAAAAAAAAAAAAAAAAGCTTCACTGGATTCAGTTTCATCTGCAGGTGGGACTTGAACCAGATCAAATATTAGCAGAGTTCACACCTATCGGGGGCCGACCCCGCGCTAAGCGATGTTCTGAATGCTTCAGACACGCCGAGTCGCTCAGTTCCTCAAGGAGGGAGGCATCAGCCCCATTCCACGGTCAAGGAACTGAGACACAGAGAGAGAGCCCCCTGCTTGTGTTGGTAGAGCCAAGCCAGCAGAGCTAGGGGGATGTGCCTGCCTCCCACACGGTTTCCGCAGAGAGGCAGCCATAGCTTTCCTTTCCACTGAGACCCAGAGAAGCCAAGTGACCAGCCCGATGTCACACAGCTCAGGTCCCCAGTCCCGACCTGGAGGGTAAGAGGGAAATAGATGTATCCATGCCAGGCACGGTGCTTGGCACTTTTTTACACGATCTCACCTGATCCTAACAACAGCTTTAAGGTAAGCCTGTGATCCCTGGTATGGATGAGAAAACAGAGAGCTTAAGTCACCTGTTTTCAACAGCTCAGGGGCCCAGCTCCCCACCCCGGCACGCGTGCTCCCCGGCCTGCGGTTGGCCCCAACCCCGGCTAACAGGGAGGGATAAATGGATCACCTGCCCCCCCCCCTTCTTGGCTTCTTAGTGCTAGTTTATGGATGGCAGGCAGACTCTGAGATGACGAAGGCCAGGAATTAAGAAAGGGCGGGTGGAAGGAAGAGCCGGGGTGGGGCTGTAAACACTAATTGTTCTATCAGGAGGCTGCTCTCCATTTCCTTTGCTGAAGGGAAGGCTGTGTTTAATTAACTCTGCTTGTGTGCTGGGGACAGGGCCTGATTGAAAATGAGCTACGGGGCCTCTGTTACAAGGCAGAGGGCCCAGAAGCCACACAAAGGCACCAGCCTCGTCCACATCTGGGCACGAGCTCTGAGGCAGAGAGGCCTGGGGTCTCTGCACTGCCTGCGCTCGGTACCCATCCCCGGGGACCCCTCCCGCCCTTCGTGCAAGCCTGCAGCTTTCCAGGCTTTTGCATGAGCATCTCCCCCGCCCCCCACCCACCCCCTTCGCTGCCTCTCTCTTCTTCTGGCTTCCCTGGCTGGAGTGAGTGCCACGTTTGCTTATCTGTCTTTGGCTGGTGTTATTTGATGGCAAGAAACCAAAACTCACCCTAACTTCACTTAAGAAGGCTTGATTATCAGGCTACAAGGGTGCCCCGCGAGCCCCAGAAGCTGGAAGAATGTCTGGGCCTCTAGAACTTAGAAATGGGAAGGCCTCGGAATCAAACCACTCCTTCCCACCCACCCCGCAGCCACCGCCTCAGCTGCTTAGCTCTGCTTCTTTGTGGGGCTGCTTCTGCTTCCTCTGCACCAGCTCCCTTTGCCTTTCCGGTCTGCAGATGCTGTGACTCCCGGTCGCCCAATGCAGGTTTCCACACTCAAGAGCAAGAGTTCTGATTGGGCCAGCTCATCGGTCCAATGCTTATCCTGGTCCAATCAGCCAGGGCTAGGAGACAGATCACATGACTGCCCCTTCAGGGTCAAGCAAGGCTGGCTCTCTAGGGGGCAGGAGGAGAGCAGGAAAGAGGATGGGGGTCTCGGGATTCAAGGCTGCCTCTAGGACGTGACCCCCACCCACCCGCCCGACCGCCTCTGTGGAGTTAGTTACCCTTCCTGTGTGCTTCCATATGGAGAGTCCCTGTCCTTTTCACCCACTAGCTGTGTGACCCTGGGTAAGTTACTAACCTTCTCTGGGCCTCAGTTTCCTCATCTGTAAAATGGAGGCAATAACAGAACTCACCTCACGGAGTTATTCTGAGAATTTATTAAGGCAAAGAAGCTGGGCACTGACGCAGCCCCTTGGGCACAGTATTAGTGCCCAGACACGTAAACTCTAATTTTGCTGTGACCGTTGTTTTTTCTTTTAGAGTGTTTTTGCATCATTTGGAATAACTTTCTTTCTTTCTTTTTTTTTTTTTTTTGTCTTTTGTCTTCCTAGAGCCACACCCGTGGTATATGGAGGTTCCTAAGCTAGGGGTCCAATCTTAGCTGTAGCTGCCGGCCACAGCCACGGCCATAGCATCATGAGATCTGGGCCTGTGTCTGTGACCTAAACCAGAGCTCACCACAACGCCAGATCCTTAACCCACTGAGCAAGGCCAGGGATCAAATCTGCATCCTCATGGATACTAGCCGGGTTCGTTAACCACTGAGCCACGACGGGAACACCCGGGAATAACTTTCTTATGCGTCCCTCACACCCGCCATCCTGGGTACCACTGCCTACAGACGCTTATCACCTTACAAACCTAGCTATCTGCCTCCAAACCGGGCACAGCACGTGGCACAGCCACGACGGGAACCCCCGGGAATAACTTTCTTATGCGTCCCTCACACCCGCCATCCTGGGCACCACTGCCTACAGACGCTTATCACCTCACAAACCTAGCTATCTGCCTCCAAACCGGGCACAGCACGTGGCATAAATGCCTGATGGCCAAATGATACTGATGGCCACTTCCGTTTACTGCTCACCTACTATGTGCCAGGCAGGAGACTATGCAACAGTGGGCGCCTCGGAACCTGGGCCCGTGATGTGATTTGCTGAACAAATCCAGTGGCAGGTGCTTCATAAGCCCTCAGATTTAATATCCACCACAGCCATTTTACAGAAAGGGGGTTCCCCATACCTGGTGAGTCCCAAGGAGCCCAGAGTCACAAGCCATCGAGAGGAGAAGGCGGCCTAGAAGCCAGAGTGGTCAGCACAGTCCCCTGAGCTTCCTGTTCTGCAGACAAGTTCAAGAGCCCTAGGACACTAGATCAGGTAAGTCGGGAGGCAGGCAGGCAAAATCTTCCATAGAGCCCAGACATCCAGGAAGAGGTTGTGTGTGTCTGGCAGGCGGGTACAGGGAGGGGCAGCACTCAGTATAGATAGACGGCAAATCCCTCTGCTCTCCAGGTATAAAAAAACAGAAGCAAGTTGGGTGCCAGCCCCACATGCAGATGTATTTCTGTGTGTGAATGTGGACAAGGACAGTGACCACTCTGCTTGTGGCCCCGCCAATGGGGCCAGTTTAGATTTGATGTGTTTTCCCATCTTGTCAAATGACTCCAGGCCTTCAAGTCTGGAAACCTCGTTATCCCTGAGCCCTAAACTGGGATTCAGGGTTCTGATCCCAGCACTGTCACACCTTGGCTGTGTGACCCTGGGCAAATTTCTTCCCCTCTCTGAGCACAGTAGCAGAGTTGGGCAAAATTATTTGTACGAGTCCTTCCAGCTCAGGATGGTGGGGAGACACGAGGGGTCAGGGCCAGGGGGCGTTGCTTTGTTCCTCGTGCAGAAAGGGCAGCCCTGAACCCAGAGGGGAGAGGAGGGGGCGCAGGAGCCTGCAGTATTTTTAATCCCTGATTAGGAGCCTCCGGCTGGTCTTTGGGCCCTCTGACCCTGCACTCGCTCGTCTGAAGGGTGCGCCAACTGCTTAATCAGACCGCTCTCAGCACAACTGATTAATAGAGGCTCCTGCTTTTTAAAAAAAAGAAAGAAAGGAAGAAAACGCTTTTGTAAATCAGCTGTTTATTTAACTTTCCCTGGCATTTAATGATTGCGAGGCTTGGGAGAGGGGGAGAGATGGAAAATTAATTTGAGTCTCGCCAGAAAAGCCAGTCAGGGAAATAATGAACTTCCCAGTCTGTGGAGAACAGAGATGTGGCGGGGGCTGGGGGGGTGCCAGGGGAAACAGAATCCCCCCAGCTTCCACATCCTGCACTCAAGCCGGCCTGTGCCAAGTGATAGACAGCCCGCCTTCCCAGAGCCAGCGAGTCAGGCAGGGTTTTGGTTCCTTTCAAGGTGCAAAGCCCCACCAAAACCACCCCCCTCCCCAATCTGCTTAATGGAAGGAAGCAGAGGTTTAGCAAGAATGAGCTGAGACTCTGCAGATCACAGTTGTGTTCTTCTTCTCGTGCTTATGTGCTCAGACATCCAGCGGAACCTTGCCTCCTCGTAGGTACATACGCACAGCAAGGATGGAGAGATGATAGGTATAAAAAATGTACGCTTTCACAGTGGAAGAGCTGGTAGGACCTTGAAGTTCATCTAGTTTGGGTTCCTTATTCTAGAAACGTGGAAACCGAGGCCCAGAGGGAGGCAGTGACCTGTCCAAGATTACACACGTGGAGTGTGGAACACAGCTGGCGCTCAGACCCACACCTCTCAGTTCCTGGTCCCTCTATCTCCCCACTTGGTGATATGCAGAAAGTAACTCGGCTGTGGGTGGAATTTTATATTCCCCGTGAATGCATACGTTGCAGCCCTAATCCCTCATGTGACAGTGTTTGGGGGTGGGGTCTTTGGGAGGTAACTGGGTTTGGATGAGGTCATAGGAGTGGAGCCCCTGCCCCCCCACCCCATGGTAGAAGCAGTGCTCTTTTAAAGGGATGAAGGGAACAGAGGTTTCTCTGCCCTCCACCTCGTGAGGACACAGCAAGAAGACAGCCATCTGCAAACCAGGAAGAAGGCTCTCACCAGAACCCAACCGTGCTGGCATCCTGATCCAGGACTTTCCAGGCTCCATAACTGTGAGAAGTATATTTCTGTTGTTTAAGCCACCCAGTCTATGGTTTTCTGTTAGAGCAGGCTAAACTGTCAAACAAATTCTCTTGGTTATCAATGACATTACAGCAAAAGTCCCATGGCTGATTCTCATTGGACCATCACATGTCAGTCTGAAGCCAGTCATGTCACCAGGAGAATGGACTATGCTGATTGGCTGGAGGTGGGTCAGATGACAACATTCCTTGACAACCATGTCTGCCTCAGCAGCCCCACCCAAACCACACGCCTCGGCCAAACAGCGGGTTATGCTTTGTACTCTCCCAACTCTGGGTCATTGTCTACATTGTCCTCTCTTCCAGTGTGTCTTGAGATACCACAAGGAAGATACCACCTCTTAGAGGAGGCTTTCTGGGATCCTCCTAGTTCCGAGTGTCATATCTTCTCTTTCTCTGCTGAACTCCTGTTGATCCTTCATTGATCCTCCTTCATTGATCCCTCTCTGATGACACTACCTGCTTCAGCGTGTTATAGTTAGCTGGGTTCATGCCTTATCTCACTCATAGACTCCTTGAGGGTAGGGACTTTATCTCATTGATCTTCTGAATGAGTGAATGAATGAATGAGTGAATGAATCAGGGGTCATGAGGATAATTCAGAAATCAGAAATGACAGTCTCCATGCAGGTATCCCCACTCTTCTTTAATGATACAATTCCCTGCTTGAAAACTGGCCATGTCAGGATGTCCTTCTGGTATCTGATTTAAATGCTTCCTGCTTTATAGAGACAGTCGCCACCCTTCCCACAAAAGACTTCCTTTTGTGCTTTGCACTGACTTCTTCTCTCCCCAAGCCAAATCCCTCACTTAGGGATTCAGCACATACCAGCTGCGGAATGTGGGAGGTGGGATCCAGCCCAGCAGCAGCCCTGCTGGGCTGGCGTGTTCCCAGAAGAGGCCCAGAGGCTGGTGCCCGGGAAATGGCACCGTCTCCTCTCCGGCTCCTCCTGGCAAGCCCAGCTCTGCACACCTCCCTTCCCTTTCAGCAGCCTGTCAGCAGCTGAGGGATGGGACGCTGACATCCACTTCCCCCGACCCAACATCGCCACCACGTCCCCCACCCTGCCCCCTCTGGCTCCAGGAAGCTGTGAAGCTATTTCTGATGAGTTGGCATTCAGCCTGGCTCTGGCTACTTGAGGGGAAGCAGCTCCTTGCGTGCTCTGCCAGGACGCTGAGAAAGGAAAAGAACCATCCCCCCACACAGGGGGGCAGCAGGGAGGGTCAGACTCCCCAGCCAGGGACTGTGTTTACTCTTACCTGGACCCCAGTACTAAGCTGACCCTCTGTGTCCCAGCTTCCTCCACAATCAGGAACACCCAACACCTCTGTCTTCCTGAGTTCTTCCCAGAAATCCATGGAACACGGAAGATGAAGAAGTTCTTAAGAGTCCTCTTGTATAGAAATCTCATAAGACAGAAGACCGAGGCTGGAGTAGAACATGAATGAGGGATAAATTCTCTAGGAAGCAGATTTGTTCTCAAACTGAAGAGAGGGCACTGTGCCAGGACCACTCAAGGATGACTCAAGGATCCCACCAGTGCAGGCGTCCCAGGACCCCACTCTACAGAGCTGGGATCCCCCAATATTGTTGGCCACCCAATAACATTGTGAACCCTACAATGGCACAAATACGTTGTCTCTCTCAGTAACATAATCCTAACACTTGGCATTTTGCCTGGCATATGATAAGTGCTCAATAAATGTTTGCTAAATGAATTCTTGCAGAATAAACTTCATTTATTAAGCTCTCATCAATGCGTGTGTGTGTGTTTAGGGCCACACCTGCAGCTATGGAGGTTCCCAGGCTAGGAGTCGAATCGAAGCTGTAGCTGCTGGCCTAAACCACGGCTGCAGCAATGCTGGATCCAGGCCACGTCTACAACCTACACCCCAGCTCATGGCAACGTCAGATCCTTAACCCACTGAGTGAGGCCAGGGATCAAACCTGCATCCTCATGGAAGCTAGCCAGATTCGTTTCCCCTGAGCCACGACGGGAACTCCCACCAATGTGATTTTAATCCGCATTGAAATGCTTGATCCCCTTTACTCTCTTTGAATAGCTGAAGAGAGTTCTAGAATTCCTGGACGGCCTTTGCCACCCTCAAGAGATCTGGAGCACTTGCGTTAGGAAACAATGAATGTGAACAAACTTAGGCAATGTGTGTTCATTCACTGACCCATTCATCCATCTGGTAAATGCTTTCTGTGCACCTGCTATGTGCCAGGCACTGTTCTCAGTGCTGGGGGTACAGCAGCAAATAAGACTGTGTTGTGAAAACTGTTACCTATACAATTAGAGTCACCATTAGCAAATAAGTGAAGACATACAGGGGGAATGTTAGGGAGAGGAGAACATTGTGAAGAAGGGGGTGATGGGGGTGCCGTTTTGTTTAAGGCCACCAGGAGAGGCTTCTCTGCTGAGATGACCCTTAAAGAGATTTGAAGGGAGTGGGGGAATGAGCTGCACTGCTATCTGGGGAGACCATTTCAGAGAGTGGAGCAGTAAGGGCCAGCAGCTCTAGGCAGGGGCATGCCTGGTACAATCCAGGAAGAGCACAAAGACCCATTTGGGTGGATGAGCAAGAGGGAAAGTAGCCGGAGATGAGGTCCGAGGGCTGGGCAGGGGGCAGAGAGGTCCCACAGAGGCCAGAGGGGCCAGAGGACTCTGAGTGCTCAGCTGAATGGGACACAATGAGTTGAGCACCGGCTAGGTGCCAATCACAAATAGCACCCCTATAGCCTTGTCATTTCTAGGGCTGAATGTGCTGATAGGTTATAAGAGAGAGCCTTGGCTTAGGTTTAAGATCACCATATGACTTCCATGTTCATCGTTAGTTCATAAACCCAAGAACTTTGGGGACAGAAAATGTCAGGGTTTCACCAACATGCATCTAGCACCCGTTATGTGCCAGCACACAGCATCCTACCCGCCCAGCAGAGCCATGCAAAGCGGGAACTATTGCTATCCTCAGTTTATGATGGTCCACTTCCTCTCCGAATCAGAAAGTTTCCTGGAGCCAGGAGGGGGCATGGTGGGCGTGGTGATGGTGATGTTGGGTGGGGAAAGAGGATGACAGCTTCGAATCCATCAGCTACTGACAGGCTGCCGAAAAGAAAGGGAGAGGTGCAGAGCCAAGCATGCCAGGGAGGGCCGGGGGAGAGGGGTGGCATTTCCTGGGCACCAGCTTCTGGGCTTCTCTGGGGAACATGCCTTCTTGGTGGGGCTGGTCCTGGGCTAGATTCTACCTCCTCCAGAAGAAGGTGTTCCAAGAGCCTGTGCATGCTGAGTCCCAGAGAAGTGAGGCACTTGGCTTGGTGAGGGAGGAAATCAGAGCACAACCCAAAAGGTCACCCAGTTGCCAGGATTCAAACCCAGGTCCATCTAGAGTCAAAATCTGAGATGCTTCATGAAGCAGCCAGCATCTTCCTGCTGCACTTTTTTCCTCCCCTATGTTTAATTGAAGGAAGGCTCGCTGCTGTCCCAGTCTGCCCCAGGAAGCCTACTCTCAACCTTGGGAATATTATTTGGAACACAGGAAGTACGAACTAGTTGCAATATCCATCAAAATTTCCCTTCATCTCAGAAGGGAAAGATATAATCTGTTAGGCCTCCCTGAGGTATTGGCATCCTGAAATAGGGACTCGGGGAAGGCACGACTGTAGATTGATGAGGCTCCAGGCCCTTTGGCAGCAGGATGAGCGATTGAGATATTTTGGGCAGGGGCCCTTCCCAGCAGCCATCTTTCACACCATACAGGCTGCCGCCTACTCCATTTATACATAAGGCTGGGCTTGCACATATGTAGGTTCTTGCCAATAGTTTTTAAAAAGCATTAATCCCAGGGAGAGTCTATTCATAGACTCTTAAAGCTGGAGGATCCTTAGAGAGCATCCCAGTCCAATCCTTCTTTCTCAAATGGGGAAACTGAGGTCTAGGGAGACAAAGGTTCTTGTCCAAGTTCACACGACTGCAGCTCAGGGGCAGAGTCAAAATCAGAGTCCTGTTTGACTGGCTCTTGCCCAGGGCTCCTCCCCACAGCATCACACTATCTAATTCACCTGTGGAGTCAGACAGACACAGAAGTTTGGTTTTGCCACTTCTTAGCTGTATGACTTTCGGTAAATGCTTTAACCTCTCTGACCACCGGCTGTCTTGTAACAACAGTGCCTGCATCACGGGCTGTAGGTTAGATGTGTGCCTGGCACAGGACAAATGCCCAGGAATAATTCTGAAGTTGTCCAACTGCCACAGGTTTCATGACCTTTTTCTGCTTCTTTACCTCCTATGTTTCAAGGCGGTTTACCTCATGCTCCCAGCAAACACAAGTCCTTCCAGGAGAGCACTAGCACCACAGGGTAAGAAAGCAGACCATGGCATCGCCTCCTCTTCTTCTTTCTTCACTGCCTCCTCTTCTTCTTCACTGCCTCATTTCTTGTGCGTGCCAGCTCAGAGCGTCCCGCAGTGGGAGACCAGAGGGGTGGAGAGAGGAGGAGACGACTGAGTGTTTGTTCCCCAAGCCCTGTCATGCAGCCCTCCAGGGGGAGAAGGAATATCTGTTGAAATGTCACAGAACCAGGCAGTAACATGGGGTCAGACAGAACAGCAGGACAAACCTCCATCGCAGAAGCATAGCCTCAGCCCCATCTGCTATGATGACAACCAGATCTGGGACTTGGAGTGGTGAGTGACAGAGGGGTGATAGCCAAAGCAGAAATGCTCAGGGTACAGTGGAGAGGACTCCACTCATTCTGTCAGGCTCAAAGATCCTCAGTGGTGTCCTAGGGAGGTGCCCGCTGGGAAACCTTGACCTGAGGATGGACACAGGATAGAGGCTGCCACCTGCTGGCCCCTGGAATCCATGGCCTCCATCCCCAGAAGTCCACCATGCACCCAAAGCCTGCCAGATCCTGCAGAGTCACCCCTTGACTTAGAGATGAAAAAAGGGTACCCCAGAGCAGGGATACCCTCACTGACGCCACCCCCAGTACATGCAGCTATGAAAGCTGACTCAAAACTCCAATTTCCCTCTCGCCAGCTCCCTTGGTTCTTTTTCTACTTCTCCTGTGGGAATCAAGATTGATAACCCCAGAACCACCGGGCTTAAAGCGTCTGGGTCCCTTAGCTACCCAGGAAGCCTGGGAGACAGTAATTGACAGAATTCCTGTGTTTTGTGGTCCTTTGGAGGAAGGAAACAGTCTTACGGTACCTGTGTGTTAGGATCTGTCCGTGGTGCTGACTTTTCTTCTTGGATGCTCTGTCGACTGATTCCTGTCTGGAGCTGATCTACTTGGTATGACCTTCATGGCAATGCTTTAATGTCAGGACAATTTCTGCCATTGAAATTTTTCTGCATTAATCCCAATTAAGTGAGGATGACATCGGATAATAAATAATTTTGAATGAAACACTCTACCAAACATCACTATCAAAGCAAACATCAAAGTTCATCTATTGGGCTGTTACTGTATACCAGACAGTGCTCTAAAGGCTTAACATACAATGGTTCATGTGATGTTGACAACAGTTTTATGAGACAGGTGCTATTATTAAACCTTTCTTGTTACAAATTAGGAAACTGAGGCACAGCAAGGTTGAGTATATTTCCCAAGGTTGTGCAACTAGTCAGTGGCAGAGCCAAGATACACACTCAGGCAGTCTCAATCCAGAGTGAACACACTTAAGTCCATCACACTTCTTCCATCCCCTTGTAATCACATAACGCAACTGAAGGACAAATGTAAATGCTTTTGCATTATCTGCTGCTTTGCATGATTGGTGACATGGCTCCCTTCCATAAGTGCAAAAATCCAGAAGCTGGCTGATGAAGAAAAGGGATTACATCTTTCCTCTACAGAACTGTTCACTGCCATCAGAGTGAAGCCTAGAGGCAAGGGCAGAAAACCCTCAGGCACTTAGAAGCCATATCTGGTTGCCAGGTAGGGTCTGAGGAAGAACAATCAGGACCTTGAGCACAAAAGGTGCAGCAAACAGAAAGTGGGGCCTGAAAGACCACAGGAGAAGCAGGATTGGGTCCCAGGATGGATAAGTCAGCACTAAACTAGAGGAGACATTCTGAGGATCTCTTTAGTAAACTCTGTAATGCAACACCTGGAAAGTCCTTCAGAAAGAAATGAAGGGCTTGGTGTCCAGCTACCATAAAGGCTACCCACTCAAACTGTGACTGGCAGCCCCCTTCAGGCTTGGTCTCAGCTGAAGGGTCGCCTGTCCCAAGTCTTGCCCCATGCCCAGGGTAACCCACATCCAGTGACTCACTGA
Source organism: Catagonus wagneri (assembly GCA_004024745.2). Lineage (NCBI taxonomy): Eukaryota > Metazoa > Chordata > Mammalia > Artiodactyla > Tayassuidae > Catagonus > Catagonus wagneri. Next base: position 7,946,363 of record PVHT021183551.1, on the reverse strand, counting down.
CCCAAGGGCATAAAAAACCAGGACTTTACACGCAACTTGGACAGACTCTGAAGCATCAGTCCAGCTGTGGCTGGCCAAGGACATTTGGGGACAGTGTCTCAGCTCAAATCCTCCCTCTGTCCAGTACTGCTTCCTTTCTCTCCTTTCCATGGGTGTTGTTCTCCAGAACACTTCCTAACACACATCTTGCACGCAAGACCCATCTTGGAGTCAGCCGCTCAAGGAAGCCAACCTGTAGCAGCCTTCAATGTCCAGTTTCACTTAATGGAGATGCCCAGCCAGTCCATCCCCTGGCCATATATATACCTGCACTTTAGATTTATTAGTAAGTTGATTTTTCATGTACAAAAAAAAAAAAGAGCATGGGGAAGACTTTTCAACAACATTATTGAAAGACAAAAACTTCCCTTCCTGGATTCATACCATCCACATGGAACATTTTGCAAAGGAGAAAAAAGATGAGTGAGTGGACAAGAGGCAGAAGATAGTGCCAACTCGCAAAAGGAGTCCAAGCCAAAATCCTCATCTTTGTGAGAGGTACCTGTGGAAGTGACACAAAAATATGAGATGTACCATGTATGTGACAAAAATATAATTAAGGTTAGTCATTGCACAACACACACAACTCTAGCTGACAATGGAAATTCACTCTTGCCTCTATTGTTCCATTGTGAGGTCTGTGTTGCTATCACACTTGCTTTGCATATAAAGATATGGAAATTCAGTCACGCAGTTGGCCAGTGTTAGGCTGGACTTCAAATGCAGGTTTCATGGTTGCAGAGCCCAAGTTCATTCTACTATACTGGGCTCAAAGAGTGGAGAGACCCAAAGATGGGGAAAGACAAGAAAGCCAAAAGCAAAGAAAGTGAAGAAAGCTGTGCAGATGGTATGGGGAGAGCTGCTTCCCCAGCTCCGTGCCCGGTATTCCCAGACAATGGCAAAAAGGAAGGAGATACGGGTGTCCTTACCTCCCAAAGCCAGAGCTCAATGAGGAATTTCAAAATTCTCTTGGCTGCCCTGGCCCAGACACACCACTGACAAATGGAGAACAAATGAGACCATTTAGCCAGTAATTAAGCAATAATAGCCTACTCGGAGGTCTCCACCAGGCTCGAAGCAGCCAAAGGAAGGACTTAAAGGCTCCATAGAGGAAGAGGATAGGGAGGAGCCATTTATCCAATTATTACAGGGAGAGAGAGATTCACTAACCCCACACCAGCCTCTGGGCTTTTCTTTCGCAGCACGGATAGAGGGAGGCTTTAGTAACTCCGTGATCTCTTACGGAGGGAGCCCAGCCTCCAAAAGTCCTCCTCCTTGGATTTGACTCTGGGCATGAGACACTCCACTCACTACTCTTGGGCCAGGGCATCTCCCAGCCCCCAGCTCAGAATGGGGGCTCAGAGGGGGAAATTGAAGTCAGGTCAGTGCTGCCAACGTTAAAGTTAACTTCTGTGGCTGGGGACACACTCCAAATGGCCCTTTGGTGTCCTGGCATGGACTGCACCTCAATTCAACGCATAGATAGTGACACTCCTAAGGTGATAATAATAGTAACAACAGCAGTAAGAGTGGCAATCACCACTCATTAAATGCAGGATAAGGGTTACAGGAGAACGCAATTGCTTCCTTGAAGGAGTGACCCCAAGAGGCAAGAGGAGATGGCAGGAGTCAAGGTCAGGAGAAGGTTGGGCAGCCAAGGTCAGATCAGAAGCCTGTTTAGAAGACTCTTCAGCTTGAGGGAGGGCAGATCTGGAAGTGCTGGACACAGCCTTCATCCCTCTCACGGGGGTGCACTGATGGAGGCAGACTGTCTCCCCTGAACCAGGCACAGAGGGTCTGGAGGAGAAGGGGTATGAGATGAGAAATTCTTCCCTCCCCAAACGAGAAAAGGGGAGTTCCCGTCATGACTCAGTGGAAACAAATCTGACTAGCATCGATGAGCAGGGGGAAATTTTACTGCTCGTTATGCCCCATCCCACTCAGACCCAGCACTGGGACTTGCACTTAGCAGGCCAACTGCTAATTCTTAGTTGAATCTGAATGAGGCACAAGCAATCTAAAACATGAGCGAATGGAAACCCACGACTAACTTCGGCGGAAGGCCTAATAATGCTATTCCAGTCTTCTCAAGCTATGAGTAATGAAGCTGTTGTTTTAAATACAGCCTATCCTGGCAACCCCATAATTCAAAGTCATGTACATTTGTATGTTTGTCTGCTACACAAATAATCACATTACCTGCAGGGGGAAAAAAATGTTCTGTGCTCTCTTCAGAAGAAAAGGCAGGAGAGTTAGAAGAAATCACAGTAATATTTATTGTCAGTTGATCAGCCAACGGATGGCTTGGTGTGGTTGACCAGAGAGACAACGGAGGCACTGTTCTGTGTTGGGAACCGCAAGAGTCAGGAGTGGCCAGGAAAGGGCAGCAAAAGCTGGAGGGCTGGCTTCACAGATTCTGGCAGCAGAGAAGGGACCACAACAAGGTCTCAGAGAAGTCTCTTTTCTGGTCTGTTTCCCAGGGGAGGGACTGGAACCCCGTGAGAGAAGCAATGAAAAGCTATCATGTTGACTGTTGGCTCTGGAGTCAGACAAGCTTGACTTTCACTCCAGCTTTGACACTTACTAGCATGTGACCTTGGGAACGTGACTTGACCTCTTCGAGCTTTAGTTTCTTCCTGGAAAAATGAGGACGCTGATAGTACTATCCCACAGGGTTGCTGTGAGGATCAAGGTCACATAAAGATCTTTACTTAGACTTTGACATTTAGTAAATACTTAAGAGATATTACATATGTACTAAGCAGTATATCATATAACACTATACTCTATACATATGTATGTGTATACATACACATATTTAACTTAAGTATGCTTTCCTAAACACGCCACTGTGTAGACAAACATCCACAAACACCTGTAATAGCAGAAAAACTGTGTCATTAAGTCATAAATGTTGACACTGGTGACAGGCAAGTTGTAACTATTTATAAGTAACTGTTCATAACTTAATCATTAAAACGCTGTTTTGAAAAAACAAACGTAGAATTTTCACAAGACAGAAGAGTCACCATGAGAATTTATAGGACTGTCACTCATTTCTGGGTGTCAGTGTCTTTAATCAAAGAATGTGGAGCATCTTTGAGCATCCATCGACTTCATAGGAGATTTCAAAGCTTTAAGAAGTGTAAAAACTGGCGGAGTTGCACAGAAGAACTCTGATAAGCGTGTGGGTGGGTGTGCAGCTAATAAAACTTTAGAGGAGAGAGTAACAGCACGGATCGGTAAAAGGAAGCCCTTATGTTGGGCTCCCCAAGGTGTGGATGTAACCCCCCGGTGTGACAGATTTAGTGTGATTTCAGTGTAATTTCTGCAGGAAAGAGAAATGGCATCAGTAGCTTCAGATCACACAGGGCGGGAGCTAACTCTTTCCGATACTGTCTCAGTTCTTCCGATAACACCGAGGAGAAAGCCTCCCCTTGGTCCTCCTCTTCCACACACCTCCTTTTTATTTTTAACATTTTCCCTTTTTCATGAAGAGCCTCATCTTCACGGCCTTTGCCAAAGCCGCAGGCAGAATTTAATTAACACTGATTCAGTTTCGTGGTATTTATTTACATTGATGGTATATGATCCCTAGTTTCTATTTACAGCAGCGAGATAAAGTTTTATTCGTAACGAGATTCATTAATGTGTTCAAAACTAGGGCCGAGGAAAGAAAAACAATGGTACCGGCAGCCTGCAGACACGACAAGAGTCAAGACGGTGGTTTGAAGTGATACCTGAGTACGGAAACATTGAGAAGGGGGGTCAGGAAATGTGCAAAGTTGGGCAACTGTCTACACTTCTGTGGCCACAAAGAGGAAAACAAAGGACAGGATGTCAGAAACAGGGGGGAAGAGCACTTAGGATGAATTACATAGAAGCTGAATGCAAATTACAAACAAGCAGCAATGAATGCGGGCACGTATCTAGCAGGATATATGGCACAAAGGTGGACTCAGCAATGAACTTGGACATTGCGCAAGTTCTCATGCACTGGTCGACGTAGTTTTATGGCCCCAGGCATTGAGCTTGTCAATGGCCTTCAGAGGGACTGACTTGGCAGAATCAGCTTATACCCTCTGGCTGATCCAGGGCCTGATTGCCCTTCCCTTGTTTGCTCACCACGCCCAGGTTCCAAGTCCAGAAGGCAAAGGAAGGTCAAGAGCTTATAGGCTGAATTTCAGAGACTCCGTGAGACCTGCTTCTGGCCAGGTCTAGCCAAGAAGAGACACTGTTGGAAAATGAAAGGACGGAGTGAGAGAGAAGCCATGATCCTGCTCCCTTCACTTTCTGCTTGGGCAGCTCCCTGGAAAGTGGCTGCCTCTCTTCCACGATGCTGGCTCCCACTGAGGACTTCTGAGTTCCCAGGTCCCCTGGACCCTGGACCCCGGATTGCGGGAATACCTCCTGCCCCTGTTCCCTCCAGCCAGTGGATGGAGGCACTCTTCCTCCTTCTGTTTGATTTTTTAGCCCTTCCATCACCAAGAGAGGCCAGTTCCTTACACCCTCCTACTCCAGTTTAAATATTTAGAGCAGTTTCTGTTTTCTTGGTTGGGGTATGACTGATACACGCCCCCAAACACTTGCTTAGTCAGAAACAACCTGACATGGGTCTATGAAGAGCCCTCTCATTAGACACGTAAACGCAGGATTTCAGAAGAATAAACTGGCTCGTCGTCTTTACAACTAAATGGATCACAGTCAGCACGCATTCCCCATGAAGAGTCAGCTATTTTAGGGTTCGTAGGCCACATAAGTCTCCGTAGCATACTCCATTTTTATATTAAGCCCTTTAAAGATGCAAAAACTCTTCTTAGTTTGGGGAGAGCACAAAAACATGCAGTGAGCAGTAGCTTGCCGATCCCCGCAATAGCTGGCAAGTAAACACTCTCTCTTCCATTTCCCACACTTGAGTATAGTCCCTGCTCCCTGTAGGACCAGGGCCAATCATGTGACCTGGGCCTGGCCAATCAGTGCATTCCATTTTCCTGGCCCTAGATTGCTTCTCAGCATAAAACAAATGCTTTGAGAAAGGTACCCCCAAAGGGAAAGAACATTTGAAGTAAAGTAACCTGCGCCAAGCCAGGTACTGTACTGGGAACTTCACACGTGTGATCTCTTTTAATCCTCACACTGGAGTCTCCTGAAGTAAGACAAATAGTAAGAGGCAGTGGCAGGTTTGGGAAGCAGGTGATTTGGGCTTCAAATCTCTCTACACTGTAAGCCATCCTAAAATAAAGCTCGGGGCTAAAGGGAAGGGAGAGGAAAACAACAAGCTTTCCTTGACACATTGCCAGGAGCCCCCCAGCTAAGAATAAATGCATTGGAGCTATCCAGCTATAATCGTTACTCATATTTATAAGCGTTTCATGGTTCCCAAGGCACTTCTATGCACATAATTTCATTCCGTCTTTGCAACGATCTAGAGAGACAGGCAGAGCAGGAATCCTAACTCCCAATTTACGGATGAAAACCCTGAGGTTCAGAGAAGTGAGGCACCTTGCCCAAGGTCACACAGCTCACTGGTGGTCTGAGCTGGGATTTGAACTAGACCGTGGGCAAAGGTGAGAGCACACATAAGGTTTTAAACAGGGCTTGGGACAGAATTGCAGAGCCAAGGGTGCACACCCTTTCATCCACTTGGGAGGCTCCAGTCCCACCCCGATGCCTCAGCAAGTCCTCCCATCCTTCAAGCCCAAGTTCAGAGTCTCTCTCTTGCAGAAACACTTCCCTGACTACAGCCCACAGCTCTTGCTCTCTCCCCTGAACTCCTCAAGCAATTACTGTCTATACCCCTCATTTAGCAATTAATCACCTCCAGCCTCTTGACAGCCCTTCTACTTCGGCCTCCACCTACTGCTCGAATCCATTGTTGTTGGTTTTTTTTTAACTCTGGCTACTCCAGGTGAACTGTAGGTGCCCCATCAGGGAGGGCTGGGTCTCCTGCTCCTGTTTGCAGCCTTGCACACAGAAGCTGCCCAAGAGCTCTTTATCCATTCCATCCAACTGAACCCAGTCCTCTCAACGTTCATTAGAGTAAGTCTAGATGAGGCGCCCATGGTCACTTGCCAGTCACGTGACCTGAACAGTTCAGTCATCCCTCCGACCCTTTGCATCCTCACCTAGAAAACGCAGAGTATCATTGCACCTTTCTCCTGGGGTGTGAGGGTTAGTGGAATTGACCGGGTGTATGTCATCTTTCCTGTGCATTAATGATTGTAGCGGGGCTGCCCCCTCCATACCTGCACAGGTAGGCATGTGACCCCACAGCCCTGAAAACACTCATCAGTCCTGGAAATACTGATCAGCCCAGAGGGGAACTTATGCCTCAGAGGAAAGCCAGTCAGAGACCTTCCCTGGATACACACACTGGTGATTAAGCCGCAAGAATGGAAATCTGGAGGCAACCAAGTGGGAAAAGCCCCCCTCTAGCAGGACAGAAGGCAGTTACACAGAGAAAGGAATGGAGTTGAGTAGAATGGAAGCGAGAAAATAGAAGAGTCCCTGCACAGGGAGCGACTTGGGCTTCACCAATGACGTGAACTAATAAATAGCATTTTGCTTGAGCCAAGTTGAGCTGAATTTTTTCACTTGCAAATGAAGAGTTCTAAACTGACACAGAGGAGTTCCCTGGCACCTCAAGGATCCAGCATTGTCACTGCTGCAGCTCTTGGATCACTGCTATGGCACGGGTTAGATCCCTGGCCCAGGAACTCCTGCAGGCTGCGGGTACAGCCAAAAAAATAAATAAACTGACCCGGAGACTTTCATTGCACATAAAACCTCCCAGAATAATTCCTGACAAAAAGGAGATGCCCAATAAATGGTAGCTGTTGTTTATCACCATTAGCAGTGGCAAGAAAATTCATGCTTTTTCTTAAGACTCTGTGGTGTAGTGGCTACAAGAGGGATCTGGATTCAAATCTTGCTTCCACACCTTAGTAGTTTTGGGTCTTTGGGCAAGTTAGCTAACCTCTAACCCCTCGGAGCCTCTGTTTCTTTATCTGTAAAATGGACTGAGTCATGCCAGTCTTACAGGGTTGTGAGGGCAAAGCAACCTGGGTGATGCTAGTCCTGCCTGGTGCAAGGTATGTGGTCAGTGTTTACTAAGTGTGAGGTGGCCACTCCGCTGTGGCACCCCACCAGGGATCCAGTCAAAGGACAACAGTGTGTGTGCAGCCCAGTCCCTGCCTTCTCCTTCGGGAAAGCTGAGACTCAGAGTGGGAATTGCCTGCCCAGGATCCCATAGCGAGTGGCTGAGCCCAGAGAGTTGGGGTTATTTCTCTAGCAAGAAGATGCCAGGAAGAAAAGGTACCGAGGGTCCTCCCACTGGCCTGACTCTGCCCTGAGCCAGGAGCCAGCCACCCAGGGGTGCTGCTGACGCCTCCTCTCTCCCTTCCTCCCTCCCCCCTCTTCCCTTCCCTTCCCCACTGCTCTACTCACCTGGCACTCAGTACTAGAATGCAATGCCTCCTCTCCTTCTGCAGGAAAACAAGAGGATGAATCTGAGCACAACAGGGGCCACCCCCTCCAAGAGCATCCTGCCAGCGCTTGGAAAGAAAGCCCTTGTAGGGAAATCGGTGTGCAAGCCAGGAGGGGTACAGATGGGGGGGGAAGATGGGGTGGAGAAAGAAGGAAGGAGAGAGAAGAGCACAGCCTTTACCAATAAGCAGGTGGATTTGTAGGAATTCCTGGTGCTGACGACCGACCTGGCTCTGGGGCCTCGGAGCCCAGGCTGCCAGCCCTGCCCCACCACCCCTGCTGCATGACCTTGAACACTCACCTGCAGAACACTCCAGCTAAGCCTCTGTTTCTTTATCAGAAAATGGCCAGAGGGTGGGAACCGGCCTGGTTCCAAGGCCACAGCTTCCAGGACACCAAGCACCCTCACCTTCTCCCCAAAAACTGGCTCTGAGAGGAGTCAGAGTGAGACCAAATCCTGCCTCTCTATGCCAAGCAGGTGGGAGCAGGCATGCGCTGCTGCCGAGATTAACGGACCAGAGAGAAGCCGTTCATTACAGCAAATGGCTCCCAGCTTAATGGGCCCCTCGTTTCCAGGTAAAGGAGCCCGCCCCACATCCCTGCCCAGGAAGGCTCTGGAAGGCCCTGCCCCACACTGGGAGCAGAGCCCACTGCCACATTGCCCTCCCAGAGATCCCAAATCTTCATGCCCTGCTTTGTCCCACAGTCTTGGGAGCTGAGACAAGAGAGGGCTTCGAGCTCCAGTCTGGGGCACTGTCTCCTTGGATCTTCTCAGAAATTCCCCAGAGTTGGTGTGCTACGGCTTGAATTCCGTGCCCTGAAAATTCACTCAGTGAAGCCCTGACCCCGGATCGTGATGGTATTTGGAGATGATTAAGGTTAGATGAGGTCATGAGGGTGGGGCCCTCTGATGGGTTAGTGCCTTTGTAAGGGGTACCAGCGAGCTCCCTCACGCTGTCTGGGTCAGGCGAGGACACAGTAGGAAGGTGGCCTTCTGCAAGCCAGGAAGAGAGCACTCACCGGGAACCAAAGTGGCCAGCACTCTGCTTGGACATCTAGCCTCCAGAACTGGGAGAAATTACAGTCTGCTGTTGAAGTCCCCAGGCTGTGGTCTGCGATGAAGCCATTAGCATGATCACAACATGCTCAGGTCTCTCAAGACCCCTTCTTAGCCCACTACTTGCTAAGTCAGCCCCCCTTGGGCTCATATGCTGTCACCCCCACCTGGAACGCCCCCTTCCTCGTCCCCGCTGTCAGTGCCGACCGCCTACCTCAAGAAAAAATGCAACCGGCACCTTCTCCCTGACCTGCCCCTGCGTTTGTCAAATGGAACTGACCTCCCCCCGCTTTGCAGTCCCATGGCCCCCGTGAGCCATCGGTCCCAGGTGCACATGGTTACGGGGGCTTAATGTCACCTGTGCTGTCATCCTCATAGGAACCTGGTAACCTCAGTGTGCCTTAAGGTCCCCACCTGGGAAACGGGGCTTCGAACAGTACACATCCCACTGGAGTGTTGTGATGATTAAATTATTTAATATACAAAGTGCTGGCACGTACTTAGCAGTTGTTATTATCACTATTGCCTATGAATCCCCGCGGTTAGTCAATAAAGAAAAGGATCATTATCTCCATTGTACAGTTGAGGAAAGTGGGACCGACCAGTGGGGGGATGGGGTGGGCTTGTTTGTGGTCATTCAGGCAGCCACCAGCAGCGCAGGATCAGACCCCAAAGGCCAGGCTTTTTCTGCACTTCCTCGTGCTCCCATTTATGGGGTGGAGACACCGAGGCCCAGACAGGAGAAGCCCTGGCCCAAGGCCATGCATCAGTCAGCCGGTTGTAGGATGGAGATCAAAGACCAGGGCCCCGTCTGCTGGGCAGCCCGCAGCCAAGCACCAGTGCTTTTCCAGAGGTGATTTCATTTGCCTCTCTGCACCCTTGTCCCAAGACCAGCCCCCAGCTGCCAGGAGCAGCGACAGACGATGGAGCAGGAGGTGATAAACACATCCCCTGACTTCCGTGAACTCTCATCCAATTTGCCGTTCCCAGGCTCATGCCAAGAGTGTTTGTGTTAATAAACCAAATGGACTTTTCAGAATCCACCCACAGTGACGGATGGTGGAGGCAGCTTTAAATCTTGGAAGCTCCGCAGCCTCCTTCCTACTGAGCCCGAGGCGGGCGGGGGTTCAGGGCACAGCCTCTGGGGTTTCCCAGGCGCAGGGACCCTTGGAAATCATCTCTTCCAATGGCCTCCGTGTATAGGTAAGGAAACTGGTGCAGGGGCATTGCTGGGACCAGCATCCAGGATTATCCGGTCCTGGGTGCGGGTGGTCAGAACTGGGGTCTGGGGTAACTGGTAGCCTCTTGCTGAGCCCAGGACCACTGAGTAGAGAGCTGTTTTGGAAAGAAGGGTCACTGTGTGAAATGGAAACTCGGAGTTCAAGGACTTATCAAAGGAGGGGATCTAGGGGTGGGGACCCACAACCAACCCAAACTCAAAAGGAGAACTGAGGCATTCCCATTGTGGCTCATCAGGTTAAGAATCCAAGTAGTATAGAGGTTCAATGCAGGTTCGATCCCTGGCCTCTCGCTCAGTGGGTTAAGGATCCGGTGTTGCCATGAGCTGTGGTGTAGGTAACAGCTGCTGTGGCTGTGGCGTAGGCCAGCGGCTGTAGCTCCAATTCAGATTCAACCCCTAGCCTGGAAACTTCTATATGCCATGAGTGTGGCCCTTAAAAAAGAAAAAAAAGCAGAGAGCATTTCTAATCCTACTTTTGGGCGGCTTTGAACTGTCTTACGAAATGACCTTTTCCAGCACAGTCTCAGCCCCTGGAGGGACTGCTACGCGGGGCTGCTCTGATTCCCCCACCATCGCTGACCTCTCATTTCTCAGAGACCATGCCCCCTTCACGGAGCCCCTGAGCTCTTTTCTGGAGTTTGACCGTCATTTCCAGGACTCTAGTGACAGCCCAGGAAAAATCCTGAAATTCCCCAGACCTGGGAGTTGTTCGTTCCTCCCTGGGCCAGATTCCCAGCCATGCCTGCCTCACCCAGTTCCCAGCCCCGTTTCCACCCAGCTCCAGGCCTTCCACCTCCAGGACAAGCCTGGGCTCCCCTGAGCACATCCCAGCTCACAGTGAGCCCAGGGGAAGATGGAGAACCAAGATCTTCCCACAACTCCCTCTGTTTCAGCCATCAGAGGGTCAAAGGGCAGGCAGTGACTCCTGGCTGGCCCTGCCGAGCCCCTGCAAAGGAGCAGGCCCGGCCTGGACAATGCACCGTCCCTGGGGGACCTATGGAGAAGCAGGTGGTACCTGATCCATGTCCTGCCTGGCTCTCTACCAGCTGCGGAGAATGGACTCGGGAACTTTCAGGTCACCACCACCCTCCAAGTGACCCCAGCTCAGTCCCCATGGGGCCCTGCCTGTTGCATGAGGGCATCAAAGGGGAGTAGAGGCAGGAAGGGCCCGCCGACCACTGTCCACCCATCCCCCTCCAGCTTCAGTCAGACCCACTCTGCTTTTGTCTGCTTCCCATAGAGACTCTCCACGTAAGATTTTGTTTGAACAAAGCTTCCCTCTACTACAAACATTTTGCCAGCCTCTGATCCAGCCCTGCCCCTCGTGTTTGGCAGCCAGCAGAGGTTTGCAATCAGGTGGCCTGGGGCCAAGTCCTATTTATAACACTGGCTATCTGGAGCCCGGTGGAGGCTGGGTTCTCTTCCATTCTCTGAGCTTCAGTTTCTCTGTCTGTAAAACAGAGAATATTGCAGACTTGCTCTGAGAATCTGAAACAGGCAAGAAAGTTGTTTGGTGCATAGAAGGCTGTCAGTGACAGTAATGACACCCTTTTATTTTTTTTTTCCTCCTTTTTAGGTCCGTACCTGCAGCCTATGGAAGTTCCCAGACTAGGGGTCAAATTGGAGCTGTAGCTGCCGGCCTACACCACAGCCACAGCAACGCCTGATCTGAGCCACATCTTTGCAGCAACACTGGATCCTCAACCCACTGAGCGAGGCCAGGAATGAAACCCACATCCTCACAGACACTAAGTCGTGTTCTTAACCCGCAGAGCCACAGTAGGAACTCCTGAAATTCTTTTTAGTGTCAAATGAGGATGGCCTAGGATGTCAGCCATCTGCAAGGTCACAGAGGGCTGGCAGCAGCATCCCTTGTGCCCCCAACCCAGCACCGGACACTGGCAACCTAGCTCCCCACTGCTTGAACCCACCCCCAATCTCCAGCCCCCTCCAAGGGTCGCAGCCCAAGCAGCCCCATGTTTGTGCAGCCTCAGCACCCAGAGAGACTCACTGGCCCTGACAAAGTGTGAGCACTAACCAGGGCCGACAGGACCTTCCAGAACAGCACCCAGAGCGGGAGGAGGGGAGACAGGAGGTGACCAATAAGCCTGCACATGGTTCATGGGGCCCATCGTGGCTGTTACTGCTGCTATTTAGCATTTAGATAACACTATATTTCCGAAGGGTTTGCTGCCTAGCCTTCAGGAATCAGCCAGGAGAGAGAGATGCTGGCTCCAAGCAAGGAGAAAGAATGAGCTGGAAGCAGCCTGTCTGCCCCCCGAGCCTCACTCTAGCTCATTCTTTCATTCAACATGGAGTAGCAAAGCTTCTAGAACATTCCATGTCCTGTCCTGAGCACACGGCAGTTAGACCCAATCCCTGTCCTCCAGGAGGGCACGATCTCAAGAGGGAGACATGAAGCCTGGAAAATGTGGTTGGGGACCTGCTGTCCCCAGGAAATTTCCCTTTCCCCAACCATTAAGACAGACACACACGTGTACACATGTCCCCCTGGGCACTCTGGGGTAGTCAGAGGGCACCACGGTCACCTTATTCAACTCCACCTCGAGGCTGCTAAAGTAAGGGGTGACTGTCTTCAACTCTTACCCGAGGCTGCTAAAACAGACATGTGGATGGTGTTGAGGTGTCCAGACCCTTCAACCCCTCAGCAGGGCCTCTGTGTTCTCCCTTTCCATCCACTAATGAGAGAAGCAGTTCACAGACCCTGTGGAATCATGAATGACATGCATTTGACTGTGGATGGGGCTATAGGCCTAGACTATGACCAAGGTTGGGGGTCAGTCTGTAGCCATGGTTATGGTCGGTCAGATGGGGATGGCCGCTAGAATATAAGCTCCATGAGGGCCCAAATATTGTCCTGTTCACCACTATAATCTCTAGTGCATGGAACAATGCCTGATGCTCAATAAACATGGAATAAATGAACGAATGAATGTTAACCAAGTTTCATTGTACAGCCAGGGCTCTGGCTCACGGTCCCCCTGTGTCCAGAGATGAGTCTGAAAAGAGTGTTAGAGGCTTTCTGTAGCCAGCGTTGAGGCCAGAAAACTAAACAGAGACCAAAGCATCCACTTCATGATTAAGCTGCTGTCTTGGTTTCTCCAGTTCCAGGTCCTACACCAGCTCCCAGATTCACTGACACCTCTCGTCCCAAGACCCATCACAGGACAATACCCATTCTTCATGGATCTCTGGCCCATCTAACCCTCCCACCACCACCGCCATCACCTCCTCCCTCACACAGAAGAGTTGATACCATCAGAATTCTCTGGACCATAACAACTCTACCACTATCATCACACATTTACCAGCACCACCACCACCACTGTAACCATAACCATCATCAGTATCACCACCACCACCACC
>PVHT021183551.1:7887408-7932155 GCA_004024745.2 Catagonus wagneri | reverse complement strand
CCACCATAACCGTAACCACCATCAGTATCACCGTGACCATCATCACCGCTACAACCATCACCGCCAGCATCACCACCACCACCGTAACCGTTACCACCATCAGTGCCGCCATGACCATCATCGCCGCTATGACCATCACCACCACCACTCTAACCGTCACTACCATCACCATCACCACTACCATTCCTGCCATCTCTATTGACCCAACTAACATTCACTAAGCACTTACTATGTGCCAGGCAGTATTCACATGATTTTCTCCACTAACCCTCATAACATCCCCGAAGAAGAAAAAGGTATTCCGTCATCATTTCCATCACATATATCAAGAGACTAAGGCTCAGAGAGATTCAGTAACTTGCCCAGGGATTCAAGTTCAAGATGTTTCTCTCTTATCCAGATAGGGGGGAAAGAGATTGGATAGTTCAAAATTCCTCATAATTCAACATTATTTCCGTTTGACTTTAGGATGTCTCAAGAGATCAAACACTCAGAGAGCCACTTATTTCTGGGGATTCCAGTACAGCCCCAGACACCACATCCCAGGACGTAAACCTTTGCGACAGGGCTCTGAGTTGCCATCTGCTCCCTCACCTGCCTCCCAGCCCCTGGGCTCAGGGGCAGCCCCAGGCCAGTTTAGCCTACAGACCCTGCCCAGGGTCCGGCTCTGCCCAGCTGTGCCACGAGGCCCTCAGCCCGAGGAGCGTCAAGTCCAGGCAGCAGCCAGCTGCCCGGGCAGGGTGATGCATTCTCAGAGAAAAAGAAAACCTCCCCGCCAGCCAGCCAGCAGTTTCTCCCCCTCCCAGTCTCTCCCCCTCAGTCACCCTCTAGGCTGGAAAGAGATGGGACAGTCCTCTCCAGATGATGTCAGCCTCCTGCCCAGGGCCGCAGCACCTCCTCGTGTGTCCTTTCCGTGTCCACAAGCCTGCCTGCCCGTGACCCTACCCGAATGCCAGCAAAAGGCCTTTCCTCCAGTTTTCTCCAAGCAGGTGAAGACAGGAGGGGGCCTCTGCCAAAAGCTCTCAGGCTTCTCAATAGCATCACTGCAGACACTCTAGAGTCTATAAGCCACCACAAGGTGCACTTTCTCCAGAATCTCGAGGGTCAGTGGGGTCACGAGGTCCCATCCCCTCCCAGAACCGGACTGTAGTACAGAAGCATCCGGATAGTTTGAGTCCCGGGCCCTCCCACTGATCCTGAGCTTCGTGCTGTATTGACCAGGAGGCCAATTAAAAGTAGAAGCCCATACTAATTAAGCTTTTGTGTGGAGCTGGGCACTGTTCCAGGTACTTTACGGGTACTAAATCATTTCTTTCACATGCAGGCCTAAGAAGGAGGCTCTCCCATAATCTCCATTTTACAGATGAGAAAACTGAGGTTCAGAGAGGCTAAATGAAGTGCTACAGGTCTCCCAGCTGGAAGGTGGCACGGATTATATTTATCTACCTGGGGAGGGGCGGTGATGTCCTTCCTGGGTTTCCTGTCTTCTGATAATGCCCCTGCCCCGCCCCAGCTTGCCCCCTCCCCCTTCCCTAGCTTGCCCCTTCCTGGTTCGCCCCTCCCCCCATTGGTAAGTGGGGGACTGGCACGGAGCATGCCGGGTAAGTCCACCTGTCTCCTCACCCTGCCAGCAGAGGGCGCTCTCCAGACTCAGGAGGCGGCCAGCTGGCCCAAGCCATGCCCCGCAGACGGCTTCGTCACCAGTCAGGATGACGTCTGACCTCCTTCTGCCTGACTCAGGCATCTGTTTCTCAGCTGGTTCCAAACTTGGCACAGAGCGAGGTGTTATTTGCTGTCCTCCCTGAAACCCCAGTAATTATAGATACATCAATAAATAAAAAGTGTTCACCCCGTTGGAATTCATCACCTTCTAAATATATCCCCTTCTAAACATGAACATTACCATTCTTCCACATGACATTTCACTTAATAATAGAAATAATAGTAATAAGAAAAAGTGCTGCTATGTTTGGTGGCCCCAGTAAGGGGCCAGGTGCAGGGGTCCATTATGACACAAACTTGATTTCGCAATCCCCACCCAAGTGGACCCTATTAGCCCCATTTTTTTTTTTTTTGGTTTGTTTGTTTGCTTGTTTGTTTGTTTAGGGCCTGTGGCATATGCAGTTTCCCAGGCTAGGGGTCGAACTGGAGCTGGAGCTGCTGGCCTATGCCACAGCCAGAGCAACGTGGGATCCGAGCCACGTCTATAACATACACCACAGTTCACGGCAATCCAAGATCCTTAACCTTAATCTCTAAGGAGGTAGGTGGCTTTCCCAAGGACGCAGCTTGGTAAGTGTTGACTTAGGACCTCTACAGGATTCAGTAGTGGCCCCCCAAAAGTCTGTACCTCAGATTGCGGCCTTATTTCTTAATAGGATCTTTGCAGATGTAATTAATTAAGACAAGATTATACTGGACTAGGGTGGACCTTAAATCCAAAGACTAATTCTTATAAAGGAGGCTGAGACCTGCAGAGGAGCTAGAAGGGGTGGAGGTGGAGGGACATGGCCACGTGATGACAGAGTCAGAGATCGGGGTGAAGCAGCTAGAAGCCAAAGAATGCCAAGGATCGCCAGCAAACCACTAGAATTTCAGACAAGGAAGATGAGAATCTTCCAGACAGGAAGGATCCTTCCCTGGAGTCTTCAGAGGGAGGAGCATGCTTCTACAAACACCTTGATTTTGGACTTCTAAATGCAAGACCAGGAAGAACACACATTTCTATTTTTTTAGGCCACCTGTTTGTCTTACTTGATTACAGCAGCTCCAGGAGCCTGATGTGGACCTGAGAGTGGTTATTCTGATACCTCTCAAACACCCATAGTCAAGGTCATACAGGATTTACTGAGAGCCAGAGGGCGCCCGGCACTGAAGACAGAGAGGATACAGCCCATCAGGCAAGGGCTCACACGCAATGACAACACAGTTGTCTCTTGTCCTAGTTGCTTCGGCTCCTGATGGGTACCGGGAGAGAGAGAGCGGCTGCATGGACAAATCTTACCTTTCAGTCTTGGTACCATCACTTCCTGTCTGTGTGGGCAGTGGCAGGTCACAGCCCACCTCTCTGAACCTCAGTTTCTGCATCTGTAAGATGGAGTCACTTATGCCAACCTGCCTCCTTCAATTAAAGTAAGGGCTCTAAAACCACTTCAGACACACATACCTGCACTTTTGAAATGGCAGATAACCAGGGCTTGGTTAATATCATTCTTTAACCTCTCAGTAGGTGGAAATATTTCATACTAAATTCAAAAGCGAGAGAAAGAGGGCATGGTGGTGAAGGATGCCAGGCAGTGAGGGTCTGCCCTGGATATGTCTCCCTTTGGGAGCAGAGTCGTCCTCAAAGGGCATCTTGAATTGCAGAGCCACAAAGGAAAGAAAAGGCCCCAGGGAAGAAGGCGCGTTTGGATCAGTCCTCAAACCCCGCCACAGCCAGCTGGCCCGTTTGGGTTCCTCCTGCCTCGGCTACCAGCCTCAGCCGTGCCAGGGACTGTGCGGTAATCCTGAGATTTGTCAGAGGCAGCTTCTGATCACTGCCAGTCAAGTAGAGGGGAAAAAGAGACCCACGAGATCAAACAAGACTCCTTTGAAAAGCGCTCTGTGCAAGGAAAGCCTTGGCGTGCAGGCACCAGAGAGCCTGCAGGCTGCCTTGAGGTGGGACCGTTGTGCTTGCTGATTAAGGAGGGGTGGAGGGAATGTGGGCGCTGGGGGGTCCAGCCTGCGGGGGACTTAGCAGCACCTGGCGCTTTGAAGCCTCTGGACCACACTGGGCAGCCCAGCCTCCAGGGTGGACTGGAAGCGTCTCTCGGAGGTCACACTGCCCAGTCTACTTGGAACCCCATCAGGACCTCCCTTGTGAGAGCGTGACTTCACTCCCTGAATCAGAGTCCAAGGAGAAGATGGATGTAGTTGACTCAGCCATGCAGGGACTCATGGAAACTCACCCCCAAGCAGGCCTGGCAAAAAATCCTTCAGGTGATTTAAATCAATCCAGTTCATCCACTATTGATTAAATAAACAGACAGCTGAGCATAGACGCTAAGAGCAGGGACTCCTGAGCCAGGAGGATTGGGTTTGAATCCCGGCTCTAATGCTCAGGCCAATCACTTAGTCTCTCTTGGCCTCAGTTTTCCCATCTGTAAAACAGGGATAATAATAGTACCTACCCCATAGGGCTATATGAGGATGAAATGTGTTAATAGTTGTAAAGCATTTAAAATCGTTACAGGCATACAGTAAGTGCTAAATAAGTGCTGCCTAGGGGATTGACAGATGAAGCCATGGGGAACAGTGGGACGAACAGAGGTCTTGGACATAGAACCATGTCCCCGCACAGACAGCTGGGGCCGGAAAAAAAGACATGGTTCACCCAAGGTGGCACAGCTCAGAGGCTGTCAGGACAACATGACAACAATTAGACCCCACCCTTACCCGCTAAGTCTTACACACCCCCTACTCAGCTCACTCTTTGCCCCCAGGTTGTATCTGGCCCAGAGCAGCGCACGCAGGAGACATAAACGCCGGATACATGATGGTGCCTCTTCATTCAAATCATCATCCCTTCTCTTACACTTGCTGTGACCTTGGGCATGTGACACGGTCTGTCTTACGTGTCAGTTTCTTTGTGTAAAAGTGTGTGTCTGGATATCCAGTTCACAGGACTACTGGCGAGAACCCAATGCAAACACGCCCGGTGGGGTGTCTGACAGTCGGTCCATGTTAAATAAATGTCATCTGGATTTTATTTCATTTCCTTAACTGTGCTGTGTTTTGCCCAAGGACCCATGGGGAACGCAAAAGAAGGAGAAAATATATTCTTGTTCTGAAGGACCTCACACAAGACAAAAAAAACAGGAAACTGTTCACTTAAAGGACAAACTGCAGTCAGGTGTCGAAGCAGAAGTCACCCAGGACTTCAGCAAGCTCTGCGTGAACCAGGGCAGTCTGGAGGGCCTCTGGGACATGGTTTTAGAAAGAGCCATCCACTTCATTATCTGCCAGGCGAAGGGCCTCACGGACCACTTCCCCATTAGGCAAGGCTGGTCCCGCAATGCGGATGAGGACATAAAAATGCTGCCTTGAGGTCTGAAAATCGCTGCCTCTGAGGGGAGAAGAAGGCTCTGATCAATTCGCTCCCATCAAAGGATGGGGAATAGCAGCGGAACCAACCAGAGTGCTGGCAGCGGGCGAGACTGAGTGAGTGATGTTCAAAACCGTGCGCTCTGGGCCCAGACATTGATGTCCTTCCAGAAAGTGCCCCATGTGGATGTGGGGAAGAACAAAAGGATGAAGGAGATAGAAAACGCTCAGCTGAGAGAGACAAACCAGAGCCCAAATGATCCAATTCCATGATGTCCCAGCTGGAAGGAAACCTGAGCACCACCAGCTCACCAGTGTCAAGGCTGGACACCTCTCCAAGGCCATTCTAGCCTGAAAATCCCTCCAGAACACCCCTGTGTCCAGCACCCTCATCAATTAGAAAAGAACACTGGGATCCAGGGAGTTTATGAGCACTGCCCAAGTCCATGGTGATGGTCAAATGTCCAGCATCCAGTCCCCTCCCCCAACTTCAGCCCATATGCCATTGTCTACAGGAGTAGACATGTGGCTGGGCTGCCCAGTTCAAGCCCCCCAGCCCCCTAGACACAGTCTTTCATTCTGGGATAAGCTCACAAATTTAAGCAACACGAAACAATGTCTGAGACTTTGTTCAAACTATTAAGAGGGCAGGACACAATCTTTCCTGCTGACCTTGAACGAGGGGAGCAGAGGCCTAGAGTTGCTGGCAGCCATACTGCCCTCCTGTGGTGCCTAAGAGTGAAGCTAACAGAGAGGACAGCTGGAGAGAGAGGAGGTCCTGATGCTCTGTGTTAAGGTAAGCCTAGCTGCTGTAACAAATAAACCCCCAAATCTCAGTGGCTCAACCCCATAGAAATTTACTTCTTGTTCCATAACAGTCTGATGTAGGTCTTTCTGGTGACTCAGGGTGCAGGATCCTTCTACTCTTTGGCACACATTCTCCTAGTGCTTTGGAGTTCTCTGCGCTGAGCCTTTGGGGGAAGTTGGATCTGTTTACTAAGGCTCTTTGTCTGGAAGTGACACATACCACTTCCACACTATCCCATTGGTAAGAACATGTCACATGGCCACACCTGAATGCAAAGGAGTCTGGGAAACGTAGTTCCTGGCCAACAGTAGCTTCTCAGCAACAAGTCTGGCTAAGAAGGAAGGAGCCTGAAACTTCAGTGACCAGCTAGCTCTCTGCAGCTCCACGTCAAGTGCCTGTCCCTTGAGTGGCTCCTGATCTTTTTAATTTATAGAAGCTATTAACTTTCCTACTTCAACTTTAAGCCAGTGTGGGCTGGATTTTTCACAGTTAGTGCTGAAAGAGTCCTGATAGGGAAGAGTCCTGCTGTCCGTTTGTGCAGATCAGAATCCTTCCTTTCCCCAGTCCAGCACCCATCCCGTGATACCCTACAACCCCCCTCAGCAAGCCCCATGGCCTAGCCCAGGCCCCTCAGAGTCAGTTAATAGTGTACGGAGTCCTTCCCAAAGAAGAAGGGGGCTGGTCCACCTGGAGAGCAGAGAGCAGACACTGTCCACCATGTTCTCAACTATAACCTGCACAGGAAAGAAACAAAAGAGAAGGATAAATAGACACTTTTTTAAGTGAAGGAACCGTTGCCCAAAGAGAAATGTTAAAGGTGGTCGGCTTAAGGGCAAAACTCTAGAACGGACCCCAGGAATTTTCTCCCCCTCCTGTGTCCTACCAGCATCTAGGCCAGGCCAGAATACGGTGGAAACAAATCTGACTAGGAACCATGAGATTGAGGGTTCGATCCCTGGTCTCACTCAGTGGGTTAAGGATCCGGGGTTGCCATGAGCTGTGGTGTAGGTTGCAGACGCAGCTCAGATCCCGCGTTGCTGTGGCTGTGGTATAGGCCAACAGCTGCAACTCCAAATGGACCCCTAGCCTGGGAACCTCCATATGCCACTGGTGTGGCCCTAAAAAGCAACCAAAAAAAAAAAAACTTAATATTTTCTCCTTTGTAGAACCTGATATTGTTCTTCTGAGTGCAGGCTGTACTTCATGATGTGCTTCGAACATACAGAATATGGAGAAAATGTCTTCCGAGGGAAGGTTACAAAAGGCGTTGTGGTTTCCATCTTTCTCTCCTTGGGATCATTGCCCTGGGGGAAGCCAGCTGCCATGTTGTGAGGAAGCCCAAGCCGCCCTATGAAGAGATCCCGGTGGTGAGGAGCTGGGGCCTCCTCCCAACAGCCACCTTCTCAGTAGCAGATCCCCCAGCCCAGGTCAAGCCACCAGATGGCCACAGCCCTGTCAAACATCTTGCAGGAAACCTCAGAGACCCTGAGCCAGAACCACCCAGCTAAACTGCTCCTGACTTCTTGCCCCACAGAAATTGTGAGATAATGAATATTTGTGGTTTTAAGTCACTAAATTTGGGGTCATTTGTTACATGGCAACAGATAACTGATACGGCAGCATAAGGGCCTCGCTGAAGTAAGTTTTCTGCCTTGAGGAAACTCAAGAGCCCACGGGTATATGTTGGCTGAGCCTAGGTAACTGCTATGAAGTAAGCATAACATTTATGCAAATGTACACTGACTTATACTTATTTACTCTTCTCATCAAAACAGGAGCTGATGACTCAGCTAAAAGTAAATCACCAATAAGAGGGTCAAACAAAAACAGGAGATGGATTTGTTGTCATTAGACAAAGTTATGTGATCCTGGTAAATGATTAAGTTGAACGGTATGAAATAGCCAATACGCAACCACTTTTTTATAAATCAGAATGACAGCTTCATATGATTCAACATGATCCTTCAACTCTCTGAGGCTCATTTTCCGTTTCCATGAAACAGAGGTAAAAGCCCTCTTTGTGAGCATGAAGCTGGTAACCAGAATGACTTTGCAAACCACAAGTGGGCTGTCACAAACACACAGGATGGCCCGCCATCATTGAGGGCCTTGCCAAGTGCGCAGAAATAAAGCTGGTGGGACTTAGAGGATGAACGTCAGAAGTTGTCAGTGTTGGAGGCTTGAGACCCACCCTTGGTCTCCTAACATGAAAGAGGTCCTGGGAGTTCCTGTTGCAGCTCAACAGGTTATGAAACCAACTAGTAGCCATGAGGTTGCTGGTTCAATCCCTGGCCTCCCTCAGTGGATTAAGGATCCAGCATTGCCACAAGCTGTGGTGTAGGTTGCAGACACAGCTTGGATCTGGCGTTGCCATGGCTGTGGTGTAGGCCAGTAACTGTAGCTCCAATTCACCCCCTAGCCAGGGAAACTCCATATGCCACATAAGGAAGGAAGGAAGGAAGGAAGGAAGGAAGGAAGGAAGGAAGGGAGGGAGGAAGGAAGGGGGGAAGGAAGGAAGGAAGGAAGGAAGGAAGGAAGGAAGGAAGGAAGTAGGAGGGAGAAAGAAGAAAGGAAGCAGGGGAGGAAGAGGATCTGAAGACCCCTGGCTTCATTTTCCTACCTGTATAATGGAAATGACACCTGCATGGTGCCCTGGCCCATCTCTGGCCCTGGGGAGGTAGAAGACAGAGAGGGCGGGAGGCTGAGTCCCCGCTGCCTGCCATCCATCCCTGCCAGCGGTGGGATGGGGTTTGGGGATGGCGGAACCCTCCCTGCTGAGGCAGGCCTCATCCCACAGGCCAGATTTAGCAAGATTGTTCCAGCAAATGGCTTAATTCCCTCCGGTTTTTGTAGTACAAACAATCCCAGACAAGTCTTAGAGGGAAGGGAGAAGAAGAGTAATTTGTGTGGCGTAAAAACGTGAAGCCTGGAGCATGGCCTTGCAAGGCATTTGCATTTCTCAACAAGAAAATCTGCAGCTGAGTATGGCTGTCACTTAGTTATCTCGTTAACTCCCTTGTGGCCCAGGCAGGCAAGGCTGCAGTCTCCCAGCTCCCAAGTTCAAGTCCAGCTTTGTCATGAATTGTCACTAAGTCTGAAGGTGTCCTGGTGCAGCCTCCTCTTTGGCCCTGCAGCTACCCCTTATTTCTGTAAGATGGGCAAGTTGGACGGCATGGCCTCTGTGGGCCTTGGAAAAGTAACAGTCCACAGTTAACAAAATCTGGGAGTCAGGAGACCTGGATTTGAATTGTGGCCATGGCACTGACCAACCCAAGGACCCTGCGCTCAGTGCTGGGGGGAATTTCCAATCCAAAATGGTTTAGCCTCCAACACCTCCTCGGCATCTCTGAAAGGTGACCGTCTGGCTTCTGTGTCAATACCTCCAAGGATGGGGAGCTCACTCCTCTTAATCAACAGGAGGACACCCTTTCCATTGCCAGACAGAAAACTCCACAGTTACTGGGTCTATCCTTAGACCAGAGCTCAAATCAACTGCCCAGAGGGAGGCCCAGGACAGCCTGGTGTGCAATTATGCATATTCGAAATCACGCGGGTCTGTGTCCCAATCCCAGCTGGGTGGTAGGAAGTGACTTCATCCCTCTGGGACTTGGTCTTCCCTTCCATGAAATGGAGATAAGATGCAGCCCATCATTGAGGGTCTTGTGAGGCTTAGTTGAGCTTAGCCCAATCCTTGGCACAGCGTCGGTCACAGGGTGGGTTGCTGGACGGCGTCATTCACAGGAGGAACAGTGGTTCTGCACCTTGGTCCTCGCACTGGCACTCAGAGCACACGATGTTCACAAGCGTGACTCACAGCTACGACCTGGGGCTCAGGGGGCACAGCAAGGTGTTACAGGTGAATCCCCAAGGGTCCATACGCTGTAACTCAGTTCTGTCTGTCCTCCCCAAAAAAGCCCATCAGTACAGGTGGCTGCTGAACACACCCACCCGCAGACAGCCCAGCATCCTCTCAAACCTTTTTTTTTTTTAAAGGCAAATTATTCTTACACTTTGTGGCCTGTGATAGACTGTACATTATTCATAATCCTTCACACCCATCTCCTATTAAGTTTGCTCCTCCACACCCCTTATCCTGTGTTCTTACAGAACCACCCACTAGAAAGTGTGGAGTGTATTTCTTCCCACATGGATTTGGCCATGGTCATGTGACTTTGACTTGGACAGGAGCAATAGTGTGGCAACTCTGGGATGAAGTCTCAGTCGCGTCAAGTGCTTCTACTCCCTTCCTTGGACATGACAGCTGCCGCTCTTCAGCCCAAGCCCCAGTAGGAACACATGTGGGACAGAACTGAACCCAATGTGCAGCCTGAAGCCCAGCCCCCCTGACTTGCAAGCAAAAATAGAGCTATTGGACCTGCCATTCTATCAGCTGAATCACAGCCCAGGGAACTGGAGAAGAAATGCTTACAGTTGAAATATGGCTGGGTTTGGGGACGATTTGTTATGTGGCCCTATTGTGGCAATATCTGGCACCTTGTTATTTACCAGTAGCAAGTTACCTAAGCCACCCTCAACTGCTTGAGACATGCAATCAGTCCACCACCACTGCTGAAACCAAGACTTTGCCTGACAGTCTTAAGAGGTGCCAAGTACTTCTCATAGGGAGTTCCCAGTCTGATGGGAGAAGATTAAGACCCCTTTAAAATATCCAAGTCCACCAAGCAAACTTGAATACAGCCTAGCATCCTATCCTCTTACTGTTCTGGTGCAATCCACCCCCTGCCCCCTGGACCTCAACTTCCACATTCATATCATCAGAAAGATGGAAAAAGAACTAGAGCAAGTTGATGGGTGGCTTGAAGGGTCAGTGGTAAAGTCCTCCCCCTGAGCCAAGCCCTCACTATTTCCTACGAAAGTTCACGTCCATTAGGCGGTGTCCGGCTCCAGGAAGGCCCCCAGTGATCTCTGGGTATGCACGCCCTTGTGTTGTCCCCTCCCACATTGTGCCAGGGCTGAAAGAAGACAGCACAATTAATGGCATGGCAGTTCCAAGAGTAGGTTATAAAAGACATTGACTGGATTCCAGCAGGCTTTGTTGTAGAAACTGACAAACTGATCCCCCAAATTTATATGGACAGGCAAAGGAGCGAGAATAGCCAAACTCATTCTAAAAAAGCAGAGTTGAAGGATTTACACTACCCAATTTCAAAAATTACTGTAAAGCCACAGTAAACAGGACAGTGTAGAACTGGCACAAGGACAGACATAGAGTTCAACAGAACACAGTTAAGAGCTTAGAAATGAATCTTTATGTTTATAGTGAACTGATTTTCAATGATTCTAAACACCGATGGAGAACGATAACCTTTTCAACAGTTGGTGCTAGGACAGTTGAATATCCACATGCAGATAACAAAAAAATTAATTTCTATGTTAACCTTACATGATACACAAAAATTAACTTAAAATGGATCGTGGTCTAAATGTAAGAACTAACACTATAAAACTTTTAGGAGAAAATCTTCATGACCTTGGGTTGGATAAAGCGTTCTATGTATGACAGTAACAGCGTGATCAATGAAAGGAAAAGCTTGGTAAGTTGGACTTCATCACAATTTAAAACTTTCACACTTTAGAAGAGACCACCAAGAGAATAAAAAGACAAAACACAGACTGGGAGAAAATATTCGTAAATCACACATCTGATAGTGGACTTGTATTCAGAACATACAAAGAATTTTTATAACAACAATAAGATAAAAAGCCCAGTAAGCAAAAGATCATAATAGACATTTCATCAAAGAAGATATATGAACAGCTAAGAAGACCATGAGAAGATAGTCAACACAATTAATCATTAGGGAAATGCAAACGCAAACCACAATGAGATGCTGCTGCACGTCCACTAGGATGACTTTCATCAAAAAGACAGATAATACCGGAGTTCATGTTGTGGCTCAGCGGCAATGAACCTGACTAGTACCCATGAGGATTTGGGTTCAATCCCTGGCCCAGCTCAGTGGGTTGAGGATACAGCCTTGCAGTGAGTTGTAGTGTAGGTCACAGATGCGGCTTGGATCTGGCGTTGCTGTGGCTGCAGCATGATTCGACCTCTAGCCTAGGAACCTCCATATGCCACAGGTACAGCCCTAAAAATACCAAAAAAAAAAAAAAAGAGCATTCCAAGCATTGATGGGGATGCAGAGGAATCAGAATTCTTGTGTATTACTGGTGGGAATTTACAATGGTGCAGCCACAATGGAAAATAATTTGGGAGTTTCCTATAAAAGATAAACAAAAATGTATCATTCCCCAGCAATTCCATTCTTAGGAATCTACTCAAGAGAAATAAAAACGTACATCCACACAAAGACATATATATGAATTATTCATCCCGGGCAAAAACTGAAAACAATCCAAATGTCCATCAACAGATGAAGGGATAAACAAAATGTGGTATATCCATTCAAAATAATGCTTCTGGGCAATAAAAAGCAATGAACTGTGAATCCATGCAGCCTTTGGGTGAACCTCAAAAACATTTTGCTTGGTAAAGGAATCCAGGCAGAAAACACTACATACTCCATGATTCCATTTATCGGAAAGGACTAGCAAATGCAAATGTACAGAGACAGAAGGCAGGCTTTAAGTAGGAGCAAGGGATTAACTGTAAATGGACACAACTCTGGGGGATGATAGAAATGCTCTACAACTGGATTGTGGCAATAATTGAACATCTATGTACATTGGGGGGCATTATGGCTTCCATTTTGGTGGCTCTCTTGATCATTTGTTGCCCATTGCCATGTCATGAGCTGATGGAGAAGTCCACGCCCTGAGGAATGGAGGCCTCCTGGAGTTACATTTGAATATGCCATGTATAGAAGCAAGTCCTCCGGCCCCAGCAAGCCTTCAGATGACTATAGGCCTAGATGACATCTTGACTGTATAGAACCCTCATGGGCAAGCCTGAACCAGAGTTGCCCAGCTAAGCTGTTATTAGATTCCCGCCACCCTCAGAAACTATGTGAAATAATAAATGTGTGTTGTTTTATGCTGCTCAATTTGGAGGCCATTTGTTACGCAGCCATAGATAACTGATACACATTATCACACAATGATCCACAGAGCCAAGTTCTTGGTAGATATCTGCATCCCCATTAGGGAGGTACAGAGACTGAACCTCAAGTGTCTGATCCAAGATGATGCACATTCCAAGAGGTAGGGCTGGGATTTAAACCAAGCCAACCTGACTCCAGAGCTGCATTCCGCTATAATATCTTACTTAGCATCCTGAACCAGGCACCATGGGAGATGTCAGGAAGGAGGAAGAGTCAGATCCCTTTCTTGCAGCACCTGCCAGTCTGATGGGGGAGTCAGGGTAGCAGAGCAGAAGGCCCTCTTAGCCACGTTCAGTTACTGTTCCCCATCCTGTGGCTCCACGTGGTAACGCAGCTGCCAAACCCACTTCATTCCATTCTGCAAAGAGATCAGCACGCCTGAGTAGGGGATCCTGCCTCTCCCTTGAAGCAGAGAACAGCAAAATTGGACAGTGATATGTTGTCGTTCAAATATTTCAGCGGGAGCCAGGGTGAATTATGATGCCGTCTCACTTTATTCAGTGTAGCATTTTTCATAAGAGCCGTGTCTCAGAAACACTTTGGAGAAGGAAATAATAAATAATTGCCCGAGGGGACAAAGCATGAGAATGAAAAGCCCAGGGCTGGGGAGAGCTGGGGGAGGGGAAGCTCAGTCTCCAGGAGTTGGCACATCTAGGGAGTTCAAGCTCAGCAGCTGGGCCCCAAAGCAGAACCTTGGGCTTGAGTGTTGAGTTCCAGATGCTTCTGGGGCTTCCTGGCTACAGGGTCCCCACACCCCTGCGCTGGATCTCTCCACAGGAAAGCAGACTTAGAGCCCCTTCCATCTGAGACGGGGCCCCTGGATGGGCTACTCTTTCTCCCATGTCACTCAGAATTAGGGCTCTTGACCCTACTCTGCCCCCCCCCCAGAGCTCTACACAGTCTCACTCCATTACTCCTCTGACCTCCTCTGACCTCTAAAACCCTTTCTCATTCTATTCCATCCCCACTGATCTCTTTGCAGTCCCCTCACCATGCCAAGCACATGCCTGCCACAAGTCCTTTGCACTGACCATTTCCTCTGCCTGAAATTCTTCTCCCCAATGTCGACACAGCCAACTCCCTCACCTCCTTCAACTCTTTGCTGAAATATTGCCTTGTTGGTTAGATCTACCCCAACCTCCCTATTTTGTTTCATTTTATTTTGTCTTTTTAGGACTGCACTCATGGCATATGGAAGTCCCCAGACTAGGGGTTGAATCGGAGCTGTAGCTGCCGGCCTACGCCACAGCCACAGCAACACGAGATCTGAGATGGGTCTGCAACCTATACCACAGCTCATGGCAACGTCGGATCCTTAACCCGCTGAGTGAGAAAAGGGTTCGAACTCACGTCCTTATGGATTCTAGTAGAATTTGTTACTGCCGAACCACAGCAAGAACTCCCCCACCTCCCTATTTTAAATTGCACTTCCCTTTTCCTCCATGCTGAATCTTTTTTCTCTGCTCTATTCTCCACCCACCACTGCATCTCTCACCTTCTCACAAGCTCTACCACACGTGTCCTAGTGACTATACTCTGTCTCCTACTGCTGGACTGTCAGCACCACAGAGGCAGTGCCTTTATTCCCATATGGTGCCTGACGCAGCCTGGGTGAGCAACAAACATCTGTTGGGTGAACACAGCTGTGCACATGCAGGCTTTCAGGCTTCTGGGTAACAGGTGAACACTTACCTATTCCTACCTGCGGACCCCCCTGAAGTCATGCACACTGTGTGCCCTCAGTGCAAATCCACAGTAGGTTTCCCCAGGAGGGTTTGGAAAGGATGCTCTGACGTGGAAGATCATGTCCCCAAGTGGGTCAGAACCTGGGCTCTGGGCCCCAGAATACCTGGGTTTCATCTCAACTCCGCCACCTGCTGTTACATAACCTTGGGCAAGGCATGTCACCTACCTATGTATACGACAAAGGGCAAATAATACTATTACTGCTCTTAGATAGGAACTATTTGTTATGTCCATTGTGCAGATCGGGAAACTGAGTGCAGATGAAATAAGACCTTCAATGACCAAATAACACCCATGGCTCAGGTATTTGCTGAGCCTCGAAATTGACACTGAAAGAACGAAGGAGGCAGAAATCTGGAGCGATAATCTCAAAATGCAGGAGGAGGGCTGAAGTGGGATCATTTTTGCGTCCAATCACCATACAATGGAAAATAAATTTGCCTGGACAAAGCAAAGCAAGCACCAGTGCCAAGCATGTGGACTAAAAATAACCCTCCAAAGATAATTGACCCACATTCCCACCTTCAGAATGAGAAAGTGGGGCTCAGAGAGGGAAAAGGCATTCACTGGTGATCACATAGCAGATAAAAGTGTGAACTCTGGGATCTGAACAGCTCTGAAACCTTATTCTTTTCATTGCCTGATTTTTTTGGGGGGAGGGGGGCTTTTGTCATTTTAGGGCCGCACCAGCGGCATATGAAGGTTCCCAGGCTAGGGGTTGAATCAGAGCTGTAGCCTCTGGCCTACGCCACAGCCACAGCAACGCCAGATCCGAGCCACATCTGTGAACTACACCAGAGCTCACGGCAACGCCAGATCCTTAACCCACTGAGCAAGGCCAGGGATCGAACCCACAACCTGATGGTTCCTAGTCAGATTCGTTAACCGATGCACCACAACGGGAACTCCCTGATTTCTGTTACATTCATTCAGCAGACAGCCAGCTCCCACCCAACTCCTATGTCAGCCAGGTTCCCAGGACCCAGGGGATGCCAGCTATCTGAAGACCGTGAAAAGCCCCAGTCCTGGGTCGGTACTGAAGGCAGCAGAGCCTCTCACGGGGCCAGGAGAAGGGGTCAGGCACCATGTCAGGCTCACAGCTGCTGGCAATGGTAGAGGGAGACTGAGGCAGGCCAGGGACCTCCAGGAACATCTGGCTTGAGGCTAAAGACAGACATTTCAGTCTCACTTGTTCAGAGGAAGTGGCTTCTAGTTGGGAGGTAGGGGAGATGGTCAGCACAGTCTGAGTTTGAAATGATTAAAGACAGCCTGTCCAGGAGTTCCCGTGTGGAGCGGGGTAAAGGAATCCGACGAGGAACCATGAGGTTGCAGATTCGATCCCTGGTCTCGATCAGTGGGTTAAGGATCCAGCGTTGCTGTTGCTATGGCTGGGGCTTAGGCCAGCAGCTGTAGCTCTGATTAGGCCCCTAGCCTGGGAACCTCCATATACCATAGGTGTGGCTCTAAAAAGACAAAAAAAATGACAGCATATCCCTCAGGATCTAACAGAAGATTTACGACTGGGTCCCGAGTGCGCTCTGCGCACCGCTGGGAAAGAAGAATGAAGGAACCTCTCCTCTCCTTTTCTTCAGGCTCCATTCAACCAAACTGTCATGTGCTCAGCACCAGGCAGGGTAAGGGGGACCAGACAAGGCACTGGGTGTTCAAGGATGAGTAAGGCAAGGCTCAGTACTCAGAGATCCCACAGGGCCTTTAGAAATAAGGTGATCCCGTGGCCTTGGTGTCTTCATCTAGGCAGCTGAGCTCCCTCCAACTCAGTGGGTCTTAGCCAGGATAATTTGACCCTTCGGGCATTTGGCCATGTCTGGCGACATTTTTGGTGGTCATAACTTGTCAGGGGACATGCTACTGGCACCTAGGGAGGGTAGGGATACTGTCAAACATCCTACATGCGCTGGACAGCCCTCCAATCAGGAATCACGCAACCCAAAACTTCAACAGTGCTGAGGTTGGAAACCCCTGCTCAGAGCAAGGAGTTTTTAACCAGGAGTTCTAGGACGGTTAGAAGGCCCATGGATGCCCTTCCAGAGATCCAGGCATCCTCCTGAAATCATGAGCAAAATCTGGGGTCTACATGTATGCGTGAATTTTTCTGGGGTGATAATCACTTTAAGTCTTGAGGCCTGGCATGATGCTGCATGGTTTGACTGCTTTATTCCCAGTACCCAGCATGGGGCGGGCGCGCAGCGAGTGCTCGGTTCATACTATTTGGATGAATGGCAGGGGGTCCTTAACGAGACCCAGAGTTCTCCTCTTCTCCTCCCAAGTGCTGAACACGCTGGGAAATGAGACAAAGGAGTAGCAGATGGAGGCCAACATGTCACCTTGGGTACAGATAAAGGCTACTCTGGAGAACAGAGCACCCCTCTCTGTGAAAGCCAAATGGGCCTGCTCAGTGAACCCCAGAATTAGGCGGACCAGCCCACCTCGTCACCGATAATTCAGTGAGGACAGGTCACCCACCTCCCAGCCCCACAGGAGCAAAGCCCACGTCTAGACTAGCATTGTCCAACAGAAACGTAATGCGAGCCACACGTGTAATTCTAAAATTTTAGAAGCCACAATAAAAATATAAAAAGAAATATTTGAAATATATTTTGAGATATTTTGCCTAACCCAGTATCCCCCAAATGTGATCATTTTAACACATAAACAACATAAAAATTTTTCATGAGGTATTTTACATTCTTTTGTCACACTGTGCAAATTCCAGTCTGTTTTACACTAACAGCACATCTCAGTTTGGACCAGCCACATTTCATTTTATATTTTTTTAATTTTAAAATTGATTTATAGTTGATTTACAGTGTTGTAAATACAGCAAAACCATTATTTTTGTTTTTATTTCTATTGCTTTGGAAGACTGACCTAAGAAAACACTGCTACAATTTATGTCAGAGAATGTTTGGCCTATGATCTCTTCTAGGAGTTTTATGGTATTAGGTCTCATGTTTAAGTCTTTAAGCCACTTTTGAACCTATTTTTGTGCATGGTGAAAGAGTGTGTTCTAACTTCACTAATTTGCATGCGTTGTCCAACTTTTCCAAAAACCACTTGTTTTTTCCCATTGTATATCCCTGATTCCTTTATCAAAGATGAATTGGCCATAGCTGTGCAAGTTTATTTCTGGGCTCTCTATTCTGTCCCATTGATCCATATGTCTGTTTTTATGCCAATACCATGCTGTTTTGATTACTGTAGCTTTGTAGTATTGCTTGAAGTCTGGGAGGGTTATGCCTCCTGCTTTGTTCTTTTTCTTCAGGATTGCTATGGAAATTCTGGGTCTTTTATGGTTCCATATAAATTTTAGGATTATTTGCACTAGTTCAATAAAAACTGTCATGGGTGAGATGATAGGGATTGCATTAAATCTGTAGATTGCTTTGGGTAGTATGGCCATTTTAATAACATTAATTCTTCCAATCCAAGAATATGGGCTATCTTTCCATTTATTTAAGTCATCTTCAATTTCCTTTATTAATGTCTTATAGTTCTCAGCATATAGTCCTCACCTCCTTGGTCAGGTTTATTCCTAAGTATTTTATTTTGAAAGGTGCAATTTCATTTTTTTTTGTCTTTTGTCATTTTAGGGCCATACCCACGGCATGTGGAGGTTACCAGGCTAGGGGTCTAACTGGAGCTACAGCTGCTGGCCTATACCACAGCCACAGCAACGTGGGATCTGAGCCACGTCTGCAACCTACTCCACAGCTCACGGCAACGCCGGATTGTTAACCCACTGAGCAAGGCCAGGAATCGAACCCGCAACCTTGTGGTTCCTAGTTGGATTCACTTCCACTGAGCCACGATGGGAACTCTGAGAGGTGCAATTTTAAAAGGTACTGTTTTTTACATTCTCTTTCTGATATTTTATTGTTAATGTAAAGAAATGTGAACAGGAGTTCCCACTGTGCCTCGGTGGTTGGTGGACCCAACTGGCGGCCATGGGGGCTCGGGTTCCATCCCTGGCCTTGCTTGTTGGGTTGGGGACTGGTGTTGCAGTGAGCTGTGGTGTGGGTCATGGGTGTGGCTTGGATCTTGCATTGCTGTGGCTGTGGCAAAGGCCAACAGCTATGGGTCTGTTTCTACCCCTGGCTTGAGAGCCTCCATGTGCAGCAGGTGCAGCCCTAAAGAGACAAAGGACCAAAAAAAAAAAGTGCAAACAGTTTCTGTGTATTAATCTTGTACTCTGTGACCTTGCTAAATTAGTTCTAGTAATTTTTGTGTGGCATCTTTAGGGTTTTCTATACATAGTATCTTGTCATCTGCATAAATGACAATTTTACTTCTTCCCTTCTCATTTGGATGCCTTTTATTTCTTTTAATTTTCTTATTACTGTGGCTAGGACTTCCAATACTACATGGAATAGAAGAGGTGAGAGTGGGAATACTTTCCTCATTCTGGATTTTTGCGGGAAGGCTTTCAGCTTTTTTTACTCTTGTGTATTGCATTAGCTGTGGGTTTGCCATAGGTAGCTTTTATTACATTGAGATATGTTCCCTCTATATCCACTTTGGTAAGAGTTTTTATCATGAATGGATGTTGAATTTTGTCAAATGCTTTTTCTGCATCTATTGAAATGATCATGTGGTTGTTGTCCTTTCTTTCATTTCAGTGGTAGTATATCACAAACAGAAATGACAAGAAAGCAGTGGGTTTCAGTACTCATAAGACAAAATAGACTTTAAAACAAAGGCCATAAAGAAAAATAAAGAAGGACACTACGCAATGATAAAAGAATCAATGTGAGAAGAGTATTGTTGTCAACATATATGCACCTAGGACAGAAGGTCCAAACACAAAACAAATACTAACAGACATAAAGGAAGAAATTGACAAGAATACAATAATAGTAGGAGACTTTAACACCTCACTCACATCAATGGACACGTCTTCTAGACAGAAAATCAAAAAGGCAACAGAGATCTTAAGTAATACAATAGAACAGTTAGATGTAGTATATCCAGGACATTACGTCAAAAAAAAAAAAAAGAATACACATTATTTTCAAGCACTCAGGGAACATTCTCTAATATTAACCACATATGAGGCCACCAAAAGAGCCTTAACAAATTTAAGAGTATAGAATTGATCTCAAGCATCTTTTCTGACCATGATGGCGTGGAATTAGAAATTAATCACAGAAAAATAAAGGAGGAAAAAAATTACATGGAGACTGAAAAAATATGCTACTGAAACCCCAATGGGTCAATGATGAAATCAAAGGGGAAATTTACAAAAAAATTCCTTGAGACAAATTACAAGAAAACACAACCATACAAAATCTATGAGATGCAGCAAAAGCAATTCTCAGAGGGAAGTTCATCACAATAGAGGCCTTCCTTAAAAAAACAAGAAAAATCTCAAATAGACAACCGAACCTACCTTAAAAGAACCAAACTGAACCGAATTTAAAAGAATTAGAAAAAGAAGAACAGGAGTTCCCATTGTGGCACACTGGAAATGAATCTGACTAGGAACCATGAGGTTGTGGGTTCAATCCCTGGCATAGATCAGTGGGTTAAGGATCTGGTGTTGCCTTGAGCTGTAGTGTGCATCACAGACGTGGCTTGGATCCTGCGTTCTGTGGCTGTGGCATAGGCCAGCAGTGGTAGCTCCAATTAGACCCCTAACATGGGAATCTCCATATGCTGCGAGCATGGCCCTAAAAAGCAAAAAAAAAAAGAAAAGAAAAAGAAAAAGAAAAAAAAAGGAAAAAGAAGAACAAACAAAACCTAAAGTCAGCAGAAAGAAAGGAATAATAAAGATATGAGAGGAAATAAATAAAATAGAGGTAAAAAAAAAACAGAAAAAAAAACCAAGAGCTTGTTCTTTGAAAGGGTAAACAAGATTGACAAACCTCTGGCCAGGCTCACCAAGAAGAAAAGAGAGAGAAAACCCAAAAAACAAAATAAGAGATGGAAAAGGATACATAAAAATCAACACCACAGAAATGCAAAAAACCATAAGGAAATACTATGAACTATTATATGCCAACAAATTTAACAACCCAGAAGAAATGGACAAGTTTCCAAAAACATATAGCCCACCAAAACTGAATCAAGAAGAAACAGATAAAGCTAATAACTTTATGTGATGAGTGGTGCCACGCAGGATGGTGAAGACCTTAAAGGATCAGAGAGTCATGCCTGTCCTGCTCCCTATGGATAAGACCCATGTGGAAGGATGAGACTACATAAGCCAAATAAGGAGAGGTCAAAAGGTACATTAATTAAACTACCTTCTCATGAAACAACATACTGGAATTAGAGATGCATTTCTCTTGAATGGATGGATGGATGAGTGGATGGATGAAGGATGATTAACAGATGATGTGAAATCAAGTTAAGATATAACACACCAGAGGAGAAGTCAACTTTTTAAAAAGCTGCAAATGTCAAACCTCTATGGAAGAGAAGAGTATGCTTTTGGTAGCACTATATCCTTCTTTTCAAAAAGACAAGAATCTCATTCACTGTCACTTCATCCAACTTCTTCAGATGGAGGAAATAATAATATCTAAATAATAAATCTAAGTGACATCAATCATATATGAGGAGCAGGCAACATACCTACTATATGGTAGACAATTGGATACTTTGCCCAATAAGAATATAAACTATATGCACAGAAGGATTTCTATCTAGTTGTTTACTTGTCTATTTCTAGTACCTGGCATAACACAGGACCTCATGGTGCAATGATAACACGTCACTCTAGTACCTGGCATATAATAGGTACTCAATAGATATTTGTTGAATTTAATTTAATTTTCTCGAGGGACTCAGAGAGGTTGAGTAACTTGCCCAAAGTCACACAGCTACCAGATGATAAAACCTGAATATGAACCCAGGTCTAGCAGAGGCCAAAGCCCATTTCACCATTTGCCTCTTAAGTGAATGATGCAGAAAATAACAATTTCCCATCTAGTCTTCACAAACTCATCCCGGAACATACCCCAATCAAAAGTCCAAAGCCACAGTGCTTTTCTCCATTACTCCAGCTCAGATTTCTATGTGAAGCTCTCCCCACCCTGCTGAAGATAAGAATGCAGAGGAAAACAAATTCATGTGAACTAAAATAAGCAGAGCTCTCAAGAGCCAATTGTCAAATTTTCAGGAATTCTGTGAGCCAGTTGTTAAAACATTGTCATTATTTTAGATTAAAGTCTACAAACTTACCATTAAATAAATTACACGAAAATTACAGATAATAAATATTCCAAATTCATCACTTTATAACTAGTTTACTATATCTTACTACTATCTATGTTCTGAAGGTTATTTATGTCTATTTTATTTGCATGATAACAATACTCTCTGTTGACTCTTCCAACTCTACATTCAAAGATTTCACATTGATAGCTTGAAATCAGGCATGGTGGGAGTATTTACACCACGGAAATTGGCAAATGCTGCAAACAGGAACTGGTTTGCAGCAGTTCCTGTTTTCATTGGTGTCCCAGAGAGATTGTTTTTACACATTTATCAGCATACTGTGGCTGGTTTACAACCTAGGATGTGATCACAAATCAAAGAATGGCTTTATAACTCTCCACTACACCACAGGATAACTAAGAAAAAGCCATCTTCACTCAAAAAGGACATCTCACTTCAAAAACAGCACCAGCTTTGGGAGTTCCCGTCGTGGCTCACTGGTTAACGTATCCAACTAGGAACCATGATGTTGTGGTTTGGATCCCTAGCCTTGCTCAGTGGGTTAACAATCCAG
Source organism: Catagonus wagneri (assembly GCA_004024745.2). Classification (NCBI taxonomy): domain Eukaryota; kingdom Metazoa; phylum Chordata; class Mammalia; order Artiodactyla; family Tayassuidae; genus Catagonus; species Catagonus wagneri. The sequence continues at coordinate 7,909,684 of PVHT021183551.1, read as the reverse complement.
CGTTGCTATGAGCTGTGGTGTACGTTGTAGACACGGCTCGGATCCCATGTTGCTGTGGCTGTGGCGTAGGCCGGTGGCTACAGCTCCGATTAGACCCCTAGCCTAGGAACATCCATATGCCGCAAGTGTGGCCCTAGAAAATGCAAAAAGACAAAAAAAAAAAAAAAAACAGCACAAGCTTTGGAGCTTCTGAGCCTCCTTGTGGGAGGTGGAAATTCAGTGCCCATTCCCTGTGGGGTCCAGCTGCCCTGCTCATTTCAGCAGAGGGACGCTGTGACTACAGGATCCAGGTAAAGTGCTTTCCCACACACATCCAGCCCCCTTTGGAAATAACAAACCCCAGCCCTCTGGAGTCATTGCTTTGCATGTCAGAGCAGGTCTCCTGTCTCTAGTGAGTAGTTGGCATCATGCCCGTGGTTTCATCCTGGGCCCCCTGCTGAGATGAAGTTGCTTTAACCGTATCCTGCTGTCCACACTGCCTACCCTTTGTTTCTGCTTTTGATATCTCTGGTGGGTATATCGATGGTTCAACTGAAGAGCATACAAAGCAGAGAGTAAATGCAAAAGAAGCCAGCCTTGGGAAGCATGCCTGTTGCAACCAGCGGTCTCATCTGTACACCCTGAGAGTCTAGGAGGATCTTTAATTAGTTGCATCCTCCTCAGTGGAGTCAAACCTTTGTTGAGAATCCTCTGGGTGCCAGGTATGTGCTGGGAACCTCATAAGTAATCTTATTTAATGCTTTAGCTACTTTACAAAGTAGGTATCACCAACCTCTTCAGCATACAAGGAGATGGAGAATTGGGGAGGTTGAGTACCCTTCCCAAGGTCAAGCAGCCAATGAACGGCTAAGCCAGAATTAGAGCACTTGTCTCTCTGGCCGCAGATCCATGTATCATCTATGCTACACTTGCTTGAAACAGAAACTCAAGAATCAGTCTTAAAGAGGATGATTTCAACAATCGGAGCTGAGGAGGAGGACACCAGTAGCATGATGTTGAGCCTAAACTCAAAGAGGCAGGAAATGATGGAGCTCATCGGAGAACACTGAATAGGCTAAGGGGTTATACAGGAGACAAATGAATTCATATGGATGGAAGAATAGGTGGATGCAGAGAAGCAATGAGAAGAAAGAGTGGCTAGAAGAATGGATGAGTGGATAGATGGAGAAGTGTAAGGGTGAACATGAAGTATGACAGATGTGGGATGGAAGGGCAGACAGTGACTGGCGGGTGGTGGATGGTGGATGGGGGACAGTGAACGGTGGTGGGTGGATATGGCAAGGAATGGGTGAACAGAAGAAATAAGGGAAGAGATGAAGAGAGGAAAGGAGAGGTGGGTGAAGGGAGGACTGGTAGGTAGGCGGAAGGGTGTGGAAGGGTGGTCAGTGAAGGGCAGGAGAGTGGATGGGCAGAAAACACAGACAGAGAGAACTGATGGCTGGATGGGTATTAACGTCGACAGGTGGAAGTGTTATGGGTGGCCAGCGGAAGATTGAAAATGTGGGACAGTGGGTGACAGGAAAGTGAATAGAGATGGGTGGGCGAATGGAGAAGTGGGTGGCTGGATGGGGAGGAGCATGAAAGGGTAGACAGGTGGCAGCGTGGTCAGGCGGATGAGCAGATCTGTGGGCATGTGGGTAGCATCATAATGGAAACAATGAGAGAAGGAATGGAAGGAGGAAGAGAAGAAATAAAGGGAAAAGGGCTCGTCCCAGCCCACGTGCACTGCAGAGGCAGTTTTTAAGGTCCATGGGGAAAGACAGTCGCGCTCAGACCGGGACCAAGGACCAACCAGAGCAGGGACTTCCTGGGTGACACAGGGAGCTGACAACCAGACTTTCTCGGAAGCTCAGCCCTGGGCGGTTCCGAGAGCTGGGCTCTGTACCGGCCTGCCCCACCTGCCCTGCCCCCACTTCCTGCCTCCCTGGCCCTCCCTCCACCTTCCTGCAGCCTTCTCTTGGCAAGAAGCTCGCTGGAGTCCAGCGGCGGGATCAGCCAGTTTGACCTTCTCTGTTCTTGGACATAATTACTGTTATCCCAGATAATCGCTTTGAAATAACTCTGTGTCATTACAAACACAAAATTACAACAGCACCTTCGTGCTATTGGGCGCGTTTATCTGCGAGCAGCCCTGTCCTGCGGAGCAGGGATGGGGGTGGAACAGCCTGCAGGGTTGTTTTCTCCCGCCCCATGCGCCACGCTTACCTTAACCCTTCCCACCGCTGCTCTAGTCAACACAAAACTCAGAAAATCAGACAGACAACCCCTGCAAGGCCAGGGAACGGACACCTGCAGGCATGAGGAGCCTGTGGGCTCAGGCAAGGACTCCGGTACCATGTTGGGCTGAAAACACGTTCCAAGGAGTAGGCAGAAGTGAGAGAGGGCAGGAGTTCCCATTGTGGCTCAGCAGGTGAAGGATCTGATATAGTGTCTGTGAGGATGCGGGTTCAATCCCTGGCCTCACTCAGTGGGTTAAGGATCCGGCCTTGCCGTGAGCTGTGGTATAGGTCTCAGATGTGGTTCAGATCCTGTATTGCTGTGGCTGTGGCGTAGGCTGGCAGCTGCAGCTCTGATTTGACCCCTAGCCTGGGAATCTCCTTATGCCGCGGGGATGACCATAAAAAGTAAAAATAAATAAATAAATAAATAAATAAATAAAATTTTAAAAAGTGAGAGAGGACACCCACAGCCAGAGGCAAGAGCTGTTCAGCCAAAAGGGAAATGCCAAGGTCAGGCCCAAGAGAGATACCAGGAGGCAACCCCAAGTGAGGACCTTCATGAGGACCGACCCAGAGTGGGCTCAACTCTTAGAAAGTGGTTGAGAGTGTCTGTCACAACTGCCCCCATTCCCTTCTGTGAGCTGGCAGGGCTGGGCATGTGTGGAGTGCTCCGAGGCACAAGGCCAAGGCCGGGGGACTTGAATGACCTGGAAGGGGCACTGCCTTGGGGCCCAAAGAGCCGCCCCTTTAAGCCAGAAGGACTCCAGCTTCCCAGTTCCTCTTCCACCGGCTCTCACGTGTTTTAATGTTCCCAGGAGGGCTTGACCCAAGCCTGTGCATGGGCTTCCCCTCTAAGACTGGCCTGCTTGGGACACCGTCTTTGGAATTTTCCAGACTTGCATCTGAATCCTGGCTCCATCGCAGAGTAGTTGTGTGACTTGGGGGAAGTGACTTAACCTCTCTGAACCCATTTGCTCATCTGCAAAGTGTGCATAACAATTGCACTTGCTCATGGGGATGGTTAAGAAGATCCAATGTGATAGTGCACAGAATTGGCACAGCATCCAGAGCAGAGCAGGTACTTAGTAAATGAAAATGTGAGAACAGGACACTTGAGTGGCCCTCCTAGTTCCCAGCCCCAATTGCCATGGAAACATCCCTCCTGCCACACCAGACTTTGGGTCTCTGAACTAATTTCCCATTGGTTTCCATTGGCTCCACCTGTCCCAGTAGCAACAAAACCCATCAGCTCCTCCTTGGGATCCAAGCCACACATGGTGGGGACTGGAGTTTAAAGGACAAAGGAGTTCCCGTTATGGCTTAGCAGGTTACAAACCCGACTAGCATCCATGAGGATGTGGGTTCGATCCCTGGCCCCGCTCAGTGGGTTAAGGACCTGGTGTTGCTGTGAGCTGTGGTGAGGGTTGCAGAGGCAGTTTGGATCTGGCCTTGCTGTGGCCGTGGTGTAGGCTGGCAGCTGCAGCTCTGATGCCATCTCTAGCCCAGGAATGTCCATATGCCTCAGGTGCAGCCCTAAAAAAAATAAAAAATAAAATAAAAAAATAGACAAGAAGGAACCCAACCATGAGTCACTTGGGTCAGGTAGCCTGAAGGTCAAGGCCAGAGAGGCCCGCTGGGGGAGGCTGATCAGGCAGCGTCCAGCGCTTAAGCCCGCTGTTCTATTCACAAGGAAAGGGCTCCCAGCAGCTTTGTTTGGCTTCCATTCCATGTCCCGAGACTCCCAGGGCTTCCAAGCCTTTTGTTTCCTGTCTGTTGCCTCATCACCTGTCTGGAATGTTTGCTCACACTCCGGCTCATGCCAACCTGGCCAGACTCCAGCGTCTGATTTGTCTGCATTGAACGTGGCCACAGCAGGTACAGAGGAAGGACTGATGGGGCAATGTGTGGAGGATTCATGACCAGGAAGGACAGGGGGCACTCAAACCCGATGGCTTTTCCATTAGAGGCCGGCCCCTCTGGTGGGTGTCTTCTATCTCCTTTAATTGCCTTCATTACACCTTCCCGGTACAGCTTTTAAACATGAACTCCTGTTTTGGACGCATCACCACTCCCGAGCTGCTTGGCTCAGCTGCCCAGGAGAGGCGCGGGGAGAGGCAGCGAGGCTGGCAAAGGCTGAGGACGGTCCAGTGGCTGAAATTTTCCGGGGGAACTTAGAAAGAAGGCCCAGTCCTCGAACTTCAGCCTCGGGGTTCTCCTCCTTTAAATCATGGGAAGCCCCCCACGGTTAAACCTGCCCGAATAAGAATAGTCCCAGTAGGGAGTTCCCATTATGGCGTGGTGGAAATAAATCCGACTGGTATCCATGAGGATGAGGGTTTGATCCCTGGCCTCGCTCAGTGGGTTGGGGATCCAGCATTGCCATGAGCTGTAGTGTAGGTCGCAGACACGGCTCGAATTCCGCATTGCTGTGGCTGTGGTGAAAGTCAGCCGCTGTAGCTCCAATTCCACCCCTAGCCTGGGAACTTTCATATGCTGCAGGCACAGCCCTAAAAAGCAAATTGAAAAAAAAGAGGAATAGTGCAAGTAACTGCCACTATTTGGGTGCTCACAGCCAAGCACTGACTTGGGGCTACATGAATATTAACTCACTTAAATCATCTTTCTGAATGTGGGGAGAAAATGGGCTCAGAGAGGCAAGGTAACTTACCGAAGGTCACACAGCTTGTCGGTGGTTGGGTAGCAATTCTAACTGGACCCCAAAGCCCATGCTCTTCCCACCAAGCCAAGTGCCCTTTGTGTCACTCCTTAAAACAGGTGCCACTTTCAGTGTTTTGAAGCAGGTTTCTCAGTGACTTGAAAACTACGTGAAAGGTTTCTAATATTTTTCTCTCATCTTCCCTATGACACTGGGAGGTCTCCAAGGGCTAGGACTGTTACTGGCCTCACCAGAGTGGGAGCTCCTCAAGGGTGGAAGCCACGCCTCTCCCATCAGATGAGTCATTCCATGTGCCTCCTTCTCCAGACTGGGAGTTCCCGCTCTTCCTTCCCCCCAGCGCCAGCGCTGCACTGCCTTCCTCTGCCTCCATCTGTCAGCTACTTTATGAAGGAGGCGGTTGGGGCACCACCTTCCCTTCCTGGCATATGGCCCCGGGACTGTGCCCTCCCTGGGGCCCCCTCCTGGGGCTCCTCGCTTCGAGGCAAAGAGCACATCCGTCATCTCACTAAGAGGTGCCGGGCACGGCCGTGTCCAGCCTCTCCAAGCGCTGGAGCAGAAGGGAAACTGCCAGCTTGTGTGGGTCGGGAAGGGAGGGGCGGGGGGCAGTGCAGCCCAGTCCTGCCCCCCAGGCAGCACGGAGCCCACACTTGGACCTGGCCCGGAGCAGAGTGCCCCCCCCCCAGCTCCGCCCCTGAGAGAGCACAAAGAGAAAGCCTGAAAATATGCTTCAAACATCCTGCTTTGGAGTTCTGCATCCGGGTTTAATTTACCAGCTGCACGACCTTCAGTAAGTCTTCTCTTTGTTCATCCCTAAATCGCCACTCCAGCCTTGGCCCTGCCCTCGCGACTCTGCAACCTTTGAAGTTTCCCCAACTTCAAAATGAGGATGACCCCCCTTCTCCTCGCGGGCCGCTTCTGATTACGGATCAGGCTGTGCTTTCGGAGGGGGCTGGTTACGGCTGCGGTCCTAGGGTCAGAGGCTCCTGCCAGGCGGAGAGGCCAGCATCCGCTAAACCCTAGGCAGATGCTCTGGGCCAGCCGGATCAAGAGGTTTGGACGCAAGGCTGGTACCCAGGGCTCCTGCCGCCATCTTTTATCCTAGGTCTTTCTTGTGCCTCAGAGTCAGACATATTTGCATTTAAATCCTGCTTCTGGTTATCTATGAAAACATAAAATGTTTATAACCCTTGACCTGCAGTCCCGCTTCTAGAATCGATCTTCAGACATTAAAGCACCATTAAAGATGAGCATCAATTCCAGGGTGACTATGGCAGGATTGTAAGAGCAGAAACCTTGAAACGGGGGGATGGGCAGCCAAAGGAGGGCAGATTGAACAAGCAGTGGGGATCTGTGCTATCAGCCCCTAGAAAACCATAAAAATTAGGGTTCCTGTTGTGGCTCAGTGGGTTAAGACTCCATCGTGGTCTCTGTGAGGAGGTGGGTTCAATCCCTGGCCTTGCTCAGTGGGTTAAGTATCTGGTGATGCCCCAAGCTGCAGCTTGGTCGCTGATCTGGCATCACTGGAGCCGTGGCGTAGTCCGGCAGCTGCAGTTCCGATTCCACCCCTAGCCTGGGAACTTCCATATGCCACAGGTATAGGGGTAAAAAAGTAAAGAACAAAACTGGAGCTCCTGTCGTGGCTCAGAGATTAATGAACCTGACTAGTATCCACGAGGATGCGGCTTTGATCCCTGGCCTCACTCAGTGGGTTAAGAATCCAGCGTTGCCGTGAGCTGTGGTGTAGGTCACAGACGTGGCTGGGTTTCAGCGTTACTGCGGCTGTGGTGTAGGCCGGCAGCTACAGCTCCAATTTGACCCCCTAGCCTGGGAACCTCCACATGCTGCGAGTGTGGCCCTGAAAAGACAAAGGAAAAAGAAAACAAAACTATAAAAACCATAACCTGTATCTGTCACATTGACCTGAGATGTACAGAATATACTGTCAGGCAAAAATACATCATTAAGGAAAAAACACATTAAAGAAAAGCAAGGTCGTGGAGTAGAACAGCAGCAGCCCTCCTCTCCCCAGCGCCTCATCCACTGTGCAGATGCTTTCGTGTGTATTTACAGGTATGGAAGGATCATTGAAACCCCAGGTGAGAAGTCTATGTGAAGAACAGAAAGCAGAAAAAGGGCGAGACAGTCTACACATATTTCACATACTTTAATGTTCGTTTAAACTGTCTTCGTGAGGCTAGGCTTAAAAAAAATAAAGCAACAGCAATTTGTAAAACTCCCATCTGTGTCACTGATTCACAAAGGCACTTGGGAGTATCATTTCGATCAGCCTCAGTTTCTTCATCTGTAAGATGGAAATCATCTTATAAGATAACAATCTGTCTGACAGCCTCGTAGTCCGTCTTGCAGATTCACTGGGTGGATCAAAGAGATCGTGACACAGAGTAGGTTCATTTCCCTTGGGGGTGGGGGAAGGGGAGGCTTCGCCCCTGCAGCCTGTGGACCAGCTCCTGAGAGGCAATCACTTCGACTGATTTGGGGGTGATTCTGCCTTCATCCACCTGCCCCCCCGTCTGTCTTCCCCAGCTCTTGGAAATACTAAGCCAGCCTCCATCGTTTTGCAGTCGAGACAAATATCCATACCTCTCTGAGTTCTGGTGGCATCACCTGCGAAAAGACAGGTGTCTCCCACCGGCTTCCTAAGGATGCCCCATGTACCCGGCTTCCTCGGGAAGCCCGGTGTGACTTCAGGTGTTGGCAGGCTCTTCTGTGGAGCCTCAGGATGGTGACTGAGCGAGGGACAGGGCCGAGCTCTTGGGTAAACATCGCTCGTTATGCAAAAGCTCAGAGTTCTGCCCCGCAAAGCTCAACTGAGACGTCGGAAACCAGCCAGAGATTCCGGAAGCGCTTTGCAAACACAACTTGAGCAGACTCCTGCCCCTGGGGAATTGGGGTTAAATTCCGGCCTTCCGCCTGGAGAAGCAGAGAGATTTGCCAGAATCCACCAGGGAGGAGGGGATGGAGAAGGGGTGGAGAGGGGGAGAGCCAGAGATGAGGCGCAAACTGAATTCCTGGAGACCAGAGAGGGACGTGGGCACCCAGCGGGAGGAGCGACCCTGCCGAGCATCAGCTGGACACCGTCTGCCACGGGGAGACCCACGTGGACAGGTGCTGACGACAAGGCTCGAGAGGCAGGCTGCTGATTCCAAGACGCCTCTGGAACTTGGCACCCCGGGGAGCAGGAACAGACGGCAGCCCTGAACCCGAGCGTAAACCTGAAATGACTGAGTTTACCTGGAATTGTCTGCGACTACATTTTCTGCCCTCGGGCAGAAAGGGAGCTTGGGACAGAAATTCAGTTCGGAGAGAGAAAAATAGAGTTACAGTTTTTGGCATACCACAGTGGGTGCCTTGCAGATTCATACTGGTTTATCCATAGCGCCTAGATCTGAGGATAAGAAAAAGAGTCGCCAGACTGGGGAGCAGCCCCGGGGTCCCCATCTACTCAGCCTGCTTCTTGCCCTACATGGAGGCTCTAGAAACACAGCTTGAAAACTTCTACCCCGGGCCAAGGGGTGAGGGGCGGGGGGCGGCCGCATGCAATTCATTCCTACTCTTTGGCTGTGACTCTCTTTTCCCACGTGGGTGCTGTCACCACAGATCAGAGCAGACGGAGGCCCCAGGGCCTCTCCCTGGCACACACCCACTCAGGACTTGGGGAAGACGGGCCCAGGGCCTGTAGAGCAGGATGCTGTGGGCCCCATGGCTGGGTTTCTCAGCCTCAGCGCAATGGAATTCGGGGCTGGGCCAGTCTGTGCCGTGGGGCAGTCCTGTGCATCGGAGGGTGTTCACCAGCCTCTCTGGCCTCTTCCCACCCGTGCCTGTAGCATCCACAATGGTCTATAGCACGGCCGGATGTCCCTGAGGAGCAAAGTCCTCCCAGACTCACCTCCCCGATGCTCTAAAGGGTCCTTTTGGCCTCTTGCTGGTTTTCTAGAAGGTTCTCCCGATCAGGACTACTCACCTAAGCCCTCAAAGACACGATATCCAGTCACTTGATAGTCTCCTTAGGATAGTAGGGGGGTCTGGGACTTTGCCAGGCCACATGATCATGTGAGAGACACTGTCGATGTGGACATGGACATCTGTCCTGAGGAATACTTCATGTCAGCAAGTGGTATCAGACCCAGCCTGGGGCCCAGACAATTCCAGAGACGCACAGAAGGTAATGCCAACCAAAGCAGAAGCTCCAACCCTGGAACGTAGGGGTGATGGAAAGAGGCCACGCTGCCTCCAGTGCTGTTCTTTCTCAACCCTCCCCCAAGCCCAGGGCCATGCAGTCTTGCAGCGTCAGCCAGGAGCCAGGTCCTGGTCCTGTGTGCAGGGGACCCTGGCCCTGGCAGCCCACTGCATGTGACAGACAGGATGGTGACACAGCCCCCGTCTGCCCCAAGAAAGCTGATCTGGTGAAGCTGGGCTGGGGAGGGAGCAGGTGACTGTCAATTTGAGAAGACCAGCTGATGGGGTGAAGATGTGGGCCCAGCCTGACTCCTGAGCTGGCCACCAGGAAATGCCACACAGCTGCAGCCTCCAACCTGCCCATCCTGTTCTCCATCACAGCCTACAGCGCAAGAGAGCTGGGGCTCAGTCATTCCTTCCACAAGCACCCCCCAGCACCCTGGTGGGTCAAGCTGCATGCTCCACATGAGGGACCCAAGAATACGCAGGTCTAAGCCTTGGTCTCTAATGGAACGCCATGGAGACAGGCATGTGAATAACTGTGTGTTCCGATAGGAACCAGAAGGAGGCAAGCCAAGGGCTGTGGGATACAGGAGATACCTGGGCCCCCAGCCCGACATCTGCCTTGAGCAGCCAGGATGCCCTTCAGCATCTCAAACTCGTCACATCCCCAAAGGACATCTTCACTTTGCTCCCGGTCCTGCCCCTCCTCTGGCTTCTCCATCTCAGGCTCTGGAACAACCGTCGACCCTGGGCCCAAGACGCGAGCAGGGGCAGGAGCCTGTGGCTGTCTCCTCCTCCCCTCACCCTTCCCTCTGGGTACCAAGTCCTGTCAACTCCACTTCTCAAACATCTCTCGAGTCTAACCACCCCCGCACCCAGAACACACGTGAGTTCTCACGCTCATATCTCTGGTGTTGGCAGCCCTCCCAGCCTCCAGGAAGGTTATATAACACGGTAGTTAAGAAATTGCCAGAGTACAAAACCTAGCTTCACCATGAGCTATTTTTCTCTTTTTATTAGAGTATAGTTGATTTACAGTGTTGTGTCAATTTCTGCTATACAGCACAGTGGCCCAGTCATACACATATATTCTTTTTCTATACTATCTTCCAGCATGTTCGACCCCAAGAGGTCGGACATAGTTCCCTGTGTTGTAGAGTCGGACCCCATTGCTTATCCATCCCAAATGGAATAGTTTGCATCTACCAGCTCCAAACTTGCATCCATTCCACTTCCTCCTCTCTCCCCACTGACAACCACAAGTCTGCTTTCCATGTGTGCAGTGAAAAACGCTCAGCATCGCTAAGGACAGAGAAATGTGAATCAAAACTACAATGAGGTACCACCTCCCACCGGTTAGAATGACCGTCATTAACAAATCAACACAGGACAAATGCTGGAGAGGGTGTGGAGTAAAGGGAACCCTCCTGCACTGTTGTTGGAGATGCAAATTGATACAACTACTATGGAAACAGTACAGGAGTTCCCGTCGTGGCGCAGTGGTTAACGAATCCGACTAGGAACCATGAGGTTGCGGGTTCGATCCCTGGCCTTGCTCAGTGGGTTAACGATCCGGCGTTGCCGTGAGCTGTGGTGTAGGTTGCAGATGTAGCTCGGATCGCGTGTTGCTATGGCTCTGGTGTAGTCCGGCAGCTACAGCTCCAATTAGACCCCTAGCCTAGGAACCTCCATATGCCGCGGGTGTGGCCACAAAAGGACAAAAAGACAAAAAAAAAAGAAAAAGAAAAAAAAGAAAACAGTACGGAGTTTTCTCAGAAAACTAAATATGGAACTACTGTATATGATCGAGCAATCCCACTCCTGGGCATATGTCTGCACTATGAGCTATTAGTTGTGGGATACTGAGCAAGTTTTCCAACCCTTCTCAATTTTCTTATCTTTTAAATTAGCATAATAATTGTACCTACCTTCCAGGGTTGTCTCAAGGATTAAAGTGAGTTAATAACAGGTGAGGCACTTGGAACTATGCCTGACACATAATAAATGGGCAATAACTAAGAGCTATTAAGACTCCCCACTCCACCCCCTCTGCTGCAGCTGGAGTGATCTCCCTAATCTGCAAACCTGCCTTCATCTCCCACTTAAAAGACTCCCCACTAGACCCTTCACAATCGGGGTTCACTAACCGTTTGCATTAGTTATCGACTGCTGTGTAACAAATTATCCTAAAAGGCAGTGGCTTAAAACAATGAGAAACACTAATGATCTCACCCAGGCTCTGTGGGTCCAGAGATCAAGAGCAGCTCAGCTGGGTGGTTGCAGCTCTTTCTCATGCAGTTGCAGTCAGTGTATCCACTAGGGAGGCTGGCGTCAGCAGGTTTGACTGGGGTAGAGGATCCATTTCTAATATGACTCATTCACATGGCTGTTGGCAAGAGGCCTCAGTTCCTCATCACAGGCACCTCTCCATAGGGCTGCCCGACATGGCAGTGGGCTTCCCCCTAAGCAACTGGTCCAAGGGCAAGGCAGAAGCCACAGTGTCTTGGAGGATCTAGCCTCAGGAGTGACGTACTATCACTTCTGCCACCTTCCATCAGCCTCACCCAGACTACACAAGGACAGGACACCGTTTTGGAGGCTGGCTCCCACAACTCTCCAAGCCATGTCTTTCTGCACTTCCCAACTTTCAGGCAACACTCCTGGAACACAGAACTACTGCATTTCCTGGCACTGCCCGTGTAATACTTCTATGCCTTTCCACTTGCTGTTCCTTTCACCTGGAACGCTTTTCCCTTATATCTCAACCAAGCCAAGATCTGCCCATGTTTCAAGATTCAGATAAGAATTTTCTTTCCAGAAAATCTTTTCTGACCTTAATAAGCCAGGTTAGTTTGCTTTGCTCTGCTTATGACTGTCATAACAATTAAATAAAACAACTGTAATGTTAACTAACATTTATTGAGTGCTTACTGTGTTTTAGGCACCATACTAAGTGCTTTCCATGTAGTAACTCATTTGGTCCCCTCAACAGCTCCAGTGATGGGTACTGTTATACAGATGAGGGAAATGAGGCTATAAAAAATGAAATGTCCATGGTCACCCAGCCGGTAAGAGGTAGAGTCCAAAGTTGAACCCCAGCTGCCTGACTCTTACCCACTATTAATATAGCACTGGATCTCTCTCCTTGACCTTGAGCTCCAAGACGGATAGAATTTTGACAAATTTATCTCTGTGCTTCCAGTGCCCAGGACATTCCTGGCTCATAATGAAAACAGAAGAGAAGGCCTAAGAAAGAGGAGCAAAGAAAGGAAGGAAGGGAAGAGAAGACAGGTTCTGAGCTGGACTTGATGGCTGAGGATTCAGGCAGGATCCCGAGCAGGGAGCCCGGGTCCAGCCATGCCCGTTCCTCCTCCTTTCTGGGGAGATGTGGGATTCCCAAGGAGCCAGCCCGTTCACTGATCCCCTCCCCCTAGTGGCAGAGGGAAAAGTGCCCTGCCTCATCACATCCTGGTCCTGTCCCTGCAGACTTTAGTAGGGCTGGTTCTTCATTTTTATGTCTGCTTAACAACTTGTCCTATTTAAGAAATAATTTAATTAACTTCAAGAAGTGCAATTAATTTTAATTGTTCATGATAATTCATTGTTTAATACTCTATTAATAATTATTAAAAAAAATCCTAATGCCCAGTTGCTGTCCTATAATAGGATAATTAAACACTTGAATGGGAGACACTTCATTTTCAAGTGCTTCCACATCATTTCAGTCTTTAGAGCAAAGCTTCCTTGACTCAACCAGCAAGGTGTTCACATGGAGACTCCCAAAAGTGGTGACTTCTTCATTCTTTAAATTTATTTTACTTTGGAGAAGGACAAGGTGGCCCAGAAGTTGGCAAAGAGTTTTACAGCGAGTACAGTGCTGCTGCATCAAAGGTGGGAGAAATCCTGGAGAGGTAGTCTGTGTCCTCCTTTGAGCCAAGGCAGGCCTATTCTGACCTGGGCACACAGCCTCTCCATGACCTTGGCTGAGCAGTTTAATTGGACAATCAGTTAACACACATTATTGAGCATGTACCCTGTCCACTGCCTCCCATGATTCTTGATGGTGGGGTTCTGTTAGTGATCAAGACAGTCAAAATGATACCCTGGTGGGGCTTACATTCTGGAAGGGATATTTAGACTATGGATGGATGGATGGATGGATGGATGGATGGATGGATGGAGGCATGGATGGATGGTTGGATGGATGGATGGATGGATGGAGGCATGGATGGATGGTTGGATGGATGGATGGCTATATGGATGGATGGACAGGTGAATGAATGGATAGTTGGATGGATGGATGAATGGTTGGATGGATAGATGGATGGACGGGTAGATGAATGGATGGATGGACTGATGGATGGATAGGTAGATGAATGGATGGATAGCTGGAAGAATGAATGGATGAACAGGGAGATGAATGAATAGATGGTTAGATGGATGCATGTATATATGTATGCATGGGTGAACAAACAAGTGAATAAGTCCGAAGAAAACACAACAAAATACGATAAAGCAAGAATTGGCTGGAGGATGCTTTTTAGCAAGACTGCTCAGAAAAGACTTTTTGAGGAAGTGACTTTGCCCTGAGATCTGTATTTTGCCGGAGGGTCAGTTTTATAAAGAACTAGAGGAAACAGTGAGTGCAAAGGCCCTGGGATGGAGATCAGCCTGGATTTTTTTTTGAGAGATATAAAGATGGATGAAATGTCCTGGGCAGGGGGGAATAGTGGGTGACAAGGTAGGAGAGGGAGGTGTGGACTGGATCATGCAAGACCTTGTAGGTCAGGGGTCAGCAAACTCCAGTCCTGGGGCTAATTTCAGTCCACCACCTTTCTTGTAAATAAAATTTTATCACCATGTCCATTCATTTATGAATTGTGGCCACTTTTGTGCTACAGCAGCAGCGTGGCATGGTTGCGACAAAGACCATATGGCCCACAAAGCCAAAAATATTTACTATCTGCTTCTTTACACAAAAGGTTTCCAACTCTTATTGCGTGGCGTTGAATTTTATTCTAACTGCAGTGGAGCCCCTGGAGGGTTCTAAGCAGGGGAATGTCATGATCTAATTTATATTTTTAAACTATTGCTCTAGCAGCTGGGGGAAGAGAAGACTGGAGGGGTAGCAGAAAGGGAGCAGCTAGGAGAGGCTTAGCAGCCTAGGCTGAGGCTGACGGAGGATTACTGCCATACAGAGGCTGGGTGGAGGAGGTGGGAGGCCAGCTAGAAGCCCTGCAGCCTTCCAGTGAGAGGTGAGGGGAGCTTGGACAAGAATTAAGGTGGCCAAGGAGGAGAGAAGTCTGAGCTGAGAGGTGCAGTTGACAAGCTTTTTGATGGACCAAAATGTTAGGAGTTCAGTCCCTATTCTGAAGCTGCCCCATAAGTGACTTCCATATAACGTTTTCCCAGTCTGAGTCTTAGCATCTCCATACTGACAATGGGGAAGTTGAACTAGAGCTCCAAGGGCGCTTCCAACTTGGTCTTTCTAAGTCCCTCAGTCTATGTGGGAAGATGAGCCTGGATCAGTCATTCCGACCCTTAGTTCAACACCTCTCACCTGCTTCAGGTGCCTGAAAATGGGAGGAGCAGGCTGGGCAGGTGGGAGCTTCCTAGGGGAACTGGACCAGAGCTGACCTCAGAGGACTAGCCAGGCTTGGAGAGGCAGAGAAGGAAGGGTTCTGCAGGAACCACAGAAGGACTGTAGACTTCAGCCAAGGGTCTAGTTCAATTTCTTGGCATAAGGGAAGGAGGTACGTATCAAAACTCCACCTGGACCTCTCAACACCAAAGACATCCCAGACACATTCATTCATTCCAAAAACACACTGAGAACCCACCGTGGATATAGCAGCGAGACAAAAACTCCGCCCTTGTGGAACCTTAACGCCGCGAACATCCAGCGAGAACCTGTCGTGTGCCAGGAGCTGGCTGCCACAGGATAAAGCCCACCTCAAGGAGCTTCCATGCTCAGGAAGCGAAACCACCGCCCTTCGTCAAAATCACCTGCCTGTTGCCTGAGAGCTAGAATTAGGGCGACTCCAGGGAACCCTTTCGGCCGTCTTACCTGAGCAGAAGAGCTCTCAGAAGTCTTCTAAGTGGGTCCAATGCTCCCAGGATACAGGTTGAGAAAATGAGGCCCAGACCCAACGAGGGACTTTATCAGGGTCACTACAGGAGCAGAAACAGACCTTGAATGCGGGCCTCTTGGGCCGTAACCACCCCACACTTCCTCATTCTGGAGTATCCAGCATTTCATCTGAGAGTCCAGGGTTCCAGGTAGAGGGAATTCTGTGAGCCCGGAACATTCCATAAGGCGGCAAATAGCAGCCCACCCCAAGCCTGCCCACCCCACTCAGAATGGCTGCCTCACTTTCAAGAGCACCGTCATCCACGGGCATCTATCACACGTGCCGGGGCCCTGGCTGAGGTCAAAATCACCATATTTCCTGGGCGCTTGGGGAGACAGCCTGGCTCTGGAGACCACAGCGGCTGAAAGAGTCCCCAGATAAGCTGGTGTTGCAGCCTCCTGGTGCCCCCACCCCCAGACAGACCACAGCCCCACCCCACAGCCCCAACCCAGCCTGCCCAGGGTGACTGTGGGGCAGGCCTTAAATTGGGGGCCAGGGAGTGCTGTCATGGCTCAGTGGTTAGTATACCCGACTAGTATGCACGAGGACACGGGTTCAATCCCTGGCCTCGCTCTGTGGGTTAACAATCCGGCGTTGCTGTGAGCTGTGGTGTAGATGGAAGATGCGGCTCAAATCCTGCATTGCTGTGGCTGTGGTATAGGCTGGCGGTTACAGCTCCAATTGGACCTCTAGCCTGGGAACCTCCATATGCCTCGAGTGTGGCCCTAAAAATACAGAAAAAAATGCGGGGTGGGGACAGGAGAGGGCTGAGGGACGGCTTTGGCGAAGGGACGGTAAGGTGGCCTGGGTCTACTCAACCCAGAGCTGCCTGGTCAAGGGAGGCCAGCTGGGACATTTCTCTATGGGGCTGGTTTGGCTGCAGCACAGAGGGAAGAAAGCAGTGGGGGGCTGGGCCAAGGGCTTGTTTCTGCGACAGCCATTTGTGCCTGTGTGTGCATGCACATACATCCGGGTATGGAGGCAGGGGACATACAAGCAGAGAGGGACACCCAGAGAGAGACACAGTATCAGACACAGAGACACAGAGATGGGCATTGTAAGACACACGCACGCACACACACGCACGGGCTTGCTGGTGGCTTCCCTGGCATTTCCCTCCATTTGTCCATCCCAGGCATGACACGTTTGCACCCCTGAAAGGGACCAGGGTGGGAAGGTCCCCAGGGCATCTCCCGCCCTTGAAGCAAACCTAAATCCCGCCCCCTTACAAAGCAGAGAGCGAGGAGGAGCGAAGGGTGGGACTCGACTCCTTTGCGGGGCGGGCCTCACATCCTCCGGCCTCCCCCGCCAGCAGGTGGCGTCCACACCTGGAGCGGGAGCGGCGGGTTGTAGGGCGCAGGGCCGGGGACTGGCTCTTGGAGGGAAAACTAATGACCCCACCCCCGCCATGGTCCCCGAGGCCTAGGCTATCGTCCACTCCCCCCCAACCCAGAGGCCACCTGGTGGAAGCGGGGCTGCGAGAATCAAGGCGAGACAGGACCTGGCATCTCCTAAACACCTACCACCTGCCAAGGCCTGGCCCAGCCTCTGGGGACCACCTCCGTGACTTTCCTTAGAAACGCCCCGTTCAGTGTTCTCTCTTTTTCCACATACAGAGGAGCCAAGCCAGGGATCCGAACATTTTACTAGATGCCCCCCACAAAGCAATGAACTTGCTGCTACTAGTACCCTTACTACTCACCCTCCCTGATTCATATTCAGTCAACTCACATTTTTGAGCACCTGCTGTATACCTCATGCAGGGACTGGACGGGCTCCCTGCCCTCCTGGAGTTCCGCAAATGCTGGGAGATCCTGCTCTCTCCTGTGGACAGGGGGGCTGTAAGGGGAGCCCTGAGCCCTGAGGAGAGGTGGGGAGACTGTCCCCTGCTGGGGCAGTGGAACGCATGCCCTTGAACTCTCCACCATCACCTGGCCTTTGGGCACAGGCACAGGCATCTCAGAGAAGTGCAAGGGGAGGACCCCATCCTGCCTCAGAAGACCATTCGGGGGGCCCCCGCCACCCCCCAGCCTGGGCTGAGTGCCCCCGCCCCCCGCCACCGCCTTCCCCACCGCCTCCCCCACCACCCGGCAGGGGCTCCAGAGGCCAGCGTCTTCCTCATTTCCACATAGAAGCCAGTACTGCGGCTGCACCCCCTTCTAAACACTTAAATGTACAATTTACTTGAAGGAATTACACACTGCCGTCTGCTTTTAAAATGGAGAAAAGACCCCCCACAGAACTGTTTCCTTTCCTCAAGTGGCATCTTCTTCTGCAGAGAATCTGTCCAATCTCCTAATTGCACCATCTGCGCTGGGGAGGGCTGGGGCTCGGCTCCGCGCCTTCCCTTCCTCTCCAGTTTGGTTTGTAATTCCACATCCCCACCTGCAGGGCTCTTGCTGGGTGGCCCTCCCACCCCACCCCACCCCACCCCACAGCTGCCAGGGCCCACGGCCCTTGGCCTGGGCTAGACACCTCCTCCCTTGGACTCCCCTCACTGTAATGTGCCTGGTGTTAGCCCCTCGGCCCGTGCCCTGTGCAGGTTCCCCGGCCCCAGATTTGGGGTCGGCAATGGCTCTTTTAAATTCTGCCCCTTGTAGAATCTTCTGGAAGCCAAGCCCAAGGACCTTTTTGCTGCCCCATAAACAAGACCCTAGTAAGGTGTCCAGGCCCTCTTTCTTCTCTTCACATTACATTCTGGGCCTCATCTATGAAAACAGTCCTGGGCTCTGAGCCAGGATCCTCCCTGCCTGGTTGGGTGACATAGGCGGAGCTGCTTAACCTCTCTGAACTTGTGTTTCTCCGTGAGGAAAACAACACACCCCATCTTCTTCTGTTCTGCCAACCACCTTTCTTGCTTGGGGTTCCCCCCAGTGTAGTCAGGGACTTGGGTTCAGGTCAGTTATGAAGGAGGTGATCCCAGGATGCCATGTGCACAGAAACAGGGTCGGAAGTGAGGGGGCGATGAACACTGAGCAGTTACCACTGTGACCCCTGGGACCCAGTCCCGCCCAGACCCTCGGAGAGACTGCATGGAGCGTAGCTCCGGACTGTCCCCTCCAAGGGATGGAAGAGGAAACTGGGCTGGCCCCCCGGCCCCCACCCCTCCGGAGACACTGACTCCCAGGCACATCGGGCCCATCCCAGGCGAGGGCTGCAGTGTCCCTGGAGAGCATCTGCCTGCAACCCCAGAAAGCATCTACGCCACACTGGCCTCACCTCCCTGCAAGGTGGTGGCTAGCACAGCAGCGAGCACACAGTAGGTGCTCAGTGAACAGCTGCACCACTGCCGCATTCCCCACCAGGTAAATAGCCTCATTTAAAATTCTGATCTGGAAACAGCCTCAAAGACATGGAGAACAGACTTGTGGTTGCCAGGGGGCAGGGAGCAGGAGTGGGATAGATGTGGATTTTGGGGTTAATAGATGCAAACTATTACATTTAGAATGCATAAGCAATGCGGTCCTGCTGTATAGCACAGGGAACTATAGCCAATCCTTTGGGATAGAATCTGATGGAAGATGGAGTTCCCATTGTGGCACAGAGGAAATGAAGCTGACCAGTATCCATGAGGACACGGGTTCGATCCCTGGCCTCACTCAGTGGGTTAAGGACCTGGCGTGGCCGCGAGCTGTGGTGTAGGTTGCAGATGCGGCTTGGATCCTGCACTCCTATGGCTGTGGTGTAGGCCGACAGCTATAGGTCTGATTAGACCCCTAGCCTGGGAACATCCATATGCCACAAGTGCAGCCCTAAAAAGCAAAAAAAAAAAAACGAATAACTAAATAGAGACATGATGGAAGATAGTATGAGAAAAAGAATGTATTTATATGTATGACTGGGTCACTTTGCTGTACAGCAGAAATTGACACACATTATGAATCAGCTATATTTTAATAAAAAAACAAATGTAAAGGAGTTCCTGTCATGGTTCAGTGGAAATGAACCCAATTAGTATCCATAAGGATTCGGGTTGGATCCCTGGCCGGGCTCAGTGGGTTAAGGATCCGGCGTTGCCTCGAGCTTCGGTATAGGTCGCAGACTCGGCTCGGATCTGGCTTTGCTCTGGCTGTGGCATAGGCTGGCAGCTGCAGCCCCAGTTCGACCCCTAGCCTGGGAACTTCCATATGCTGCACCTGTGGCCCTAAAAATAAGTGAATAAATAAATAAATTTTTAAAAATTCTGATCTCATTCAGGTTATGACCCAGGGAAATGTGTGCGAGCTTCAGGCTGTGTGTTGAGGGTATCCCAGGCCGCTAGGCAAACTATCCTCCATACAGATTAAAGCCAAGTCAACCCAGGGCCTCTGACCAGGGTCCTAGCCCCTCAGGAAGCAAGCCTCCAACTCCTCCCTTGGCTAGACTGGCTTCCTCTGCCGACCTCCCCCCTGCCCCTGGTCTGTCTCTACCACCTGCCTCCCTGCTATCCTGTCCCTAGTCTAATCCGCCTTCTCCCCTGGGTGAAGCTCTGCTTTCCCCTCCCCCAGCCAACCCCGCTCACAGCTCGGGCTCCCCTCACTCCTCTCATTCCCGGGCAACCTCATGGATGCTTCGGGGCCTCCAGCTGGGCGGGGAGTGGGTCAGCTTCTCACTGACACCTCCCTCCCTGCTTCTTCCTGTTTCAATATTCACACCCACCTCCCCAGCCCTCGAGGTCCTGCTTGGGGTCTGAGCATCTGACTCATCCAGTGTAGAAGGGGACCCAGGGCTACCATTTTTACTAGTGGCTCCCCTTTGCCACCTGCGCCAAACAGACAGACAGCGCTCTGCTATCCCTCTTCACTGCACCTTTTGAGGGTCCCAATGTCTCGATCAAATCCTAGAGGCTAGACTTGTACCAACTGATCAGAGACAGCAGAAACACATTCTTACTGAGTATCGGCTTTGGGCCAGACACCACTGACAGTCCCGGGGTTACAGTGAACAAAGCAACCAAGTCCCATGGAGTGAATGTGCTAAGGCCAGTGGAGGATGCGGGGGTGGTGTGGAAATAGACAATAAACAGGCAGACAAATCATTTCAGGTCTTGATAAGTACTCTCTAGAGGGAAAAAGAGTGGGGTGATTTGATAGCATGACCATTTGGGGACGGGAAAGTGCATGACAACGGAAATACCTGAAGTCACACAGGATCTGGGGACAGGACATTTAGGCAGAAGAACTGGCACATACAAAGGTCCTGGGGTGGAAATACTTGCAGTGTGTTGGAGGATGTTAAAATGAAACCATATGCGTCACTGTTGTTTTTTTGTTTGTTTGTTTTGTTTTTGTTTTGCTTTTTTAGGGCTGAACCTGCAGCATATGGAAGTTCCCAGGCTAGGGGAAACTGAGCAGCAGCCGCCAGCCTACACCACAGCCACAGCAACGCAGAATCTGCGACCTACACCGCAGCTCACAGCAACACTGGATCCCCGACACACTGAGCGAGGCCAGGGACTGAACCTGCCTCCTCCTGGATACTAGTCAGATTCATTTCGGCTGTGCCACAATGGGAACTCCCTGGGTCTCCACTTTGAATGAGGCTCTAAGACAATAGATAACAGATGCCAAGCACACCTGTCTCCCGACACGAGCTATGAGCCACCCAAGCGGGATCTGCAGAGGAGGTAATGAGAGCTGGCCTCCCCGCCCTTCACTTCCACCTCCAGCTTATGAGAGACTGGAAAGGCCAAGAGCTAGAGAGGAGGAAGCGGGGGCTGGGGGAGAGAGATTTCTGAGAGTTCCCCTACTGAGAGAAGGATGGGGCGCCTGCCTTTCCCTCCAGCCTAGGGAGGGAGCGGTCTTCAGCAGGACCACTTGGAGAGTTAAGATATGAGAACTCTGGGTGCTCGGGCACAACAAGGGCGGGCCACTCACTTGGGAAAAGATGATGATGTGGGGGAGGGGAGACACGTGAAGCCTGGTGTTGCAGGCACAGTGTCTCCCACGGACCGACTGGATGTGAACCACAGGGAGGGGAGGGGGCGTGCTGATCAGGAAGGTCCCTGCAGGGGCAAGGGGACCTCAGCAGGAAGCACTTAGAGACCAGGAAGGAGGCGGAGGGAGGATGGCGGACCCGTGCATCAGCCAAAGGCGCTGCAGGTGGGGGTAATGGGGTTACATGGGGTCGTTAGGGTGACCCGAATCCAATCTGACCGGCGGCCTTATTAAGAGATTAGGACACAGAGAGACACCAAGGGCAGGTGCAGAAGAGGGATCTTGGGAGACACAGAGAAGGCACCGCCTGCCAGCCAGGGGGAGGCTGGGGGACTCGAGCCCTGACAGCCCCCGATTGGGACTTCCAGCCTCCAGAACCCAAGAAGGGTTGTTGTTGGGTTGTTTTACCACCACCCCCGCCCCCGCGCCCCCCAAGTCTGTGATATTTGGTCATGCAGCCTGAGCAAACGAATATGCTCCATCAAATGCCCGGAAGGAATAAACAAAGGACAGAGGGGGATGGCAGAGCGCGAAGGCACCTAAACTCTAACCCCGCTTTGCCAAGCTTGAGGCACAGAAGGGGCTGAGGCAGGGGCCCACGGAAGCTCCACTACCTTTGAGATAAAGCACACTCCTCCTCAGAACTTCAAGACCCCCAGGGGGGCTCTTATCACCCACCAACCCTCTTGGGGCCACCTTCGCCCTTGACTGAACCACCAGCTCACTCCCGGGCTCGCCTCCGCACCTTTACAGGGCCGTCCCCTCCCCCCAACGCCCTCCTTTGTCTAACTCCAACCCATTCTCTCAGGCTGAGCCCCGCAGCACCTCCTCCAGGAAGCCTTCCTGGCCCCTCCCCTGTGCCTCTGGGCTTCCCTAGGGCTGTGATCAGTTTCCTGGATGGTTTTCTCCACTGAACTCTGAGATTCTAAAGAGCTGAGACTGGCTGTCTGTGAACACCTGCTTTCCTGGGGTCTGACAGGGTGCTCGGAACTGGGATAAATAGAAGGCGGCAAAGAAGGAAGGAAGCTTCATTGTGTCTTTTTAGTTTCCACATGTAAGCGGTATCATTGGGTGTTGCTGTCTAATTGTCTGACTGGTTTCACTTTGCATGATAATTTCTAAGTCCATCCATGT
>PVHT021183551.1:7726233-7886408 GCA_004024745.2 Catagonus wagneri | reverse complement strand
AATTGTCTGACTGGTTTCACTTTGCATGATAATTTCTAAGTCCATCCATGTTGCTATAAATGTTCAATGACTCACAGACTTTGGAAAACTTTGGTTTTTCAAATAAGACAATCTGGGGGGTTGGGGGGATGCACTGGGGGTTTGGGATACAAAATCTGTAAAATTGACTTGTGATGATTTATGCACACCTATAATTGAAATAAAATCCATTAAGAGAAAAAAAAAGAAAAAGGTAACAATAAAAAAAATAAAAAAAAAAGAAGGAAGGAAGCTTGCGGGGCCTGGAACCATCCTCCCCGTAAGGCGTGGTCACTGGAGCGGAGCGTCACTGACTGTCAGAGGCGGCGGGAACTTGGGAGACCACCTGCACCCGCCTCCTCATCGGCAGGTGGGGAAGCTGAAGCCCAACGGAGGAAGCTGCTGGTTCAAGGTCACAGGATCCCACAGCTTCAACGGGTCCCAGAACTCCAGTCTCCCGGCCCCATGCTCCTTGCAGTGTCGCGGTTTCTCCAGCCCCCTTTCAGCCCCCTTGACAAGTGGAGTTTAATTATTTACGACAGCGCTTTATAGCTGCGGGTGAACCCACCGGAACATATTTTGTAAAAGTAATGAAGGCTCAGTAATGCGAGACCTCGCTGCAGTTCCTGTCACTAAATCTTGGCCCAGGAGTTGAGCAGACTGCGTAGGCATTTTTTTTTTTTTCCTTTCTCCGTTTCGGAGAATTACAGGGTTTGCAGATTAGGGCTGGTTGCGGCACAAGGCACAGCCCAGACATTTTTTCTCATTTGGGCGTCATGGAACCAGAGTCCGAGTCTCCCAATGGGGATCAGAGCAGCATGTCAGCTCCAGCCCCCCACCCCAGACGTCCCCCCATAGAGGTGACACGCCGAGAAGGCAGGATGCTGCCATGGAGCCCGCACTGCGTCACTAGCCCTGGTAGGGGCAGAAACGACAGCAGGACTGAGAAGAGAGGGCAGACGTGGGAGTCAGAAACAGCGTCCCTGCTCTGCCTCTCTGGGCCTCAGTTTCCCCATCTGTAAATTGGGGAGCCAGAAGAGACTCTGCCACTCCTATTTCCTTCTACAAGATTCCAGTCTTGGAGTTCTCATTGTGGTTCAAGGGGTTCAGAACCCAACAGCGTCCGTGAGGACGCAAGTTCAATCCCTAGCCTCGCTCACTGAGCTAAGGATCTGGCATTGTCGCAAGCTGTGGCGTAGGTCACAGATGCTGTTCGGATCCAATGTTGCTGTGTCCTGTGGGGTCTCAGCTGCAGCTCTGATTCAGTCTGTAACCTGAGAACTTCCGTATGCTACAGGTGCAGCCGAAAGGAAGGAAGAAAGGAAGGAAGGGAGGAAGGAAGGAAGGAAGGAAGGAAGGAAGGAAGGAAGGAAGGAAGGAAGGAAGGAAGAGAAAGATTCCAATCTTTTTCCCAAGAAATAACAGTGAGCCAATGGGCTTATTCCAAGAAGACACCTGTGCCGTGGGTTTCCCATAGGCTCCCAGTGCTTTCCACCAGTGCTGCAGGCAGACTTGAATCCAGTCTGCAAATGAGGAAGAGAGAGGTCAAATGACTTATCTAAGGTCAAAGGGCCAGAGAGCAACAGAGTCGGGATTTGAACCCAGGCCTTTAGCATGCCTTCAACCACCACCCTAGTAGCTTTGCCCTGAAATTTTTCAGCGGGCCAGGTGCCAGGATGGGCGCCTCACGTGCTGTGACTCATTTTATCTTCCTGATAATAACAATGTCTTTTCTCATCCTCATCTATAAATGAGAACACTGAGGCTCATGGCCAACCTAGACTTGGAACCTGGGCCTCTCCCTCTAACCATACAGCCTCAGGTCTTTCCACTCAGCTGTTCTGTTTCCGCAGGACCGTGAGGGGTGTTTCCTGGACTCCAGAAGCCAAGGTCAAGTTGAAAGATACAACATGCAGCCTCCTAAGAATATCTGAGAAGTAGGGGCGTCGCCCCCAGCTCCCTTGCACGCAAGGGCCGGGGCACAGCTTGGGCTGGGCAGGTGATGGTGTTTTGAGCCAGACTGTGGAGGAAGGGAGAGGGAAGGGCCAGCAGAGGGCACGGGATGGTGAGGTGCGGAAGGTGGTGGGGGCACTTAGTGGAGGGTGCGCCTGGAAAGTTCCAGCATTGGGTGGAAGGTTGGTAGGGACTTAAAGGATGAGCTTTGGGATGGGAAGCTCAGGTGGTAAGACTGAGGGTCTAGACAGGAGCCATTCATCTGGGAACCTCCAGAGTCTAAGTCATAAAAAGGTGCTCAGTGAATGGAAATGAAGGGAACCTGATTTGGGCCTTGTTCTGCTACTAGTTAATGGGCAACCTTGAGTGCATCCAGTTACCTCTCTGAGTCTCTTCCTTATCTTTATAATCAGACCCATCTCTGCCCAAGACAGAAAGAATTCTCGGGCAGCTGCCTAAAAACAGAATCCTGCAGGTGAGAGGTTTTCGACCCCCCCCTCGAAAGTCAGTTCAGTAAATGCACCCACAAGACCATGCCAACATTTAACACAATGCCGGCAAATGCTGTAAGCAGTTTATCGAAATGCACCTCCTGCTGCTGTTTGGAGCCACGTACTTTTACGTGGTCCTCAGGACAGAAAGGAGAGCTGGCTGCCCAATCTCTGTGTAGAGTACAGACCTACTCTCAAGGAAGGATGATTTGATCATTCATTCATTTGACAAACATTTATTGAGTAGGTACTATATGCTGGCACTGTTCTAGGCCCTGGGAATACAGCAGTGAACAAACTACGAAGTCCGGCCTGCATGCAGCTTACATTCTAGTAGAGAGACAAAATTATACGTTAACAAAAAAGGCAGGAAAAAGAAAAAAAATTTTAAAAAGAACAACAAAAAAAAGCAGGGAGAGGAAAAAGAGGGGGTGTGGGAGCTGCTACTTTTTTAAGGAAGTCTTTTCTAATAAGGCAGTATTGGGCAGTTGAAACAGCAAAAGAATGAGCTAACAGATGTCTGGAGAAGATGCTCCAGGCAGAGGGAACAGCAAGGGCAATGGTCTGGGCCAGAGCCTACGGTAAGATCAAGGGCCACGGGGCGGGGGCGGGGTGGGAGAGGAGAGGGGGAGGGGGGAAGGGAGAGGCGCCCTCAGAGTGTTGTAGAAGTCACACCCAGCGAGGACCCCCGGAGGACACAGCAGGAACTTCAGCTTTTACTCTGAGTGAGATGGTAGTCAATGGCTTTTAAGCAGGGAAGGCTTTACAAGCAGAGTGGGGTGTGACATCACCTTGAACAGGCTCGCTTCAGCCCCACATGCATGGAGAATGAACTGCACGGGGGCAAAGCTGGAAGCCCTCGGGCAGGTGGGAGCTGTTCGCTGGAACCCAGGTGAGAGAGGGCGCCCTGCCACGGTAGCTGTTGAGTGGGAAAATGTGGCTGTTTCTGGATGTATTTTGAAGGCAGAGACAACAGGAAGATTATTCATTGCTACTCCTGCTTGCTTATCCAAGGTGAATCTGACTTTCAAGGTCTTGGCCACCAGGTCAACCGTTTTGCTTAGAGGCGCCCTGGGCTGCCATTGACATTCTCCCTTTTTGCTCTAATCCCCCAGAAGCTAGAAGAAAAGAGACTTTCCCCGTTAAAACTGTTAACCACCTCGGGGCGATGGGAGCCAGGGGCAAGGCCAGCTCTTCTGAGCCTGGTTTAAGATGTGCTGGGGCTGGTCTGGTCTTGGGGGAGTCAGCCTTCCTAAGGGGTCCATCCACACCTGGAAAGCAGACTCACAGCTCCTGGCATGGCCAGTAACCCCAGAACAACAGCAGTGGCCGTGAACGCCAACAGCCCTGCCATTAGACCAGCTGCAAAGAGATGCCATAATAACGATCACCTTCACAATCACAATAGTAAGAGGGGCCACCATTCACTGCACATTTTATATGTGCAGGTGCTGTGCTAAGCATTTGGCTTTGCAATAGCTCATACAAACCTCTATACACCATGAAGTAGGTACTATTGTAATCCTTATGTCATAGATGAGGAGTAGGAAGCTCAGAGCTACTGGGTAATTAGCCTGAGGTCACACAGCTAGAAAATGACAGCACCAGGGCTGAACTCAGTTCTCTCTAACGGCTCTTTCAGTCCTTAAAATTCCTTGCTGATGGCTGTCCTTCCCTGGAAGTCCCCTTCCTCACCAGGCTCCCCACCCAGACCCGGCTCTTACCATCTCATCTTCATTGGCCTCTGGACCTCGGTCGCACCCTTCTCTCCTGAGGCAGGACCAAGGCTCAACACCTAGCCGCTCCATCCATAAACCCCCACTGATCCTGCAGCACAGGCGCCAGCATTTCCTGCCTGCGGTGAGACCACCTTAACTCCAGGTAGGGAGGCAGGCAGGTCGGAAACAGGCTCTATTTTTAAAGATGAAGCCGAGTGGGTTGCTTATGACAAAGACAACTATTACCTTAGCAAGACCCTCAGGGAACATTTTTAATGAACATGTAATGACGAAGGTGTTAAATAAAATGATGCCACCATAGGGGATTTTTCCCCCCAAACTTGTGTAATTGTCCCCCATTGGTTGGGCCAGGCTCTTTGCTAAGTGCATGTACACATAAAACCCTATAGCACAGACTCGGGTGAAGACTTGCCAGAACCGTTTTACAGAAAAGGAAATTGAGGCTCAGGAAGGTTAAGTAACCCGCCTAGGGTAGCAAAGCTAGCAGATGTGACACGGCTTTGCCTGCACAGCCCACTCGCACTAGGACTGTTAGGCTGCCCGGGAGAGGGAATGTGTCAGCAGGTTAAACATCACACCTGCAGTTTTGCTCTATTTACTTTCAATGAACCCATTCTTTTCTCCATAAATCACACAGCGTCCTGCCCTTGTCAGAATCATCAGAGGCCCAATTAACCCTGAACACTATGGCCCCTTCTTTGCGAACCTCCACCAGACCCACAGCTTTGCAGACTGGGAATATTACGGAGCTGGTAGAAAACCAGCCCAGCAAGCAAGCACTGATTCTATAGCTACCTTGTGGGGGGAGGGGCAGAAACCCACGTGCAAAAGAAAACCACCCACAGCAGCTAAATTCTGACTGCCAAGGCCTTTATTAGTGGTGATAAAAGGCAGCAAAAACAGCGCAGGGCTTTCTACTCCCAGGTGGGGGCTGCAGTCCCAGGAATTAGTCATGTTTTGACTGGTGGAGTTATGGAATTTATAATGCAGGCCCCAGAGAAATTAAACACGGATTACGGCCAACTCCCTCCCCCGGCTGAATGTCTCCAGTAGGAATAGGGCCGCTGGCCTCTCTTCCTTATTGAGACTCTTCGATGTGCCAGGCACTGTGCTAAGCCACTTTAGGAACATTCTTCAATCTAACAGAGCCTAGAAAAGGGCTCAGTAAGATGCCTAATAAATCTTTATTTCATGGATAGATGATTTAAAGCCCTACATCAGCCCTGTGAGGTGGGTACCACCATCACAGAGGATAGAATAGATCTAGAGGACAGTCCTTTGTCCCAGGCTACACAGCATCCAAAGGTGGAACAGAGATTCAAGTCCAAGTCTGTCTGACTCTTCCCACATCAGAGCTCTGTCCTGCTAGCCAGGGTTCCTTCTTTTTCAGTTCAAATCTGTCTGACTCTTCGGACATCAGAGCTCTGTCCTGCAAGCCAGGATTTCTTCTTTCTCAGCCAGGACTGGCTTCTTGGAAGATGAGATCCATGACAGGCGGGAAGGGAGAAGCCAGGGAGCTGTCCAGGATATTTAGTGCTGAAAAAGTACCTGGAGCCAAGCATCGTCCCAACAGGGCAGCATGGGTCTTGCTCTCAGCATGAATCCATCTCACTCTCTCACCTTGGAGATGGCTTTCCCCAAGTCCCACACTGGGGGCTGCCTCTCTTGCCGTCATCCAAGGTGTCGTGCTCTAGAACTGACAACAACAAAACATCTTCCCTATCATCTCCGAAATGATATGGAAGATAAGGAATCATTGCCAGTTGCCGAAACTGGAGACAGACTTTGGGGTGAAGGAGAAAAAACAGCTTTATTGCTTTGCCAGGCAAAGGGGGACACAGCAGGCTAATGCCTTAAAGACTGTTCCCCCCTTCGGAGAGATTAGGAGGCGGTTTTATAGTTTGGGAAGAAAGTGAGGCCGTAGATAAGATTCAGCATAGAGGTGAGTTTGCATTGTCTTTCAAAGCTGGTGTTTAGTGGCCCCAGGACTGGTTCTGGAGGTCCTTCTTCTCCCCAGAATGAAGATGTTTCATCAAGGAGTTCTTCCCTTTGTTGAGGGGCTGAGTTCTGCAGAAAGGCTCAAAGATGTTGTTACGTATATTCTTTGAGGAGGAACCAGGACCCCGCCCCAAGAGTGCACTATTGTCTCTTGACTGCTCCTCCCTGGTCTCTGCATCCCCTCCCTTCCCTGATTAGCAGCTGTTCTTGGAACTCAGAGAAGGTCATGGAGACTGAAGTTTATTCCCTAAAAACAAGAATTGGGGGACTCAGAAAGGCTTGGGTGCCCAGGTGCCTCACAGGGCTCTGCTCGGTTACCATAGGAAGGAAGACCTGTTGGTCCCTCAAATGTACCACAACCTCATGTATTGCCAATACCAAATTTCCAATCTAAGGCATCAGAGATAAGCAAGGTCCTAGACAACACAAAAACCATTTAGCTTAGAGTCTAAAGGAATGCATCTTTACCCTGATTTATGGTATTGCTCTGGTCAGATCCCCCTCTGGGGTATTCTCCAGGCTCTACCCAGAGCTCCAATTCTTCAAGTGATGTCATGACTCTGCTGTCAGTTCTGACAGGCCTCCCCATCTCCCTCAGGATGAGGCCTTCACCCCTGGGTGTGACACTCAATGCCCTTCCAGAACAACCCCTGCCAACCTCCACTTGCATCTCTCCTACTCCCTCCTGCCCTCATTCTCCAGCCATTCTAAGTGTTCCATCTATTTAACCATATACCAGGTTTGTCAAAGGGAGCTCTGAGGTTGGGACAAGCATTCCAAACAAAAGGAACAGCATGTGCGAAGTCCTGCTCCTCAGGCAAGAGTCATCTCAGACGTCACTTCCTGCAGAAGACCCCTCTGGCTGACTGCCTCTCCCTGTAGGTGGTTAAGCAACTTCCTTTAAGGCAACAGAGCTAGAAAGCAGCACAGCAAGGATGCTGATCCAGGTAGTCTGGCTTCAGAGTCTGATCCCTTGTCCATTTCACCATGTGCCTCTCTAAGGAAAGGGGACCTAGAGGTAAGAAAGACAAGACAAAGTCTCTGCTGGAGCCTGGAGAGTACTCAGTATTAATCCTAACTTGGTTCTCTGCATCAGCAGAACCTAAAGCTTCTATTGGGGTTATCTCAGGAAACTTGGGCATCCAAACCCCACCCAAACCCAAACCCAAGGGTGCCAAGCCTCAGCCTTGGCAACAGAAACTGGCAGGGCTGTACCCTCACAGCTGTGCATGGCCGCCTGGGGGCCCTTCCTTTTGTCCCCTCTGCCAGCTCCACCCAACCCCTTCCCCAGCTGTCAAGACCCTGTCTCCCACCCCCTCTGCACCTGGCTGCCCCTAGCAGGCAGCCCCAGACCCCTCATGGAGGAGAAGCTTCCTCCAGCTCTGAGCAGCTGCCAGACCATGCCAGAGCCAACAGGCATCTTCTGGGCACCACTCGCTGCCCCGCCAGGCCTGGCATGCCAGCAGTTCCATGTTCGGTTGATGGCCCTGCACAGCCTCATGGACCTACTATTTTTAATTTAATGGGAGAGTCAGAGGAGAGAGATGGTACCTAGAGAGGGAGTTCTAAAAGCTTTTAGGGTGCGGGAGGGGCGAGAGACAGCAAAGTTTGTAATTATACACCAGGCAGCCAGATTTGATGCTTGAACAGAAAGGTTAAATGTTATATTCAGAATAAAACGAGAAAAAGAGTTCTGATGACAGTTGCCCAGAGCTAAATAAGGGGAAAAAATACTCCTTGCCCATCTCTTCTCCAGTTCCTTTTTTTCCCTGATACTCATTTCTGTGTTTCCTTCCTCTGCTTTTTAAGGCTCAAGAGTACACAAATAAATCAGTTTGGAGCACAAAAATTACTGCTTAGTATGTCAACACTTTGATTGCAACCCCAAAGTAGCTTTCACCCAAGCCTGGAAAAATCATATGTCTGCATCTCTCAGGTCAAGGGGTCCAGCAAGGCCCAGAAAACCAAGAAGGTGGTCTGGAACTGTGGGTAATAACATGGGCTTTGGTGTGGATATACCTAGGTTCAAATAGCTCCTCTGCCAAGGAACAGATGCTAGGGGTTGACTCACCTGATGCCCATCTGTATCTTTCTCTTTCAGCTACTTCTAAGCAATGAATCATAAGCAGAAGTCAACTGGATGAGACTTTTCTGTAGATAGATGGCACACTCTCTTCAGCCTGCCTTTTCCTGCAGGAAATATGGGTGTGATGCCTGGAGCTGCTGCAGCTATTTTGTGACCATGATACCACAAAATAAAGTGGAAAAGGAGAGAGTCCTTGATGATGTAGATATACCACTGTTCAACTGGACTTGCCTATATGTTACCTGAGACCAAAAAAAAAAAAAAAAGGTCCCAATATGTTCAGCCACATTTGGTCTAGATTTCTAGGAATGTTGAAACAATTCCTAACTGTGGCCATTCATTATTTGCTTGAGCTTGACTGTAAACTTGAGCACGTGCTTAACATCTCTAAGCTTCAGTTGTCCTCTTTGTAAATGGGGACAAACAACACTAATTGCAGTGTGCATGGGGGGATTAAATGCAACTCCATTTTTCAAGCACCCACCACAATCCCTGACAAGGGATAGCAGCTGCTGTTGCTGTTTCATACTCCTGATTAATAGAAGAGAAATATAAAATTATAAAATTGGAAGTCACATCTCATACATCAATGCATTTTCTAGTTTTTAAAGTGAATTTTTTTTTTTATTTTAGGGCCACACTTGCAGCATATGGAGGTTCCCAGGCTAGGGGTTAAATTGGAGCCACAGCTGCCGGCCTACACTACACCTAGAGCAATACCAGATCCAAGCTGGGTCTGCAAACTATACCACAGCTCATAGCAATGCCAGATCCCCAACCCACTGAATGAGGCCAGGGATTGAACCCGCATCCTCATGTATACTAGTCAGATTCATTTCCAACTGTGCCACATGGGAACTCTCTCTCATCCTTTATTTTAGCTCATCCTTACCCCCTAATCTCTGAGAGGGGGAAGTCTTGCTCCCTATTGTACACCTGATAGACCCAGAGGAATCAGGCAACTTGCCCAAAGTAGCATGGTTAATGACAGGGCCATTCTGTCACTCAAGTCTGACTCCCAAGTCCCTGGGGCATTCTAGGACCCACTTCAACCCCTGGGGACCTCTGCTGGTTCAAGTTCAGGGATAAGGATGTGGCTGACAGAATGTGGTTCATGTGTTAAAGATGTGAACCAAAGGGGATATGAACCATAAGGTGAGCTTGACTCTGACCTCCCAGTCCCTCCTCCTATTCCTGAAACATCAGGGTATCTTGGACTTCAGTCCTCCACCCGCTGTACTTGCTATTCTAGTCCAGCTTTTAATATTAGGGAACCAAGAGCCACTTGCAGAAGCAGCCAAAAAACAAAGTGGTTGGGAACCCAGACTGGATTTGAACCCCACTTCTGCCACTTATTAGAAAAAAATGTTAAATGAATAGTAAATTAGGACCTCTTTCTCTGTATTAGTTAGGATAAGCAAAAAGCTGCTGTGACTAAGAATCCCCAAAGCTCAGTGGTTAAACGTAATAGACTCTTCCTCATGTCCCGATGCAGTGTGGGTTGTGGGGGGGGGCGGTGTTGGGTGAGGTGAGGGAGGAGCCTCCTTCCACCTGCCACCTAAACATAACATTTTTATACACTGGGAAACCACCTCACGTTATCGCAATATTCGCCTTATTGCAGGGATCTGGGACTGAACCCGCAGCATCTCCCAAGTCTGCCCGTGTTTACTGCCAATGACAATCTCCTGAAACCAGAAGCCCCATGTAGCTTCTTCACCCTCTAAGTTCCCAGTGCCCAGCACAGTACCAGGCACAGAGCAGGTTCTCCAATATTTACTAAATGTTACACTAACAGGGACGCAAACTGAGCACCGGGACATCCAGGATGAAGTGGGAGTGGAGGATGTGGTGGCAGAAAAACAGGAGGCTCTGGGCCCTGAGCTGCTCTGCTCAGTGAGAACCACCCTTCACAGGTCCCCAAAGTCCTCACAGGCTGCCCCAGCCCCACCCCGGCACTCACAGTCCCCACCAAGGGCCTGCCCACCCTACCATTCATCACAGAAGCCAGCACTTCCAAACAAGTTGTTTATTTGCACATATAAAACAAGACCCTGGCCAGGGGCCTGGGAGCAGGCAGGGCACACCCATCTCCCTGTAACAACTCCTCCCAGGCCAGAAAGACAGTGTGGGTCTAGAAAGTTCAGCTCCCTGCCCCCAATCCCTACTCAAAAATACCTCTCTCTTGCCTCAGTTAAAACCCTACTCAATCAAAGGAGGGGGACCATCCAAGGGAGATACCAGGACAAGCAAGTGGCTACTGAGCACGGAGATGGCAGCTGGCCACTCCCATCCCAGTGGACAACACTCTGTCCTCCCATGGGTCGGATCCCACTCTCGAAACAAGATAAAACCCCTAGGACTTAAAAAAAAAAAATCCCTTGCAACCTCCAAATTCCAAAACCGGCTAACCCCACCCTGGCCCAGCCCCTTTTGCTGAAATGGATCCACCCATGCCCATCTGATGGGAACCGGGTCCCAGGAACCAGCCAGCAGGTCACAGTTTTAAGCTCTCATCATACTCCTCTTTGGTCAGCCATTCAGACTTGTAAGTCGACAGATGAGCCACTATGGATGCTCCCAGCCAGACGCTAAAATTCCTGTTGGAACCCATCCATATGCTGGCACGCATGGAACAGAAGTGATCGGCAACCAGCCTGTACAAGCGCTTGGTGAAGCCAGGATAGAGGGTGTTGCCCCCGCAGGCAACGAGGTGGGAGACGAGCAGAGGCTGCAGCGCGGCCTCGCAGGTCTGGATGGACTCCACAGCGGCCTGGGAGATGCTGGGCCCCTGCAGGTCGAACACCTGCGGGCTGAAGAACATCTCAGGGGCCAACCGCTGCAAGGGGGTCAGCTCCACGCAGGTGCCGTCCGGGAGGTGATAGGTGTTATTCTCATCTGAGCCGCTCGGCACGTTCTGGCAAAAGTCCAGCGCCTCCCCCAGATTCTGCGGCACGTAGCACTTGTTCATCTGAGTGTTGCTCACCGTTTCCAGCTGAAACAGGTTGTGTTGATTGAAATTTTCCTTAAAGAGG
This sequence comes from Catagonus wagneri, assembly GCA_004024745.2. NCBI lineage: Eukaryota > Metazoa > Chordata > Mammalia > Artiodactyla > Tayassuidae > Catagonus > Catagonus wagneri. Next base: position 7,875,088 of record PVHT021183551.1, on the reverse strand, counting down.
CTCTTAAAGAGATAAGCCGAGAGATCCTGGCCTGCAAACTCCAGCGTCTTGGCGCTGGACCGCAAGGGGCGGCCCAGATGGAAAGGCTGCACGCGGCTCAGGCCGTAGCCTGAATCCACCACCACGCCGGTCAGGAGGCCCGAGGCGTACAGGGACATCTCCAGCTGGTCAGCCAGGAGGATGGATGGGACATCCAGTAACTCAAACATAATCTGCAAGAAGGCAGGAGACAGACACTCAGGGTGTTTTTCTCTCAGTGCCCAGATCCTGCTCTGTTTGCCCCTCGCTACGTTTCTGCTCTCAGAGTTGAAGTCAGAGCAGACTTGTGTCTCCAAGGGCCTAGCTGAGCCCTTGGAGCTGACGCTGGGGATTGAGGGGAGGGCTCTGGAGGGCTAGAAAGAGCCGATTTGCCCTCGGGAGCTCACTCGATGATAGCCTTTCTGAAGGCCACTTCGGTGGAGGGCGGGGAAGAGCCCTCGGCCTGTAAGAGATGGTACTGGGAGGCCTGGTTATGTGAGCAGTGAGGCACAAATGGGGGCCAAGGTCAAGGGACCGATTGGCAGCTTGAACTGTTTTTTAAGAAGAAAGAAGAGATGAGAAAAGAAACAACTACTGCAGGTTCACCACTACCTCCAAAAAAGTGGGGGAAGAAGGGAGGCAGGGAAGAAGGGAGGGAAAGGGAGGAGGGGAGGAGGGAGGGGGCAAGGGGGGAGGGGGGAGGAAGGAGGGGAGGAGGGAGGAAGGAGATACACTCACCTCCTGGCAAATGAAGGCTAATTTTGAAAACAAAAACTTTTCAAACACCAAGACAAAGCCAGACTTCTGATCTTGAGGGTTTGACAAAGTCCCTCGGCTAATTTCCCCCCACCATCATCCCCTGGATCTTTATGGAACACCCCCACCACCACCTCCTCAATTCCCCAGCTCTGCCAGCTGCGTCCCCAAGTTTCTGACACCACAGATGCAGAAAAGCTGTAACAGCCTGTCCTTCTGTAGCCTTTGGCCACTTACCGGGCTTTGCAGGCGCGGACGGGCCCGTCTTCTCCCCAGGGGGAGGCAGCTCCCTCCAACCCATACCCAGAGTGTGGTCCCTTCACCATCCACTTCCCACATGGAAGCCAAGGTTCTCTTTCCCAAATAGAGAATCAAACAGGACCCCACCCCCTCCCGCACTTAAAACATCCCCAAGAGCTGTTTCTTCATTCAGAGCAGGCGTGGGCAGGCATTTTCTATAAACAGCTCGATAGGCAGGGTTGCCAGATGTAGCAAATAAAAACACAAGGTGCACAATGAAATCTGGATTTCAGATAGACGACAAAGAATTGTTCAGTATAGCCCATGCAATACTTGAGATCCACTTATACTAAAGCATCATTTGCCGCTGGTCTGACATTCAAATCTACCGCGTATTTTTCCCTAGCAAACCTACAACAGTAAACAGTTTAGGCTTTATGAGCTAGAGTCTCTGTCACAAACACTCAGCTCTGCGGTGTGAAAGCAGCCATGGAGGATATGTAAATGAGTGGGCGTGGCTGTGCACCAGTAAAATTTTATCAAAGCAGATGGCTGGCCAGACTTGGCCCATGGGCTGCAGTTTGCCAATCCTTGATTTAAAGTAAAATCCAAGCAATTCCCACAGCTCACCAGGCCCATGAGGTCCGGCCCCTGAAAATCTCACTGCCCTGTCTCCCTCTTGCCGCCCTCCTAGTTCACGGGGTTCCTGCAGCACAGGCTAAAGTCACCTCCCTCCTTGATCACCCTCTTCAAAGGGGCTCCCCTTCTCCCCACCAGTCAGTTATCACCTCATTGCAGCTCCCCCCCCCCATTTTTTTTTTTTTAAGGGCTACACTCACGGCATAATGGAAGTTCCCAGGCTAGAGGTCGAATCAGAGCTGCAGCTGCCGGCCTCCGCCACAGCCAGCCACAGCAATGCCAGATCCAAGTCGCATCCTTAACCTACACTGCAACTCGCGGCAACTCCGAATCCTTAACCCACTGAGCGAGGCCAGGGATGGGACCAACATCCTCCATGGATACTAGTCAGGTTCTTAACCCGCTGAGCCACAATGGGAACTCCGCATTTTGTTTCCAGAACGGACTGCTATCTGGAATTCTTATTTGTTAACTTATTCATGGTTAAGTCTTCCCCCAGAATATAAGCTCTTCGAGGGCCAGAATACGATCTGCAAACATTCACGGAATCCATGATTACCCAGTGTCCCTGGCCTCCGGCAGCACCCTGTCCACAGAGCCTTTTCTCTGCCACGTCCATTCCCGAAGGAGGTGTCTCTGTCAGCCTCCTCTCACCTAACGCAAGAGCTGGGCACACACTAGCCACTCAGCAAACACGTGTGGGGCAAATTATTTAGAAAGCAAGAGTTTCTGGGAGTTCCCACTGTGGCTCATCAGGTTAAGAACCCAATAGTATCTATGAGGATGTGAGTTCGATCCCTGGCCCTGCTCAGTGGGTTACGAATCTGGCATTGTCGTGAACTGTGGTATAGGCTGCAGATGTAGCTTGGATCTGGTGTTGCTGTGGCTGTGGTATAGGCTGGCAGCTACAGCTCTGATTGGACCCCTAGCCCGGGAACTTCCATATACCATAGATGCGGCTGCAAAAAGGAGGGAAAAAAAAAGGCAGAGTTCCTGATGCCCATTCATGTCTGAACACAAAGTGCCAGGCTGTTCCCTGCTCCCCTGTGAGGGCAGCCCCCCAGAAACCGTACCTCCAGGGTCTTCTGTCGATCTCCAGGCTCCCTCCGTGGGGACTCGGTGACCATCACGGGGGAGTCATCATGCTCCTGCCTATGCTTCTCCAGGACAAACGACCAGAGGTGCTCCACGCCCTCCCAGTTGAGGACACGGCCACGCTGGACGGGGTAGCTGAAAGTGTCAGGCCGGCACATGTCGATGCCTAGACTCACGCGCCGCCGGGCGTAGCTGGGGCCGGGGTTCTCCCTGCAGGGGAGGTAGTTCACAATGCTCGGGAAGATCATCTGGGGCTCGTTCCACCCCGCCAGGCCGGACTTCAGAAAGCCGGACCCGTGGTCGATGATGATGGTTCTCGCAGCCATGGCGGAGGGGGCAGAGACAAGAGACGTCTGCCGGATGCCGCTCCCGAGGACGCTTGGCCAAGAGGGACCACCTGTGGAGGGGAAGGAGGGGGTCAGGTGTGAGCCCATTCTAGGCCGCCATCGGCTGCATCCCAGAGCCGAACCTCGGGCTCCCCCGAGCCTGCCTGCTCCCCTTTCTGAGCCTCCGCACAAGCTGTAACCTGCACCTGGAACATTCTTCCCATCCCGCTCATCCTATAAGGCCCACTCAGTGGCCCCAACTGGAAAGTGTCGCCAACCCTGCCTTCCCGCCAAGTTTCTCCCTCTGCATTTGGCACATTCGTCTACACCAGGTGGGCACACCTGCTCCCAGAGGCCCTATTACACTTTGCACACTCGCAAGAAGCTTGTCATACAGGAAGTACTTTGGCTGCCCGTCTGAAGACCATTGGAACACAGACAGACCATCAGCCTCGGGGTCACCACCCTCAGCAACAATAAGGCAGCAGTGAGAGCAGCAGTAGCAAAGGTGACAATGACGACAACAGCTATGGCTGCCATTCTGGAGTACGTACCCCCTATCTAGTGCTACGCGGAAAGTTCGAATCTTTAGGCTGAACTCTGCAAAACGGTCATTTGCGTCCATCAGAAGTGATCAAATGTCAGCAATTTCATACAGTTTGACCCCACACATGGTCTCCTTTCATTTTCACTATAATCTATATGCAGGTACCATCATTACACTCATTTCCAGGCAGGGAAACTGAGGCCTGGAGAGATTACAGCTACTTTCACAGGGCCACACAAGTAATAAAAGCAGGGCTGAGACCTCAACCCAAAACAGATTCCAAAGACCACGCTGATGCTCTGGGCATCAGGCTAGGCTGATAAGATGTGGGTTTGAGAATGCACTGTGCAGCCAACGTATTACATACGGGAGGCTGTAAGCGGGACACCTAATCATGACTGCAGTCAGCACCCTTATCTGTAAAGTGGGGGATGATAACCACCATGTTGAAAAGGCAGGTGTGGTCACTGCCTGATTTCCAGACTTACTGTAAGATTAGAACAGCCAAGATAATGTGGTATTGATGAAAACCCCATAGAGCCATAGGATAAAATGGAGAGTCCAGAAATAGATCCACACAAAAAAGGTCAACTGATTTTTGACAAGGTACCAAAAAAAAGGACTTTAATCCGTGCCTCCTACTTTGTAAAAAATTAACTCAAAATAAATCATAGACCTAAATATCAAACCTAAAACTATAAAACTTTTTTTTTTTTTTTTGCTTTTTTAGGGCTGCAACCGCAGCATATGGAGGTTCCCAGTCTAGGGACCTAATCGGAGCTGTAGCCGCCGGCCTACACCACAGCCACAGCAATATGGGATCCGAGCCGCGTCTGCGACCTACACCAGAGCTCACAGCAATGCCAGATCCTTAACCCACTGAGTGAGGCCAGGGATCAAGCCTGCATCCTCATGGATCCTAGTCAGGTTCATTAACCACTGAACCACAAAGGGAACTCTTTTATTTTTCTTTTAAAAGAAAACACAGAAGAAAAATCATTGTGACCTCAGATAAAATTTCCTTAGATGTAATATCAGTGGCCTGACTCATAAAAGAACAAATTGATAAACTGAACTTCATCAAATTTAAGAACTTTTGCTCTTCCAAAGACACAGCTAAGCAAGTAAAAAGAGAAACCATGGACTGGGAGAATATTTACAAATCATATGTTTGATAAAGAACTTGTAACCGGTAGTTCCTTTCGTGGCATAGTTCCATGAGGTTGCGGGTTCGATCCCTGGCCTGGCTCGGTGGGTTAAGGATCCGGCGTTGCCGTGAGCTGTGGTGTAGGTTGCAGACACGGCTCGGATCCCGCGTTGCTGTGGCTGAGGCGAAGGCCGGCAGCTACAGCTCCTGTTAGACCCCTAGCCTGGGAACCTCCACATGCCGCGGGTGCAGCTCTACATAAAAAGGCAAAAAGACAAAAAAAAATGAACTTGTAACCAAAAAAACATAAAGGTGGAGTTCCCACTATGGTTCAGCAGGTTAAGACCCTAACATAGTCTCTCCATGGAGATGTGGGTTCAATCCCTGGCCTCGCTCAAATGAGTTAAGGATCCAGTGTTGGAGTTCCCTTCATGGCTCAGTGGTTAACGAATCCGACTAGGAACCATGAGGTTGCAGGTTCGATCCCTGGCCTTGCTCAGTGGGTTAAAGATCCAGCATTGCCGTGAGCTGTGGTGTAGGTTGCAGACGCGGCTCGGATCCCGCGTTGCTGTGGCTGTGGCGAAGGCCGGCAGCTACAGCTCCTGTTAGACCCCTAGCCTGGGAATGTCCATATGCCGTGGGAGCGGCACTACATAAAGGCAAAAAGACAAAAAAAAAAAAAAAAGGATCTGGGGTTGCCACAAGCTGCGACATAGCTTGCAGATGTGGCTCAGATCCAGTGTTGCTGTGGCTGTGGCGTAAACCTGCAGCTATAGCTCCAATTCAACCCTTGGCCTGGAAACTTCCATATGCCATGGGTGTGGCCATGAAAAGGAAAAATACATACTATATGTGTATATATATATATATATATTTCACAAAAGGAGATATAGAAATGGGAAATAAATACATGATAAGATGCTCGACATCATTAGTCACTAGGAAAATGAAAATTAAAATCACGATGAGATACCACTGTATAACTATGAGAATGGCTAAAGTTAAAGGCTGACTATACCAAGTTCTGACAAGGAGGCAGAGTAACTGAAATCCTCACACACAGCTGGTGGGAATGGAAAAGGGCACAACCACTCTGAAAAACAGTTTGGCAACTTCTCAGAAAGTTAGATCTATACCTACCATACGACCTGGTCGTTCCACTCCTAGGGATTTACCCAAGGACAAAAAAGCTTATGTTTATACAAAAACCACATGCACACATTTTCAATAGCTTCACTCATAATCACGCAAATCTAGAAACAACCCAAAATCCTTCAACGGGAAAAGGGATAAACCAGTCTCCATCCAACGGTATAATACTCCACAATAAAAAGGAACCAATAGCCGATACACACAATAACATGAATAATTCTCAAATACAGTAAGCTGAGTGAAAGGACCCAGACTCAAAGGCTACGTGCTGTAGGACCCCATCCATATGACATTCTGGAAAAGGCAAAACTATAAAGACAGAAAACAAACCAGTGGCTCTACCAGCAGCCAGATGCGGAGAGAAGGGCTGACCACGAGGGGTCATGGGAGTCTTGAGGGGTGATGAGGTTCCATCCTGGTTATGCAGGTGAGTACACAACTGCTGTCAAAACTCTCACAACCATACAGTAGAAAGAGTGACTTTTACCCTAAGTAAAAAAAAAAAAAAAAATTTAAGGAAAAAACTCAGTGGAGGTAGAGACAAATGAAAGGTATATGAAATCCCCTCGCAGAATGCAAATCGTCACACAGACAGCAGACTCGGTACCTGGGATGCACGTGGGTGTCTCATGTAAGACAGACATCCCAGGAGGCAGTTCAGCCCGGAGGCCACATTCCAGGGCTGTCACTCCGCCAGCTATCTGCTCTGCTTCAGTTTCCGGACAGCAGTTGCATCTGCCTGTCACTATGGAGCATGACAGCCACTGCCGGGCCCTGGCCAGTGGTTCCCCACTGTCACCAACCTTGGGGCAGTGATTAGGCTTCACTGCCTTGAATTAGCTCTGACAACAGATGGGAGAGAGCAAAAGGGATGAGAAAGATGGGGCCGAGGCACCAGTCTCCTGTCTCTCCTGCTGGCAGGCTGAGTGATGGACTCTTCACACTGAATCACCCAGAGTGATGGAGAACCAGGCACCTGGACCACATTTCAGGAAGTGGGCTCGACTACTGCCCTCCCTGCACCCCAAGGGCTGGGTGACTGATAAACACTTCCTTGGCCCTGGCATCTGGAATCACAGGAGAGCCAGGCAGGGTGATAATCTCCCTGGTTGTCAATAAAGATGCTTACTGAGGGGGCTCAACTGACCTGGTGTGAGAACGTGAGGGGGGGGGGCCATCTCCCCCCTGGACCATGACTATAGGAAGAATGTATTGCTCCAAGGAGTCATCCCCCAAAATAGAAAATCTACACATTCAAAAGCATTTTACTGAGCCGCCTACAGTACAAAACCCTACTGAGCACTCACCATGTACCCTAAATCATTCCCAACTGACATGGTTCCTGACCTCCTAGTGGGTGGTCTCTTATTCTACTGAGAGAGGTGGTCAGCAAGGACCTAATCAATGTATCATGCCAGGGGAAATTCGTGCAGTGAAGAAAAAGTTCTGGCAAAAGCAACAGGGAGACTGGGAGTTCCCGTCGTGGCTCAGTGGATAATGAACCTGACTAGGATCCATATGAGGATGCAGGTTCGATCCCTGGCCTCGTTCAGCAGGTTAACAACCCAGCATTGCCATGAGCTGTGGTGTAAGTCACAGACACAGTTCAGATCCAGCATAGCTGTGGTATAGGCCGGTGGCTATAGCTCTAATTTCACCTCTGGCCTGGGAACTTCCATATGCCATGGCTGTGGCCCTAAAAAGCAAAAAAAAAAAAGCAACAGGGAGTATAAGGGGCAAAGAGGCTTGGTGTTATTCTAAATAGGACACTCAGGAAAGTCCTCTTTAGGAGTTCCTGTTGTGACTCAGCAGGTTCACATTTTCTCTATGAGGATGCAGGCTCAATCCCTAGCCTTGCTCAGTGGGTTAAGTATGTGGCATTGCTGCAAGCAGTGGTGTAGGCTGCAGTTGCAGCTCCAATTCGACCCCTGCCTGGCCCGGGAACTTCCATATGTCACAGGGGTAGCCATAAAAAGAAAAAGAAAGCAAAGGCCTCTTTTGAGAAGAGAACCAAATTCAGTGAGAGAACAAGGCATCCGATTCCTTGGAAAAATATTCCGAGCCAAAGGGATAGCAAGTGCCAAGGCCCTGAGGAAGAAATTCCAGCTGTGGTCTAGAAACAGCCTGGAGGCCAGGACAGGGTTGGGGGCGGGGGCAGGATGGGCTAGGGGAGGATGTTGAAGGTCTTTGATTTGTGCTTAGAGAGGTGAGAAACCACTAAGGGTTTGAACAGAGGAATGATGTAACCTGGAGTCAGTGTTAAAGGACCATGTGGGCTGACGTGAGGTATAGGCTGTAGAGAGCAAGAGGAGAGGCAGGAGGCAAAAGGATGGGGAAGATGACAGTGGCCTGCACTAAGGTGGTAGCTGCAAAGAGGGTTAGAAGTGGTCAGACTCAGCATATACTTAAGGAAGACGGGTACAATGAAGGGTGAGACAAGATGAGGCATGAAGGAAGATGCCAACATTGTTACCCTGAAAAGCCAGAAGAATGCTATATCCATTTACTAAGATGGAGACTATGGAAGGAACAGATTTGAGGGGAGGGAGGAAATCAGGAATTTTACTTTGGACAGGATACAAGTTTGAGGTGCCTACTAGACACACACGAAGATGTCTGAAGGCAGAGGGTACAGATGCCTGAGCTGGAGCTACCACTGGGAAGGACTGGGTGTTTGGAACGGTGAGTTATGGGGATGGATGAGATCAGGAAGGGACTCAGTGGAAAGACCGGTGCCTGCAGGTCCAGTAAAGACCAGTAAAAAGGTTGTGAAGCAGTGTCCAGGGAAGTAGGAAGGAACCCAAAGGGAGTCATGTCTCTGAGACCGAGTCATGTCTCTGAGAAAGTATTTCACGAAGAAAAAGAATTGAATGGCCAGAGAAGTTAAAATAAAGACAAAGGAATATCCACTGGATTTAGCAACCCAGGAGCCACCAGTAGCCTTGGAAAGAGAGTTTCATTGGAACAGTGAAGGGAAAAGCCTGAGGGGTCAGAGAGAGAAATTCTACACCACTGGCCCTGCTCTGCAGAAACATTAGCAGTGTCCAAAACAAAAAATAATGTGAAGGAAGTGTTCAGAATCATGGTACATGGCCACCAACACAATATACATTTTCTGACCCCAGATCAATCAGAAATAAATTCCTATGAAGAGCACTGTTACAGAGTTCTGGTCCCAGTCAAGATGGTGCAAGTGCATTACTGCCCTCTCTGCCATGGAAGATAAAAAGTTCGACAAAACACAAAAAGCAACTACCTGAAGATTCTGAAAAGCAAAAGGAAAGAAAAACAGGCAGATTGAGGAGAAGAGTCAAAACTTGGAGAAGTAACCCACATAGAGGTGAGGCTCTTATTTGTTGTTCTCTTCTTTTCTCTTGTTGTTGACCTGAGGCAGGTTCCCCAAAGGGTGGGTGGCTGTCAGCTAAGACTGAGAGAAAATCTGTCTTTCTGACCATAAGTTCAGGAAAGCGGGGGGCGAGGTGGGGGGAGTTGCAAGTCAAAGAGGCATCACCCACAGAGGGAGAAGAAAGAACTACAGTCAGAACCCAACTGGACTGATTGCATGCTAAAACATAACAAACAAAACCAAATATTCTCCAGAGGATTTTAACAGAACACAGAGCTTCACAACAGGATACTCAAAATATCCAGGATAGAAATGAAAACTATGCAACATAAAAAGAATCAGGAAAAGGTAACCAGTTCCTAGGGGAAAATGTAAAATGCCAACTCTGAGATTACCCAGATGCTGGAATTACAAGACATTAAAGCAGCTATTATGACTATGCCCATGATGTAAAGGTAGACACGTTTGAAGTGAATGGGAAAATTAATGTTTTCAGAAATAAATAGAAACTATTAAAATAACCAAATAGAAATTTAAGAAGACCTATCTATATAAGACCTGAATTTTTAAAAATTCTATTCAATAGTAGAATGGAGATGGCAGAGGAATGAGTAAGGGAAGTCAAGATATCAATAAAAACTATGCAGTCTGAAAAACTGTAATAAAAAGAACCCCAGGGACCTGTGGGACAATATAAAAAGGTCTAACGATGGAGTTCCCTTCCTGGCTCAGTGGTTAACGAATCCGACTAAGAACCATGAGGTCGAGGGTTCAATCCCTGGCCTTGCTCAGTGGGTTAAAGATCCGGCGTTGCTGTGAGCTGTAGAGTAGGTTGCAGACACAGCTCGGATCCCACATTGCTGTGGCTGTGGCAAAGGCCAGCAGCTATAGCTCCTGTTAGACCCCTAACCTGGGGACCTTCATATGCCATGGGTGCGGACCTAGATAAGGTAAAAAAAAAAGACCAAGAGAGAAAGAGAGAAAGAAAGAAAGAAAGGAAGGAAGAAAGGAAGAAAGAAAAAGAAAGAAAGAAAGGAAGAGCTGAAAGAACAGACTGTCATTCTAGGTTTCCACACCCAACAAAAAATTCTTTCAGGAATGAAGGCAAAATAAGACATTCTTAGAGAAAGGAAAGCTAAGAAAACTAATCATTAGTAGAACTCCTTTAAAAGAAACACTAATGAAAGCTTCAGGTTGAAGGGAAATGATTCCAGAATCTCTAACTTTGGGAATGGAGAAAGAGCAACAGATGTGGTAAATACCCCGGTAACTGAAAAAGGATATTTTTCTCCCTTTAAAATATGTATGGTTGGAGTTCCCGTCATGGCTCAGCGGAAACAAATCTGACTAGGAACCATGAGGTTGTGGGTTCGATCCCTGGCCTCGCTCAGTGAGTTAAGGATCCGGAGTTGCCGTGAGCTGTGGTGTAGGTTGCAGACGCGGCTCGGATCCCACATTGCTGTGGCTGTGGCATAGGCCGGTGGCTATAGCTTCCATTAGACCCCTAGCCTGGGAACCTCCATCTGCCGCAAGTGTGGCCCTAAAATGACAAAAGGTTAAAAAGAAAAAAGATATGTATGGTCATTGAAAGCAAAAAATTTATTACAATATCTGGTGGGTTTTCCAATGGATGTAGGTGTAACACCTCTGACTCCTATGAAAAAGGAGGTCGTGTAAAGAGACCTCCATGTTTACAAGGTCCACATGTTACTGGAAGTATAAATACTGACCCTAATAACACTTGTAGGTTAAGTAGGTATATGATAATCCCAAGAGCAACCAATAAAAAAAAATAATACAAAGAAATAAAGTCAAAAATCCAATAGATAAATTAAAACGGAATACTAATTAGAAAATTCAAATAATCTAAAACATGGCAGGAAAGATGAAGCAGAGACAGAAAAGGACAGAGGGTGAGGGGAGACAAAAATTATAGCTATATATCCAACCATATCAAAAAAAATCAAAGTGTCCCAAGACTCACCAAATGACAGAAACTGTCAGATTGGGATAACAATAATAAAAGACCTAATTACAGGCTGTCTATGAGAAACCCATTTTAAATAAAATGATCAAGATCAGTTAAAGTTAAAGGATGGCAAAAGGTTTACCAGGTAAAAATGAGTCGAGTCTAAGCTGAAGCATTATCTTAATATCAGATAAAGTACACTTTAGAACAAAGAATATTATCAACAATAAAGACAGACATTGCATGCTGATAAAAGGGTCAGTTCACCAAAGGGACATAACACTCCTAAACATGTACACATCTAACAACAGATATTCAAAACTTCAGCAAAAACTAGAAGATGTGCAAAAAAAAAAGAGAAAAACCCACCACTCAACCTCTAGGCCTCAACTCATTTTTCAGTAATAGACCAAAAAAAAAAAAAATACACTGGTCAAGATGGTTGTTCAGAAATTCTCTATCATTACCAGTTTTCTAATTAGTATTTACAGAACACTTTATCAAACGATAATAGAATATTCATTTTTTTTCAAAAACACATGATGCACAAAGACAAGCCACATTGTTACACATAAAATAAACCTTGACAGATTCAGAAGAACTGAAATCATACAAAGCATGTTCTCTGATCATAAAGGAATTAAACTGGAAATCAAAGGCAGAATGGTATCTGGAAAATCCCCAAATATTTGGAAATTAAACAAGTGTAAGTGGTACATGCATCAAAGAAAAAAAATAGAAAATATTTTGAACAGAATAAAAATTAAAGTAGAATCTACCAAAATTTGTGAGGTGCAGCTAAAACAGTTCTCAGTGGGAATTTATGGCATTAAATGTTTGTATTTGAAAAAGAAAAACATGTTTTAAATGATTAATGTAAGCTTCCACCTTCAGAAACCAGAAAAAGAAGAATGTGTTAAACTCCTGTTAAGCAAGCAACGGATGGAAATAATAAAGAACAAAATCACTGAAACTGAAAATAGGAAACCAATAGAGAAAAGTCAATAAAACCGTAAGCTGCTTCTTTGAAAACATTAATAAATTGATAAGCCCCTAGTCAGACTAAGAAAAAAGAGATAAAACATAAAGGATTGATATCAGAAATGAGGTAACATTACTTGGACACTACAGACATGAAAAGAATAACAAGAAATTGTCATGAGCAACTTTGCAACTGTCAATTTTACAGTGTAGTTGAAAAGAACAAATTCCTTCAAAGACGTAATCTACCCAAGTTCACTCAAAAGGAAATACATAACCTGAGTAGCTCTATAATTATTAAAGAGATTGGATTTTTAGTTTAAAAACCTTCCAACAGAGAAAACTCCAGGCCAGATGGCTTCTGGTAAATTCTACCAGTTAAGGAAAAAATGATTCTAACTGTTCACAACCTGTCCTAGAAAGTAGAAAAGAAGGGAACACATCCCAGAGGGCAGCATTACCTTGATGCCAAAATCAAAGATACTACGAAAAAAAAGAAAAAAGAAAAATACAAACCAAAATCTCTGATGAACACAGATATAAAAATTTCTCATTAAAATACCAGCAAACCTGGCCATATGTTAAAAGAATAATACCTATCAACTAAACGCAGTTTATCCCGGAAACGCAAAGCTGCAGTTCAACACTTTTTTAAAAAGTATAGCTGATTTACAGTGTTGAGTCAATTTCTGCTATACAGCATGGTGATCCTGTCATACACATACACACACACACACACACACACACACACACACACACACACACACATTCTTTTCTCATGCTGTTTTCCTTCATATTCTATCCCAAGAGATTGGACACAGTTCCCTATGCTAGACAGCAGGACCTCATTGCTTATCCATTCTAAATGTAAATTTGCATCTACCAACCCCAAACTGCCCATCCATCCCACTCGCTTCCCCTTCCCCCTTGGCAACCACAAGTCTGTTCTCTACGACTATGAGCTGTTTCTGTTCTGCAGATCAGATCACTTGTGCCATATTTTGGATACCACATACATATAATTGACACTGGTTTGACTTTTTTTAAGTCTATAAAATTCAATTTATCAACTGACTAAAGACGAAAAACCACATGACCACCTCAGTGAATGCAAAAAAAAAAAGCATTAGATAAAATTCAATATGCATTTATAATAAAAACTCTCAACGACTAGAAATAAAAGGGAATTTTCTGGAGGTCCCATCATGGCACAGTGGAAATGAATCTGACTAGGAACCATGAGGTTGCAGGATCGATCCCTGGCCTTGCTCATTGGGTTAAGGATCCGGCGCTGCCGTGAGCTGTGCTGTGGGTTGCAGACACGACTCAGATCCCATGTTGCTGTGGTTGTGGCGTAGGCCAAGAGCTATAGCTCTGATTCGACCCCTAGCCTGGGAACCTCCAAATGCTGCAGCTGCGGCCCTAAAAAGAAAAAAAAGGTGGGGGGATTTTCGTAGTCTAATAAAGGGAATCTACCAAGAAACTTACAGATAATATCATACTTAATGGTGAAGAACTGAAAGCTTTCCCCTAAAATGAGGAACAAAGTGGGCAAATCTCACTACTCAATTAACTGGAAATTATAGCCAGTACAATAAGGCAAGAAAATAAAATAAAGGGCATGTATAGTGAGAATAAAGAAATAAAACTGGGAGTTTCCATCATGGCTCAGTGGTTAACGAATCTGACTAGGAACCACGAGGTTGCGGGTTCGATCTCTGGCCTTGCTCAGTGGGTTAAGGATCCGGCGTTGCCGTGAGCTGTGGTGTAGGTTGCAGACGTGGCTCGGATCCCGTGTTGCTGTGGCTGAGGCGAAGGCCGGCAGCTACAGTTCCTGTTAGACCCCTAGCCTGGGAAACTCCATATGCTGCAGGTGCGGCTCTAGATAAAAAGGCAAAAAGACAAAAAAAAGAAAAGAAATAAAACTGTCCCTATTTGCAGAAGATACCATTGTCTATTCAGGAAATTCCAAAGAACCTACAAAAAAAGACCCTAGAAATAATAAGTGATCTTAGACAACTCATACTATACAAGTTCAATATTTTAAAAATCAACTATAGTATATAAACTGGCAATAAACTGCTGGAAATCAAAATTTTAAAAGCGTCATTCATGATGCATTAAAAGCTATAAAATATTTTGGCATAAATCTAACGAAATGTTATAAAACATGCTCACCACTACAAACACTGATGAAGGAAATCAAAGAAAATCTAAATAAATAGACATGCTACGTTCATGGATTAGAAGATTCAGTATTATCAGGATGCTAATTCTTCCTAAATTGATCAACAGATTTAATGCCAATCAAAATCCCAGGAGGAGTTTTTGTCTTTTAGAAATCAAGATGATTCTAAAATTTATGTAGGAAGACAAAGGAACTAAAACAGTCAAAATAATTCTGAAAAAGAGGAACAAAGTTGGAAGATCCATACGTGATTTCAAGACTCACTAAAACCCACAGTAATCAAGACACATGGCGCTGGTAAAAGGATGGCCATAGAGATCAGTGAGAAAGAACAGAATCCAAGAACAGGTTCAGACAAAACAGCCAATTGATTTGGATGAAAATGCAAGGACATTTCAGGGATGGAATAAGTCTTTTCAACAAATGAGGCTGGAAAAATGAGAAACTGAGAGGTTGGAAAAAAAAAACTCAACCCAATTCTTCACCTCTAATACAAACATTAACTCAAAATGGGTTGTGTAAACCATAATTACAAAACCAAAAACTGTTAAGACCTAAAGGAGAAAACATAAGAGGAAATCTCGGTGACTTTATCTAAGAACATCTAAGCATTCTTAGATACAATATCAAAAGCAGAACGCACAACAGGACAAATCTGTTTCATCAAAATTTAAAACTTCAGCTTTTTGAAAGAACTGGTAAGGAAATTTAAAAGATAAGCTACACAACAGTAGAAAGTATTTTACCCTTGAATGGCATAGAAACTTTGAAATGCGCAGGTCTACTCATTTACAGATTTTTTTTCCCAATAAATACATGCTACATACGCTACTACGCTATCCACAGGCGGCCAAATGCACAGACGCAGGACGGCAGCTATGGAGGGCCAACTGTAAAGTGATAAGTAGATTTTTCAATTCTGCAGGGAGCTGGCACTTCTGACCCCCATGCTGTTCAAGGGCCAACTGTATTAGCGAATCACATTTCTGATATAGGGTTTGTATCCAGAATATATAAAGAGCTCTCAAATAGCAATAATAAAACAAATGGAGGGGAGTTCCCCTTGTGGCACAGTGGAAAAGGACCTGACTAGGAACCATGAGGTTGCGGGTTTGATCCCTGGCCTTGCTCAGTGGGTTAAGGATCCCACATTGCTGTGAACTGTGGTGTAGGTCACAGATGTGACTCAGATCTGTGGTTGCTGTGGCTGTGGTGCAGGCTGGCAGCTGTAGCTCTGATTTGACCCCTGGCTTGGGAATCTCCATATGCCGCAGGTGCAGCCATAAACAAACAAAAAAAAAAAACCCAAAAACAACAAATGGAGGGCAGTTCAAGATGGTGGTAGAGTAAGATCCTAAACTCACCTTCTCCCATGGAACCATGAAGTCTGTGGCTACATATGGAGCAGTTCCCTCTGAAAACAAACTCAACTGCTCCTCCACAACAGAGGATAAAATTGAAATTCATAGGAGAGATAGAAATGCTGTCTTACTCAAAACCCCACCCGCAGCATGGCAACCCAAAACTGGGGCGCAGGGGGGCGTGTCTCACAAATATGGAGCTTTTCCCTGAGGAGAGAAGGGTTCATGCCCCACAGCAGGTAGCCCAACCCTTGGGACCTGGGCCAGAGAAAGAAGCCAACACACCTGGCTTTGAATACCAACAGGACTTACCTCCAGGAGACTCATAGGGCTGTAGGGAATGGAGCCTGCACCCTTAAAGGGCCCACATGCAGACTCACAGTGAAAAAGCAGCAGTTTGATAAGTGCCTGGACCATATGCAAAGGAGACTGACTGGTTAACCTTAAAGCATCTGCAGGGGCAGGAGCCTGTTGAGACGCTCTCCAGGGACGGAGGCACTGACAAACATCATATTTGCACTCTCCCTCTACCTAGTTAGCACCAGCGGGCATGCCCAGCCCTCTGACTGCCCTGCTAAAGCCAGTGGGTGTGCCCCAAATTCACATTCTCCTTCAGCCCTGCTAAAGCTAGTAGACACACATAGCCTTCACAGGGCACTCCTTGAGCGCTTGGCTCTGGTGTCTATGGGGGGGCTTGCATTTCTGGGCCCATGGGTCTGAAACAATCAGGTTGACCAGTCAGTCCTTGGCAGGCTACCACCTGCAGGGCACCACTCAGACAGCAGATGGAAACACACTCCCCATCTTCCTGGGAGTAATGCTGGTTCCTTGATTTGGAATTTCAGCCTTGCGGGGGGCTTCAGGTTCACCCCATATCTAGAGGTTTTGGAAGTGCTTTTGGAAAAGCAAGCTGGGAGATGCTGTCCCTGCACTCTCCCTTGACCTCACCATGGCTCCTGGGTACCTCCCAGAAAAAAGCTCAGACACATGTCTGGAGCCCTGGTGTTTGCAACTGTTGCCAAGGAGTGGCCTCCAGATTGCCCAGGCAGGAGGACAGCAGGGTTTATGGTTGTGGCCCCACAAGACTGTATGTATATATATGCATGTTTTAAAAGCTGCCTGAAGGTCTAGCTTCCAATCAGCCTGGAATTACATGCTGCCCTATAACCATCCCTCTGGAACACTCACGGGTCTTGGCATACTCTAAACAACCAGGACCTATAGAGAATAAGCCAACCTGCCCAGATAATCACAAGAGACAACCAAGAGCTCAGGCAAGGTTAAACAGTAAGGCCCATATCTTACACAAGGCCATTCCTTCTGACTGAAAGAGAGAGCTGTTTCACCTAACATAGAGATAAACACAGAGCCTCAAGTGAAATGAGGAAACAGAGAAATATATTCCAAACAAAAGAACAAGATAAATCCCCAGGCGAAAAAAAAAAAGAAAACAATGAAACAGAGATAAGGAATTTACCTAATAGAATGTAGAGTAATGCTTATAAAAATGCTTACAGAATTTGGGATAAGAATGGACAAATATAGGGAGAACTTCAACCAAGAGACCAAAAATAGAAGGAGGTATCACACAGAAGTCACAGAGCCGAAGAGCACAAGGATCGACCTGCAACATATACTAGCAGGGTTTAGCAGCAGACCAGGTGAGTGGAAGAAAGGAGTGATTAAAAGACAGGGCAATGGAATTCACCCAAACAGAGCAACAAAAATAAAAAAGAATTTTAAAAAGTGAAGACAGCTGAAGTAACCTATGGGACCATATCAAGCAGAACAGCAGTGGCATTACAGGGGTCCCAGAAGGGGGAGAGACAGAGAAAGAGGCTTAAAGCAGACACCCAGATCCAGGAATCCCAGAGAGTTCCAAATGAGATGAACCCAAAAAGATCCACACCAGGGCATATTGTAATTAAAGTGTCAAAAATTAAGGATAAAGAGTAAATCTTAAAAGCGGCAAGAGAAAACCAGTCGTTTATGTGTAAGAGAATGCCTGTGAGACTATGAGCAGATTAATAAGCAGAACTTTGCAGGCCAGATGGGAATGGCATGATATATTCAAAGTGCTGAGAGTAAAATACCTCTAACCAAGAACAGCCTACCCAGCAAGGTTATCATTCAGAATTGAAGGTGAGAAAAAGTTTTACAGATGAGCAAAAGTTAAATGAGTTCATCCCCACTAAATCAGCTTTACAAGAAATGTTAAAGGCACTTCCTTAAGCAGAAAAGAAAAGGCACTAAAGAGGAAAAAGAAAACCTATGAAAGTGAAAAAACTCACTGGTAAAGGCACATATATATGTGTATATACATATATACATATATATATTACATATTACTATATGTAGATCTGGTAAATGTAGTGGATTAATCACTTATAAAGCTAGTATAAAAGGCAAAAGTAGTAAAAATAACTATAGCTACAATAATTAGTTAAGGGACATACAAAATAAACGGGGAAAAGACAGTCTCTTCAATAAATGGTGTTGGGAAAACTGGACCTGGACCACCTATTGTGAAATTAGACTACTGTCTTACACTGTGCATAAAAATTAACTCAAAATGGATTAAAGACTTGAAGGTAACACCTGAAACCACAAATCTCCCCGGAAGAAAATATAGGCCATATGCTTCTTGACATCAGTTGTGGTGATCATTTTTTTGGATCTGATTCCAAAGACTACAACAAAAGCAAAAATAAACAGACTCCATCAAACTAAGAAGCTTCTGCACAGCCAAAGAAACAATTGACCAAATAAATGGGCAACCGACTGAATGGGAGAAGACATTTGCAGATCACATATCCAATAAGGGGCTAATATCCCAAATATATACACAGAAACAACTCAGTAACAACAGCAGCAGCAATAAACAACCTGATCTTAAAATGGGTGGAAGGTCTGAACAGATATCTTTCCAAAGAAGATGAACAGAGGTGGCCTAACTGACCCCCCGAGAAGTGCAAGTCAAAACGACCATGAGGTATCACCTCACACCTGTCAGAACGGCAATTACCAAAAAGACAGGAAAGCGCTGGTGAGGCTGTGGACAACGGGGAAGTTCACAAGCTATTTTTGGGAATTTAGATCGAGGCAGCCATTAAGGGAGACAGTGTGGAGGCTGCTCAAAAAATTAAAAGTAGAAACACTGTACAATCCAGCGATTCTACAGTTCCACTTCAGGTATTTATCTGAAGAAAACAAGACCGCTAATTCAAAAAGATATGAACGCCTATGTTGGCAACGGCATTGTTTACAATAGCCAAGATACGGGAACAACCTAAATACCCACCAATGGATGAATGGGAAAAGGGGTGTGGTGTGTGTGTGTGTGTGTGTGTGTGTGTGTGTGTGTGTGTGTATGTGTGTGTACATGTGTGCATGTGTGTGTACATGTGTGCGTGTGTGTGTACATGCGTGTGTGTGTGTGTGCGTGTGTACACACAACGGAATAGTCCTTAGTCATGAAAATGAATGAAATTCTGGGAGTTCCCATCATGGCTCGGTGGTTAACGAACCTGACTGGCATCCATGAGGACTCAGGTTCGATCCCTGGCTTCGCTCAATGGGTTAAGGATCTGGCATGGCTGTGGCTGTGATGTAGGCTGGCAGCTACAGCTCTGATTGGACCCCTAGCCTGGGAAACCTCCATATGCCACAGGTGCGGCCCTAAAAAGACAAAAAAAAAAATTTGCCATTTGTGTTGACCTCAGACCTTGAGGATATTATGACAAGTGAAATAAGTCAGAGAAGGATAAATATTGTATGGTTTCTTTACATGTGGAATTAAGAAAACAAGACAAATGAACAATCAAAACTCAAGATACAGAGAATAGAGATGCTGGTTGCCGGAGGGGAGGGCAAAATGGGTAAAGGGGGGACAACAGGTACAAACTTCTAGTTATAAAATAACCATCATAGGGAAGCATGCACAGCAGGGCGGTTATAGTCAACAACAGTGTATTGGATATCTGAGAGTTGCTAAGAGTAAATCTTAAAAGTTCTCATTACAGGAAAAAAAAATTTTTATAACTCTGGCGACAGATGGTAACCAGACATTGTGATGATCATTTCATAATTTATACAAATATTGATTCATTATGTTGTACACCTGAAATTAATATAATTTTTCTTTTGTCTTTTTATGGCTGCACCCGAGCGTACAGAAGTTCCCAGGCTAGGGGTCAAACTGAAGCTGTAGCTGCCAGCCTATGCCACAGCCACAGCAGCACAGTATCTAAGCTATGTCTGTGACCTGTGTCACAGCTCACGGCAACGCCGGATCCTTAACCCACTGAATGAGGCCAGGAATCGAATTGGCATCCTCATGGATACTAATTGGGCTCATTACTGCTGAGCCACAATGGGAAGTCCTAATATAATGTTATATATCAACTATACTTAAATTTAAAAACAAAAACATGGATAGATAAATAGAACAAATGGATATTTTAAAACTGGGCAAAAGATTTGAACATGTCATCAAAGAAGCTTTACAGACGGTGAACACCGGAAAAGATGCTAAGTAACACGATGGAAAAGCTCATTAAAACCACAATGAGGAGTTCCCGACGTGGCTCAGTGGTTAACGAATCCAACTAGGAACAATGAGGTTGTGGGTTCGATACTTGGCCTCGCTCAGTAGGTTAAGGAGCCGGAGTTGCCATGAGCTGTGGTGTAGGTTGCAGACACGGCTCAGATCCCGCTTTGCTGTGGCTGTGGTGTAGGCCGGTGGCTACAGCTCTGATTAGACCCCTAACCTGGGAACCTCCATATGCCACGAGTGCGGCCCTAGAAAAGGCAAAAAGACAAAAAAAAAAAAAAAAAAAAAAAAAAAAAAAAAAAAAAAAAAAAAAAAAAAAAAAAAAACGAGATCCTACTACATACATATTAGAAAGACTAAAATTTTTCTTAAGTACAATACCAACTGCTGACAAGGGTATGGAAGCTGGAACTCCCATACACCCCTGTGGGAATTTAAAAAGGTACAATCAGGAAAATAGCTTAGATGTTTCTTACAAAGTTAAACATACACTCTCACCATTCAACCCAGCAATTCTATTCTGAAGAGAAATAAAGACTTAGGTTCCCACAAAAGCCTTTACACCAGTGTTAAAAATCACCTTATACCAATGTAAATCACTAAAAACTGGAAACAACCTGCATGTTTTCCAACTGGGGACTGGATAAACAAACTGTGGTGTATTCATCCACCGTATGCTACTTAACAATAAAAAGAAAACTACAGAAAGCAACAACAAGGTGGCTGACTTCCAAAATCAGGAGCTAAGTGAAGGAAGCTAGACCTACGTACTGCAAATTTCCATCTACATGACATTCTGGAAAAGACGAAACTCGAAGGATAGAGAAAGATGAGTTGTCAAGGGCTGGGGGTTGGCGGGGAGGGTTGACTGCAGAGGGCATGGAGGAACTGGGGGGGACATGGAGGAATTGGGGGGGACATGATGGGACTGTATTATACCTAGACTGCAGTAGTGGTTTCATACCTGTCCATTTGTCAAAATTTAGAGCTGCATACATCCAAAAGAGGGACTCTTACTGGCATGTAAAATTGTGAAGTCAATCTTTAAAATGAACATCTGGGCAACTATGGGTGAAATCTGAATACGGGTTATATTTTCAATGTTAAAGTCCCTGCACTTGATCACTCTACTGTAGTTTTGAAAGAGAGTATCCTCGATTCTAAGGAGATACACGAAGAGAGATTGACAGGTAGACTGCCACACAGTTTACTTTCACGTCTATCGGGGGGGAAAAATATAAACCCAGCCTGTATATACAGAAAAAGTCTCAAAGCAAATATAGTCAAAAGATAGCTACTGAATATAGGTGGAAGGTACAAACTACTGAATATAGGTGGAGGGTACATTTTGGGACGCACTGAACTCTTCTTACACCTTTGATAAATGTAAACAGTTGCTAAAATTTAAAGGTTTGGGGAAAAGAAAGGATGGGAGGAGAGAAATGGGGAGACAGCGACTACAGGCGATTTTGATGAGTTCTGCTTTAAAAGGAAGCAAAGAAATACAATAGATGTGAGAGGTATGGGACCCCAGGAGGTTTGCTTTTTGTTGTTGTTTTTTATTTTCAGATGATAAATACTATGCTAAGGTTTTGTGCTGTTGGGAATAATCCAGTGAAAGGGAAACTTGAATAAATTAGAACCACAATTAAATCTAGACTCTGTGCTATTAAACCTCTGCCTCCTTCTCCACATCACCTTTTACCGCCTCCCCCAGATCCCAGGCCTCCAGCCTCACTGACTTTTCCTGGTCCTTCCATCCCAGGATCACAGCAGGCTCCTTCATCCTGTAAGGCCTTGCATGTGCTTTACTTTCCGTCTGGAACACCTGTCCCAGCTCTTCGGAAAACCTGCCGCTTCTCTAGAGTCCAGTCCCAGCTCCAGGGTCACCCCATCAAACCCCATCAGAGAAGTCTTTGCTGGATCATTCACTCTTCTCCCAGCCAATGTCACATCACCTACTTTTATTATTTACACAGCACTTGTCCCAACACAAAAATCATATTGTATTTCCTGGCTTGTCTGTCTCCATCTCAGCACCACCAGAATCTAAATTCCCAGGTGAACAAGTCCCATCACATAACTGACATATTTTTGTTAAATCAGCTTGGGTTGAATGAATCCATTTCTTAGAATACACTGGTTTGCTGGCAGCCTGGTAGTTCCATATGGACTCCACTCCCATGTCTCCCAAACATTAGTTTCTTCTATAGGCTTCTGGTTGCTTCCCTCCTCAAAACATTTAACAGCTTTCACAGTCAACAAGATGAAGTTTGAACTCATCTTTTTTTTTTTTTTTTTCATGGCCATATTGGAAGTTCCCAGGCTAGGGGTCCAATCAGAGCTGCAGCTGCTGACCTACACCACAGCCACAGCAATGCTGGATCCCAGCTCCATCTGTGAACTATGCCGCAGCTCATGGCAATTCCAGATCCTTAACCCACTGAGCGGGGCCAGGGCCTGAACCTGAATCCTCATAGATACTGTTCCGGTTCTTAACCCTCTGAGTCACAATGGGAACTCTCAGTTTGAACTCATCTTGACTTACAACGGCACCCAGCTCCAGTCCCCGGCTTTCCTCACCTCTTTCTCTCCTTTCCACGTACCTGAAGCCAGAGCCAGGCTCCAGTACAGGCTGCTTGAGCAATGTGCCCTTTGTGAATCTCTTCTCTGAAATTCCCTTCCACCACACCTCACTGGTCTTTAAGATCCAAATCAAACCTCCACTCCCAAAGGCTCCTAACACCCAACAGCTTCCACGTGGGAGCTTCACTCCTCCACGGACCATGCAACAGGGAGCACTTGCTGCATACCAGGCACTGGGCCAAGTGTTTTCCACGCGTCGTGTCATTGGATCTGTACAACTCAACGACAAGGACACAGGACTACCTCTGGTTTATGGATGGAGCAATTAAAGTGTAGAGAAGTGAAGGAACTGGCTCTACAGGGCAACCAGGATTCAACCCCACACCTGTGGGTGTCCAGAGCCCTAGCTCCTAACCACCACCATGATTAACCCTGTGACCTTAGGTCAATCAGCTCTCTAAGTCTTAGTTTTCAGATGAGAAAAACTCCGTTTCATGGATGCTCGAGGGCCTTGCAATATCACCGGAAGGGAACAGGGAGCAGAACCTTTACACGTTAGCTCCAGTGAGTCGGCAGAGGCCCTCATAGCTGTCTGCTCCTGTTAATTGTCTACCTGGGGTCTTCTCTCCCTTCCGGGGCTGTCAATCCCCCTTGGGGTCTGCAAAGTGCAGGTACATACGGGGCCCGTGGCGGTTTGTCCATCAAAGCTCCATTTGGGGCCCCCGCGAATTGCTTCGTGGCCATCAACGTTTTGCAAGGAGCTCACCATGTAGCACTTTTATCTCCATTCTCAGTGAATCCTAAACAACCTCAGCAGGTGGGCACCGCCATCCCAGCATCCATCCTGTTTATGGATCTCGGCGCTCCGCTGCCACGAGAGAACGCCGAGTGTACTTCCCACGATCCAGGCACCATGCCGAGCGCCTAGGTCCTCATTTCACCTGCACAGTCACTCTGTGAGGGAGGCGCTATCACTGGCCTCTGATTTCTATCCAAGGAACTGGAGCCACAGAAAATGTACCAAGGGAGCGCCTGGTGTGGCTCAGTGGGTTAAGAACCTGACATAGTATCCATAAGGAGGCAGGTCTGATCCCTGGCCTCGCTCAGTGGGTTAAGGATCTGGCACTGCCACACAAGCTGAGGCGTAGGTCACAGATGCAGTTTGGATCTGGCGTAGCTGTGACTGTGGCTGTGTCGTAGGCCGGCAGCTGCAGCTCCAATTCGATCCCTAGCCTGGGAACTTCCATATGCTGTGGGTACGTCCTTTAAAAAAAAAAAAAGAAGAAGAAGAAGAAGAAGAAGGAAAGCATACACGGGTTCCATGGCTCTTGAGGGGCTGGATTAGGATCTGAACCTACAGTCTCCGGCTCCAGAGTCGATGCCTCTCACCAGGCAGCCTCTTTGCTTCTCGTCCTACTGTGGCTTTGGTCAGCACAGCACAAAGATGTCTGCATCCCAGCCCTGGGACCCGTGAACATGCGGGGCTGCATGAGAAAAGGGAATTAAGGTTGCAGGTGAAATCGGGTTACTAATCACCTGACCTCGGGTTAGAGCAAGAAGCCTGGATCAGCCAGGTGAGTCCAAGGGTCCTGTCGCTGGGGACCAGGACAGCAGCAGGTCAGAGTCAGAGAAGGATGTGAAGGTGCAATAATAGCACTGCCGGCTTTGACGGTGGAGGAAGGCAGGTGGCCTCTAGAAGCTGAAAAGGGAGTGGATCCTTCCTTAGAGCCTCCAAAGGAACACAGCCCTGACAGCACCTGGATTTTAGCCTTGTGAGACCCACTTCGTGGCCTGACCTCCAGACCGTGAGATACTGAATCCATGTTGTTTTAAGCACAAAGTCTGTGGTCGTCTGTTATAGCAGCAGCCAGAGCAAACCGAAACAGATGCAAAAGCAGCTCACCTTTCTGTCCTGCTCAGGGCTGACCAGGCTACCGGGTCTCTGGGGCAGTGTCGAAGGGCAAAGTCCCACCCCAAACACCCTCTCCTGGCCCCCCGCAGGGGGTCCCACCTGTGGCCTTCTCAGGCTTTGTCTGGCTACCAGGTGAAACCAGACATTTTTTTCCCTTCTTTTTATACCGTACCTGCAGCATATGGAAGTTCCAGGTTTGGGGGTCACATTGGAGCGGCAGCTGCGACCTACGCCACAGCCACGTCAATATCAGATCCAAGCCACATGCTGTGGCTTACGGCAATGCCAGATCCTTAACCCAGAAACCAGAGTAGGAATTGAATCTATATCCACACAGAGACAACTTCGGGTCCTTAACCCACTGAGCCACAACAGGAACTCCAAATCCAGACATTTTATCCCAAGACCAGACAGAGCCCAGCCTGGAAAGCAAGCAGGGCCCTGTGGGGTTCCTGGACCCCATTTCTTGATTTTAGGGAATAAGCTTCAGCCTCCATGCTCTCCCCTGGGCTCCAAAAGGCAGGTCCAAACGGCTGCTAATCAGGGAAGGGAGGGGATACAAGACAAGGGGTCCCGATCCTCCCTCAAGGCATACCTCTTAACAATATCTTTGAGCTCTTCTGCAGAACTAAAACCCCAACAGATGAAAGATGTTAACTACTTACTGAAGCATTCTTCATTCCAGAAAGAAGGGGGACCACCAGAACCAGTCCCGGGCCACCAAACACCAGCTTTGAAGAAGGCAAGCTTTGCACCTATCCTGATCCTCGTCTGTGGCCCTATTTTCCACTCCCAAACTGCAAGACCATCTCCTATTCTCTCCTGAAAGAGGGCACCGTCTTTAGGGCACTAGCCTGCTGTAGCCTCCTTTGCCTGGCAAAGCAGTAAAGCTACTCTTTTTCTTCTTCACCCCAAACTCTGTTTCCCCATTTCGATTAGGCACCGGTGGACAGAGCCCAAGTGTTTGCAAAAGCTTCCCTGCAAATCAGGAGCCACGGCTGGGAGGACAAAAGTCAGGGACCCTACACAACAGGCCTGATGGGCTCCAAAGTCCCCTCCCCGGGGGGCGCGGAGCTGGCAGGCCCCCACCTCCCAGGGAAAGAGGGGCTGAAATGATCAGAAGTCCAAGGTCAAAGGTGGAGTTGACCTTTGCCAGGGAGCCATGGGTTCAAGGAGAGCCTTTATGGAGGAAGGAGTGGAGGCCAGAAGAGAGACAGAGGGACATCAAATTTGCATGAGGGGAAGACAGGGTTTTAATTACTCCTTTTCTTAACCTCATTGTGCCTTGAGGTATTTTAACATCACTCTCCCTGGCAGGAAGGATTGATTGATCGCCTCTTGGCATTCAGAAACCCTGATTAATGTAAAACTAACCAGTCGTTCTGAACTCTGGGGAATTAATCACTTAAATGTGGGAATTACTCAATAAACCGTTCAAACATGCAATAAACCAAGCCATTAAAAATTAATCACTCAACATCCCGGCCGTGTAAACAGGGCTAATAAGATCCTGGCAGCTTAGAGTGAGGAGGAAAAGGAGGCAGTGGGGGAAGCAACGCCTTTAACCAGCTGCCCCCCAGGGCCAGAGGGGCTGCGCCGATGTCCAGGCCACACGTCACAGGTCATCGGGGCAGGTGACATCAGGTCCCTCGGACAAGGGCAGGCAGGCAAGAAAGATAAGGAGCCCTCCCTGGGCCGTTACAAGAACATGGCAGAGTTAGAGCTACAACCTGTGGCATTTATTTACTGAGCACCTACTATGCGCCTGGTGTGTTGAGCTCTGCAATTATAGGCAGATCTCGTTTTATTGCGCTTTGTGGATACCTCATTTTTTTTTTACAAATTGAAGGTTTGTGGCAAACCTGCATCGAGCAGATCTGTCAGTGACATTTTTCCAACAGCATTTGCTCACTTACTGTCTCCATGTCACCTTTTGATAATTCTTATATGTCACCCCTTTTTCATTATAATTGTATTGGTTACAGTGATCTGTGATGTTACTTTTGCAAAAAGGTTATGACTCACTAAAGGCTCAGATGGTGGTTTGCATTTGTTTTTCAAATAAAGTTTTTGCTGTTGCTGTTGCTTTTTAGGGCCATACCTGCACAATATGGAGGGTCCCAGGCTAGGGGTCAAAAAGGAGCGGCAGCTGCCGGCCTACGCCATAGCCACAGCAACGCAGGATCCGAGCCGCATCTGCAACCTACACCACAGCTCACAGCAATGCCGGGTCCTTAACCCACTGAGAGATGCCAGGGATCCAACCCACATCCTCATGGATTCTAGTCAGGTTCGTTACTGCAGAGCCACAATGGGAACTCCACAAGTAAAAGTATTTTTTACTTAGGTATGCACACTGGCTTTTTACACCTAACACTATTGTGCCCTTAACTGACTACAGTAGGAAGTGTAAACATACCTTTTTCCTATGCCCTGGGAAAACAAAAAATTGGGGTGACTCACCTTCTGCAATATTTGCTTTATTGCTGGGGTCTGGAAACGAACCCGCAATGTCTCCAAAGCCTGCGGCCACGATCAAGGAGACAGTGAAGCCATCACTGGGGTGGGTGTGTCTGTGTCTGTGCTAGAAAACATATTGGTTTTATAAAACATTGACTATAAAGGAAAATAAAGCCAGGCATGAGGGGATATTGGGGGGCGGGGTTCCTATTTTAGGCTGATCAAAAATGGCCTCTCTGAAAAGGTGCCGTTTGCCTGAGACCGGAAGGAAGCAAGGGCACAAAGCATCCGGATATCCAGGGAAGAGAGTGGGAAAGGCCCCGAGGTGCGAGTTACCCAGTGGCTGGGAGGGAGTGACCTGGAGGTGTGGGTTTTGGGGGGACAGCCGTGGGGGGATCAGAGCATCCAGGGCCTTGTCAGGCAACTGCAAAGACCCTGGCTTCTACGCCTATTGCCCCCAAAAGTTTCTGAGCAGAGATGAATGCCATTAACTGAATCGCCCTGGGGGTGAGGGTGGATGATGAGGCAAAGGCCGGAACCGGAAGACCAGTCAGGAGGCAGCTGCCACCCCGAGGGGCAGCTGTTTCTTCCTGTCCTCTCTCTGTGTCCCCCTCCCCAGTCAACAGCCCACATCTTTCTTTGGATCTGCCCTTCCCCCGTTTTCCCCTGTGGTTTGGCTGGAGTTCAAGTAGTTCTCAGCCTCCCAATAGGTCTGGTCTACTGGGCTTCTCTCAAGACTTTGACCACACTGTTCAGGAAGGAATGTGTGACCTGACTGAAGCCAATGAGATAAGAAGTCATCAACTCAGGGATTCTGGGAAATAATTTTTTTTTTCCTATTATAGGAGCACCCCCACGCCTGCCCCCCAGAGAATGATCTTCTCTTGTTTAGCATGTGGATGCCAGGTCTTAAATGGCCACAGCCTGAGGATGAAGCAGGCCCCTGGAGAAGGGTGGAGCCAAGAACGTCACAGAGAAACAGGACCGGGGCGTGACACCATGAACTTCTGGATCGGACTGCTCCTGAAGCCAGATCACCTCTGCAGCTTTCACTTCTTTCTCCCGATCAAGTTCCCTGTTTAAGTCAGTTCGGGCAGGTTAGATTCCTGACTGACACAGAACCTTATGCTATGTGTATTATTTCACCTGGGGCTTACAAGTACCCTAGGAACTAAGTCCTAGAGCCAATTTTCTAATTTACAGATAAGAAAACAGGTTCAGTAAAATAACCTACCCAATGGCGTATTGCTAGGATTTCGCAAAGCTGCGATGTGAGCCCAAGGCTTACTGGTTTAAAAGCCCTAGCTTTGAGCTTCTATTCTCACTTTTTCTGTGTCTCTCTGTATATGTCTTTAAAATCGTACGGAACTTCGGCTGGGCTGAATGACTTAATATGGGAACAACAGGTGCAGCATACACGGTTCTCCGCCTGCCACCCCGCCAACCACACACACCCTTAGCAACATCGTTATTAAACAGGTATCACTAACCATTTGAAGAAATCTTTTCTGCAGGGCCCCAAACCCAGGTGGAACCGCTCCACATCCTGCCAGCCACTTGGATCCCCATGTGAAACAATGACTAGTCCCGATGAGATGGAGAAGTAACACCAGCTGCTGAACTATGGCTTCTCAGCCAACGCAAACCGCCCTCTCCCGGTCCCCATCCTCCTGGGGCCATGGAAGGAAGTGGGTGTGAATGCTGAAAACTAGGACAAGCTACTTGGAGGCAGGTGGCGGCTGGGCCCCTTGTGGGGTGACAGGAGTCCCAAGGAGAAGATGGCCAGGTACCACCCACAGGGGACAGCCAGAGGACAGCCCTACCTCCTCTCTCCTCCCCCACACGGCCCTGGTCGGGTCACAAATCGGAAACCCGACAAAAGCTTCCAGAAAAACATAAAATGCCAACATTGGTAAAGTGAGAAATAAAACAAGCAGACCAAAACAAACTACTCAATAAACTGAAATGGTAATCCGAGATACCCCCACCTACGGGGGGCTGTCATCTCAGACGGTCCTACCGGATGGGCAAGTCCTGCCGAGTTGATTATCCGCAGTTTACAGAAAATCAGAAAAGAATGGCTCATCTACCGAGGCTAGTGGGATCTGAATTTCACAATGAAACAAAGATACTTTAATCACTGGAAATCACAGGCCTGTTTCATTTATGAACAGATTTGCGAAATTCCAAAAGAAAGTATCCGCCAGCCAAGTGTCAAGAGTTGACTGAAAACAATGTGGAGGAGAGACGACTGTGCTTTTACAGTTAAAAGATAGACTTGAGTCAGATAGCCAGGTTCTAATCCTGACCCCTCCACTCCTCACTCACTGTAGCAACGCCCTCAGACCCAGATAAAGGGGGGCCTCTGCCCTGGGCCTAGGATAAGCATATGCACACACGCCCGCTCTGTCACTCAGCCCCAACATAGCAAAACCCCTGGCCCAGCATCCACTCTCACAACTAACACTGCTCAGGGCCCAGGGGATGCTTTGCACCCTCTCCCGCTCAGCGTCATAGAAACACGGGGCAACGCTGCTGCAGACACCAGAGGGACACAGCTTTACACCCCAGGAGGGACTGAGGAGCAGAAATATTTCGGGAAGGGAAGGGATGAATGTGTCAAATCTTTCTCCTAGCACAGCAGACTCCCGCAAAACCAAGCACCCTTCCTGGAAATGCCCATTTCCTTGCTGTGCTTCATGCTCCAATTTGCGAAGGCAAAAAGCACCTGCAACATAGCTAAATCTAAACCATATCCGCAAGAGCCTCACATGGCAGCTCAGAGACATTTTGAGACGTTAAATGGCTCTCATATGTGCATAGGCAGGCCTCAGAGATATTGCGGGTTCCATTCCAGACCACCCCAAGAAGGCGAATATCACAGTAAAGCGAGTCACACCCATGTCTTGGTTTCCCAGTGCACCCGAGTTGTGTGTACACTATCCTGTAGTCTATTAAGCATTACGCAATAGCGTTCTGTCTCAAAACTCAAAGTATATACCTTCATTAAAAATGCTCTATTGCTGGAGTTCCCGTTGTGCTGCAGCAGAAATGAATCTGCCTAGTATCCATGAGGATGTGGGTTCGATCCCTGGCCTCGCTCAGTGGGTCAGGGATCTGGCTTTGCCATGAGCTGCGGTGTAGGTTGCAGATATGGCTTGGGTCCCGAGTTGCTGTGGCGGTGGTGTCGGCCGGCCGCTGTAGCTCTGATTTGACCCCAGCCTGGGAACTTGCATATGCCGCGGTTGCTGCCCTAAATCAACAACAACAACAAAACTCTATCACTGAAAAATTCTAACCATCATCTGAGCCTTCGGCATGTCATAATCTTTTCAAAACTGTAACGTCAAAGCTCACTGATCACAGACCATAACACATATGAAAATGTCTGGAATATTGCAAAAGTTACCAAGACGGTAGTTCCAGCAGAGTGGCGCGGTGGGTTAAGAATCCGACTGCAGCAGCTCCGGTCTCTGCAGAGGCGCCAGTTGGATCCCCAGCCTGGTGCAGTGGGTTAAGGGTTCAGTGTTGCTGCAGCTGCGGCATAGGCTGCAGCTGTGGCCTGGATTCAATCCCTGGCCCGGGAACTTCTATGTCCCATGAGTGCGGCCATAAAATTAAAAAAAAAAAAAAAAAGAATTACCAAAATGACATAAAGTGACCTGATGTAAGCAAATGCTGTTGGAAAGTGGCACTGAAAGACTTGCCTGCCACAGGGACGCCACAAAACTTCAGCGTGTAAAAAAAGGACCTGGAAAGCACAATAAAGTGAAGCAGAATAAAACGCGGTGTGCCTGCACATGCCTAGATCTAGATGTAATTTGGGTAAAGGCATGAGACCAAGGTTTTTGTCCTTTTAGGGACGCACCATGGCATATGGAGGTTCCCAGGCCAGGGGTCCAATCAGAGCTACAGCTGCCAGTCTACGCCACAGCCACAGCAATGTGAGATCCGAGCTGCGTCTGTGACCTACACGACAGCTCAAGGCAACGCCAAATCCTTAACCCACTGAGCAAGACCAGGAATCGAATCTGCATCCTCATGGATGCTATCGGGTTCATTAACCACTGAGCCACAACAGGAACTCCTCATGATACCAATTATTCATATGGACAACTAAATGGACACTAAATGCTAAAATTATATTTTCAAAGGGTAAATAAATTCGAACTTTAGATAATTTTGAATTTAAATTTGTATATATTTTGCTTTTTAATTTTGCAAATCATTTTAAATTTCAGATGAAAAAATTTTTGAAAGGTTCAGAAATTCTTTTATTTTTTTCACATTTTTAGGCGATTCCAGTTGAATGTTGTATGCTTTGAACACAGCTACGCTCTCCATTTTAATCTTTTACATCACTGCTATCAATAAGACACAAACCATCGGAAAGTCTTAATTACAACAAAATTTAGATGAACTGGAGACAAGGAAAGTTCATTTTATGGAATACATGTACAAATTATGAATTATGTATGTCTTGGTTACTCATCCAAAGAGCTCAGGTTTATCAAGATAAGACTGAAATGTGTGCAAATAATTAAATTTTACCATCTTGGTATCTTGTTTGGATTTGATCTTTATTAAGGTATAGGTCTCAGATAGGAGAATGGGGTATATTTTATTTAACAGTTTGTTCACTTTCATAATTTTAAATATTTATAATTGGTGTGTGAGCATCTATTTATACTTCTCCCCTGGGCCCTGCAAATGCTAGAGTTGGGCCTGACTAGCTGTGTGATTTGGGGCAGGTTAATTAGCCTTTCTGTTTCTACACTGTCTCATCTAAGAAGGGGATAATCAACAGTGCCTAGCTCTCGCAGTTGTTCTAAGGATCAACTGAGCTAATATTTATAAAGCACTTCTAACATAGCCTGGCACACAGACAGTACTTTATAAGCACTTTTAGACAGAATGGGGTTTAGCACAGAAGCGCAAGAATTATTTCCCGAGATTGACAAAAGCATATGATCAAGTTTCACATCTATTTATTTTTTTCATACTCAAACACAAAATTGAAGAGAGGTTCCTTAACTGGATCAACACTGCATAATAAAACCTAAAGCAAATGCCATCCTCGCCTGAGATTCTTAGCCTTGGTCCTTTTAAGACTGGAAATACGGCAAGGAAGCCGGTCCAACCACATCACACTGGAGGTCCAGGCACACTCAGCAGGGCAGGATGAAACAAAATGTAAAATAATTGGAGGAAGAGAGAGAAAACTCCATTGTTCACATTTAAGCTAATGATGTCAGCATTTATAGAAAAGAAAAAATCCAACAGAATCTGAACAGCTTAGAACCAGTAACTTAAAAATCAATACAGCATCCTTCTGCACTGGCAATAGCCAGCTAGAAACATAATAGAAGATGAGATATCACTCATGGTATAAATCAAAAAATATGCCCCCTTTTGGAATTGACCCACATGCCCAAGACTTGTACAGGGAAATCTTCAAATTATTAAATGACCAAAAGAAAGAAAGAAAGAAAACCTGAATGTCAGGTTAACCACATGAACATATTAACTCCCCAAAGTACTAATCTACAAAAACATAATGCAATTTCAATAACAATTAAAACGTTGTTTTTAAAGGATTTGATCAATTAAAATTAATCTAGAAGAAGAAGAGGCCCTTCAAGTGCTCAGTCTCAAAAAGGTAGAGCAAAGCCTTTGGCCTCAGAAGGATTAAGAAACACCCCAGAGGTGTGGTAATAAAAACAGCTGTGACGCTCACATGAAAAGCAGATGAACCAGAGGAACAGAAGAGAGTGTCCAGAAATAGAACCTTCTCGGTGTAGAAAGCTGAAGCACCATAAAAGTGGTTCCTGAAAGCGGAGGAGCAAGGCCGAATGTGGGTGGTAGGGACAGCGGTGCCTTTGACTAACAGTATGGAGAAAAATAAAGCGTGCTTATCGTACAGAAAGAAGCACAGAACAGACTCCAGATGGATTAGCGTCCTCAATGTTGCAAAGTTCAACTATAAAGAAAGCTAAGGGAAGAAATCACCGGGCAATCGTTCTGGCCTTGAAATAGGCAAGGACTTCTAAAACCAAGACAGAAAAACACACCCACCCACACAATTGCTAAGGCCAAAAAAAAAAAAAAAAAGATATAAGAATATAAAAACGATAGATTTCTGTTCAGTGAAAGCATGGATGAATTTAACAAAAACATATCAAAAGGAGACAAGATCCTGGCACTGTCTAAAGCTGACAAGTAAGGATCTCTTACAAACCAACAAGAATGACCGAAAAATGGGGGGCGTGTGATGAGTGCATTCACAGAGCAGTCGTCTAAACAGCCAGTGAGCAGGCAGAGGTGTTCAATCACACACTGATCAGCAGCACGCACAGGAAAGTGAGATGTTCTATATACGTCAGATGAGCGACACAAGAAAGTCACCAAGTGTTGACGAGGATGCAGGGAAAGGTAGTTCCCAGCCCTGCTGGGGGCAGTGAGCTCCGTGGGACCTTCAGGAAGGGCATCTGATGGGACCTGGTGAATTCCACGTGCACGTCCTGTTGACTCAGCGTCCCCACTGGGTTACATTCCCTCCAGACCTGCAGTGGGGCTTTACAAGGACCTCTCTGCAGCAGTGCTTGTGGAGCGGGAATTGCAGGCGTAACCAACGTGGGTACCACTCAGGGAGAGACCGAGCCCTGGATGCATCCGGGAAAATCTTACTCATCAGCGGACACCCTGGCTACACAGACATATCTTTAGAACACAGTGTTGAGTGGACATGCTTAAGAAATAAAACAACGTCTTCAATAGCACCATACCAGTGATGGAAGTTGACGCGGAAGCCGACATGGTTTATATCGACGCAAACGTACCTAGGGACAGACAAGAAGCACGTGTGTGCCCTCAGGCGGCTCGTAGAACAGAGTCTGGGAATGAAAGATTGATAAAGAGTGAAACCAGAGAGGCACCTTGGCCAGACAAGCAGAAGAATGACATGCACTGGCTTCACCGGGGGGACAAAAACAGGATTTTTAAAATTGGTTTTGGCATTTGAAAAACATATTTGGACCGAATACAGGATAATCATGAATGTCTTGAGCATCCTGGTAGAAATTAGGGCACAAATCAGACTAACGGATCTTGAAAGTAAGGCTTCCAGGAAGAATCTATGGGCCTTTCAAATCTATTATTCTCATGCTCTCTCTCTTTGTCTATATGTCTATCTATCCACCTATCTACCCATCTATCCATCCATCTTTTAATTCCCCTTCCCTGCTCTCTGCACCCACAGATCAGCTGTGAGTCTTCTCTGAGAGCCTGTGCCCCCTCCTAGATGCTGTCCAGGCCCTGCCTCCCAGCATCCGAGGGTCCTCTGTCCTCCCGGATCCCAGCCCACCTGCTGCCCAGCTCCCCTGCCAGTCTGAGCTCCCTGGAGCACCTCCCCTGACCCGCTGTGCTCTGGCCCCGGGGAACCGCAAAGACCGCCAGTGTTTGCAGAGCGAAGCGGCAGCATCTCACTGCATAATTCAGGACCAGACAGAAGGCAGAGCTCGGGCTGGCGAGGCTGCTTAGTCACACTGCACATTCCACAGACTTACAAACTGAGACGACCTCCGCCTTCTAGGCAGAACCGGCCTAATTAGCTAATTCTCTGAGATCCTCGGAGAGAAGCCAGGTGCCCCTGGAGGGGGGGCTGTGGATTTACCGGGGGATTTGGCTGCACAGAAAAGTCTTTATCGGGAGAGGGAAACGTCTCTCACCTCCATCCTTTCTGCATCCAGATCCAATGGCATTCTAGCCTCTTAATTATCCCAGGTCCCACCTCGTCTCCCCTGGAGCCAAGTCAGACGTCTTGCACCGCACCCCCCCCCGCCCCAACTCTATACCCTTCTGCTGGTGATCAGGCTGCGGTTCGCTGGGCGCCCACTACATGCCTGGCGTTGTGCTAACAGCTGGACCCACAGTCCATCTTTTAATCCTCAGAGCACCCGGAAAGCTGGGGGTCCCCCTCCCCATTTTACAGATGAGCAAACCATGGTCTGGAGAGGTCAGACACAGCCTGGGAGTGGAGGTCACCACCAGAACCATGCCCAGGTCCGAAGACTTCCAGAACATTCTCTCGGGACTACTTGACTCTCCGCTCCACAGGGAGGATGATAGGAAGGTCTGATGGATGGGTCTGAGAAACGCTGCCCTGCCCCCGTTTGGAGACTCCCAGTCTCTCTGGTATTGAGGACCCTGAAGGGCTAACACGGCATTACTCACGGACATTTGGCTACACAGCCCGGCTTCCGGGGCCACTCACGTCCACAGACTATGGCTCAGAGATGCCGATGTGGCGGTAGGTCAGCTCCAGGAACGATGGGCTCTGCTCCAAGCGATCATGGTTTCCAGAACAGAGAAAGAAGTCCTAACATGACGACAAATGGCTCATGTGTGACCCGAGCACTTGCACAACGGGGCCTGGGCGGCTTCTCAGCCATCACCCCAAATCCCCACAGAGGCCCTATGAGGCGCCACCCTGCCTGCAGGGGTGCAGACACTGATGCTGTGAGATGCTGGGGACCTAGCCCTGGACCACCAGCCAGGCAGGAGAGATTCGGGTCTCCAACCCGGTCTGGTGGGAAGCCTGCCCTCCTTCTCTGAACCCAGTGTTTCTTAGTCACAGGTGCTCCCACACTGGGCGATAAGCCTATGGGGGGAGCGAGCAGGGGAGTGTGGGCCCAGAGTGATGGAAGCCGTGACGGACGCCGTGATGCACTCTGCTCCATCACATGATGGAGTGAAGGACGCCAGGGAAGGTCCCCACCGGATGAACTCTGGAGAGGCCAGAGCAGAGGGGCACCAGGCCAGCGGCCAGAGTGGACTCTGCCACCAGCCTGGATCCTCAGGGCTGGTCTGAGTTCCATAGATACAGCAGCTCTGTCCCTCAGGAAACTCCCAGCTTGGAGGTGAACAAGCTTGACTCTAGGAGGACAGGTTAATACCCCAGCAAGCTGCCACCTAAACCTCCCTACTTGGTTCAAGCTAAGTCTAGAACATTCTATCAGCTGCCACAGAGGGGTCCATCTGGAACTGGGTAGAAGATGAGATCAGGAAGCCTGTTGTCAGTGCCTAAAGCTGGCTGGACGTGAGCTTGGAGGTTGCAAAGTGCCTGGATCCCCTGTGCCAGAGTCTTTACACACACACACACACACACACACACACACACAGCCGTCCTCCTCCCTCCATCAAGTTAAAACCCACCCAAACCACCTCCTGTTTCTCCTCTTCGCCTTCACCCTGCAGGGAACCAAACTGTACCCAGTGGAGTCGGTCTGAGCATGCTCAGTAGCCAGGGCGGATGGGGGTCTGCAGGACCTGCCGCCCCACTGCTGACTTCAACACCCCCACCCTGGGGAGCCACCCCACGGGAAAGCATCCCTGCCAGCAGCCTCCGCTGAGCAGAGAGAGCCACCTCCTGGGTTCCAAGCTCACTAGCTCAGCTTTTAAAGGCCCCAGAGGGGCTCCTGGGGGAGGGCTGTCATCCCTGACAGGCAGGGGTGGCAGCGGGCAACGGCTGCACCCCACGCCAGTTTGCTTGGTGCGCAGTTCTGGAATTGCCAGAGCTCAGATGGAGTTGGAAAAGAGCCACACGTGCCAGCCCAGCCCCCCTTGTACATGTGTCGTGCACACTTGGGGATGAGAGTCACGGTGATCTGGAGGC
The DNA here is from genome assembly GCA_004024745.2 of Catagonus wagneri. Taxonomy (NCBI): domain Eukaryota; kingdom Metazoa; phylum Chordata; class Mammalia; order Artiodactyla; family Tayassuidae; genus Catagonus; species Catagonus wagneri. The sequence continues at coordinate 7,838,140 of PVHT021183551.1, read as the reverse complement.
ATCAAAGGCGGGTGAGGTCATTCCAAGGTCATTGGGTCTACATCCCATTTCTACACATATCCAGCCTCTAGTGATCAACACGGGGCCCCGGCCCTGCTTTTTCCTTCCTGTTTTACAGCCTCCCTGGTCGGAGCCAAAGGGAATCTGTTACCCCAGTGTTCTGGTGTGTGCGACATTCGCTCTCCAAGAGTGTTCTTTTTTTATTACTCCTAAATCCTTCCTGGTGTAGCTAAAGCTTCCCTCTTAGTCCCAAGTAATGGAGGGAAGGGGAAAATAAAAATAGAAGGAAATTTACATGTGCGGAACACCTGTTATATTTCACTACAGTCTTATTTAATCCTCACAAGAACCCTGCGAGGTGATGCGAGTGTTTCCAGTAGAGGAAAGAGGCTTGGAGAATCCCAGGTTTGCAGGGAAGAAAGCCTCCCTTTTGCAGCCTCCCTCGAAGCGAGGCATGGTCCTGAAACTGGTTAGTGGCCAGTACAGGGGTAAGTTTCTATCTGCAACTTCTAGGAAGCATCCTTAACGGGGAAAAGCCTGCCCTCCCTTGTGTTTTCTCGCTTCTAGGACTGGAGCACAGGCATGATGGTGAGTTCGCATAATCATCTTGGAACATGATCCACTTGAAGGATGGAAGTTATAGCATACCAGAAATAGAGAGGAAGATGGATCCCAACACAATGGGTCCCCACGCCACGCTACGCCAGGATGGAGCCTCTAAACTATCTGAACATGAAAGTGAATCAATTTCTCTGTTGCTTCAGCCTCTTATTGGGGGTTTTCTGCTTCAATCCTTTTTCTCTTTTTCCAGCTGCACCTGTGGCATATAGAAGTTTCCAGGCTAGGCCATCAAATCAGAGCTGCAGCTGGGGCCTATGCCACAGCAGTACTGGATCCGAGCCACATCTGCGAACTGTGCCCACAGCTTGTGGTAACGCTGGATCCTTAACCCACTGAGCGAGGCCAGGGATCAAACCCGCATCTTCACAGAGATGACGTATGGTCTGTAACTCACTGAGCCACAATGGGAACTCCTCTTCATTAATCTTAAATGGATACAAGACCCATGAGGTAATGCCCATTGCAGTCCTTATCTGGAGTCTGTCTACTGCACCAGTATTCAAAGGGTTAAAGGGAATTTCTAGTATTACTGACCACCCACTCCCACAAGAGTAGTTCTGTGTTTAAAGATGCTTTTCTCTGAGGGGGAAGGACTAGGTACTATCTGGAGGAGTACCCTCTAGGATCTTTACACTGCCCTCAACTCTCCCTCTCACGGCAACCAGAGCTTCACATAGGAATTTAGAAAATGTTACACGAATCCATACGGTGGCAAATAAGATACAATCAAGTTAAGAAATTTACAGCAAAGAAAAAAGTTGACAAAATAAAATGAGATCAGAAAAGCCCACCTACTTGCAGCACTTTGAGCTTCCTAGCAGCCAAAGCAAAGAGGGAAACATAACCAACACATGGTGATTGTCAGTCTCTCAAGATCTATTTCCTAGGCTGCAAGGTCTGAAAGCCATTTCTCCTATAGAGCCTGGAGGGGACAGTGCAGTTGATGGACCAAGCAAGCAACAGTCTTGGTGGTACATGCAATAATGAGTCCTGCAGTACAATATATTTAATGCTCCCAACCACCCTGAGTGTTGTTGTTAATTGCCATCCACATTTTACAGATGAGAAAACCAGAGTAAAAGAAGTTAAGTACCTCTGCCCAAGGCCACACAGCTAGGAAATGGCAGAGCTGAGATTCCAGTCCCGAAAATCAGGCTCCATAACCCAGGCTTTTAACCAAGGGCTTTGACATTAGCCAGACTCCGGTTGAAAGCTCACCTACTATCTACTCCTGAACAGCCCTGGGCAAGTGAGTGCACCTCTCTGAGCTTCTATTTCCTCACCTGTTGATGGAAATAATCCCATAAACCAAACAGGACGTTGCATGTAACAGAACTGTGGGTGGAACTTCTCCTAGTGTGCTGGAATCACACCAAAACCAAAATGAGAGACAAGGGGGGCCGAGAACCCTAAGAGTCAAGAGAGAGCTAACAAACAACTACCTAAATTGGGGGCCAGACTACCACTTCTTGTCCCCTGCCAGGATTTAACAGGAGGCAGCAGAGTCAGCCCCAAACACCAAGTCTCCCTACATGTATACAAAAGGTGAGCCTTACAGACAGCAAAGTGTTGGCCCTGGAGAGGTGACACAGGCAAAGAGATGAAGGTCATCAAGGATCAGGTGCCAGGAGATACCATCAAAGTGGCAGAGCCCACCAGAGGGCACGGAACCAAGCCAAAGCAGGGCAGGCCGCCCTCTCCCTCTGCTACCTGCCTGGTCCAACAGAGAGCAAGACTCCTCCCCTGCCACCTCCTGGAGGGGCCAGGCAAAGTCTGGGTTAGGAGTGAAATAGAGAAGGTTTTTTTTTGGGGGGGGGTTGTGCTGCACCCATGGCATGTGCAAGTTCCTGAGCCAGGGAGCAAACCCACACCGCAGCTATGATTGGAGTCACAGCAGTGGCAACATCAGATCCTTAACCGCTAGGCCACCAGGGAACTCCAGGAGTGGAATAGAGAACTTATTTTGTTTGCTTTTTAGGGCCACACCCACAGCATATGTAAGTTCCCAGGCTAGGGGTCAAATCGGAGCTGCAGGTGTCGGCCTAAACCACAGCCACAGCAATGCAGGATCCGAGCCACCTCTGCGACCTACACCATAACTCACAGCAATGCCAGATCATTGACCCACTAAGCGAGGCCAGGAATCAAACCCGCATTCTCACGAGTACTAGCTGGGTTCATTCCCACTGCGCCACAATGGGAACTCCTGAAATCCAGAACTTTAGATGAGGCTTGAGATCCATGGTTCCAAAAGAGACTAGACTATGTTTTGATAACCAGAAAGGGCCAGCAAATATGAAATCTGCCTGAGGACATTAAGGCCCATGAATGGAGAACTTGAAGGAATCCTGTTAAGGGCAACAAGTGGAAATCTTCAAACCCCTTTCTACCCACCCAACGTGAACACTCCCAGGTTAACAGGCTACGTTAAACAGGCAGGAGGGCAGACGGTGCTCAGGAGAGATGCCCCATAAACTCGGGAATAAGACAAAGGTTGCTGTCTCCAGTGTCAACCTAAAGGTGGCGGGCCCTGAGGGGAGGACTGGGCGGGTAAAGTAGGAGTGCGGTGGAGATGGATGAGACGGGACTTCCAGCCACCCATCTGAGGCCTGAAAGGAGCAGACCATAAACACTGAACTGGATCTCTGGCCTCCGTGAAAGTTGACATTTTTTTTTTCCGTTATAGCTGGTTTACAGATTTCTGTCAGTTTTACAATTGCACCGCGTGGTGACCCGGTTACACATACATATATGGATTTGTCACATGTGATTAGACATAGTTCCCAGTGCTATACACCTGGATCTCCTTGCTTTTCCAACCCAGAGGCAATAGTCTACAACTATTAACCCCAGACTCCCAGACCATCCCACTCCCTCCCCCAAGAAAATTGACATTTGATAATAAGAAAGACTGGGCTCTTTTCTGCACCCAGTGCAACCAGACGAGCCTTCGCCATACCTGAAGGCAAAGGCACATGATCAAACCAGCCGCAGGCCTGCGGAACCCAACTCTGGGTCTCAGTTTCCAATCTGTCAAGAAGGGTTCGAAATACATCCTCGGAGTTCCCGCTGTGGCTCAGCAGGTTAAGAACCCAACTAGTATCCATGAGGATGCAGGTTTAAACCCTGGCCTCGCTCTGTGCGTTAAGGATCCAGTGTTGACACAAGCTGCGGCCTAGGTCGCAAAACCAGCTCAAATCCAGCATGGCTGTGGCTGTGGTGTGGGTCTTAGCTGCAGCTCCGATCTGACCCCTAGCCTGGGAACTTCCACATGCCACGAGTGCGGCCCTAAAAAGAAAAAAAAAAAAAGAAACTACATCTTCCTGGAAGGAGAGAGAGTGATGAAGATAAGGTAAGTCAGGCACTCGGAGGGGACATTTGCATGCAGTCGGAGCTTAATAAGTGCTCAGTGTGTCCTTTCTTGAGCTCAGACCGAGGCAGCCTTCCTCTCTTGCCTGAGCGGCTCTGATGCAAAGACGGGGCCCCTGAGGCGATAGGGCCTGGCTGTGGCCCAGCCACGGAGGGGCACGAATCCAACCCAAGGCAGCCGCGAGTCACGAACCTCCCAGATGGCAGCCAGAAGGGGGCCCCGAACACGTGGCTTGTCTCCAGTGAGGAAGAATCAGGTTGGGGGTGAGCTCTTATTTTTTCCCCTCTCTCTTCCTCGTGTGATGTGATTCTGACAGTAATCAGAGAACCATCCCCCCCGGGAGCCAACAATAATGATTAATGGTGTTAAATATAGCCAGAGACTGCGGGGCAAAATTAGGCGCCATGCATAAAACATCACCCTCCTCGTCAGGCAGGCAAATCAGCTGGGCTTTGGGGCCCGGTGCCCGCGAACCAGCGCCCACCATCGGGGCGGCCTCACTGTGTGCCCACGGGGAGGGGGCACCCAGGGTGCCCGCCGTCCAGTTCATGCCCAGGCATGCCCCCTCCTGACCTCAGAGACCATGAATAAAGGAATCACTGTGAAGGACGGAAAGAGAAGGCTTGTGACTCGAACGGACCTGAGTTCAGATCCCAGCTCTTCCACTTCCTAGCTGAGTGGCCAAGGGTAAGCCGCTTCCCACCTCTGAGCCTCAGTTTGCTCTTCGGTGAAATGGCCTGCTCACGGCCAAGGGGTTGGTGTCAAGGTGTAGCGAGAGTCAGACATTCAGCAGACACTCAAAAAAAAAAAAAATCAGCTTCCTCGCTCTTGCTCCCAAACCCCAAGAGCTGTGTGACCTAGAGCAAGTTACTCAGCTTCTCTGAATCTAAGTTTCTCACCTACGAAATGGAGATAATAACGGCTACCTTCATGGGGTATGGACAACACCTACTGTGTGCTCAACACACCCATCCATTGTCCCATGGACGGGGGTGTGGACCACCTGTGTGCCAAGCTATCCTGGGGTGACCCCAAGCATTAAGCCATTCGGTCCCTACTCCCAGGGAACCTGCTGACAGTCTAGTGGGGAAACTGGCAAGAAGTTAAAGGAACTATAAACTGGAAAAGATTTTCTAAGGGGGGCGGGGAGAAGAGGCTAAGATAAAACCTAAGAGGGACTGGCAGGGGGCTGTTCCAAGGAGGTGATATTTGAGAAGCAGGAGCCCTTCTAGGAGCATGGGAGGTGTTCCTTCCTTCCCAGCAATCACTGCCCAGGTCTTCCTCAATCCACGCGAACGCCCCTCCCTTCCATGTCAAGGGGTCCCTTCGTTCTCAGGGTGGCTGGAGGTGGGTGGCCAAAATCACTCATTCCACTAAGATCCATAGTTCCCAAACTCCTGACTGGGCATTCATCCCATATGCATTGGTTTGTAATTACAAGCACGCACTGCCTGCCTCATTTTATGTACATCATTAAACATACACGAAAATACACCTTGAGAGGAGGAGGTGAGGACAGAAATAGAAATGAAGCTCTGACTCTGCTTCCTGTTCCCCGTGGTTCCTTTCGCACCCTCGCAGGCATCCGTGCGACCCACTGGGCGACCACTGATCACAAGCAGCCCCGGAGTTAAGTCCCCAAGCCCACCAGCTCAACTCTCACCCCAGTACGACCCCTGGCAGTGAGCATCCGCTCTGGGCCCCTTTATGCTTTGCACTTGAACTTCTGAAGCCCGGTGGCGTCCCTCCCCTGTGCCCAGTTCTTCCCACGGCTCAGGTTAGGACTCCGCAGGCATCACGTGCCCTGCTGCCACCCCTCCTGCTGTCCCTCCTCCGGGGACCCCCCTCTTCCCACCCTGCTTCCTCGCCTGGCTAACTCAGCCACCGTCCCTGAAGCATCAGCTAAGGCGGCACCACGACACAGAGCACAGAGCCAATGACACTTGTAGAGAATCCATGATGAGGCCACCCACGGCAGGCAGTGACCTTCCTGGGGGCTTGGACCACCCCTGTCTGCTCTGAGGACGGAGGGCGTTAGGCCTCAGCACACCTGCATCCTGCGTCCTGGCTGGAAGGCTCTGAGACAAGGCAGCAGCCCTCCTGACCCCGGCCACCTGTGCCCTGTCACGCTGGCTTTGATGATCCATGTGACACTGCGCTCCTTGAAAGTGGGGACACTCTTTGTTTATCCTGCGTCTGTGGTGTGTGGCCCAGACACTGGAGCAGACCATACGCTTGGTCAGTGCTTGTTAGGCTGAAGGGTTGACGTGAACAGAAAGCAAAGGCATGTAGGGGAGGAAGCCTTCCTAACCAATACCGAGACCCAGGAACCACGGCAGAAAAGACAGGTCCTCTTAACACTACGACGATGACCCAGGTCCCCATGGCCAAAGAAATCATCGACAGGGTTAACCGAAAACGGAGCATCTCTGGAGAAATAACTACTTTTCAGAGGCCAAAAGAGGGTTAATACCTATGCTCCACAGAGAGCTGACAAGTCGACAAGAAGGGGAAAAAAGGACCTTAGTGACAACAAGCAAAGGATTTACGCAGCCAATTCACAGGTAACTGCATCCAAAGGGCCAAACAGATGAACAGCACTCAGAGCCCCCAGGGGTCAAGGAGACTAGCTTCCTAACATCGCTACGAGGCACAGAAGGGAGGGGCTATCTTCCCATGTCCGAGCCGAGACGACTGAGGCCCCAAATGATCGAGAAACTTGACCATCAGCACAGCACGAGGCTGGATAGAAGACTCCCGTTTAGACCTAAAGGGGTGATACAGGGCCCAGCCCAGACACCCCCAAGGTCAAAGTTATTAACAGTTCAAAGGCTTTCAGCCAACTTTGTACCTGCCCAGGCCAAGAGCTGTTTCTCATTCCAGAATCCCAGGCCCAAGAGACACATCCCCCAGAATACAGAACCTCTCCTTAGAATGGAAACGAGCACTTACCTGCAGAAGAGGCCTAGAGATGGTCTCTTAAGAGCCATGAACTTGCCGTTCTAAACGCCTCTAAGAGCAAGAACCCATGGCTAGGACACGCCAGGGGGCCAGAGATGGAGAAGACACAGAGACCCAAAGGTCAGCAGGACTGGGACTCTTTTTCCTCTGTTCCAAGCCCATCTGGCCCAAAGACACAGGTATAAAGTAAGGAATGTTTTAAATAACAAACACCACACAAAACAGAACCAAACCGACTCAGAGAACAAATCAGCGGTTACACGTGGGGACCGGGGGTGGGAGGGGGAAAGAGAGGGGAATGGGATTAGCAGGTACAAATTCCTAGCTAAAAAATGAATAAGATACAGGGATGTAATGGCCCCGCAAAGAGATTTAGCCGGTATTTTATAACAACCTTAAGTGGAGAGTAATCTATAAAAATATCGAATCACTATGCCGTACACTTAAAACTAACATTGCAAATCAATTATGCGTCAATAAGAAATTGGAAAATAACGAACACCGCCTTCTCAGAGGACCCCCAGATGTAATCTGACACAGGAACCCAGCTCCGATCCCAGGAAGCACGCAATCCAGTCCGCCACCCCTGGCTCTGGGCTCCCCCACACCCCAAACGCGGACCCAGTATCAGATAGGTTCCCCGGTAAAGGGCTTTACAGCTTAAGGTTTACAACACACACCCCTGAACAGAAGCAGATACACAGAAGCTGCAAGGATGCTCACAAGAGAATTGCTCATAAAAAAAAAAAAAGGAGAAGAAACAGGGCCGCGTGTCCAAAAGCCGAAGATTGGTTAAGAGACGTACATCCAGACACCAGAATTGCACGGGGCCAGGAAGGATGCTTTGGGACCATTTCTTCCCACGAAAAGGTATTAGGTATTTTAGGTTAGAATGTGAGTTTCACTGCTGCGTATATTATCATCTTCTTCCTGTCAAACAAAACACAGAAGAAAAGGGTCCGATTGTCCTAGACAGAGATATTACCGTGGCTATCTTCACGGAATGAGATTAAAGGGGTTTTCTTTCTGTGGCTTATCTGCATCTCCACATTTTTTTTCCCTTACCGTGAACAGATACAGCTTTATACAGCGGAACAAAAAAAAAAAAAAAAAGATGAACTGTGTAATTTAACTTTTAAAACCAGGGAGCATTTTCACCCACATCAGCTCTTGTAATCCGCAACACCAGAAGCACCGCGGGCTCCACCGCTGGTCCCCTACCTGCCAAATCCCACCTGAGCCTTCCGTGCGGTGTTTCACGCTGTTTCTCCCCCCCCCCCTCTGTTCTTCCAAAACTCTTCTCTTCTGGGGCCTCTGGGGGTTCAGGGATGGGTTTCAGGGTGGGGCAGGCACATGGCCACGTGTGTATATAAAGTACGTTTTCCTGGGGAAGAATGTGAGCAATTCCTATTTTTTTGTTGTTGTTGTTGTCTTTTTGCCTTTATCTAGAGCAGCACCTGTGGCATATGGAGGTTCCCAGGCTAGGGGTCTAACAGGAGCTGTAGCTGCCGGCCTACACCACAGCCACAGCAACGCGGGATCCGAGCTGCGTCTGCAACCTACACCACAGCTCACGGCAACGCCAGATCCTTAACCCACTGAGCAAGGCCAGGGATCGAACCTGCAACCTCATGGTTCTTAGTCGGATTCGTTAACCACTGAGCCATGAAGGGAACTCCACAATTCCTATTCTTCATGATGCCCCTGGCCCCCGGGAGGCACAGCCTGCCATGCCAGGCCTCCTGGAACGCCCTTCCCGCCAGCTCCTCTTGGTCCATCAGGCTCCTTCACTGGTGGCCCGTTTTCCAGAGCCCCTCTTCTGTCTGGGTTTCCCATGACCTGTCCTCTGTCCTGCAGTCCCATCTGCCGGACACGTGTCCTACAAGGGAGCTGGCCCCTCATCTTGGAGTCCCTGAAAAACCAAAGAAAGCTATGTGTCCCCCGGAGGGGAAATGTACACACTGAATGTTAAGGCAGGAAGAGGTTTCCCCTTGTGTGACCCAGCCAGGAGCAGCCTCCGTAATAATAGCCCCAGCGCCCCAATTCATGTCCACCCAGAGCTTCAGAAATGGCCTTATTTGGAAATAAGGTCTTGGTAGACAGAATTAGCTAAGGATCTCGAGATGAAATCATCTTGGATTTCAGTTGGGTCCTAAATCCAATGACTAGTCAGTTCCTGGTGTCCTTTCTTTTTCTTTCTTTCTTTTTTTTTTGGCCATGCCCTCAGCACATGGAAGTTACCAGGCCTGGGATCCAACTCGAGCCACAGCAGTGACAACGCCAAATTCCTCACCACTAGGCCACCAGGGAGCTCCGCTGGTGTCCTTCTAAGGGGAGAGACACAGTGACACAGGGCCACAGGGAGAGGAGGCCAGGTGGGGATGGAGGCAGGGGCCGGAGTGATGCTGCCACAGCAGGGGACATCAGGGGCCACCAGAAGCTGGAAGAGGATGGACGCCTCCCCCACAGAGCCTTCGGACAAGGCCAGGCCCTGCCAACACCTAGATTTCAGTACGGTGATGCCGATTTCAGATTTCTAGCCTCTAGCGCTGTGAGAGAACACATTTCTGTTAGGCTAAGCCACCAAATGTGTGGAAACGTGTTAAGGCAGCCCAGAGAACCCAATACAGCCCCTCATTCCAGAGAGACTCCAGGCCCCAGTGTAGACCCTCCCTGACACCAGCCAGTAGCTCCCACATCTGCAGGTGCAGGTCAGGACACCCTGGACACTCCCCACAGCCACCTCTTTGTCCTTCAGCCTCAGGGGGGCCCCCCTCCCCCACCCCAGTCCTTCTCCAACATTCCTGCTTCTGTTCTGGTTCCATCGACCCAGGCTCTGAAGCCATGACCCTCAGCCACAACTCACACCCTCTCTGCCTCCCTGCCCACAGCCTATTAATAAAACAAAGCAAAAATTTAATCACTTCTAACACACCCGCAGTCTGTTTTCCAGAGGGCCGGATGGCTGGGAATTCTAAATTGCCTTCCAAGGCCTGGAAATAATTTCACAAGAGCACCAGCGAGGCCGCCCCATCCCTGCCTGCAACACAGCAGGATGGGACAGCGGGACTCCGGGCTACGGCTTCAGGACAGTAAGGGAAAGGACAGTGTCCAGACAGCGGGAGAACTGGGAACTGTTCCCAGGCCCTCTGGAGACTCCAGGTGCATCTCAGGCAAGACTCCAAGCCTCTCCGGACCACAGTTCTTTCGTCTATAACGTGATATGGGAGGCATATTCCAAGTCTGTCCAGGGCAATGTCACTTCTTGGCCACTGCCAGTGACAAAACCAGAGGTTCAGAGTTCCCGTAGTGGCTCGGCAGGTGAGGAACCCAACACAGTGTCTGTGAGGATGCGGGTTTGATCCCTGGCCTCGCTCAATGGGTTAAGGATCTGGCCTTGTGTCGCCATTAGCTATGGTGCAGGTCACAGATGTGGCTTGGATCCCGCGTTGCTATGGCTGTGGCGTAGGCCAGCAGCTGCAGACCCAATTTGACCCCCAGCCTGGGAACTTCCATATGCCACGGGTGTGGCTGTAAAAAGAAAAAAAATAAAATAAAAATAAAAAACAGAGGTTCTAACCTGCTTTGGATTCACGGACCATGATAAGAGTCCCCAGTGCTCATCGAGAGCCAGGTCCCCTCCCCAGGCACATGGAAGAAACTTCCCGGCAGGGGTGGGAGGTGGGCAGAAGACTTAGTTCTGGCAGGTGGAATGTGAGCAGACACTTCTGGCAAAGGCATTTAAAAGGCAGCAGCCCCCTTAGAAGTAACCACAGAGGCCCAGGTTGAGACAGTAGAACTAGGGTCCCTCTCCCCCACCCCTGGGTCTCTGAGTTACAGCGTGGAAGCGAGCCATCCCAGAGAACTAGCCACCTCATCTTAGACTTCGCACGGGCAAGAGCCAGACTTGGCTGCTTAAGCCACCGAGCCTTCTGGATGTGTTTATTAATGCAGCACAGGCTGCCCTGGCCTAACACAGGTGCTAGTTCCTTTCAAGGATCCGATGATGAGGAATCTGGGCAGAAAGTAAAAGTGACTTTCCCCTGGATCTGATGGCTCCAAGGGGCTGGATTTGACAGCAGTCAAATCCAAGCGAGGCAGAGAATTTAACAGGCAAGGACATGGGTGGGGGGGGGGGGGTCTGGCATTGCCTCTAACTCAAGCCAGGCACGGGGCAGAGGCCAGAGGCAGCTTCCCGACAGAGGTCCATGCAAGCTGAGTGTGGAAGGAGGTGAGAAGAGGCAGCAGGAGGCAGGATCCAAAAGGGAAAGCTGCAAGTGCAAACACCTGGCAGAGAAATCAAACAGGAGCCTCGAACTGCTGAGCTCGGCTGGAATCTCAGGTGTGTGCAGGGAAACCTGGAGAGGCAGAGACACGAGCACCAGCGGGGACCAGGTGACCAGAGGCTTTTCCGTGAGCTGGGCCCACCTCCAAGCACAACCAGCCCTGGGAGGAGGTGGGCCTGCAGACGCCCCCCCCAACACTCACCCGGAAGAGGCCTGTCATCATTCCCTCTATTATCTCCCCACTGGCCACTCAACTCAGCAGCCCACCTGCCACTAGGCACACACGCTCAAGTGTGCAGTCAATGACCGGGGGAGTGGACCCCAAGACGTATCGCTGCTGGGCTCCAACCCTCAGACACACCCTGCCTGAGGCTAATCAGACACTGGGTGTGCCCAGCACCGCCCACTTCCGCAGAAAAGCCATTGGATCTCTGCTCATCCCTCTTCCTCATACAGAGAAGAAAGATGGGCACAGACTGGGGGAGCAATTTGCCTATAGCCACACAGCAAATCCATGGCACAGCCTGGTGACTAGAATGCAAACTGGATCCCAAGCATGATATTTTCAATTTTACTACTCCATTTTATTTGCCATTTTTTTAAAGTTTTATTGAAGTATAGTTGATGTACAATGTCGTGGTAATTTCTGCTGTACGACAAAGTGATTCTGTTATGCACATACACACATCCATTCTTTTGGATTCTTTTCCCATGTAGGTTTTCACAGAATATTGCACAAAGTTCTCTGTGCTCTACAGCAGCGCCCTGAAGGCCAGTCATTCCATATACCTCAGTAAATATTACTCAGCCATAAAAAGAATGAAATAACGCCATTTGCAGCAACGTGGATGGACCTAGAATTATACTACGCCACTTCTTAAGATCCCAGGGTCCTTGGGATTTATGTTCCACCAGAAACTGGCCCTTTTCCTGATTCGGCAGCAACACCCAACGACACGCCTTCCTCCTACTGGGTTTCAGTTCTAGTTTATAAGCAGGGAGGAGGGGGAAGGGATCCAGGGCTTCGAGGGAACAGCTGAGCTTGGGCCCCAGCCCTGTGCTCCACCCTACCCCATCCGCATCCCCCAAGAGCCTGAAAGACATCCTCGGACATGGCCCAAGAGATGCTTCAGCCTCGCAGCCCCTCTGCCCTGACACTGAGGAGAGAGAAAGCCCTTTGCACTAAGACTAGAAGACTCTCAAGGCTTCGTACCCCGACAATCACTTCCTGTCCACCCCAATCTCCCAGGGGTGCCGCAGCCTAGGAGGCCCCTCATGGCTTGCTGTTGGCAGAACACCATTGGATAAACACATGTCTCAGGACAGAGCAGTTCCTAGCAGTTCCCCCAAACCAGCTGGGACGAAAAGAACTTGTCTCCTATTCAGCCCTCAAAGCAGCCAACGGGCACCTCCACCCGTGATGCCAGCTTTCAGAGCACACGGCATGACAAGGGAGGAAAAGGCAAGAGGAAAGGGCCCCAGCCCCAGATGGCAGGTTCCAGCACACACACGACCTCTCTACTGTTTCGCAGTCACGGCAGACATCACTAATCAATCACAGGATTCTTTCCCACTGAGCCGAAGCGCGGCCTGGAATCTCTCCACAGTCCATCCAGTTAGCAAGGGCCATCTATCAGAGCTGGTGCACTAGATGAAAGCCACTTTCCACACCTGCTATCGCCAGCCCAGGATCTCAGATATGAGGGCTGCTTCCACATCCAGGCACGCATTTATCTGGTGGTACAGAGTGAAAGAATCGGGACACACTTAGAAGTGGAATGACGCATGCCTGGGGGCCCAGGATCCGGAATTCCAAGTGGTCCTCTCCCAAGCAAGAGATGCTAAGCACGCAGAAGGCACGGCTGGGGGGAAGGCGGCGTTTCTGTGAAGTAAACCATCAGTTAGTGCTCTGGAGAGGCCACGGGGTTCCTTGAGAACCAGAACGCGGAAGCTCAGACTTTCTGAAGGGTCTGACCCGCCACAAGACGTACACTTATTTGCATTTTTTTAGGAGATGGGCTTGTTCTGCCATAGTTAGGTTACTGGCTTAGAACCAGGGAAAAAAGAATAGGGACATGGGTCACGTTTTTCTGGAGGGGAAAGTGAGGTCACCCTAGGGATTGGTGCTAGAAACAGCCTTACGTAAAACCTTTATAACAGGACAACAGGATGTGCGTGAAACCGCCAAGATGGCAGATGGCGTTGACTCTGCCTGCAAGGGGAAATGAGGCCATCAGGGACACGTGGCAGGGAGAACGGAGCAGCGTGGCACGGAAGGGAAGCCGAGGCTGCTCTGGAGAGATGGGCGCTGCAGGAAAGCTGCCATCCGTGCTCCCAGGAGGCTATCTGTGCGCCAGGGGGAAGAAGAAGGGCCTAGAACAAGAGCAACATGAGTTCAGGAGCAGCACAGGAGTTCCAAGAGTCCACCCCAGGCACCAGGCAACTCAGACTAGTCGGTCCCAGGGGGCTGACATGGAATGTGGTTCAGATCCACGATCTTTGCCTTCTTCTAGAGCCACAGCAGTGCCTCCCACAAAGGACAGTTCTTTTTTTGTTTCTGCTTTTTAGGGCCACACCTGAGGTATATGGAGGTTCCCTGGCTAGGGTTCGAATTGGAGCTATAGCTGCTGGCCTACACCCCACAGCCACCGCAACGCCAGATCCAAGCTGTGTCTGCAACCTACAGTTCGCGGCAACCACAGCTCTCAGCAACACCGGACCATTAACCCACTGAACAAGGCCAGGGATCGAACCTGCATCCTCGTGGATCTTAGTCAGATTCGTTTCTGCTGAGCCACGACGGGAACTCCCAGCAAGGACGTTCTTGCCAGAGACAGTGGAGAGGGCAGGTTTCCTCCTGCCCAGGACCTTCATGCGCTCTCACTGCAAGCTTCCGTCCACAGCTCTTAAGCCTGCTATGGCTCTCTGTGGCCCTCAGGGGCAGGTCACAAGTCTAGGTTGGGGAAAAGAGGCTACAGGTTGCAGATCCCATCCCTGTCACTTCCCGCCTGTGTGACCTTGGCCAGTGACCCCACCACGCTGCCCCTCAGCATCTCCACAGGGCAGGTAATGACAGCTACTTCCATAGTTGAGGACAAGAGACAATACACCCTCATAGAGACTCAAGGGGTCGCCATCATTATCAGTGTGTGCAAGACCTTCCATGACTTTTCTTCTCTAGCCTCGCATCCAACATGCCCCCAACCCTCAGAGATGAGCAGCCACCACACACAGAACCTTCTGGGGTCTCTCAAACACACCATACTCATATCACTGTACCTTTCTGCCTGCAGTGACTTTCCCTCCATTCTACCTTAGACTCCCTGGTAACTGCTCTGCTTCCAGTCCTCTCACTGAGGATGCCTCCGCCAGAAAGTCCTCCTTGACTCTTCCACCTAGACCGGACGCTTCCTCACACTGTCCTAGGAACTCCTATCCTAGCTCGAAAGCCCCCTCCCGACCCTATGCTGGCATCACCAGCCCTGGTCTGTCCACTTGGAGACATCTAGGACAGGTGACAGGAGCGAGAGAGGAGGTAGGACAGGAGAACCCCCAAGGAGCTCCAAGAGAGCAGTGCTCACACATAAATAGGGCATGCAGTTAAGTCAAGCCAAGAGAGGAGCGTATATCTTTGAGCTGAATCAGGCTGCAGACTGAAGTGACTATTAGTTTTAACTGTCATCGGTCCCAGGTGACCTTGGCAGGGGGCTGCAGCCTTTTGATGGTCCACCCTGGTCCAGCAACAGTTTCCTTTTGATGTCACTTTGGGTCCATCTGAGGTTTTAATGCTGATGGCGCAGGCCTGGCAGGCTGGGCCACCTGAACTCCGTCACCTTTCTGTTCACTTCTCTCTAGAAAATCCAGCCTCCCCAGCCCGGTGCTGGTTAATGATCTTCTTGGCCACCCCCATCCCAAGAGCCACCTCTCTTTCCTCTATTTCCAGGCAGAGCCAATTCAGGCTCCAGGAGCCTGGAGTCTTTACTCAGATGGCACCTCTTCAATGGGTCTTCCCTGGCCCCGGGGGAATTAAAATTGCAAGCTTTCGAAATAATCTCCAGAATCCTTGCTTTATCTTTCCCCATGACAGTTACCACCACGTGACATACTGTAAGCTCCAGATGAGCAGGGGTGTTTGTCTGATATTCACTGAGCATCTACTATGTACCAGGAGCTGTGTCTGGCCCTGAGGACACAGCATTGGATGGGACAGCCCCCACTCCCACCCTTGGCGCTGACATTTGAGCTGGTAATAAACCAAGCTGCCCAGTGTGGCCAAAAGGGCACCCCAGCTACACAGCTGGCAGAAAAGCATCCCCATTTGCAAAAAGGGGGAAATGCAGGACCAAAGCCACATGCAGGAAACAACTGTTTGTAAGGTTTCTGAGCCCTTGAGCATAAAAGCCCCCTACCACCCCCACTGGAGCCAAGTGAGGCCAGATTTTGGCCTCAGAAAACCCCAGACTTTAGATCCCAATCTGCTGTCTGCACTTTGGACTGTAGAAAGGAGCGAAGAGACACCTCCAGGGTCGTTTCAAGAACTGACCCCCATCTCTGCCCCCAACCTGCCAGGCATCACATAAACATGACCCCAGGCTCACCCTGCAAAGGTGGGATCACCATCCTTAAAATCAGAAGCTAGAACCCCTGTCAGTCTCCCAGTAACAACATCTAATCAGCTCGGGCCAAGCGCTGTGCTGCACACATTATCTCATTTAATCCTCTCATCAACCCCATGAGAGAGATCCTCTGACTCTCTCCATTTTACAGGGAAGGCGAGCACAGAGAGGTCAAGAATGGTACCCAAAGTCACACAGCTGATGGGAGAGCAGAAACTTGAGCCCTTGCAGACCCATCTCTTCTCCACCAGGTGAGACCGCCCCCCACATGACATAAACTAGAACAGAACCTGGTACCCGAGGAAAGTTCATTCCAGATGTGAAACTGCTAGACTTTCAAGCATAATAAACAGGCATGCGTGGCTGGGGCTCAGTTACCCCTTTATTCGGCCATTTCCAGAACGGCCAGCATTTATTCACCTTGGCTGTGTGCTAAGAAAATGCTTCTTGTGCATTCTCAGTTCACCGTCATTGCGAGGTCCTCTCATTTCACACGGGAGGGACCAGAGAGGCGAGACCACTTGCCTGAGCGCACACAGCAAGGTATGGTGAGCAGTGAACCCCGGCTCCAGACTGCCAGCCCAGTGCTCTCCTGACTTCAGGAGGATGCTGCCAGGCACTCAGCTGGCGGCGGGAAGCTGCCTGCACTAAGAAGAGGTCTGCTTCTCCTAAACACATAAAAGAGGCCTCTAATCCTTGTTATTAATGTAAATAATATTCCAGCAAAGAAAGCAAGCTCCCTGCCTCCCCGAGGGGCTCCGGGGATTACGTCTACAGTGTCCGACGCAGCAAGGACAATAACCAGTTGACTCTTATTAAAACTCCAATAACGCTGGCATTGATTGCGGTTTTGATAAGCGCACTGCTGTGAACGGGGGTCAACCACATTAGGAAAATGTAATTAGACTAATAAATTCTGGGCAATCCTTTTCTGTGTGTGTGTGTGTGTGTGTGTGTGTTTTTCTTTCTCCTCTTTGCTCCAAGAAGAGTCACTTCCGAGACCTCATTACCCACACAGGGGTCCCACTGTGGGCTCTGCTGCAAAGGAAAGCAGATTCTTAGACCGCCTGGGTCTGACCGGAGAGAAAGCCATCAGACCCCGGGGACTCCCGAGCACGTGGCCAAACATCAGAAGCTCCAGGGAGCTGGGGCTGCGAGAGTGGGATGGGATTTATTAGAGGACCGATATGGTGTCTTGAGATCCAAAGGACCAGGGGCCAGAGAAGGGACAGACGTTACAGGAGGGTCAACCTCACTCAAGTCCCAGAGGCCACCCTAGCCCTGAAGCCCAGAGTTTGAGCCCGCCTTCTAGGGCAAGGCAAAATATACAAGGGAAGTCCCCATTTAAAAGACCCTGCCAGGCCTCCTAACTCCTGACTTTTCCAAGGACAGTCAATCCTGCCGGAGCACTTATTCTGAAAATGCAAAACTGTTCCAATGCAGTTGCAATATTAGGGGATAAGACCAGCATCATACAAATTTCATATTCGCTTATGAAATATTTCATCCACAAGAAACACGAGGTAGGAGTTCCTGTCGTGGCTCAGCAGAAACGAATCTGACTAGAATCTATGAGGATACAGGTTCAATCCCTGGCCTTGATCCGGCGTTGCTGTGAACTGTGGTGTAGGTTGCAGACACGGCTCAGATATGGTGTTGCTGCGGCTGTGGCATAGGCGGGCAGCTGCAGCTCCGATTCAACCGCTAGCCTGGGAACCTCCATACGCTGTGGGTGTGGCCCTAAAAAGAGGGGAAAAAAAGCGCTAGGTAAACAGAAAACCCTGCCCTGGCTGAACCAAAGACACAGGCACACACAGCGCACTGGACAGGCGGCCCCCCATCCACACCTGCGGCTACACTTTGCATCCGAGTTCCCATAACCTTCCTCCCTCCACTTCCTGCGGCAACCCCACGCCCACCCCCTATTTCCCATCAGCCCATTTTGTATTGTTTCTCTCCATCCTCTTGCCTTTTTCTCTCCTTCTCTTTCTTCCTCTTACACACAGGGTGGCAGGTGTGTGAACTGAATGGGCAGCCAGCAGGTAGCGAGCGTGGCATAACCTCCCACGAGCAAACTTCAGGTCTCCTTCAAGACGAAGTGCCATGTTTATTTTAGTATCACGCATCTCTTAACCTTAAATGTGGGTTAAACTTGACTACCATTTTTTATCATGGCTACACCCATGGCATACGGAAGTTCCCAGGCCAGGGACTGAATCCCAGCCACACTTTCAACCTACGCTGCAGCTGCAGCAATGCCAGATCCTTTAACCCACTGCACCCGGCTGGGAACCAAACCTACACCTCCGCAGCAACCTGCGTTGCTGCAGTACGATTCTTAACCCACTACGCCACGGCAGGAACTCCCAATTTCTATTTTTTCTGTGCTTGAGGGTTGTACCCCTAACCCCATTTGCCCATGAACCCTGTGTTTTTCTTTTTATTATTGTGCAATTTTTGCATAGCATTATGATTGTGAGGCACTCATCAGGGGCTGTTGCAGTAGAAGGGGCAGGTCTTCTCGCGCCCAAACCATCTCTCCAGGCAAGAGCAGTGATGGCAATGCCATCCCCATCACGCAGGAGGGACCGTGAAGTCCAGGGGGGGCCAAGACGCGCCGGCCTCCCAGGAACTTCACACCAGCCTCAGTCTTGGGTTTTTATATTTATGGCTCACCTAGTCTGCGTCTGATGAAGGTGGGAGAGCCAAGTGAGAACAGGATTCAGAGTCAGAATTCCTGGGTTCAAATCCCAGCTCTACTGCTCAGCTTTGTGTCGTTGAGCTAGGTGCATCGCCTCTCTGTGCCTCAGTTTTTCTCATCTATAAAATGCAAATAGTGGAGTTCCCTGGTGGCTCAGTAGGTTAAGGATCTAGCGTTGCTGTCACTGCTGTGGCTCGGATCGCTGTTGTGGCACAGCTTTGATCCCTAGCCCTGTGATTAACCATAATGAAAAAAAATGTGGAAAAGAGAATGTGGGTGTGTATAACCGAACCACTTTGCTGTACAGCAGAAATTAACACAACATGGTCAATCAACTACGTTTCAATTAAATAACTGTAAAAGAAGCAAGAGGGCAAGGTGCTTTGAGAATTAGGAAAAGGGAGCTCCCGCCACGGTGCGGCAGAAAAGAATCCGACTTGGAGCCATGAGGTTGCGGGTTCGATCCCTGACCTCGCTCAGTGGGTTAAGGCTCTGGCGTTGCTGTGAGCTGTGGTGTAGGTCGAAGACTCGGCTCAGATCCTGAGTTGCTGTGGCTCTGATTAGACCCCTAGCCTGGGAACCTCCGTATGCCGCGGATGTGGCCCAAAAAAGACTAAAAAAAAAAGAGAGAGAGAGAGAGAGAATTAGGAAAGGGGACGGTTGAAGAACAGGAATCTCCCCCTTCCCCATCCCCAGCCTGTGGTGCAGGAACCCAGTTCTCTCCCCAGCACCTCGGCCTCCATCCACCCAGGGGGCCAGCTTCCCCCACAGCAACGTCAAGGGACATCTGACCTCTGCCTGAGGACTTCCGGTGGCAGAAGCTCACTATACCCAAGGCAGTGTGTCCCAACTTTGGGTACCTCTAGCTGCTGGAGGCCTTGGAGCCAAAATCCACCAGCCCGGAGGACACTCACGTTGGGCTATTGGGGGAAAAAAAAATCCATCTTCTCTTCCTGAGTGCAGTTACGAGGCTCCCTCCCTTCTCGGCCCAAGTCATCTCTTCCTAGGCCAAATATTTTACTGCTCTCAACCCATCCTCCCAGGATGAAAAGAATAATGAAGAAGATAAAGGTAATTTCATTGACTAACATGTAACGAACATATAATAGGCATTATTCCTATATCCAGAGTCAGCAAACTATGGCCCATGGGCCAGATCCGGTTCCCTGCCTGTTTTTATATGGATGATCTGCAAGCCAAATGCTCTTGGCATGTTTAAACGGTTGCAAAAAAAAAAAAAAATCAGAAAAAGAGGACTCATTTGTGACACATGAAAAGTATATGAAATTCAAATTCCAGTGCCTATAAAAATAAAGTTTTATTGGAACACAGCCCCATCCATCATTTGCATATTGTCCGTGGCTGCTTTCAAGTTACTACAGCAGAGCTGAGGCATCTGGCAGAGACTCCAAGGCCCGCAAAGCCTCAAATGTTTACTACCTGGAACTTTTACTAAAACCGTGTGCCGGCTCCCATTCTAGACGCTCTACAGGTTACCATCTCGATCCTTAGCATAACCTCTGAGGAGGTGACTGTGACCTTCACCTTACAGACACGGAAACGGAAGCTCAGAGATGCTGAGTAAACTGCCCAAGCCCCACAGCCTCCAGGCAGTGGAATCAGGATTTGAACCCAGACGACGCCCCTGTTCTTCCTGTAAGAGCCCAGGGCGGACAGGTACCCCACACACCGCAGTCCCACTGGAACCGTCTCCCTCCTCTGCCTACAGACCCCTTGACTTCACAGGATATGGCGGGGATGACCAGAGTACCCAGTCAGCACACTGGCCACTATGACCCCCGGATCCTCTTCTAATCCCGTTGGCTCTTTGGGGTCTCTTCCAAGCCCACCCTTAAATGGGCCTATAAACTCATTCCTCTCTGGATGCCAAAAAAATAAAAGTTGATCCACAAGCACCCTCTGGACTAAGGATGGCAGTAGAGATGACAAAGCTGGTAGCTCTAGCCAGAGGTCTCTAAAACTTTATGAGAGCCAATAAATCTTATTCTTGGGGTGCCCACTGGCTTCCAATAAACCTGTCCTGCCCACGATCTCGCAGAGGTAGAAAGCAGAATTCCCTGGGCCTGCTGTCCGGGTTATGAAAATATCAAGCCCACCCGCCCCACTTTTCTCTCTCCGTGAATACACGGGGAAGGGAGAAGGTAGCATGCTCTGTTGCCATAGAAACCAGGCTAGGCTACATCTGCGGCAGGAAGGATTAGAGAGAGACGTCAGAGGCGGAAGTAATCCAGAGGGAGAGGTCCAGGCGTGCAGATTCCTAATCTGTGATTAAAGTTTCGCAAAGAGGTTTCTGCCCCATTATTAACTCTGAGCTTAGATGCACATTATAAACCACAGAGCTCATCAATAAATACAAATCAATACAACTGGAAGGCAAATATTTGATTTGTATATATATGCATATTAAATGTGGCCATCTCTCAGCCGGCTGGAAGAAACCCAAACAAGCCAGCCCCGGCACTGAAAGCCAGCAACCCCGAGGCCAGCATCAGATCGCGGAGCTGCTCATATCGGCCTCCATATTCCTTCCAAAAACTTCTAAATCATTCGCTCACATGTACAATCTGAAGTATTGTAGCGCGCAATTCAGAGTTCCGGCTTTTCTTGAAAAGAAGCTAAAGATCTGGCAAAAGCAACCCAACATAGCTGCAACTGGCTGGCTCCTCCAGGGACTGGCTGGGTCCCTGGAGGCAGGCACGTGTCCAACACTTCTTCTCTCCTGCACCTGGCCCATTTCAACTCCTGCTTCTCCTGGAGGGTCCCTGGAGGCTTTTGAATTTGTGATACCCTACCCGAGCACCACCAGCACCCCCATTTTACTGAGAGAAACACCGAGGCCTGGCGGGGGAAGAAACACCGTGCCTGAGATGCGACAGTGGACTCGTGAGAGGGCTAGGCTCCCAGCATCCAGGACAGGACTCAGCTCAGACCCGTCTGGAAGGAAAACCTAGAGGCTGGGTTAATATCTGTCAGCCTCCAACGTGTCTAAGGTAAAAATTAGATTTTTCTGCTGACACCTGACTTTGCCAGCTTTGTTCCAGCTCTTTGCAGAGAGGAGAGAGGGAGGAGAGAGAGCTCTTCAGGGACAAGGAGAAAGTCCCCTCGGACCCTCCCCAGTCCCCTACACTCCGCCACCCCTGCCTGCCCATGGCCACACTCAAGCTGTCTTGGAATGCTGAGGAATGAAAGGCTGGAGGAAAGAGAATGGGGCCACAGTGCAGGACAGGTGGCCAGGCTGCCCCCACCCCTGACTTCACAGCTGATGATTCTGTAACACAGAGAGTAGTGAGCGTCAGCCAGACCTGGGCGCAAATCCTCTCTCTGTTACTCGCTCGCTGTGTGACCTTGGCCAAGCCACTTAACCTCTCTGAGCACCTGTCTCTTCACCTGTAGAGTGAGGCTAGGATTGCTGTGCAGGTTAGAAAAGGCTCCAAGAAACCACTTAGAAGAGTGTCAGGCACACAGCAGATGCTCCATAATGCACTGTATGCCATCATTTCTCAAAATCTGCTTCCACCCCTGCCTTGGTCCCCACCCCCGTCCCCAGCCAGACACAGTCACCCTCCCCCGCCTGGCGTTCAATTCCATCTGCAGCCTGCAGTTCCAGCCGCACCCCCCCCACTCCAAGCCAGTGAGTGACTCACCAGCTGGTCTCCGGCTCCATGAAACCCAGCAGGCACGTGCCAGCCTCCGTGACTTTGCCCAAGTGGTGAGCCTCCCTCGGGGCACCCTCCCTCACTCCCCACACCTCCCCCGTCTATTCACGACCACCCAGACCCAGCGTTTCCACAACCTCCCCCAGGGCCAGGACCCTCCATCCACTCTGACGTCTGTACCTTCATCTGCTCGGAGGAATCTGGTCCTGTTCTCTCAAATTCCGCAGGGTGACACCCTCTGCCTTCAGCATCTCAAAGATTCAGGATGCAGCTCCCACATCTCTGAGATCCTTGGAAGGGGGCACTAGGTATTTGTAGCAGCCAAGCACCCATCGCCTCTTCTTTTGATGCTAGCCCCCCCCACCCACCCACCCAATTCCTGTCCAGGACTGATCCTCCCTCCAAAATGCAGTCTTGGCAAGACTACTGATCACTGGGTCCTAAACGCCCCCGAGCCAGGACTGGTCACACGGCCAAGCTGGATCCCCTTCAGGCAGATCCATCTCTCCCAGGACTGGGAACCCCATCCCGCAAGGTCCTTAAAAGTGGGGCCCACTCATCCTGCTGAGCTCCCCGAGGCCTTTGAACAGATCTCACCCAGAGACCCCCGAGAACCACCTGGGCTCCTGGCCTTTTTACAGTCAGTCCTTCAGGAGTTCCCTCTGTGGCTCAATGGGTTAAGAACCCAACTAGTATCCATGAGGAGGATGCAGGTTCGATTCCTGGCCTCACTCAGTGGGTTAAGGCTTCAGCATTGCTGCAAGCTGTGGCATAGGTTGCAGGCAAGGCTCAGATCCTGTGTGGCTGGGGCATAGGCCAGCAGCTGCAGCTCCCATTCGACCCCTAGCCTGGGAACTTCCTTATGCCATGAGTGGGGCCCTGAAAAGAAAAAAGAAAAGAAAAAGTCAGTCCTTCAGCCCAACCTCGGATTCCATAAGCTTCCTTCTGATTGATTCTTTTTTTGGCCAGATCCTACTGTTTGCCAAAAAGAAAAAGAAAAAAAAAAAGAAGAAAAGTCCTGACTGATTCTCCAAACCACAAACCCTATATGTGCTCACACCCGCCTCCCAGAACTGAACCCACAGACACCCAGTCCCATCAAGGAGGCCCATGGGCACCGCTTCCAGAAAGCCAGAGAGGCCAAGACCCTCAGACTCTCAGGAAAAAGCCAAGCTGCCAACAGCTTAGGTAACACAGCTTTATTCCTCTTCTGTGTCAGCAAACAGGATCCAAGTGAGCCACGGAGCCAAGCAGGGGTGGTACCTCTGGCTTGAAAAAAATAAAGGTAACAATGAGACGTAATTGAGCAGATTACTTAGAAAGCAGGTATTTCTGCAGATGCCAAAGATAAAAATTGAGAACCTAAGTAGAATAAACATAGCATGGCTACTCCGTCCATGTCCAAAGAGCAAAGGGCCTACAAGGTACCGAGAGCCCAACAGACAAGACAGCCTCCTCAGCACAAAAGAGCAGCACCCGGGGCCATGAGCACAGAAGCAGCCAAACTCATGTTTCCAGGGGCGCAGGGAACGTCTTAGCCACAAGGGAAGGACGCCGAGACATCGGCCCGTTGAGGAAAGGAGAGAGAAGAGATATCTAAGAAGAGGCTCCTTAGACCCACCGTGGTCAAGGCAGCCAGCACCCTCGCTCCCCTGAACCCTGGCAGCAGCCCCCACACTGGCCCCTCTGCCTCACCACCTAGGCCTGCCCTCCACAGTGGAAGCCAGATCTCACTTCTCTGCTCGAACCCCCAGCAGCACCCAGCATCTGCCCACACTCTCAACATTCTGACCTCACCTCCTCCCCGCCTCCCTGCAGGCCCTGCACAGTCCGACCACAGGGCCTTTGCGCATGCTGCTCCCGCGGCCTGACACCCCTCCCCCTCACGTGCTCACGGCTTGCCTCTTGCTTCACTCTGGTCTCTAACCCATCCTGCACAGTCTCGCTAAGCTCTCCCCTCTCCCATCGCTGTATGTCCTTCTTCTCAATTCATCTTTCTCCACAGCTCTCCCGCCCTGCGGCTGTGTTATCTGTCTGCTTGCAGTATGTCTGCCCCAACCGGAATCGGGGCTCCAGGGGGGGCAGGAACCTTGTTCTGTTCAGGTCTAATCTGTAACACCTAGAACAATGCGTGGCCCACAGCAGGTACCCATAAACAATGGCTCAATGAATGAATGAAATCCTTGAAGAAAACTAGACAACAACCAGGAAGGCTGAATTTCTTCCTTTTTTTTTTCTTTTTATGGCCACACTAGCGGCATACAGAAGTTACCAGGCTAGGGATCGAATCAGAGCTACAGCTGCCGGCCTACGCCACAGCCACAGCCACAGCAACTCAGGATCCGAGCCGCTTCTGCGAACCACACCATAGTTCACGGCAACACCAGATCCTTAACCCACTGAGCGAGGCCAGGGATGGAACCCGCATCCTCGTGGATCCTAGTCGGGTTCATTAACCACGGAGCCACGAAGGGAACGCCAAGGCTGACTTTCTGAACTGTTCACAGGGCAGGGTGGTGAGGAGCTTGGCCCCGGGGACTGCTTGGGTTCCAGCCCCAGCTCTGTCATCTCCTGGCTGCCTACCCTCGGGTCAGCACACCCTCTCTGGGCTTCAGTTCCCTCATCTGCAAACGGGGGATAATAAGAGCCCCATGCGGGCGGGCTGGGAAGATGAGGTGTGTCATATACGCCAGGAGAAGAGGATGGTGCCTGCTGAGCCATCAGGGCCCAAGCTCATGATCTTGGCTTTTATAGGACCGCTCTTCAAGTGTCAGGCGGGTGGCAGAGTGCTCAGGAGGTCCTCTCTGAGGGGGTCTTTGAGCAGAAGGGAGGGGAGGCCGCCAGAGAGCACGTGACGTGGAGGCAGGAGGAGACCCGGGCTCGAACCAGGCCCCGTCACTCACACGCTATGCCACTGAGGGGGACGCACCACTTCCCTGCCCAGCAAGTCAGGGCCAAGCACCCCTCCCAGCTCCCGCGGCTGCCACGAGACTCCAAATGGGACCAGCAACGTGAACACAAGGCTGGGGGGTGGCGGCTCAATGCCCCCCACTCATCAGCTGTTAGTACATCTGCACAGCAGCCACGAGGTCAAAAAGCCAGAGTTCAAAAGTGGCAGTGCTTCCAACACCCACCAGCTCCCTCCGGAGATGTCAGCCATGCAAGCCTCAATTACAAGGGCAGAGAGTGTCACCGCTTCTTACATTCCGGTCACAATATCACGCAAAAGCTGAGGGTTATGCAGGGGAAATTATAGTAATTACTCCACGGGCGGGCTGCGTGAACTTTGGCTGATCTAAAACCCAGGCTGAGATTCAACTCCCCGGGGGCTGGGGTGGGGGCCGTCCAGCGGAACCTCTGCCTCCCATCAGGGTCCCCCTGGGAAATGATACCCACGTCATGTAAGTGAACTCGCAGCTCTTGTCAAGCCAAGGGGCAGCAAAGCCTAATGGTTAATGACCCGGACATCAAGTCAGAGCAGCTGGCTCTGCCCTCCCCGTGCCCACAGTGAGGCTGCCGCTGTCCTGAGACGGTACCTTCCACAAGCTACGAAGACAACGAGGAGCCTGAGGTCTGTGTAATTGACCCAGGGCGCAGGGCAGACCCCCCTGAAGAAGCAAAGTGATCCCTCCAAGTTTCAGCTTCCTGATCTCTAAAATGGGGGAACAGGAGTGCCCATCGTGGCTCAGCGGAAATGAATCTGACTGGCATCCATGAGGATGCAGAGTTCAATCCCTGGCCTCGCTCAGCGGGTTAAGGATCTGGCGTTGCCATGAGCTGTGGTGTAGGTCACAGATGCAGCTCAGATCTGGTGTGGCTGCAGCTGTGGCTTTGGCCAGCGGCTGCAGCTCTGAGCCGACCCCTAGCCTGGGAACCTCCATATGCCACAGGAGCGGCCCTAAAAAAACAAATAAAATAAAATAGGGGAATAAGCATGTGCCTGTTATTACATAAGGCTGATGTGAGGACCCAATAAAATCAGGCTTGCCACATGCCTAGCTCAGTGCCCAGCTCCTGCTCAGTGTTCCAGAAATTTTGTAACAAGAGAGGCGTAGGAAGTAGGCGGATCCCAGGGCCTTGAAACCTGACCAAGAGGGTGGATTTGTCCTCCAAACAGCCATGAAAGCCTCCCTCTGTTCCGCTCACAGAGGGTAAGTGACCCGACGAGTCACCTAGAACAGAGTTTGGCACACCTGGGGCCCGCAGCTCACACCACAGAGAAAGCACCCCAAGGTGCCCTCCCCCACGCCCACCACCAGGTGGATTCTGACATTTGGGGTCCACCCGGAATCCACCGCCTGGACCCGGGGCCCAAAGTCAAGCGCAGGCTGCGGGCAGGGGCACAGGGAGCAGCACAGAGGCCATGGGCCTCTCTGCTGGAGGCTAAGGGGCAGCCAGCACGGGAGAGGCTGCAGGCCTATTAACACATCGGTTTATGCGTCTACTCCCACGGGGAGCCAGGCGGCAGAACTGGAGGCAGGAGGGCCTGGAGACAAGAGCTTTTGGGTTTTTTTTTTTTTTAAAGAAATATTCAGCTATTAACACCCAGGCTCTTGGGCCAGGCTGGGACTGCATTCTAAGTGAGGCTGGTGGATTGTCAGCGGCGTGTGGACAAGGCAAGGAGGAGGTGGCTAGAACAGACACAGGCATCAAGAAGGGGGTCCCTGGAGGGGCTCGGGAGGCCGGGCCACCGTGGTCACGGCACTGCCCCCTGCCAAGGGTACCCAGACTCGAGCCTGCCTATTGGAATCTGGCCGTGTTCCTGTCCGCACCGATCAGAGCAGTGGGAAGAGGAAGAAAACTCCTCATTTTCAAGGTGACTTTGCACCCAGTCCCCTGGCCTTGGCCCAGATTCTCATTCAGCCAGACTTTACTGAGCACCAACTATGGGCCAGGCACTACTGACATTTAGGACCAGGGAAGTCTGTGTCATGGGGGTGGGGGGGGCATCCTGGGCAGTGTGGGATATTTACTAGCATCCCTGCCTCTACCTGCTAGATGTCAGCAGAACCCCCCGACCCCCCAAGTTTTGACAACCAAAAGTCCCCTGGGGGACAAAAAAAAAACAGCCCCCAGTTAAAGACTATTGTTGATGGAGTGGGACGAAAGATCGTATGAGAAAAGGAAGGCATGTATATGTATAACTGGGTCACTTGGCTGTACAGCAGAAATTGACACAAACTGTAAATCAAATCAAATCAAATCAAGACGTTAGCATCTTTAAAATAAATAAAGACTACTGTACTAGAGAGACGAGAGCAATTAAAGAACAAGCCTGATCTGGCTGCTCCCCTGTTTCGAGCCTTTCCTGGCACCGTGACCCGTGTAAAGGAATTCCAGCTCCGTGGCCTGACATTCAAGGTCCCTGTGACCCGGCTCCTCCAAGTCAGTGCTATATCTCCCCATCCCATACTTGATGCTCCAGCAACAAAGCTCTTGCCACCCCTGCCTAGAAGCCCTCTGGCCTCCTGGCCTGTCCTTTCAACCCTCTTGTCTGCCTGGCTTCTGCCTGTTGGTTAAAGACATGGATGCAACCTCTTCCAGGAAGCCTTCCCTGCTACATCCACCCCCCAGGAACGTAGCACACTGAGCTCCCACAGATCTAAGCCCGCGGAACACACATCCTAGGACTTTGGGGGCGGGACTATGCCTCAGTCACCCGCTTGCCCAGGATAGAATTCACAGTCAGCGAACACGCAATGACATTGAGTACTCTCTGCCTCCTACAGAAAGGAGTCTCACTCTCTCCTTTGGTCAAGAAGGGAAGTCCAGGGAGTTCCCACCATGGCTCAGCAGTTAATGAACCCAACTAGCATCCATGAGGACGAGGGTTCGATCCCTGGCCTCGCTCAGTGGGTGAAGGATCCGGCGTTGCCATGAGCTGCGGTGTAGGTCAAAGACACGGCTCGGATCTGGCGTTGCTGTGACTGTGGTGTAGGCTGGCGGCTACAGTTCCAATTTGACCCCTAGCCTGGGAACTTCCATATGCCACAGATGTGGCCCTAAAAAGACAAAAAAGAGAGAGAGAGAAGTCCAGAGAGGGAGGGCACGTGGATCAACATGATAAACCCAAAGCTTCTGAGGACAGGGGACCCAGACACTCAGGGAAAGACAAAGCTCTTGAGGAAGGAGGGCCAAGGCCAGCCCCACGGCTGCCTCCACCCATCCAGGGGAGGGACGGAGCTTGTCCACACAGCAAGGAGCCACTGGCTTCCTGAGCCTCTCAACTCTGCTCCTCATAGTTTTGTTTCCACCCTTTGCTGCCTGGGCCCGGGACACATCCCCGAAAGGCATGGCGGTCATGATAGGACACCTAAGAGACACCACTGT
Source organism: Catagonus wagneri (assembly GCA_004024745.2). NCBI lineage: Eukaryota > Metazoa > Chordata > Mammalia > Artiodactyla > Tayassuidae > Catagonus > Catagonus wagneri. The sequence goes on along the minus strand of PVHT021183551.1, from coordinate 7,809,578 downwards.
CTCATTAGCCCCAGTGACAGCCCTGTGAGGTTACCATTCCCACTTCCGAGCAGGAAACTCCAGCTCAGACTCAGCTGCTAAAGCCCAGAGCTCGGTCTCCAGCCCAGGTTTCCTGAATTCAGCCGCCCACCCCTCCCTCCACACGCACAACACCGGTCAGCTCAAAGTTCCCATCTCCCATTCCTTTGGGCCGGGGGTGGGGGATGGGGTGGAAATTCAGGAAAAGACTACGGAGCATTTCAACCTGTGCCCTCCTGTGCCCCAAGGATCAAACCCATAAGCCTCAGAAACCCTCTCGCGGAGCAGGTGCCAGGCTAATGAGGAATTAAATTGGGAAGAGACGATGTAACCGGCCCTTAGAAAAGCCTCTCCAAGCCTGAGTGGGATTCAGTGTCCTCCAGCCCATCCTTTCCAGAGAGAAATCACCAGACTCTCCTCCCAGGCTAGAGGCCAGGGGCCCAGGGAGCAGCAGAGATCGGGTTTTATATCATCATGGTTCCACAATGCAGAAGGGCGGGCAGAGCACCAGGGGGAGCTCAGATCTCCAGGCCTGGGGGCTCCCAACCCCCTCACCCCAGGGTTTGAGATGGGAGAACCACAGAAAGGGCAGAGGGGGGCATGCAAATGTGACTGCGGGAACCAGGGATGCCCCCTCCTGGGGGGCCTGAGACCACACATCTCCCGCCCCCTCACCCCACCCCCACATCTCATCCACTACACCCGCTGCAGAGGCGTCTCCGCATTGCTTGTTACTGGAAATGCTTTTATGCCCGGGGTGGCTTGTTCATCGTCTTTCTCCCCATCCAGCAGGGGCACTATGGGCTTGCTTCCTGCTCTCCTTGCTTCCCCTGCCCCCGGTACAGCATCAGGCAAAAGAGGACACATTGAAAAAAAAAAAAAAAAAGGCTGTATTCGTTATAGTGATGGGAAGTTTAAGTTCCAAGGCTTGAAACCAACTGAGCCCTCTCTCCGCCCCCGCCCCAACCCCTAAGCGCCCCCAACCCCTAAGCCTGTTTCATCACTGACATCAATAACAAAATGCTGTGCTGCAATGATGGTGGCTGTGTTGCCATCTTGACATCAAAGGAGGTGGGAGGTGGCGGGGGGGAGCCAGGACCACTACAGGAGCTGCACCCACAAAGCCGCCACCCCTACTTGAGACACCACGAAACCCAGCCAGGAATGAAGACAGCAGCACAAGAGGAACTCAGCCAAACACCAAAATCCCACTGTTGTTCCGGGCCCATTGGCACCCAGGCCTCTCCCTCACCCCATCACAGGCTCCTTCGTGCCCCAGTGGGTACCAGACACTCAGCTCACTCCAGCCCCAAAGCCTCCCCGCCCCATCTCCTGGCCTGACCCTCAAAGACGAGGTTTCTCTCCCACTCTTTCCTCTCGTTGTTGCCTGGACCCTACAATCCTTATCATCCCTACTCACAGGGAGGGAACTGAGTCCCCAAGATGTCAGGGGACCTGCCCAAATCGCACGGCTGCGGCAGAGCTAGGGTCCCCACCTGGCCAGATTCTCCCCTCCTCAGCTGCCATCAGCCCAAAGGACCAAGTCACAGGGGGACCCAGTCTGTGGACGGGGTGTCACTCAGGGACAAGCACCCCCAACGACTGGCACAACAGGAGGGCTCAGTTCCTCACGCACCTGGCTGTAAACCCAGCCCCTGGGCTCAGCCAGTGCCTGCCCCTGCCCCCAGCCCCAGTGGCTCTGGAGCCAGGCACCAGGGGACCCCAGACCCAGTGCTAACACCCGCTAAAACAGCCACCCTCAAAATGCCCAGCAGAGAGAAAGGGGAGCTGGGGCCTGGAGCGGCTGAATCCGGACGGCTCCTAGCCCAGGTGCCGGCTATTCAGCAACTGACTCTAAGGAATGAAAACGCAGCCGGCTCTGGGGCCTGGGCATGCACCCTGGTTTTAAAGGGCCCAGGAGGTCAGGAGGTGGTGGGGCTGCTTTGTGCATGATGGGGTGGTGGGCAGAAGAGGGACAGAGTGACCATGGAGAGACCAGGGGCCTAGCAGGCTGAGGATTCTGTGCCTTCAGACCCTGAGGCCCAGGCCCTGCCTTGGAGGGTTTGCACGTTTTGAACTACCCTCTCCGAGGCTGGGTTCTCCACCTCCATCCTCAGTCCTCTTTGAGTCCTTTCCAGCAAGACCACCGACCCTACGGGCTCACCCCAGCCACCAGGAGCCCAAGTCTGCGCCCAAAGCATGGTCCTGCTCTCAGCATCACAAGTAGGGTGCTGGTAAGAGGTTGCTGGACTTCTAAATCTATGTCCCTCCAAAAAAGCAGGAGCCCTGGCATCCAGGTGACTTCAGATGAGCCCCTTGGTCACCCAAAACCTCCGCATCCAAGATGGAAGAGGTCACCTCCAGCCCCAGATGCTGAGGGGTTAACATGAGTCAGGCAGTAGAGCAAAGCCACATATTAACAGCAGAACAAGGCTGGGCCCACCCTCTCAGAATTCTTCCCTCCCGGGGTTCCTTAGGATGGATGCTTGGTCATTAATTGTCCCCTTTTGAAGATGAAGCCCTAGGGGCCCAGGGGGGTTACATGGACTGGTCACATAGCGTCCGTGACAGCAAGAACCTGGCCTAGGAAGATGGCTGCCTCTGACCAGGAGCCTGGCTCAGGCCCCAGGGAAAGAGCGAGGGAAGTGGGTAACGCAGAAATGAAATATGCATGCATTAAGCACCTGCAGTGTGCACCAGGATCTTTCTAAATGCCATGAGCCCCGAGGTTCAAATGCAGAGGCCCCTCTCTCTCCCTCTCTCTTTCTCCCTCTCTCCCTCCATCTCTCTCTCTCTCTCTCTCTCTCTCTCTCTCTCTATCTCTCAGCAGTGAAGGCCCCACCCCCACCACCCTAGCCCCCTCTGGCCCGGCCCGCTCTGGGTTTCTGGTTCACTCTGATAAGGACATCGGCAACCTTATTTAAAAGTCACTACTGCACATAATTAGAGGCACTTACCCCCTCAGATCCATCCTTCTCCTCCGATCGGTTTTATAGCCAGTAATAATTCTCATAAATTCCTCAACAGATGGAAATTTTATTTGACTAATCATGGCCATTGACTGGCTGGGGTGCGGTGGCTCGGGGCTCAGGCTGGCAGGGTGCCACCTGAGGGGATTGTCAGGGGCCGGGCAAAGAGCCCAGAACCCAAGACCACCTTGCTGGCCCACACCCCAGAGGGAAGCCACAAGGAGGCGTCCGAAAGCGCCAGGCACTGGGCCGTCAGTGATGGGCAGCTGTGCTCTGCCTTTTCTGGGTCCAGAGGTGCTTCTGGGCAAGGCACTGAACACTTTCCCACCCCTCTAGGCTCTCAGCATCTGGACACGTGGTAGCTTGTGGAGAGACTGGCACATCCTGGCTTAAACTCCTAATAATATCAGCATGTTGGCTGCCGCCCCCCCCATGCGCTTATTCCAAGCCAGCCCCATGCCCACCGCGCCGTGGCCATCATCCTGTTCAGTCCTGCCCACAGTCCTGCCCATGCCCGTGAGCACCCCCACCTCACAGACCCTCAGAGAGGTGAGAGAGCAAAGTCACACGCCAGCCACTAGGCCGAACTGCCACCTTCATCTTAGAGAACTGAAGGTTGGTGTTGCCTCCACGCACACAAGGCCAAGCAATCCTTCTGAGACCCACATGGAATTTCATCACTGCTGTAAAAACACACGCACACACAACTCCCAATAACTCCTTAGCACCCTCTAGACAAAACCCATCAGCCTGGCCTTCACCTAGGAACCCCATTCAAGGCATCTATCCAACCGGTACGAATATGTATTACACAGAAAGGCGTGTCCACGGGAGAATATGCATAGCAGATTACTCCTAACAGCCCCGAATTGGAAATATCAACCTGAAAATGGATAAACAAACTACAACCTATACATATGATGAGCCTCACTTTGCAACCAATCAGGAGGGGGAAACCACACAGCCATTTGAACAGGGAAAGTTCCCGAATGATTAACTGTAATAGGAGATGGCACTAACACGGACTGGCTGGGAAGAAGTGAAGAGGACTCCAGAGCACAGTATGAAAGGGAGGACTCCCCAAGGTCTGAGAGAGAGCCCTGGGGAAGAGCATCCCCCCCAAAACCTGGACTGAACAGAGCCCCAAGAAAGCACCCCTCTACCCCAGCGTCAGAAGTGCCCGAGGAGGAACCCCACCCCCACCCCCACCAAGGCTGAGGCAGAACCCCAAGGAAGCATACACACAGCCCTTGTAGAGCTGAGCACGCCTGAGGCTCAGGGAATGGCAAAAAGCTAGTCTGCTGCCACACCAGTGGAACTTGCTAGAAATCCAACCTGTGGAACTTACCAGAAATCTGCCCCGGAAGATGCCACACAAGCTGTTCACCAGAGGCACGCCACTACAAAACTGCCTTTAAAAGGGTGCTGGGGAAGCTGCTGAGTGCTCCTGAGCACTGTGCATGCGGGAGCCAGGCACTGGAGAGGCTGCAGGAGCTGCAGAGGCCTGCCTGTGAGCACATGGAACCAGGAAGCAGAACTCTTTCCTGCCGCATGTTCTCTCCAGCGCCCTCTACTGACCAAGCTTAGCGGGGCCAGCTGGCAGGCAAGAAAATTTAAAGGGCCCAGATCCATTTTCAGCCAGCAGACAAGAAGGGTGAATTTGGAGCTGCAAGGCAGTTAGGGATAACCAGCACACTCCATGCTTCTGATGACTCAGCTTCCATATGAGCCCTTCTCATACCACTGAACTCCTGCACAAAGACACTGTGTTTCTACCTAAGAAGGCACAGCAATCATCCTTACAAGCGAAGTTCTTACTCTTTCCATAAAATGAAACCACCAATCGCACAAATCATTACCGACTATATTTATTATTCTTCAAATGTAGTCACAGTTCCAGAAAGTACTATCGCCTGAAGACCAGATCGTAAAGCTAACTTCCAAAGACTTGCATGTAAAATAAAACTGGAAAGAAGATGGAAGAACACTGTTAGCTGCTAAGTGTGCTTATTCTAAGTACTCATTCAAGCACTGGGGAAATATTTTTATTTATTTTTATTTTTTTTCTTTTGTCTTTTTAGGGACACACCTGCGGCATATGAAGGTTCCCGGACTAGGGTTAGAATCAGAGCTATAGCTGCTGACCTACACCACAGCTACAGCAATGCAGGACCCTTAACCCACTGAGCAAGCCAGGGATCAAACCCACATCCTCATGGATACTAGTCAGGTTCATTAACCACTGAGCCATGACGGGAACTCCATACTGGGGAAATAACTTCAGGGTGGGTCCACAGAACAACTGGGCCCACTGTGGGTCAGACTGGAGCCAAGACTCTTTCGATCACCTTGCATAAGCCCCACTCTGACTTATGGGCCAGAGGGGCACTGTAGGTCCCTAGGGATTAGTGTGTTTTTAAAGCCAGTACCAGGTAACCTCAGAGAATCTGGCCATTTCCTTTCCCCCAGTGCACAATCACTCTGCTAAATGGCTACCAGTCCCTGTGGGGGAGGTTTAGAGGAATATTTACAGTGCATCCTTGCGGCAATGATGCAAGCTCCTTCCTCGAGGGGACCTGATCTCTCAAGGGCTTCTCGGTCTGTGAAACAACTTAGACCTGGAAACTGGAGGAGAGGACCACACTCTCTATGCTGCTGATGATGCGAGTCAGGTTCTGGCTGGCAGACTCAGAGCTGTTTGTTATAGATGGATGGATGGATGGAGAGACAGATGATATATGATTGATAGATAGACAGACAGACAGACAGACAGATAATAGATATCAGAGACTACTCTAGTAGGCTGCCATTTATTTCATTCCCAGGACACTGTGCTCCCTTACAGAGACATGCCCACCTTGCCCTTGGCCATGAGTATGTCCCTTGATCTCTGTAACTCCAGGATGCCCCTATCCCCGTGGAGCTCAGGGAGCCCGTCTCAATGGAGGCAGCCTCCACAGTCACACCTCCTACAAAAAAGAGCAGCCGTGGGGCATTTCAAGGATGAAGGCACTCTCTTCATGCATAGATTTCTCCATGCTTCTGTCTCCTGCTCCTTCCTGCTGGAAACGTGGTGGGTCTGGGGTGGCGGTGTGCAGATATCATGTAAGACGTCCAGTCCAACACTCCTGTTTCCCCAAGCCTTTAGATTCCCTCTTCTACATTATAACACTGCAGCCTCATTAACTCTAGGCCACTGAGGAGCCCAAATTACAGTAAATCAGTCAAGGAAGCTGTTAGAGCCACCCCCAGCTGCACATGCCAAGAATCAAACCCAGACTCTCTAGTAAGTACATCCATAGCAATGAATTCAGCCCAATCTAGGGTTATATTCTGCCCTCCTTGGTCAAAAACCCTAAGAATCTACTCCCACACATATTCCCCAGGTTTCTGCTGATATGGATTAGAAAAGTCTTGCAATTATTTTGGTGTTATTCTCACAGGTCCTGGTGTGGTCCTATCACCAAGGAATATGAAGATTTGACCATTAGAATCTAGTGACAATAGGAGGTGGTCGTGGTGAATCTGGAGGGAAGTGGCTATGCCCTTTCAGAGCCTCTGCCCCCAAGGTTATTACAGGGTTTTTCTTTTTTCTTTCTTTTTTTTCTTTTTACCATACCCATGGCACATGGAAGCTCCCAGGCTGGGGACTGAACCCGCACCGCAGTTGAGACCTGTACCACAACTGCAGCAACGCCTTAACCCACTGCACCACAGGCGAACTTCCTATTACAAGGTTTTTAAGTAGAGGGAGAATAGCCTCTTCAGACACAAGAAGGCAAACTCCCATCACTGTTAAGGGAAGCTCAGAGCCACCTGGGCTTGGAGATTATCCACTTCACCTGGATCCCACGGAATCCCCAGTCCGCATTTCAGGACCCTCTCTTTTCCCAAGTAATGGCCCAACTTTCACATGAGCAATTTTTCAAGAGGTGAACTCAATTGTGACTGTGATTCAACAAGCCAGCACAATTAAATTCTGTATTTGATTTCCAGCAGCATCAGCCCTGGGGCTGGAAGAAATGAGAGCTGCTGCGAGGGCTGCCATGGAGGCGCTCTGGTTCTCACACCGGATGAGAGTGAGAGTTAATGGACCTGAGCTTGTTTTCTCTCTCTAAGTGCTCAAGAGCCCCCGAAAGAATCCAACTCAGCCCCACAGTTCTTATCGTCAGCATTACTGCCCTGACAGTCAAGTGCAGCATCACTCAGTCTCCCAAAGAATGTGCCTCAGTGGCATTTGCTCTCAATCAACCACGCATGGTACCTTGGTTAATTATAAGGCCATTACACGCCTTGGATTACCAGCAACCCATTTCCTATTGGCAAGGGCTCAGGCTCGAGCCCCAAAGCGTGAGAAAAACAGTCTGCGAATCTCATCTTTTTTAGGCCCATCTCCTCGTATCACTCCTGATACCAATTCTATATCGGTTTGGGTCTGACCAAGAAAAAAAACCACACGGTAATTTTAACACAGGAAAGTTTTAAATGAAAACGTATAATAGGGGACTGAATCAACAGGCACTGGTGAATAAAGAGGACTATAATTAAAATAAGAAGAGCAGCTGTAGGGAGTAGCACAGCCCCCAAAGCTGAAGTTGAGCCCCTAAGAATCCACCACCCACCCGCAGAGCTAAGATACAGTCCCCAAGGAAGACTCCCTAAAGGCCTGAGTAGAACCCCCCAAGATGAGTTCCTCTGCCACTCAGAGGTAAAAAAAAAAAAGTCCCAAAGAAAGAGTCCTTCAGGGCTGAGGAAGAGACACCCCCAGCCCCCATGGCTGATACAGAACAAAGAACCCCAGAAAGAAGCCCCCACCATGGAGTTCCCCGTTGTGGCTCAGAGGTAACAAACCCAACTAGTATCCATGAGGACACAGATATCCCTGGCCTTGTTGAGTGGATTAAGGATCCAGCATTCTGTGAGCCGTGGTAAAGGCCAGCAGCTGCGGTTCTGAGTCTACCCCTCGTCTGGGAACTTCCATATGCCGCAGGAGCAACCATAAAAAGCAAAAAAAAAAAAAATCTAGATCAAGAACCATGTATTTAAAAAAAAAAGAAAAAGAACCCCCCACCAGGCTGAGCTAGAAAAAGCCCACCCCCAACCAAGCTGATAAGGAACCCCCTCCCCCAAGGAGGAACTCCCCAGGGCTGAAATAGGGCCCCCAAGATAGAGGCCCCTCTTAAAGCTGGAATAAAGTTCCCTAGGAAAAGCCCCTGGGCTGACAGAGAGCCCCCCAAAGCAGTACCCACCCACAAACCTTCCAGAGCTGGCGTTCAGACCTTGTTGAACAGAGCACATCTGTGGCTCATGGAATGCCAAAAATTGGTCTGTGCCACACCAGTGAAACTTGCTAGAAATCCAACCTGTGGAACTTACCAGAAATCTGCCCTGGAGGATGCCACACAAGCTGTTCACCAGAGGCACGCCACTACAAAACTGCCTTTAAAAGGGTGCGGAGGGAGCTGCTGGCTGCTGGCTGCTGGCTGCTGGCTGCTGGCTGCTACCGAGCACTGTGCACTGTGCACTGCAGGAGCCAGGCACTGGAGAGGCTGCAGGAGCTGCAGAGGCCTGCCTGTGAGCACATGGAACCAGGAAGTAGAACTCTTTCCTGCCGCATGGTCTCTCCAGCGCCCTCTACTGACCAAGCTTAGCTAGCCAGCTGGCCAGGCAAGAAAATTTAAAGGGCCCAGATCCATTTTCAGCCAGCAGACAAGAAGGGTGAATTTGGAGCACTAAGGCAATTATAGCCAGAACACAATGAAATATTACCCATCAATGAAAAAGAAGGAACTACTGACAGCTAGATTAATCTTATAGATATTATGTTGAGTGAAAGAAGCCAGACACAAAACAGCACATTCCATAAGTTCCCATTTATCTGAACTTCAAAAACAGGCAAACTAGGGAGTTCCTGTTATGGCTCAGTGGTTAATGAACCTGACTAGGATCCATGGGGATGCGGTTTGATCCCTGGCCTCACTCAGTGGGTTAAGGCTCTGGCATTGTAGTGAGCTATGGTGTAGGTCGCAGACTCAGCTCAGATCCAGCGTTGCTGTGGCTGTGGTATAGGCTGGCAGTTGTAGCTCCAATTCAGCCCCTAGCCTGGGAACATCCGTATGACGTGGGTGCATCCCTAAAAAGCAAAAAGAAAAAAAAGGGCAAACTAATCTACAGTAACAGAAATTAAAAAAACAAGATGGAGAGAGGTGTTTTACTGGAAAGGGGCACAATGGAACTTTCTGGGGTAATGGAAATACTCTCTATTGTGATTGGGACAGTGCTAACACCGGCATTTACATTTGTGAAAAGACTTCAAACTGATCATTTAATATCTGTGCATTTCACATGCAGATAAATTATAACTCAAAATTTGGAGTTCCCGTCATGGTTCAGTGGTTAACGAATCCGACTAGGAACCATGAGGTTGCGGGTTCGATCCCTGGCCTTGCTCAGTGGGTCAATGATCCGGTGTTGCCGTGAGCTGTGGTGTAGGTTGCAGACGTGGCTCAGATGTGGTGTTGCTGTGGCTCTGGTGTAGGCCAGCAGCTATAGCTCCGATTAGCTCCCTAGCCTGGGAACCTACATATGCCGCGACTGCGGCCCTAGAAAAGGCAAAAAGACAAAAAAAAAATTATAACTCAAAATTTTTCAATTAAGCCTCCCAGTTTTTGGTTTCAATTTTGGTCACCATGTGCTCCTTGGACACAGTAGGTAAAGAAATATATTTGAGTAAATAAATGCAGGCATGGATCGCACACACTTTTTGCTTTTCTCTGTTTTTCTTTTTTTTTTTTTTTGTCATGCCCACAGCATGTGGAAATTCCTGGGCCAGGGACTGAACCCACACCACTTCAGCGACCAGAGCCACAGCAGTGACATCAGATCCTTAACCCACTAAGTTCCTAGGGAGCTCCTCTTTTTGCATTTCTCACATCTAACCTGACAATTCCCCAAATTCACTAAGCTACTGGTCTGCTTTTCTGGGCTCCTATAGCCCTCTGCTCTCAGTTCAGTCATAACTTTTATTACACTACAGAGAGGAAAAAATGCTATCAGAGTGACCAGCATGGAGTTCCTGTCATGGCTCCATGGAAACAAAACCGACTAGGAACCATGAGGTTGTAGGTTTGAGCCCTGGCCTCGCTCCGTGGGTTAAGGAGCCGGTGTTGCTCTGAGCTGTGGGGTAGTTCGCAGACACGGCTTGGATCCTGCATTTCTGTGACTGTGGCGTAGGCTGGCAGCTGTAGCTCCAATTCCACCCCTAGCCTGGGAACCTCCACATGCCACAGGTACAGCCCTAAAAAGTAAATAAATAAATAAATAAATAAAATAAAAAATAAATAAAAAGAGTGACCAGCATGTCTTGAGTGCTCTGTGCCTGGCCCTGTTTTCAACAGTCTAACATTTCTAACAAACTGTGCAGTAGTTAATTCTGTCTCCCCCATTTTCCAGTTGAGGAAATGGAGCGTTTGTCTTCACTCTTAACCACTTTGTCTCTGGATTCAGACTCTGCGTGGTTCATAACCAGGCTCTTCCCCTTGCTAACTATGGCTCTTGGGCAAGACAACCAATTACTCTGAGCCTTATTCTAACCCCTCTGTGAAATGGGGATGATAGTTCCCCTTGGGTCGTCATGAGGTACACGTGGTTTATCCACATAGAATGCTTAGCGGAGTGTGCATCTCAGAGCAGGCACCCACCGCGAGTAAACAATGCACCTCATCAATCCAAGACCCACATTTTCATGCCTTTGAATGCAGCATGTGTCTTGCAATCGAAGGCATCTCACAGTCTCCTTGGACAGTGGCTGTTGCCACACAGTTCTCGTGGCCTATGCAGGAGGAAACATGTTCAAGCCTATTCATATTGTTGCCACTTCCATGTCAAAGTAAGTATCAAATAGCTCTTCCCATAAGAATAAAATAAAAATACAGTGAGCTGAGAAAGCATCATGTCATACTTTGGTTGCCAGGCACTCTTCTCCCTTCGTGGTGCCTAAATTGATGGTGTTTCTTACAGCCGATGGTTGCTTAGAGTTAATGAAATGTACCCCAGTAGTAGGTTGATCTTCCCCACTGTGGAGGATGAGCTTATTGTTCCCTATCCTTCCTGCCTCCCTGCTAGAGAGTCAGACATCCATGCCTTTGTTGTGTGACTTTGCAGTGCCCCCCACCAGAGTAGCCAAAGAAAATTTCCCCACTGCCCCAGAGTAGGGCTTGGCCGTGAAACTTGCCTTGGACTGTGAGCAGCAGGAAAGTGCACTCTTTTCAAGAGATGCCTTAGGAGATATTGTATGTTTCTGCCCAGCCATGAAAGCAGGAGCTGAGCAGTCACTGTTACAAGGAGGTGGAGACAAGTAAAGCTGACCTGGACCCAACCTGAAGCCTGAAGCAGAGCCACCCCAGCCAATTCAACCACTGAGAGCAAGAGAGAAAAGAATTGCTTAGAGTTCTAAGCCACTGAGATTTGGGGACTATTTGTTACACAGCATTAACAGAGTGGCTAATACACTCTCTAAACTATGAGCAAAGCCCATAGCCCATTTACCTCTATATCTCTTGTATCCAGACTGGATATAGTGTGTGTAGAGGGCCCCCAGACAGATATCAGAGATGGAAAAAAGCAGGCTTTGGAGTTAGACAGGTCTAGATTCAGTCTCAGCTCTGCCTCTTAAAAGGTGACCTTGGGCGAGTCATCTAGAGATCCTAAGTCTCAGTTTCCTCATCTGTAAAATGGGGCCTCCTATATCCCAGGCGTGATGAGAAGTGAAGCAAAGGAGATCCAGCAGCTCCACTCAGTGCCTTGCACTCGCAAGCACTCCCGATGCAGACACTCCCCTTTCCTTGGTAGATATTTACAACTGAAGACATGACCGAGACCCTGTAACCTATTTCCACACCCCAGATCCTGCAGAACCCTCTCTCCCAGATGTGCCAGCGAGGCAGGAGCCAGCGAGGAGGAGACATCCCTGGGATGGACGGTCTGGCAGGAGCCAGGAGAGGTGACTGCCAGGCTGCTCCCAGCAGTTCGGTCTCCCAGGGACCCCCTTTACTAATTCTGTTTCCAAACCGCCTGGCATCCAGGAGCCCGGGCTCATGCCAGGCTCAAACTTGTCAGATTTGGTGCTCCCCCCAGAATTTTCTGCCCCAGTTATTCCCCGTGAAAATGCAAAAGTGGAGAAGACAGGGGATGAGATCGTGGCCCATCTGGTCTGGGCAGGGGCCAGGGGTGGGCCAGCTCCCCTGGCAGAAGATCCATCAGCCAGAGGGGCCACATACACAGGAGGCTGCTGGACCAGTGCGTCCTGGGCCACCCACCACAGGCTCCACCCTGGGACAGAGTGTTCAACAAGGAGGCCTGGATTCCGGCCCTGAGTCTGTCACAGCCTGCTGTGTGACCTGAGGTAGATCCCTTCACCTCTCTGTGCCTCTATGGCTCTTGTCTGTATAATGAGTTCCATCTAGGGATTCTCCATGGCTCAGGTCACAGTCCCATCTGAGAAGCCACGGACAGCCTCCCAAGAACAATGCATCCAAGTTCAGCTGTCCAGGACCTGGGAGCAGGTGACCCCCAGTGAGACATCTGTTGGGCGCTGAGTGCTCTGTGCTTCCTGGAATGTTGGGGCTGGAGTTCCAGGGGCTTCTCTAGCACTTAGACCCTCTTTGATCTCTCTCCGTCCAAGAAGCCCCACGTGGCCAGAGAAACAGACCCCAGTGGGACCTTTTTCCTGGGCTTCTTCCTCTGTCACCTCAGAGATACCCCAGTTCCCAGCCTCCTCCATCCCTGCTCATTAATTACTTTTTGGTTGCTATGGTTTTTCTTAGCCTTCCAAGGAGAACAGGCCCAGAAATAAGCAGTGAATCAGATCATCAGCCGCTCTTGGGCTGGAAGATCTTCAGAGGTGACCTACACACACACACACACACACACACACGCACGCACACACATGCACACGTGCTTGCATGCACATATGTGCATACACATACACACATGCTCACACATACACCCTCACATGCACATATATTCACACACACCTACATAAACATAATTCTGATACACGTATGCACACACGTGTACATACATTTAAATGTGTGTGCACAAACACACATGAACACCATTCCCGTGCCTCAGCCCTACACCCTCCCACATGTCCCACGGCTGCTCCCCCTCCCAGAGGCTCAGTGACAGTCACCACCGCCATCACATCCTCTGCCCCTCCACCCCCGCCCCTGCCCTTTCTTTCTGGCAAAGCCTCTGGTGCCCACCAAGGTCTGTAAGGCTTAAGGAACACCAATGGTTAATATTGGGCCTCTGGGAACCACAGGATCATCAACCCGGCCGCCCTCTTGCTACGTGACCCTGGGGAGGGTCAGTGACGTGATTTATGCGCCGCTGTTCTATCGCACACAGCCTTTAACACGCATCACGCACTATGCAAAGTGCCAACACCTGAATTTCATCCTCACCGCAAACCCATGAGACAGATATTATTATCCCCCTATGTTATGTACTCACTACCTGGTATAAAATCACCCCACAACTTTGCAGCTTAAAACGACAAACACTCATTATCTCATGCAGCTTCAAAGGGAAAATCTGGGGGAGTTCCCATTGTGGCGCAGAGGAAACGAACCCAACTAGTATCCATGAGGATGTGGGTTCAATCCCCTGCACGTGTTAGAAATTCAGAGCTTGTCTCATTCGTCCACACCAGGGGAATCGGTTGGGGATCCAGCATTGCCGTGAACTGTGTGTAGGTTGAAGACTAGGCTTGGATCCAGTGTTGCTGTGGCTGTGGTGTAGGCCAGTGGCTGCAGCTCTAATTCGACCCCTAGCCTGGGAACTTCTATATGCCAAGAGTATAGCCCTAAACAGACCCAAAAAAAAGATAATGAAGATGAAACAATGATGTTGATGATGGATGTGGTGTTAATGATGGTGACAATGATAGACAACATGTACTTGGAGCATTTCCTATGATGCTAAGAACTTATATTTCATTTCATCCTTACAACTTTTGCCATTCAAAATGTGGCCTGTGGGCCAGCAGCACAGCCACCCCCTGAGCTTTTGTGAGAGATTCAGAGCTTGTCTCACTCGTCCACAACTGGGGAATCAATAGGTGTGCACAGTTGAGTCTGAAACGTGCTCAAACTTCTCAGACTCAAGAGCTAACGCAACCATCCAAGGCACACAGCACTCTCTCGCGTGCTCTCTCTCTCTCTCTCTCTATATATATATATACACATATATATATGCATATATATATTTTAGGGCTGCACCTGCAGCATATGGAGGTTAGGGTTAGGAGTCAAACCAGAGATACAGCTGCTGGCCACAGCAACAGCCACAGCAACACCATATCCAAGCCACACCTGCAATCAACACTGCAGCTCACGGCAACACCATATCCTAACCCACTAAAAGAGGCAAGGGATCGAACCCAAGGCCTCATGAATACTAGTCAGGTTCATTACCACTAAACCCACATCCTCATGGATACTAGTCATGTTCATTACTGCTAAGTCATAATGGGAACTTTTTTATTTTTTGCACATACCATTCTTGTTCCTACTTTGCAGGTGAGGAAACCGAGGCTTGAAGAATTCCCCAGCCAACAAGGGGTAGAGCCAGAATAAAGGCCTTCATCCTCACCCTGACCTCTTGCACCGGGCCCCTCCTTTGGACTGAAGATGCTTGTCTGTCCCTGGGCGAGGTAAGATTGCTGCCACAGAGGGCCCAGGCCTGAAAGCATCAGGCCTAGTCCCGTCGCCTCATCCATCAGTCCGCCTTCTGCTGCTCGCAGCCCCTCCATCAGCGGGTGGATCAGAGGCAGGGAGGCCTGCCTGGTAGCAGTGACCTTGCTCCAAATTACTCCAGGGGAAGGGCACTCAGAATCAAGAAACAGCACTCAGCACAACAGCGCACAAACATTTCCCAAAGAGAGGGAAAAATTAAGTCTTTGAAATAACATTAATCATGATAATGCTGTTGCCGGTGGCTGTGGCTGCTGCTGGATGTTCTTTCCGGAGGCAGGTTTAACCCTTGGTAGCCCAGGCTCCCGCAGAGTCCCGGGTGCTGCCTTGTCTCCCTGCCTGAGCAGAAAAACTCACCTGGTGCCTTGGAGCACAGGGAGCTCAACTTTTTCCATCTCACGCCAGCCTTCCTGGGGCCAGGTGTCTTTCCAAGCCCAGGTCACAACTCAGGAACCTGACAGGTAAAATAAATGAAGGAAACTGGCTGCGATTAGGACTCGAGTGCCCAGCTCATCCTGGCTTGCCTCAACTTAAAACCGAAAGACCCAGGAGTTTCCATTGTGGCTCAGTGGCTTAAGAAGCTGACTAGTATCCATGAGGATGCAGGTTCAATCCCTGGCCTTGCTCAGTGGGTTAAGTATCTGGTGTTGCTGTGAGCAGCAGCGTAGGTTGCAGACGTGGCTCGGATCCCACATTGCTGTGGCTCTGGTGTAGGCCTGCAGCTGTAGCTCCGATTTGACCCCTGGCCTGGGAACCTCCATATGCCACAGGTGTGGCTATAAAGACATAAAAAATTAAAAAACTGGAAGACTGGTATCCCAGGAGCCTCCTTTGTCCAGGAAACCCACGAAGGGTAGTCAGCCTAATTGAAGCTGCTGTAAACAGAAAAAAATAGTCCTATCCTGAGAAAGATGCTGGTGTTCACTTCAGGCTGATGCTACAACGTGATAGTTTGGACTGAATTGCAGCCCCAGATTGAAACGCTAAACCCCAGAGTGACTATATTTGGAACTAGGGCCTTTAAGGAGGTAATTAAGATTAAATGAGGTCCTAGGTGTGGGCCCCAGTCCTGCTGGACCCGTGTGCTTGTATGAAGAGGAAAAGAGTTCCCGTTGTGGCTCAGCAAGTTAAGGACCTGACATCGTCACTGCGAGGGTGCAGATTCGATCCCTGGCCTCGCTCAGTGCATTAAGGATCCGATGTTGCTGCAGGCTCCAGTGAGGGTCATAGATGTAGCTCAGACCCCAAGTGGCCGTGGCTGTGGCGTAGGCTGGCAGCCACGGCTCTGATTCAGCTTCTAGCCTGGGAACTTCCATATGCCGCAGGTGCGCTGTAAAAAGAAAAAGTAAAAGAAAAAGAAGAAGAGAGAGAGCAGAGATGCATGTGGAGAAGAAAGGCCATGTGAGGACACAGCATGAAGGTGGCTGTCTGCAAGCCAGGAAAAGAGGCCTCGGGAAAAGCCAACCCTGATCTCGGAATTGTAGGCTCCAGAATTGTGAGCAAAGAGGTTGCTGTTGTTTAAGCCATGCAGTGTGTGGTATTTGGATGTGGCAGCCCTAAGCAGATGTGGCACTCCCCACAGGAGTGTGGGGGCTGGACAATAAGAAAAGGCAACCTTTTTAGCATCCTCACCGAGCTCCAGGCACTATTCTAAACCTCTACATGTGTTAATTTAATTAATCCTTGAAACAACACTGTAAGGTGGGTTCTATCACCAATCCCGTTTGCAGATGAGGAAACTGAGGCATGGAGTTTAAGTAACTTCCCCCAAAGATTCACAGCTAGAAAATGTCAGCACTGGGATTTGAACTCCTGGCTACGTGCAAAGCTTGGCTTTCTACTACTACGCTAGAAATAGAAGCCCATGTTGCCCAAACTTTCAGTTTTCCAAGGGAAATGGGAAAATTGCCTGTTTGTTTTTTGTTGGTTTTTTTTTTTTTTTCCTTAGGGCCGCACCCATAGCATATGGAGATTCCCAAGCTAGGGGTCAAATTGGAGCTGTACTTGCTGGCCTACACCACAGCCACAGCAATGCAGGATCTGAGCTGCGTCTGTGACCTACACCACAGCTCATGACAACACCAGATCCTTAACCCACTGAGCAAGGTTAGGGATCAAACCTGCGTCCTCATGGATGCTGGTCAGATTCATTAACAACTGAGCCACAACAGGAATTCCAAATTGCCTGATTTTTAAGTACTGGCTATCAATTAATATAAAAATAGTATTTATGGACATGGGCAAGATATACCTGTGCCTAAATCTCAGCTGCCAACTTATAATCGCTGCTCTTCAAGAATTTCTGCAAGCCAGAATTCAGATTTCATCCACTGCTGCCCACACAACGACCTCTACTTTCCAGGATGTAGGTGGATCATAAGGACTCTGGGGCTGAGAAAAATCAGAGAACCGCGGAGCCCACTGGGAATTTGAAGGCGGTGGCAACCAAGCCCTCATTTCACAAATGGCACCACTATGCTCAGAGAGGTTAAATGGATCATTGAGGTCACAAGGCAGGCTAACGTCAGAGCCAGGGAGACCTGCTCACTGGTCACCCACCAAATCGAGAACAAAGGGATCTTCCACACAGCCACTCTGCATTGCCAGCTTTTCTCTGTCCCCAAATTTGGCTTTCTGTCCATTCACCTGTCTGTCTGTCCACCCATCCTTTCATCCACTCATTCATTTGTCCACCTACCCATCTATCCACCTATCTATCCATCCATCCATCCACCCATCCATCCATCCACCCACGCATCCATCCATCCACCCATCCATCCATCCATCCACCCATCCATCCATCCAT
Source organism: Catagonus wagneri (assembly GCA_004024745.2). Classification (NCBI taxonomy): domain Eukaryota; kingdom Metazoa; phylum Chordata; class Mammalia; order Artiodactyla; family Tayassuidae; genus Catagonus; species Catagonus wagneri. Next base: position 7,792,029 of record PVHT021183551.1, on the reverse strand, counting down.
CCACCCATCCATCCATCCACCCATCCATCCACCCATCCATCCATCCATCCATCTATCCACCCAGCCAGCTGGTCAAGCTGGTCGAAGCTTGCCCAGATTTTCAAAACCCTTGAAATCAGGGACTTTCTTTACCTTACCTGTTTTTGTATTCCTGACTATAACACAGTTTTAACCAACTTAACCCCTTCCTGGCTGTTATCCTCAGACAAGGCATTTTACCTCTCCGAGCCTCAGTTTTTCCATCTATAATAACGAGGGTATAACAGTACCTACTTTGCAGTATCATGAGAAGAAGCAGATGTGGGCACCTGGTAGGGGTGTGGTAAAGCCAGCTGTGATCATTATCTTCCATGAGGAGCTGGAGCCCACGTTCTTAGAGGCCCTTCCAGCCCCACACTGCTGGGTCTGTGCTCTCAGAGAATGTGACAGGGCAGGTGGAAAGCCTTGCTGCAGGAGAGGGGTCTGGGGTGGGTGGAGGACTGCAGTGAGTCATAGAGGAGCCTGGGGCAAGGCTGCAGGAAGCTGACTTGCAGAACACAAAGAGGGACAAAGATCAGCCTGGCCTCAAGGAACACAGATCTGTCCCAAGCTGGGGATGCATGGAGTGGGGGGCGGGGGTGGGGCAGCCTCAGGGTCCCTCCTGGAGCTGCAAACACTCTGGGAGGCAAGGCCCACCCAGCCTGCTCCCTGCCTGATGCAGCTTCCAGAACCACGCAGGCCTGCGCTAGTTTCCCCATCATCAACTTCTGTGAAAAATCAACTGTGATAGCTGAACTTCTGTTCCATTGTTGTTATTGTTTTTTAATTATACCTCCTTTTATTTTTTTAGCTCAGGAGCCAAATTGGATCCAGCCAACCTGAAATTAATTTGTGGTGTAACACGGTGATGGAGGAAACTGGGCCATCCACACTCAGGCTGCCAGGGGGAAAGAAAGGGAAGGAGCCAGGCCTCGGTCCAGAGGCCAGAGACGAGGCAGGGTCCTGGGGGCCACTGCTCAGCTTCCCTGCCTCTTACTCCTGCCAGGGAACAAAGCCCTTCCTTGGGCACCTTAATTATTCTTCTTCCCACAGCAGTTTATAAGCACTACTGGGCGCCAGGCCCTGGCTGGGCATTAGAGATTCTGCCACGAAAAAGTCAGTCAATGTTCCTGTCCTAAGAGTTTGTGGTCCAGCTTAGTCATTGAGAATCTTAAGATTCTAGAGAAAAAAAAAATTGATAAAAATGCACCAACCACTCATAGTCAGGGTTTTCTCCAGAACTACCAGCCTGAGATTTAGTACCAAATTATGCTGATGTCCCCAATCACATTTTTTTCTTTTTTTCTTTTTTAGGGCTGCACCTGCACCATATGGAAGTTCCCAGGCCTGAGGTCGAATGGGAGCTGCAGCTGAGGCCTACATCACAGCCACGGCAACAGCAGATCCGAGCCGCATCTGTGACCTGTGCTGCAGCTTGTGGCAACGCCAAGATCTTTAACCCTCTGAGCAAGGCCAGAGATCAAACCCACTCCCTCACAGACACCATGTCAGGTCCCTAACCCACTGAGCCACAGGGGAACTCCCTTAATCACATTTTATCAAAGGAATAAAAGGTGACTTCCGGAGCTTTCACTGAGTCAGGCACTTTACACAAGTGACCTCTTGTGACTGTTATGGTGTTGCTATTGCACCCAAGGAGAAAACTGGGGTTCAAAGGGGGTAAAACCCACCTCTGGTGAGGAAGCGACAAAGCTGGGAATTGAATTCAAATCCTCATGATCCCCAAACCTGTTCTTATAACCACCAGGCTGTTCCACCTCTCACAGAAAACTGTGGCACACCAGGCCCTCCCGGTGCCCTGATCAGACCTGTGCGTGGTCCTAGAATGCCCAGGATGCGAAATGAGTGGGGGCTAAGGTGTGCATTTTTTTGGGGGGAGGGCGCTGCAGCAGGGATGGTGGGCAGTGCCCCCACCCTCCTCCTCACCTCTGACCTGGTCCAAGGGGCACCCTGTTCTCCCCCTTTCTTCTCCATCCTATCACCTGCTGCAGAAAGATGTTTTCTCCTCGGTGGAACAAGGGCTGAAGAAAAATGGATGTTTCAGGATTTTGGCTCCTGTTTCAGGGCACCGATGGCTTTAGGACCCAAAAACAGGGTCAGGCTCCCCACCCCACCCCCACCCCAGGGAACTCAGGAGCCCTGGGGGGACCACCCTCTTCCGAGACTGGCTCTCTCCCTCTCTGTACCCTCTTTTTTCTATTGTTTAAATGTATTTTGGCTCAAGGCAGATGGTGGGGGAGGGGAAGGAGCACCTTGCCCTTGCGTTTCGGGGTTTTCTGGGAAGGGCTTTCCTGCTCCTCCCGAATTGGGCAGGTCAGCCCACGTCCCAGTGCCCCGAGCTGGGAAAGCCCCTCGGAGGCAGCCGAAGTCCTGTGCGGCTCAGGAATCCTCTTCCTGCTGCCAACAAGGCCCCCATCAGGGGTGTGTCCTGGTCCCCGCCCCCGCTGCTGGGCTCAGCAACTTCTCCCTCAGGACTTCTGACTCCCACCGGCCCAGGAGGAGCCGCCCTGGGTCCCTCCCCCTACCTCCTCCCCCACCTGCCCTTCCCCCATCACCTGGGCACCCAGCAGAGCCCCCAGCGGCACCCAGCAGCTCCCTGGGAGAGAACATGCCCAGGGAAGAAAAGCCCGCTAGTCCATTTCCCATCACCCTGGGCTCCGTGTCCCAGCAGCCGTTTTCTTTTCCACACAAATCAACTTGTGACTAGGAATATAACAGCCTCAGTAAATACGGTGTTAGGACAAAAACATGTACAGACATTAAACTGTAAACAGCAGGTGTCTCAGAAGAGGGAGGATTACCAATGACTTTCACCTTCTATATTATTTTAATTTTTCCCTATAAGCAAACGTTACTTTTTTTTTTTTTTTTTTTTTTTGCCTCTTCAGGCCATACCCATAGCACATGGAGGTTCCCGGGCCAGGGGTCGAATCAGAGCTGTAGCCGCCAGCCACAGCCACAGCCACAGCAACTTGGGATCCGAGCCACATCTACGACCTACACCACAGCTCACGGCAACGCTGGATCCTTAACCCACTGAGCAAGACCAGGGATTGAACCCGCAACCTCATGGTCACTAGTCGGGTTCACTTCTGCTGCGCCACAGCGGGAACAACAAACACTACTTTTTTAATTTTTTTTTTTTTGCCTTATGTAGGGCTGCACCCCACGGCTTGTGGAGGTTCCCAGGCTAGGTGTCTAACAGGAGCTGTAGCTGGCAGCCTACACCACAGCCATAGCAACACGGGATCCGAGCCGCATCTGTAATCTACACCACAGCTCACGGCAACAGCGGATCCTTAACCCACTGAGCAAGACCAGGGATCAAACCCGCAACCTCATCGTTCCTAGTCGGATTCGTTAACCACTGAGCCACGACAGGAACGCCAACACTACTTTTTTTAATCAAGAATATGAAATAGGTAGTTCCCACTGTGGCTCAGTGGGTTATGAACCCAACTAGTATCCATGAGGATGCAGGTTCCATCCCTGGCCTCACTCAGTGGGTTAAGGATCCAGTGTTGCTGTGAGCTGCGGTGAGGTAGAAGACTCGGCTCAGATCCCGTGTGGCTGTGGCTGTGGTGTAGGCCGGCAGCTGCAGTGCCAATTCAACCCCTAGCCTGGGAAATTCCATATGCTGTGAGTGTGGCCCTAAAAAGACAAAAAAGAAAGAAAGAATGTGAAATAGAGCAGTTTCAAAAACAGACAAAAGCAGAAACTCCTGGTTCATTCTCAGTTTGATGATTGAAGTTCTAGAAGAGAGATAAGTAAAATATAAGTGGGAGGGGGTCAAATCCAGCCCACCACCTGTTTTTATGAATAAACAAGCCACACCTCTTCATTTACATATTGTCTACGCCCCTTTAGCCCTACAACCGTGTAGAGTTGAGTAGCTGTAACAGAAATTATACGGCCAGCCAAAAGGAAAAGATTTCCTATTAGGCCCTTAAGAGAAAGTTGGCCAAGCCCTGGTCTAGAAGAACATCACTTTGTGAAGAAAAATTGGTCTGTGCGCAGCGCCAAGGGAAGGCACATTTTTAGGACACTAATCGGGGCATTACAGAAACCTTGGGTCATTCAGGATTCAGAGGCCACTCAGTCCATACCCTATGGGTCTTCTCTGCTCTGACCAATCACCTAGGGAGAGCAATACCACAACCACCCTCTGATGCGGGAAGTCCTTCCTTAAGTCTAACCTAAATCCAGCACCCCCGAATCTTCCTGCCTCATGGCTCACTCTCTTGACCCAACCCCAGGCACTTTGTTGGACCTCCCATTGTTATTGACCAAGGCTTGGATCTTGCTCAGTGCCCCGTCAAGCCAGCGAGACCTCAACCATGGAGAGGGAAGATGGTTTCATCCCACCCCTTCCCTCGCTGGCCTCCAGGCCCCAGGGACGTGCACAGGCAGGGGCTGACCGATGGGACCCACCACACCAGCCTTAGGAGGGAGCTGATGACTTGGGAAGCGATTGTACCACTTCTGGAAGAAGGATTACTTTAGCGTTGCATAAACACCCATCCAGACTCGTTCTGCGGGGATAAATGAAAAGTACAGGAGCATCTGGGCTGATTTATCTCAGCCAGAGGAAGCCAGAGAAATTCATTTCCCCCTTTAAAGGATCTGCTCCGGGTCCTAAATATTCAATAATTTCCTAGGTGGGAAATGGATTTCCTCCCCTTCCCTGTGGCAGATGGTTTGCATTCTTATGCCTGACACCATCAAGGTATTAAGGGACGCACTTTACACTAGGCTCAGGGCTAAAGCCCCTAACCCAGCTCAGGGAGACTTACAGAGAGCCCAGACCCCCACTGGGGTGAGGCCACAGCAGCCCCACCCAAGTCCCTGAGTCAGGCCTGCGGCGATTGGCCCAGCCCCGCCCCGCCCACCCAGCCCACCGCCAGATCCGCTCAAGAAGAGGTCGGGCCTCCCAGAGCTGGGATCTGGTGAGAGGTCAGAGCCCCTAAATTGTCTGTCTTCCCCACTAGGGGAAGGGACTGGTCTCATGCTTATTCCTATATCCCCATGTATCCGTGGCATAGCAGGTGGTCACTATTTATGGAAGGAATGAATGGACAGATGGATGAATAAATGAACGACGGAACAGTTCATTTCAACAGTATTCACTTGACTTCTTCGAGGAAGGACTGATTTATTTCTTTACTTCAGTGCTTGAAACATCATAAGCAGCCCATAAATGTTCATGGAATTCATGGATCAGAGAAGGAACCAGAGTCACTGCCCTAACCCATTCGGAGGGCTGGGCTTCCTGACGCTGCCAAGATGGAAGCGGCTCAGTGGGGACTCTGACCCCTGAGTAGCCCCGACTTGGCTCCAGGCCTGTGGGGAGGGAGAGAGGCTGGATGCTACCACCTGCTCCACATGCCCTGGCCAGGGAGGGACCTTTGCATCCACTGGCAGAGGAAGGGAAACAAGTCAAACAGCCTGAGGGGTCCCAGAGCTTTGGGCTTGGAGTACATCCATCAAGAGGAAAAGGATGCAGCCAGACAAGAGAGATCCAGTCAAGACAGATGTTTCCAGATGTCCCAAGGTGGTCAGGGATCTGAGTGTGCCTGGAGGCAGGCAGACAAAGGGAAAATGGAGAGAGAGAAGCAGAAAGAAGGGGGCAAAAAGAGAAGATTGAGCCAATGAATTCAAAAAGGGGAGACACAACCAAAGAAGGAAGAAAACAAGGCAGAGACTTGAGACAGGAGGGGCTCCCAGACCCATCACCATGGGGCAGGTCCCCGGGGGAAACCTGCTGCCATCTTTTCTGGAGGCAGCAGGATGGACCGGGTGACGCTGAGATGCCTGTCGCCCAGAAGCTAAACCAAGGTCTGCCAACAGGAGACGAGATGCAGGAAACAGTGGGACTCCCCTTCTTGGCCAAGCTTCTGAGAGCCTATCCAGGGGGTGTGCTGGGAGCCTCCCCCTCGGCCCCTGTACCCAGCCCTGACCCCTCTGCCTGCCCCAAGCTCCAGGCTCCATCGCTTTGCCAGCCCTAAGGATGGAGAAAGAAATGCACCTAGGGGCCACTCTTGGCAGCATCAGTGCTGTGAACTCAAACCTGAACTTCATGAAAGCAGGGGTGTCTGTGTGTTTCACTCGCAGCTACACAGCCCAGGGTGTAGAACAGAGCTCATGATAGGGGCCAAATAGGTGTCTACTGAATATGGGGGAATGGATGAATAAGAACCCCCCCCCAACACACACACACACACACACACACACACACACACACTGGCAGTATCAGATCCAAGAGAAGCCATCTCAATAGCTCCATGTGGAAAGTCCTAGGCTGCCCGGGACCTGAATCTGGGGATGGCCCCCACTGGGAGCTAAGTCCAAGGTCCTCCCCCAATGCCGCAAGGTGTGTCTCTGCCTCTCCCATCTCAGAACCTCTAACAGGACACAGCTGCTGCTCACTCATGTCATCCCAGACCTCTCTGAGCCCAGTGGGTCTCAGCTCTTGACAACACACTGGAATCACCCAGAAAACATCTCTAATTACCAGCTCCGCCCCAGATCAATTAAACCAATTTCTCAGGTTTAAAACCTCCACAGATGATTGATTCTACAATACAGCCAGTGCCAGAACTTAGCACCCAAGTTCTAGAACAGTGGTTATCACAGTGTGGTCCCCAGACCAGCAACACTGGTATCACCTGGGTACTTGTTAGAAATTCTTGAGCCACGGGCCTGCCGAATCTGCAGCCCTGGAGGTGGGCCCAGCGTGCACCTTGTTTGTTTCCTTCCCTGGAGTGTGTTTTAAGAAGCTCTCCAGGGTATCATGACGCAGCTCAGGTGAGAGAGCCGTGCTCTAGAAGTATTTCTCCAGAATCCCTCTGCGGGGGGGGAAAAAAATCACTCACAGGGACTCCATCAGGCCGGGAATGAGCTCCTGGCAAGGCTGGGGTACCAACAGCAGAATCAGTACTCCAAGAGGATCAATTTCCTGGGATGCAGGTGCAGGACTTCTCCAAAAACAGCATTCTTGAGTGGTTAACACAATACTCCTGCAATCCCAAGTCCCGGAGGCCGTGGTCCTTAAATATCAGTGTTCCCGAGGCATTAACTTTCTGGGGTATCAATGATCCAATACCAACCGTCAGAGAAAAGCAAGACTGGAACATTTATCTCTGGAGATGGGATTCTAATCCTGTTTCAATGGGAGGCCTGGCAGCGCGTCATTTATTTCCAGGATACGTCTCTCTTTGTCCTGTGGGAAGTCTCTGCCACTCCATTTTGCCAAGTGGGGTCTGCTCCGTGGATCTTTCCTCCAGCCCCAAAGGCTTGGAGGAGAGGGAAGGTAATGGGCTACTCCTCGGGCTTCGAAAAATGTTTCCTCCTTTGTCCCCCAGGTCATTGATGGGCCCCCACTGGGGGCAGGGCGGGGGACGGGGAGTGAGGGGCTACCTGGTGCAACTGCAAGCCACTTCCTGGTTAGTGCACCCTCTTAATAAGGGTCCAATCAGAATGGTGGTTTCTCCGGGGCATGTCCATCTCAGCTCTGGGTGGGGGCAGGGAAGGTGAAGCTGCAGATGCTGGAAGCACAGCCCTGAAGGGCACCGTTTCTTACTGGCTAGACCCAGCGGAAGAGGCAGAAGGGACCGAGACAAGAAGCAGGGAGCCTGCAGCCAGGACTTGGGTTACACACCTGCTGGGTGGGGAACACCCAGAAATCTCAGCAGGAGGCAGGGCCCCCCTGAGGCCACCTCCCCTGGCCCTACAGACTGGAAACTTCTGGTCCTGGCTCCATCCCTAATACTATGTGAACCTGGAAATGCTAGCCTCTCCTCTGGGCTTCAGGGACCACATCTTTAAAGGGACAGAATGAGCCCTGATTGTTGCTGAGGCCCCTTCCAGCCTAATCCAATCCATCTAACCCAGCTGTCCACCTTCATTCAACAAAAGTAATAGAACCATCTTAAAGATGGAACAGCTGAGGCCCCAAGAGGTGATGTGACTTACCCAAGGTCATGTGAGGAGTCACAGACAAAGGTCTAGGAAGGAAAATCTGATCACTGCCTACAGCCAGATAAAGAAAGTCTCTGCCGCCCGAGGGCCAGAGGTCTGCGGTGGCACCAGAGTCTGCTGGGGTGAGATTAGGCTATTAATTCACCGGTCGAGCCCAGTTCAGTGGTTCTCATGCTTAATTGCAATCAAGCGGACTGGAGGCTGCAGGAGGTGGGGCCTGGGGCCGAGGCAGCTGGGATACAGCACAGCACACAGCAGGGGACCTCAGGGACCTCCCCTGACCCTTGGGCCTGGCGGGGGCGCTGCCGGTGAGGTTTCACCCCAGCTGGGTTATGTCCCCATTATGCGTATGAACCCAGCATCAGATAAACGGGGTTCCAGGCCCAGCTCTGTCCCCACCCCCAGGTGAGCTGCCGCAGCATTCTGAGCCTCTGTATCTGCATCTGAACGGGGATCATAATAACCCGTCTCAAATGGTTATTGAGGGATTAAATGAGATAATCCATACGGAGCAGGGACACAGCCCTGCCCCCTGCCCAGGGTCAATGAACGTGAGCCTGCGTATTTCTGAGTCAAGAACAAAATGAAAGGTGCTGTGTTTTAAATAACCACCGCCACAAAATGCTCATTTGATGGCTCTGAAGGAGGCTGGTGTCTTTAAGACAGGAATCGATCCAGCCCTCCGCCAGGCTGGGGAAGAATATCAATCCTCGGGCACATTAGGAGCAGGATTAATGGGGAGCTAGGAGGTATGATGAATGGAGGCTGCAAGGACCAGGCTCTGACCCCGGCCGGGCCGCTCGGGCTACTCCCCTCAGTGGGGCTCGGGAGAGGGACCTACGGACCCTCGGATCCGCACCACGATTCCTGAGCCTTTTCCCAAAGGAGCAGCTGGGATCCAAAGCCCCTACAGGAGTTCCTGCTGTGGCACAATGGGACTGGCAGCGTCTCTGCAGCGCTGGGACACAGGTTCTATCCCCAGCCCAGCACAATGAGTTAAGGATCCTCTGTTGCAATATAAGTTGCAACTGTGGCTCAGCTCTGATCCCTGGCCCGGGAACTCCATATGCCGAGGGCCGGCCAAAAAAAGAAAACACAGCATGAGCCATGCTCCTGTCCCAAGGACACTGCAGGTTGGGGACTGGCAACTCACAAACTCAATCCAGTAAGACTAGTGTTTCCAAAGCACTGACTGTGTGCCAGGCCCTGGAGCTGGGGCGGGGGCGATGACATAGGCCCTGCCCTCAAGGAGCACACAGTGCATTCTGGGAGAGAGACTGGGAGCAGGGAAACTCCGCTCGGTGGATGGCTACTCCGAGAGTCCAGGGGCTGCAGGAGCCCAGACGAGGGGCACAGGCCCGGGCTGATGGCCAGGGAAGAGGCCTCTGCTGAGCCCTCGAGGTGGGATTGAGGCAAGGAGAGAGAGAAAGGTGTTTTAGTCAGGGGAACAGCATGAGAAATGGCCAGAGGCAAGAAAGAGCCGGGTGTGTGGGTTGGGATGGGAGGGACCAGCAGCCATCCTACAGGAGGCAAGGTCTAGGGGTCCCAGTGTTATCCATAAGTGTTAAAGGCAGTTCAAGCATCAGCTCTAGGAGTTCCCACTATGGCTCAGGGATAATGAACCTGGTTATTATTCATGAGGATGCAGGTTCCACCCCTGGCCCTGCTCAGTGGGTTAAGGATGCAGCGTTGCCATGAGCTGTGGTGTAGGTTGCAGACACGGCCCGGACCTGGCGTTGCTGTGGCTGTGGTGTAGACCGGCAGCTGCAGCTCCAGTTCTCCCCCTAGCCTGGAACGTCCACATGCCGCAGGTGCAGCCCTAAAAAGAAAGAAAATTCCTCTCTACTTAATTGGCTGTGTGACCTTGGGCTAGCCACAGCCCCACTCTGGGCTTCAGTTTCCATGCTGTAAAATGCCATCGTTGGTACTGCTTGCTTTTAAGGGCTCATCCAGCGCAGGCCGAACAGCACAAAGAGAACCATCTGGGGAGTCAAAGTCCTGGCTCCCGGCTCCCTGGGCTGTGTGACCTGAAGCAAGTGTCCTGAACCCTCTGGGCTTCACGTTCTACTGCAGGACGGGGATGACTCCCACCCGGCCACAAGCGGAGGGCGTGCAATGAGACGGCTAATGCAAAGCCCCCAGCACGTCCTGGGCACACAGAGGCCCCTTCCTACATCTGTGCGGTTGGTCGTCCGTGTGGCTTCCTGGCAGGGAGCCGGCCCTCCTCCAGCCCCGACTGGCGCTCGCCGGGCAGGGGAACAAGGGCCGCAGCGGAGGACAGGGCGGCGGAAACGCACACAGGCGCTGGCTGTTTGTTCAGGCATTCCGTTTGGAATGAGTCTCCTTTTATCCCTTCGAGTGAAGTCTCCCGCGTTGGGCAGCTTGTCCGAGGTGAGCGTCTGCAGTGGCTCAGGGCCCCCATTTATCACGTGGGCGTTTGATGGAATATTCTTCCCGGAGGAACCGCACTCCCAGACACTCCTTACGCTCCGCCAGGGTCTTTGAAACTTAACAGCGGGTTCTTTTAAAGGGACAGGAGAAGCGCGCTGCATCCCAATGTGTGGCTTTTGAACACGTCAACATTAATAGAGGTCACCGTTCCGGGGGGCTCGGGGCCCTTCCCCGGGAATAAATCAGCAGCTGGCGCCACCGGCCAACCGATCCGTTTTGCTCGAGTTTCCTTTTCGATCATCTGCCAGAGCCCAGGGTTGGAGGGGTTGGGGAGGCAGACATCTCTGCACGTGCTTTCCGGGGCCTTGGCAGGGAGAAGCCTGTCCGAAAAAGGCCTAGAGGGGTCACCTGTCACCCTGTCCCTTCCACCACTGCCAGGTGGGATCTCGCGATTTCAGTGCAGGATACCAGTGAGCCTTGCGGAGGGTTCAGGGAGCCAGGCACCAGCTCAGGGCTCAAGGTGCCTCCTCCCATTTCACCCTCATAGCTCGCAGGGAAAACCGAGGCACAGAGACATTAGGGACCTTGTCCGAAGTCCCATAGCAGTTAAGGGGCTCAGCTGAGTCTCAAACTCCAGCTCATCCCAATCCAAAGTCTGACCCTGGAGTTTCCGTTGTGGCTCAGTGGTAATGAACCCAACTAGTATCCATGAAACTGCGGGTTTGATCCCTGGTCTCACTCATTGGGTTAAGGATCCCATGTTGCTGTGGCTGTGGTGTAGGCCGGCAGCTCTAGCTCCGATTCGACCCCTAGCCTGGGAACTTCCCTGTGCCATGGGTGTGGCCCTAAAAAAAAGAGAGAGAGAGAGAAAGCCTGACCTTAACCACCCACCAGGCTGCCTGTCAGAAGGCTTTGGGGTCAAGACCATGAGGGAATGAGATTTCCTGACCTGCTGACCCATGGGTATGACCCCGAGTGACCTTATTTCAGTCCGGCCTTCCCTTCCCTCCCCTCCGGAGAGAAGAGACCGGAGGTTGCTGCCCATCTGACCACCAGCCGTCTTTCTTGCCCAGCCTCCTGGAGAAAACTACCATATGAAGTCTGGAGGCAGCTTGGCTGCAAAAACACATCCTGAGCTTTGCAAGTAGACAGGCCTGGTTCCAGTCTCTGCTATGTCCTAGCTGTGTGGCCTTGGGCCAGTGTCTTGACCTCTCTGAGCCTCAGTTTGAAACATACTCTCAGACTACGTTTGAAAACAAAGCCCCTCCAGCAGGGTATCATGGGACAGCAGAGTCACCGGCTATATGACCGTTGCCCGCATTGCCCCAGGCCCCTCTGACTCTTTTCCAACACTTCACTGCTTGCAATAACGCAAGCACAGACTAGCCTGCCCCTGTAATGTTCCTGCAACACTGAAAACTCTTAACCAGTGCTCAGATGTATAATGCTTTATGCTTCTGCCGTTTCTCAGTTACTGATTGCTTTATCGATAGCGCTGCTTGTGGGAGGCCCGTGATTTATCTGATTGTGCCCCCACCTCCCTGGGTGGCCCTGGGCGGGTCATTCATCCTCCTGGATCACAGACTACAGGAGCTGGGAGGGAGGGATCTCAGAGATCATCAATCCAGGGCTTTCACTTTATCAATAAGAATTACAGCATCAACTCATGGTACACTGGCGCCCCCCTGCCCTCCTGGTATTTCTCCTGGTATTTCTGCTCTCATAGAGGCTCCTCCCACATTGACCCAGGTTGGGCCATGTGACTTGCTTTGGCCAGTGGGATGTGAGAAAGCATAAGCAAGTTGACGTTCTATGGGTGCTTGCTCTTTGGGGCTTTTTCCTTTGGACTCCCCCTCTTGGAACACTACCTTGAGACTTCCAAGCTGTAAGGAAGCCCAGGTTGTGGAGAAGAACCTAGAAGCTCCGTGAGAGAACCCTAGCTGAGCTCACAGCCCATAGCGCACAGCCAGCACCAACAGCCAAGGAGGTGAGTGACGCCATCCTGGGCGTCCCACCTCAGTCCAACCCACAGTTGGCTGCAGCTGCATGAGGGACCTGGGCAACAGCAGAGACCATCTCAGTTTGCCTGGGACTCTCTGGGTTTAGCACTGAAAAGTCCCACCTCCTGGGAACATGCACGCCCCAGTCACCCAGCCGAAACAGATATAGCAGAAAAACCAACTCATCAACTCATAGCAATAGCAATCAATCATTGTTCTGTATCTCTAAGTTTGGGGGTGCTTTGTTATGTAGCCTTGGAAATAAACACGTCCCTGTTATGTGCCAAGCACCGGGACTCAGCCTCCAACATAAGTTCTCATCATCACAACAGTCCTTTTGAGACGGTTTTATTACCCAACAAGTGAAGAATATGAGACTCAGATCAAGTGATATTTCTTTTTTTTTTCCTTTGTCTTTTTTTTTCTTTGTCTTTTTTTTTAGGGCCACCCCAGCGGCATATGGAAGTTCCCAGGCTAGTGGTTGAATCAGAGCTGCAGCTGCCAGCCTATACCACAGCCATAGCAATGCCAGAGCCAAGCCTCATCGGCGACCTACACCACAGCTCACAACCACATGAGATCCTTAACCCACTGAGCGGGGCCAGGAATCAAACCCTCATCCTCATGGCTACTAGTCAGCTTTGTTACTGCCGAGCCACAGCGGGAATGCTGATCAAGTGATATTTCAAGGGGAGGCATTCAGAGAGCAATAGAGCCAGGGGGCAAACCCCAGTTTGGCAGCTAAGCTATGATTGTCACCTCAAAAGCCCTGGATGTTATTAATGCCATTTAGCAAATAGGGATGACAGTGCAGAAAGATGTGACTTTGCCAAGGTCACACAGCAAGTTCACACACAGGGCTGCATCCTGTGACATCCTGAGTTTTATAATACAACTTTTCACCAGCCATCTACGCCATAGCAATGCTGCATAACCACCATAAAAAGTCAGTAGCTTAAAATAAGCATTTATTGAGCCCATGAGTCTGTGGGTCACCCGAGTGACTCTGGTTTGGGCCGGGCTCCAGAGCCTGGGGTTTGACTGGCTGTTGGCTGATCAGCTGGGGCAGCTCAGCTCTTCCACGTGTCTCCTGTCTTCCAGCGGGCTAGCCCGGGCGTGCTTTCATGACAAAGAAAAAGTGCAGGAGCAAACAAGTGGGAATGTACAAGACCTAGCCCTGGAGCTGCTGCCATGCGGCTCCCACCCTAGCCCACCCGGCCGCAGCAATCACAAGGCTAGACCAGGCACGAGGGGCGGAGAAGGACTCTGCCTGCTGAGTGAGAACAGCTGCGGGGCCTTCGCATCAAAGGCTGGAGGCACAAGAAAGACAGAAAAATCAAGCTTGTTAAGGCAATCAATTTATCACGACAGAGTCCTTACCACGTGCCAAGCGGGGCGCTGGATATTTTATATTTGCTATTTATTTCTCAAACCATTCCTATCGTTTAATTAGGTCCTATTAATCCAGCTAGGGAAACTGAGTCATATGACAGTTAAGCGACTAGCCCCACGTCATCCAGCAAGTGAGAGTCAGAGTCAGAATTCAAGGCCAGGTCTAGTTTGCCCTTAACCTCTGAGCCACACCTGCTCACCCAGCTTCCTGCGGCTGTTCCAGCCTGACCTTCCAGAGAACAAGACGCTGGGCTCTCTGAAGACTCCCCCTGGATTCCGGAACCTGTTTCTTCGCAGGCAGAAGTTTCTGCTGATGCGGCTGGAAGGCCTTCTCCTAGAGATGAAAGCCGTTTGCTGGGCGAGGCAGCTCTGCTGACAAAGAACACGCTTCCTTTGGAGCTGGTCCTCCGGGAGCAGAGCAGCTGGAGCCACGGGAGGCGGGGGGAAGCCTGCAGCTGGTCCCTGGGCTCGCAGATGAGGGGCCGGGAGCCCACAAGCTTCGCCTGCGTGGGGGGTGGGGGGTCCCCAGGCAGCATGAGGTTCAGAGGCCAGGCTGCCTGAGCTAAGGCACTAGAGATGATGCAGGTGGGGAAACGGAGGCCCAGAGACTGAGGGACACACAGGCGCTCCTCCTGCCTGAAGGTGACCAACTCACCCCTGTGTCATGTTGGGGGCCTCCCTAGGGGCCCCCACTGAGAAAGGGGCCCAGTAAAGGCAGGGTTTCCAGGGCCTCGTATTTCCTGGTCCTCACGTCTCCAGGGAAGTCAAGCCTTGGGGCGTTCAGAACCTGCAGAGTTATTTCTGTGTCTTTTCTTCAAGGAGATTCAGCGAACACGGGCTGATCGGCAAACACCATTTATTACGGCTGCTGCTCTTGGAGCTTCGTTCTCTGACACAGATAAGGTCCCTTATCACAGCCTGGAGAGTGGGGCGGGGGGGGCAGGGAGGGGAGGCCCAGAACTGCAATCCCTGCTCTGATGATAAGGATTTGGAAGCACCAGGCTCTGCGGCTGTGAGCAAACACAGCACCGGGGCACACGCAGCGGCGTTTGCAAAGAGAATTTGACAAAGTGGAGCCCCCGGCCGAGTAAAGGACACAGCGGACACACGCCCTGGGTGCCACACAGTCCGGGCCTTGTCCCTGCCTCTGACTCCCCGAGTGACCTTGAGCGAATCAGGTGACCTCTCTGGACCTCCTCCCCGTCCACTAGGAGGGTACGGATGAGGGCAGGGGCTTTCAAAGTGGATCCTTTGGGACCCTGGTGTTCCCTGGAGTGGCCTCAGGGACATTTTGAAGGGGGGGTTGTTGGGGGGGAGGAAGCGGAAGAGGAAGAGAAAGTGGAGCCCTGACCCCCAGGGGTCGCCAGTCCAGACTCGCTTTGATCTTCTTGATGAGCTGGGAAACCACATAAGATGTCATCGCAACAAAGGATTTCACTCCTTTCGAAGAATCTTGAAAGCCTGGGCAAGATGAGTGGTAAAGGCCCTTCCGGGAGTGTAAAGGGACGCGGATGGGGCGGGGCTGGGAGGAGATGGGACGATGGCGCAGGGGTGTCGGGACTAAGAGAAGATATAGCCCCACCTGACAGCTTCCCAGATGCACACGTTTCTCGCCTCCCTCCAGCCCAGTGCCTCTGCATCTCCCTCCCTTGAAAAATCTGTTACCCGCTTCCTGTTGGGTGGTCTGGCCCCAGCGACAGGGAGGATGGAGATGAGGAAGGAAAGCTGCCCTAGAAAGCTGAGCGGTAGCGGCGGGGGTCGGGGGGCAGCGAGCCAGCGGACGGACGGACAGGAAGGTGATCTGGTCCCACTGCCAGGCCCATCCCCACTTTTCCCAGCTGTGTGACCCGGGGCACCTGCTTTCACCTCTCTGAGCCTCCAGTTCCTCCCGCTGTAAAATGGGGAGTGCAGAGTACCTCCCCCATAGGATCGTGAGGCTTGGATAAGATGTTCCAGTGCTTAGCACAAGGCCTGGAATGGAGCAGGTGCACAAGAAGACAGACTACATAGGAGTTCCTGTCGTGACTCAGCAGTAACAAACCCGACTAGTATCCATGAGGACTCGGGTTGGATCCCTGGCCTCGATCAGCGAGTTAAGGATCCTGCAAGGCTGTGGCTGTGGCGTAGGCCGGGCAGCTGCGGCTCCGATTTGACCCCTAGCCTGGGAACTTCCATAGGCTGCAGGTGCGGCCCTAAAAAAACCAAAACAGGAAAAGAAAGACAACATAACAAAAGCCCAGCTGTGGTTTTTAACTCCGGACCACTGGCACAGCAGGGGACTCCCGTGGGCTCAGGGAGGGGAGCGGGAATGACCACGCGCAGAGAGGCTGGCATGGGGCGCCTCTCGAGTAACGCAGCAAGTTCCCTGGCCCACACCCTGCCTCCACCCTTTCTCCAGCCTCTGCTGCAAACTTCCAGCAGCTTCGTGCAGGGGCCGCTTCCCAGCAATGAGGATGCTGACCACTCGCTTCTTGCCCCTTCGCTGGAGCTGCAGCAAGGCTCACGTGCGCAGCCCGAAACATGGCGAAATAACACCCCTGGGCCACCTCGGTCCGTGGGGGACGGGAGCCAATAGGTAAATGTTTCGCCCTTCGTCCCCCAGGTGGACAGTCGAGAAATGCATTTCCTGAGTCTCTCAGAAGGTTCCAGCAAGGTAGAACACCAGTCCTGTATGCCAAAGGCTAACTTGATAACACTTGCCTCCATCTCTGTTCCAGTCTCCTGTGCCCCACTTGCTCGGAGTCTGCCTTCAGGCTGGGGAACCCAGGCGGAGACAGGTGTGCTCCAGGGCACGGGTCATGGCAGTGAGACGCTGTGTAAGCTCAGAAAGCTTTCGAGGACTCTCCCAGGGTGGCCCCAGGGCCCAGGGCCAGCCACCAGCCTCCATGTGGCTGCAGGAGGTGGGGGCTGAGTTGGGAGCGCCAGCTGAATGTCTCCCAGGAAGCTGCAGGAGCCCCTCACCGCCCCTGCGAGGAAGAGTCCACGGGCCTGCGGGAGGGTGGGAAGAAAGGCTTGAGGCAAGGGGTTATGTCTCAGGGAGAATCAGGAGGATTCGCAGCCTCACCTCCAGCAGCCCACACTCACCAGGAGCACCTGGAAGTAGATGGAAAATTCCTGCAAAACTCTGAGCCAGCTTCCTCTGGAGGGGCCACGGGATCTGAAGCACCAGGGCCACAGCCCAGGCATGAAAGGGCCAGAAAAGAGCAAGGCAGAGGGAGCTCTGGGCACCTGAGCCAGACAGGCCTGCTGAGTCCTGCTCTGTCACCTCCATGCTGTGTGACCTTGGGCAGGTGGCTCAATCTCTGAGCCTCCTCTGCTACACTGGGTTGTAGTGAGGATCAAACAAAGTTAAGGGTGTGGGAAGGGTGGTGCCCAGTACACCCTCGTATTGGAAACACTCGATGAAATGTTCCCGTAGTGGCTCAGCAGGTTAAGAACGCATCATAGTCTCCGTGAGGGTGTGGGTTCAATCCCTGGCCTTGATCTGTGGGATCCAGCAAGTTGCGGCATAAGTTGCAGACGTGGCTCAGATCTGGCATTGCTGAGGCCGGGAGGCCACCAGCTGCAGCTCCAACTTGACCCCTAGCCTGGGAACGTCCGTATGCCACAGGTGCAGTCATAAAAAGGGGGGCAAAAGAAAACAATGAATTTGGCTCTGGTTATGGGCAGACTTCATACTTTGCCATCTCTATGGGATCAGGAGAGGCACTCTTATACCCATTCTCTAGATAGGAAGCCCAAGACCCGGAGAGAACAAGGATTTTGACCCAAACTGCATAGCTGGTATCAGGCAGAGCCGGAATGCTCTGTGACCCCAGAGCCCATCACCTGAAAACCAAAGCAGATTTATCCAGATCACCACCTCTCTCACATGGTTCCTCAAAAAGAATCCCCTTGCGAAGTTCTTCTGGACGCATCAGACATGGCACACCGGCGCCTCAGGTTGGCGTTCACAGAGCACTTACCTCGCCCCCGTCTCCAGTCCCATAACCTCCAAACCCTGGCACCGGCCCCCAGAGGGCCCAGTCAGGACTAGAATTCTAAGGCAGGAACCACGCCTCCCATTCACATCCCTATTGCCGTGGGATAAACCAAGCTGCCCCCTTACTGGCTGTGTGACCTGGTGTAAGTGACTTTACCTCTCTGAGCCTGTTTTCTCAATTATAAAAAGTGAGTTTGAACATAGTGTTGATGTGAGGTCCACTGAGACAGTGTAGAAAGAGAGTATACAGTAGGTGCTTAGGACCCCACCCCCTGCTGAGACAGGAGTGCGTCTGGATGTGGGGTGGGAGGAGGCTGGGTTTCCCAGACCCATCACAGAAGGAATTAGCCTGCGAGGCTCCTATGCCAAATTCATTCACTGCTGGAAGCCTCAAGAGGTGGTCATACAGTGACTCGGCAGGCAGAGCTGAGGTCAAGGCCAAGGGGCCCAGAACTTAGTCACCGTGGCAGGACACTGGACCAGGCAACTCCGGGGGGAGCCCGCCCTCCCCAGGGGAAGGGCAGCTCACCGAAGCAGGGAGCAGGGAAGGCGCTGATCCTGAACTTCTTTCCTTCCCCCTTGACCAGCCCTGGGAGCTCAAACCACCTCGGCCCCTGTCTCACCACCAACACCCCAGCCCCTGCTGGCCACGGGAAGAATGTTGGAGGCAGGAATTTTAGAATTCCAGGTTCAAAAGCCTCTCCCTAACCATTTCCAGCTATGTAACCTTGAGTTAAAAAAAAAAAAAAAATGGTCCCTGTTCTGAGCCTCAGTTCCTTCAACTATCTTTTTTTTTTTTTCAGTCTTTTTAGGGCTGCACCTGCAGCACAAGGAGGTTCCTAGGCTAGGGGTCCAATTGGAGCTGTAGCCGCCGACTTACACCACAGCCACAGCAACACCAGATCCGAGCCACGTCTGTGATGGACACCACAGCTCACAGCAACGCCGGATCCTTAACCCACTGACTGAGGCCAGGAATCGAACCTGCATCCTCATAGATACTAGTCAGATTTGTTTCCACTGAAACACAATGGGAACTCCTTCTTCAACTATCAAAGTCAGCCTTAAGACAAATAAATGAGCTAATACATATAAATCAGTATGGTCTGGCACACAGTAAGTGCTCAATAAATATCAGCTGTTCTTATTTGAGGTTCTAACCAAGGTTCCCCCAGAATCCTCCTTCATGTACCAGCATCCTCGCCTCACCTCCACCCCGTTCTGGCAACTGCCCTGTCCTGGCTTCTGACATAAGGCAGAAGATGTGGAAGAAGGCAGAAAGGCATAAAATCAAGGCTTCGTACCCCAGACCAGCTAAGGAATCCCTGGGCTGAGCACAAGAGTATCCGAGGGGGTTGGAAGATGCTAGCCTCTGCTGGAAGCTCCGTAAAGGTACAAATCTAAGACAAAGACAACCCATCTGCTGTTCTCCAAGTCTCTGCATTCACCTGGAATGAGAGCAGAAGAAATTCTGCCTGCTGGGTCCAGGCAGAGGACTTGGCCTCACTATCTGCCAGGCCCCCACATTCCAGAGGGAGCATGTCTCCCACACACAGACCGTCACAGGCTGGAGAGCCTGTAGGATCAGGAGTAAGGGGGACAGGCAGTGACTAAGTGAATCAAGAACTAACAACCGCATAAGACCCAAGGTGGGAGAGGGGCAGGGGGGCGTGGGAGCCTGAGCCACAGAGATTAGCTTTCTGCCCCTGGTTAGAAGAGAAAGCTGAAACAGAAATTCAGCTCAGGTTTAGAGCACTAAAGAGGCTGCTTTTTTTTTTTTTTTCACCTTGCAATTGGTAGACGAGCTGTGTACCAAATACAAATATATGTAAAAGAATTGGGAACACTGCATTCCCAGGATTCCCCTGCTACAAGTAACACAGCCCTGAACGGCTTTATGTTTCTTTAGTGAATGGTCCCCATCTCCTGTCATTTAAGGATGGATCCCTGGAAGGAAAATTGTTGGGAGTCAAAGGAGACTAACGTCAAAGGAGACTAACTGCTAGAGGCTCTTAAGGTAATATAGAAGCACTCACTCTCTTCCAGAAAGCTCGGACTAGTTTTTACTGCGCCAGCAGGGGATAAACAGCCTGCCTCACTCCACACTCCCCAGCATCAGGGAACATCCTTTTGCCCACCTTTGCCAATTTGTTGGGCCAGAAAAGAAAATCTCGCTCTTTCCATTTGCATCCTCCAGTTCCCAGAGTGAGGTGTTTGGGGAAAGTCAGAATGTTAGGATGACAAAACCCTTGTTAAGCGTGTGTGTGTGTGTGTGTGTGTGTGTGTGTGTGTGTGTGTGTGTACAGAATTTTTTAGGTAAGACGCCCACAATAATGAGCTGCTAACGCCCGCCTCCCCCATCAGAGAGCGCCATCCTGTCACACGGCTGCTCCGATCCTCAGTTTTCTCATCCATTCAATGGGGAGAACACCTGTCTCATAGGAAGGAAGTAGTGGACATTTATTTGTAGTTTGGTGTGCTCTTCCCTCTCCCTCCCGCTGCCCTGACTTTCCTGGCCATGTGCTTGGCCACAGGAGGGCTTAACTAGCCACAGTGATTGGTACAGGAACGGGCATATGACCCAGCTCTGGTTAACCACGAGCCAAATTCTGGGACTTGGATTGAGCCATTGAGTGAAGCGAACTCCACTCACAGGCGTGAAGGAGGTTTCAGCTGGTGACCATCGTAGAGGCAAGAAGAACAGGCTCGCTGAAAATGATGCAACACTGAGGAGGTAGCGACAAGAAATGCAGAAAGGGAAAGTGCACTGGCGGTCCCGTGCAAAGCAATCAGTGTCTAGTGGCTGGATCAACCCTTGCCTGAAGCAGCCCTACTTAATTTTTAGTTAGTTAAGCCAGTGAATTCCAAATGTTATTTAAGCCCATTTGAGTTAGGTTTTTTGCCCCTGGAGACCCAAATTGTAGTCCGGACTGAAGACGGATGTTATTGCAGGGACAGTGCCTGGTTTGGCACATAGAGGGCCCTCAGGAGACCATGGCCTTCTACACGGAGGCCTGTGCAGGAGAAGCGTTGAACAGAGTCATCTAGGCTTAAATCACAGCTCTGCTGTGTGAACCTGAGTGAGGCTCCCCTCTGAGGATGCCTTCCCAGGTTTTCATAAGAACTAAAATAAAATCCATGTAAAGTACTTTACAATTCCCAGCCCAGCTCAACAAACGAGCATTATTATTTCTTAACAGTATCGTTACAGATATGGTTATTATTACCTGCCTCCCAGGCTTGACAGTGAGCTCCCCAGGAGGACAGGGCAGAGTTGGTGTGGCCTTGTGCCTTTATTGTAACAAACTGAATTATCACTTTATGTTGATTTCTTGTTGCCTTTTGCCTGCCTGAACCTGGAGTCCCCTGCAGGCAAGGACGAGGACCCACCTCTGCTCTCTGCAGGGGCTAGAGAGGCAAGCCAAATCCTCTCTCAATGCGCATGTCTAAGAATCTCACCTACCAGGAGGCTGTCACCATTCTGTGCTCAGGCCAGATGAGGAAACTGAGCTCTGCTGTGCTGATGGGGAGCGCGAAGGCCCCGGGACCGCGGTGGCAGCAGCAGAAGCAGCACTGGAACTTGGATCTGCCCAGCTCCAGGGCCATGCTCTCGGCACAGGTGTCAGGGCAGGCGTTCACGGTGGCGAGAAGCATCAGTGAGCCTGTGACTCACCCCAAGAGGTAAAGAGATGAAGGAAGGCTGCCCCAGAGTGCACTGGGCTGCGGGTTTAGAGGCAAATGTTAACATTCATTAAAAATCGTTGTTGCTGTCATTACACACACGATACTAGTTGATTGCTGCGGCTCGGGAAAAAAAATAGTGGAGCTAGGGAAAAGCAAATGGCCCAGAGGACTAGCGGGGAGGGGGCTCAGGCAGATGGGAGGTGACAGAGAGGAGTCGAGGCCACTCGGTCGGCGGCTCTGGGTCTCTGGCTCCTGGGAACCTGGACAGGAGGGTGAGGACCTTGTTCCTGCCTCAAGGCAGCTCATTGTGAACCTGTAAGAGACCCCCTACTCTGATGCGGATGGAGACTGCATCAAGGGAGCAGTGGCTGAGGGCCTGCGACGGCGTAGAAGGATCTGGAAAGTTCCAGAAACAAATCAGTAATGGGAGGTGAGGGAGGCTGCAAACATCACAACAGCTCTGGTGACTGAACAAGAACGCTGGAGACACTGAGGCTGGGGGAGGTTGAGCAGCTCCCTGCTGGGCAGCGGAGGCCATTAGACTTGGAATCTGGGCCTTTCCCAGCATCAGGAATCTCCCTCTTGGGTCCCTGGTCAGAACCAAAGACATGGGCCAGCAGGGGCCCTCCTCTCGCTCTCTCCCTCTCCCTCACAGGCCTGGCCCAGGGCAGCCTGACTTAAAGGAGCCACTTCTTGGTTCCCACATCTGCCTCTCAGGCCTGAGAAGGGAAATCCTGCCCGCTGCAAGGCCTGGGCGGGGCTGAGATGCTTAGGGTACGCGTTGTACAGATGAAGATCCTGAGGCTCAGAGAGGACCACAGCAGCCCTGGTTGCCAGCTGCAGGGCGCAGCAATGTTAGAACCCAGCTGTGTCCCCACCCCTGGTCTCTCCAGGGTGACCCCAGACCCAGCCTTCCACTCCCAAGAGGAGACGCGGGTATCTCGCTGCAGGGCCTGAGTGTCTGATGAGGCGCGAGGGCTCGGAGCTTCCGAGCAGCTGAGGTTCTCAGGATGCGGAAACCCAGAGGCATGAGGCCAGAAGTCTGATGGAGGCAGAGGCGACAATATACAAGCACCTGGGGACAACAGGGGGAACCATCTCTGCAGACTCCCAGTGCCTCTAAAAGCCGTCTAACTTCTGTTCCTTCCTCTGTCCCACCACAGCCATCGATCCGCCGAGGTCCCCTCTGCTCCTGCCAGTCCCACCCCAGCAGCTGCTCAGCTCCCAACCAGCTGTGCCGCCCGGGCCACCCCTTCCCTTCCCTGAACCTCGGCCTCCTCCCTGGAAACTGCAGAGGAGAGGGCCACCCTCCCAGGACAGTTTTAGGGTGGCTCCCAGCACTTTGTAAAGGCTCAGTGACGCGGATTTCTTTCCTCAGGAAAAACAGCCCGAGTCTCAGGCCCCCTCACACCAGGCCTGCGAGTCCCCCCCCTCCTTAGGGCCGGGCCCCGGGGACACCCCCGCTTCCCCTTTGCCTCTTGTCTTCTTGGAACCCAGAGACGGGCATGTCCGCTTCTCGGCATCATTTCCCCCACGCTTGTTCTCGGAGTCCTACCACAGATGCCACCTGAACGCAGTGAATACTGGCTGAATGACCAACCAATAGGGAAACGGGGTCCAGGAAGTTGCCACCAGGAACCCCCTCCTCCAGGAAGACTTCCCTGACCCTCTACCCAGGCTGGGTTAAGCACTCCCCATATGAGCTCCCCTGAAGCCCAGAACGTCTTTTTTTAAGTGTAGGCTCTGGGGTCCAAGCCTTGGCTCTGCACTGACTAGGCTCTGTGCCTTTGGGCAAGTGACATAACCTCTCTGTGCCTCTGTGGCCTCCCCTGTAAAAGGAGGATAATTACAACAGTATCTGGGAGTTCCCGTTGTGGCTCAGCCAGTTAAGAACCCAACACAGTGTCCACGAGGATGCAGCTTGCGTCCCTGGCCTCGTTTAGTGGGTTAGGATCTGGCATTGCTGCAAACTGCAGCGTAGGTCGCAGGTGCAGCTCGGATCTGGCATTGCTGTGGCTGTGGCCGGATTCGACCCCTAGCCCCGGGAATTTCCATATGCCACCAGCGTGACCGCGAAAAGAAAAAATAATAACAGCAACTGTGCCTGCCATGTAGAATAGTCGCGAGGGGTCAGGAGACAGGTACCGCACGCAGTGTGGCGCCAAGCGCATCCTGAGCGCTCACAGATGTGAGTGATTTTTATTAGCAGCCATGAATATCACTCAGTAATGTCTCGTTTACCAGACTGTCTTTTGCCACCTGCCCATGAACTCATCGGCACCTGCAGCAAAGCCCATGGGTGCTTTCCTGGACCCCAGAGGAGCGCCTTTATGGCTTCTGTGAGCTTCCTTGCTCACTCTGTCAACCCCCATGTATCCACCGAAGGCCAGGGCTGTTTGGCCCACGTCTACAGGGAACTGAGCTTCCTGGGACTCCTCCATCCTGAGGCTGGCCCTTGGCCAGGGACCGACAGGTCACCAGCCAAGCCCAACTCTGCGATGTCACTTACACTCAAGTCTGCCGCGGGATCAGACTGAGTCTGTTCTCTTGGCTTTGCTGGACATCACATGCTGGCTCGGGGCCCCCAGCGGTCCCCCACCAGGGCCTGCCTCCCTCACTTCCTCACAACCAAACCCTCATCTCTCCAAGCCACCTAAGGCAGTGCCAGATGGCTCGTCCACCCCTACCCCCGCTCTAAGCCCAGAGCCCAGGAATGAGCTGCTTGGTGAGCACGGAAGAACTGTCAAACTGACTGATGCCCAAGAGAAAGATTTAGCGAGTCTGGCACGGGAAGAACTCTGAGAGGGAGAAGCCGAGGCTGAGAGCCCCTGGGTCTCCTCTGGACCCGCCCCACCCCGTCCACACTCCGTCCCCTCCCTCGCCCACACTGAGAGCCATTTGTGGCCATAAAAGTTCAGTGAAGCATGTGGTCTTTAATGCACGGGCCTCGAGCTGCATAAACAAGGTTGTAAAACTTAAAGGCAAATCAGGCTGAGATCCCAGGGGCAGCCGCACTCACTCCAGAGCTGGGGGCGGAGCTGGGGGCGGAGCACCACGGAGGAAGCTTTCAAGGGTATTAATTCCAGGATGGAAGGGGGGGCACGTGGCCCCGACAAATGGCTGCTTCTGTTTGTTTTTGTTTGTAATTACTGGATCTGAAATGATTAGATGGGAGCAGGACCACATTTAGACTGTACTACAGTCAAAGGGGTTGGGTATTTTGTCTCTTCCAAAGAAAACCCAGAGTTCCTGCTGTGGCTCAGTGGGTTAAAGGCCCAACATAGTGTCTGTGAGGATGTGGGTTCCATTCCTGGCCTCACTCAGTGGGTTAAGGATCCAGCGTTGCCGCAAGCTGCCGCATAGGTCACAGATGCAGGTTGGATCTGGAGCTGACATGACTGTGGTGAAGCTGGCAGCTGCAGCTCCAATTCATCTCCTAGCCTGGAACCTTCCATATGCTGCAGGTACAGCCGCAAAAAGAAGAGAAGAGAAGAGAAGAGAAGAGGAGTTCCTGCCGTGGCTCAGTGGTTAACGAACCCATAGCATCCATGGGGATGCAGGTTCAATCCCTGGCCTTGCTCTGTGGGTTGGGGATCCGGCATTGCCATAAGCTGTGGTGTAGGTTTCAGACAGGTCACAGATGCAGCTCGGATCTCATGTGGCTGTGGCTGTAGCGTAGGCCAACGGCTACAGCTCCGATTGGACCCCTAGCCTCAGAACCTCCATATGCCTCAGGGTGCGGTCCTAAAAAGACAAAAAGACAAAAAAAAAAAAAAGGAAGAGAAAATGAAAAAGGAAAGAAAAACAGAAAATCCGTCATCATCTCTGCAGGTGAATAAGGGACCCAGCACAGAACCATGTGTGTCAAGGTTTCAGCCCCAAGTGAACAAGATGAGGCCCTGCCCTCTTGGAACTTCCACTCCAGAGGGAGAGGGGAAAAAGTCAACCAGTGAGTCATGACAATTTTCGGTACTGATCAGGGCTATAAACATCAGGTTGGGAGGGAAAGCTATTTTAGATCGGGGCTCACCACGGGAGGCCACACGGCAATACCTGCACGCGGAAGGAGGCATTGGCCAGTCTGCTGCTGACCTCAAGGCCAGCTGCTCCATCAGCAGCCCGCTCCAGCCTCTTTCCCCACCAGCCTCTCCCCTCCACTAACAGGACAGCTATTTGCAGATCAGACCCGTTTTATGCAGGCTCACCCCGGGGGATTCCTCACCCAGCCTCCCAACTCTGCACAAGACTGGTTAAGCATGCGGGCTCTGGAGCCACAGTCCTGGGTTCAAAGCTACCTGCCACTTAGTAGCTGGGCCTTGTTTCCTGATCCATAGAATGCAAGTAACGATAGCATCTACCTGTTGGGATAAACAACGCTGGGGGGATTGAATGAGGCAGGCCACGGCCCATCGCTAGCCCACAAAGAGCTAGCCATCACTGATGTTTTTATCACCGTCACTCCCTCCACGACCCGAGATGGATCTGCAGTCAACACAAGCAGAGCTGGCAGGTCGGGAGTGAAAGCAAAGGCTGAGGGCTGTGGGGACGGCTGCCCCTACAGGCTGGGGACCAGGACAGGAGTGAATGTGGAGCCCAGGAGGCTGCCTCATTCAAGACATGCCACAGAGGGTCTCCGAGGGACACAAAGAATGCTCCTGGAGGCTCAAGCACGTCTGATGGGGGCGGGGGAGGGTTATCACTATTGGTAAGATGAGGGAGGCAGCAGAGGAGTGGTGTCAGGTAGGTCCGGACCAGTCTTGGCTGCAGCCACATGAGGGCTGCATTAGGTGCTCCTGAAGCCTCAGTGGCACCACCTGTAAAATGGGGCTAACCCTGGAATCCACCTCTCAGGGTCACGGCAAGGACTGAATGATACGTTGCAGAATTTAATAGAAGTTAATAGAATTATAGTGAAGAGTCTCTGATTTTAAGACCCTGGGAAGCCAAGGCTCCAGATTTTATCCTCGTGGCTCATCGGGTTAAGGATCTGGCATTGTCACCGCTGTGGCTTGGGTTGCAGCTGTGGCACAGGTTTGATCGCTGGCCCGGGGATTTTTGCATGCTGAGGGCGTGGCCAAAAATAAAATAAAATAATAGATGGCCAAGTGTTTATATCTTACTAGCACATCCACTCCGTGAGAACAGGGATTGGGTCTGTGCTGTTTATGGTTGTATTTCTAGTACCTGGCATCCAGGACTTGCAAAATAGATGAGCAGTGTGTGTGTGTGTGTGTGTGTGTGTGTACACACGTGCATACTGAATGAATGAATGAATGAATGGACAGGACTGACCATGCTCTGTCCAGCTGCCCAAGCCAGAATCGAGGATGCCTCCCCTGACTTTCTCCTCACCCCACATCCTTCCACCCATCACGCCCCAAGGAACAGCTCTCCTGTCAGCCTCCAACTCTCCCACTTGGCGTGGACCCCTCGCTCACCTGGAACACTGCCACAGCCCCTCCACCGGCCTCCCGCCCCTGCCCTCCCCTCCCATCTTAAAATCTCATTTACGAACAGAAGAGAAGTTCATTAACCAAATTGGGGGCATTCTGCCGCAGGGCTGAACCATTATCGGGCACAAAACAAAGTCTTATCTCCAGCACTTACAAAATTAACTCCTAGGAACTCAGGCATCACAGGCCACCGCACACCCTCCTTTCCAAGAAGTCCTGGAGTGCGGTCGTGGGCTGGCGTGACCAGGGGTGGTCACTCCCAGCCCCGGATGGTGGCAGAGCGGGAACCCCCTTCGGTCAGGTCACCCGCTGCCACCCCTCCCCTGCTCACCCCAGGACACTCTGAACACGAGTCCAGCCGCTCCCATCTCATTAAGCAGCCGGCACAGGGCCCTGGGAAACGTCTTAATTAGGTGGCCACACTGGTTGGCGTAAATTAATTTGATAAAGATAATGGAGTTCAGCAGAGCAGAGCTGACCACGTTTCTGAGAGCAGCTGCTCTGAGCTCTAGGAATCAGGGTCTGGGGAGAGGTGAAAGGGCTTGTGGCCATTGGCCCCGGGGCACGCTGTCCCTCCTCTGCCAACCCCCCGCCCTGCCCCCGACCCTCTCCCTCCCCATGCATTTCATCCTCTGGAAGCCGAAGGACCTGGGGACCTATCTTGTTTGGAAAAAAGCTGGGTTTTTTTTCTTTATTTTTTTTTTAACAGCTGCACCTGTGGCATATAGAAGTTCCTGGGTCAGGGGTGGAATCAGAGCTGCAGCTGAGGCCTACGCCACAGCCAGAGCAACACCCGATCCAAGCCACGTCTGCAACCTATGCAGCTTGCCACAATGCCAGACCCTTAACCCACTGAGAGAGGCCAGGGATGGAACCCACATCTTTACGTACACTGTGCTGGGTTCTTGACCCTCTGAGCCACAGCAGGAACTCCCAAGCTGGGTTTCAATCCCGGCTTTGCCACAGGAGTCAAGTCACCTGACCTCTGAGGGCGTCAGGCATCTCTGCTGTAAAATGAGCATGACAATCCCTCCTCCCAGCACTGATTAAATGAGATCCACATAAAGCATTTGACACACCTACTATGTGCCTGGCGTACACAGTAGGTCCTCAGTAAAACGTAGCAGTTACTGTTATTACCAAAATAAAACAGCGACGCCCCCTCACTGACTTTGCATGTCCATTTGGAAAATGGTTCTATCAGATAAACAAGTAACTCCTGATTTTTATGAGCCTGCTCTCAATCTGGGCTTTCTGTCCCCTTTGGGGTTCAAAGGGTTGAAGAATTTTGGTCAAGGTCACACAACTGCTAAGTGGTAGATTCAGGATTTGAACCCAGTTTTTCTGACCCCATAACTAAGCCCTTTCCACCACACCACACTCTTAGGAGGGGCCACGTGCAGCCTGCGGACGAATGGGCTCTCCCAATGCCTGAACAGGTTTTCCTTCTTACCAGTCTGTCCGTTGCACAGGAGCCTTCAAAAATCTTGAATTCATGCTGGCCATGCTCGGTGGGTGGAAAGACAGGGCATCGGGAGACCCGGGGTCCAGGCACGGCTCTGCTATAGCTCTCTGTGTCTCCTTAGCTGTGTCATCCCCCCTCTCTGAGCCCCATCGCCATCTGTAAAAAGGAAGGAAGGTTTCTGACTCTGAACAATATTCCAGCCCAATTCCTTCCACGAGCCCTCCTCTGAGTCACCTGCTCTTAGGTTTGGGGGGCACCTGGAATTTCTCAGCATGTACCCTGTACCCCGGTACAGTGTCTTTCCGTGGGGGCTGAGCATACCAGAACCACCTGCACTCTGTCTCTTCAGAGAACAGCAAGACGGACTAAAGATAGACTTCAGGAGTTCCCTGATTCCACATGAGGCAGTGCTATTGGGATGAAAGATCCTAACAACGGGAGTTTTCCTTGGGATGTGAAAATGCCCAAGCTGGGGTACGTGATAACCCACCGCTGATCAACCGCTGATCAGCAAAGATGAATAACAATGACAGTGCGAAGCCTTTTTTTCCCCCTTGCTGTAAATGAGAGAGATGCATTGGGTGTCTAATTAGCAAAATATTAGATAATTGGTGTAATCTGGTACTATTCCCTTTTTGACAGCCTCTGCTGCGCTGTCCCATTTCGAGCTTGATAATTGTAATACCGAAAATGAAAAATCAAATCAGAGTCATCGGAGACTCCCATAAAATTGATTTAAGGCGGGAAAAATTAATGGCATTCCCTGGCCTCCCCTCTCCTCCCCCGCCCGGTCTCCGTCTCCCTCTGCCCCAGAGCGGAGCTGCCCCGGGAAGACAGAGGAAGGGCGGGGCTCGGCCTGACCAGCTGCCACCCTGCAAGATGCTCGGGAGCCATCTCCCCCGGAGGCAGTTGTCAGACCTCAGTAACATAAGAGAGCACCCAGCATCCTGCCCGGACAGAGCAGGAATATCTTGTCTTTCCTTTCCCATGAGACCTGAGCCCCACAGACAGAACACTGCAGCCCAGGTCATTTCTAAGATCGATAAGGCCAAGAAATGAAGTCAGTGTGATGCGTGTCCCATCAGTTCAAGCAACCGAAATCACCTCTAATCATCCTAAAGAAGAACATGGATTGGCTCGTGAAACCGGGAAGCCCAGCAGGAGAGCGGACCCCACAACGTCTCCACATTACCTACTCTGTTCTTTCCCACAGCTGGAATTGTTCCGCACGGAGCTGGCGTGGGGCTGGAGGTAGAGGACATGACCACAGACAGCTTCTAGGTTCACATCATCCAGGTTTAGTAAACCTCCCCCCAAAAAAACAAAAAAAAACCAGCTCTCTCACCCAGCTTCAATATATGAACCTCAGGGAAGGGCCCTGATTGGTTCATCTAGAGTCACATGTCCATCTCTGAGCCAATCAGAGACAGTTTAATATTATATTGCCTAACCCTGGGTTCCCATCCATTCCTGTGACTGAACGAGCAAGGTGTTAATAGGATTGCCCTCCTGACCAGTAAGCAGGTGAGGGACATCCCAAAAGGACACTTTTACTACAGGAGGAGACGTGGTTACATGACACAAACCACCCCCAAACTTAGCATCTTAGAACAATACCCTTTGTGGTGATGTGTCATGATTCTGTGGGTTGACGGGCTCAGTTAGGTGGTTCTTCTGCCCGACACGCATTATCTGGATCTATAGTCATCTGAGGACTTGACCAGGTAGTGGTGTCCAACATGGCTCACCCTCGTAAGTGGCCATGGTTGGGCCCCTTGCTTAGGTCCTCTCTGTCTCCGAGGGTCTGCTCCAGTCATCTCTCCACCAGAGTAGCATCTCAGGGCTCCCACGAGCATGAAAGTGGAAGCTGCCAGGCCCACAACTGGCATAGTGTCATGTCTACCACATTCCATTGTCAAGCAGAAAGTGGACTCAGATTCAAGAGGAAGGGAAAAACCTCTCCCTGAGGGCAGTGACAAGGAATCTTCAGCATCTTACATGCACCCCAGGAGGGATGGGCAAACACGGACAGCAAGTGTGCCCCCCATGTCCACACAGCTGTGAATAAACTCCAGAAGCCACGCGGAGACCCCACTCAGCGCCAGGCCTGGCGCCAGCGCCTAGGCCTCAAATTCCTTCCCTCGAGGAAGGTCCCCCAACCCCGGCCTCCTCCTGTGGGGCCTGCGACTAGACGGCTGTGCATTGTTGCCATGGAAACCAAGCCATTCTGGAGGTACAGGTGCTCGTCTGTTCCATCATCAAGAGGCGGTCCAGTGAAATGCAGAAATGAAGAGGGAGGGGCCTCTCCCTGGGAAAGAGAGATGCCCTGGGGCTCCAGGGGGGCTCTTTGTCGCTCTCCCTCATCAGAGCCAGAAAGTTCTGGAAACAGATTCTCTTGTACTTGAGTCCAGGGCCTTCTAAGTCCAGTTCTGTGGCCTTGAATGGATCCCTTTGGCTCTAGGCACCTCAGTTTTCTCATCTGTAAAACGGGGTTGATAATAACTCACCTTATGTCACCCTAAGGAGGAATGGGACTAATGTGTAGAGAAGCTGTACAGTGCCTGGGGCATAGTAGGTGCTCAAGAGTGAAGTCCTAGTAGAAGGGCCACCACCCACTGTCTAGACCTGTTCCAAGGTCTGTGCTGGGTTCTAGCTCAGTTTATTCAGCTTCTTCATACCCAGGTGCCCAAAGCTCTCCTTCCGCCTTGGTCACTGGAGAGAGCTGGCACCAGGGTCCTTCCTTGATTTAACCATCCCCAAGAGAGCACCCACCCTCTGAGCTCAGAGGGGTTGGACTTGACATACTTACTTCATTTCACACACAGTGAGTTTGGGCCTCTTGAACCTCATATCCAGAGAAACATGCAAATGGATGCAAATGAGTCCCTGATTTATGCAAAAGAGCATGCAAATATATGTCCCTGGATTCGCCAAAGGAAAAGGCCTGGTCATCTAATTTAGCAGAAATAACAGGGGGAAAAGATCGTGTCTGTCATTCAGAGTTAGTTAGGTTCAGGCTCAAAGAACTCTGGAGGCCTTCTGGAACGGAGCTGAGGGATCCCTGGTCAGCCTGGGCCTCCGACCCCCAACCCTGAGAACCAGAAGCTCCCAGCCCTGGGTTTGCCAAGAGTCCAGCTTCTCCAGTGGTGCCTGATTCCCCCGCAGCTGAGCTCCCAGCGTCTCCCTTGGCTCCAGCGGGACCCAGGAAAAGGATGCTCCCCAGCCCCCTCCCCACCCGCATACAGCCACGTGCTCATTACCAGTCAGCCTGTTAGTAACATCATCCTGTTAAAAAGAGGGAGTTGGGAGTTCCCTTCGTGGCTCAGTGGTTAACGAATCCGACTAAGAACCATGAGGTTGCGGGTTCGATCCCTGGCCTTGCTCAGTGGGTTAAGGATCCGGCGTTGCCGTGAGCTGTGGTGTAGGTTGCAGATGTGGCTCAGATCCCGCGTTGCTGTGGCTGTGGTGAAGGCCGGCGGCTACAGCTCCTGTTAGACCCCTAGCCTGGGAACCTCCATATGCCGCGGGTGCGACTCTACATAAAAAGGCAAAAAGACAAAAAAAAAAAAAAAAGAGGGAGTTCCCATCATGGCTCAGTGGTTAACAAATCCAACTAGGAACCATGTGGTTGCAGGTTCGATCCCTGGCCTTGCTCAGTGGGTTAAGGATCTGGCGTTGCTGTCAGCTGTGGTGTAGGTTGCAGACACGGCTCGGATCCCGTGTTGCTGTGGCTGTGGCTGTGGTGAAGGCTGGCAGCTACAGGTCCTGTTAGACCCCCAGCCTGGGAACCTACATATGCCATGGTGCAGCCCTAGATAAGGTGAAAAAAAAAAGCCAAAAAAAAAAAAAAAGCTGCCACTGATGGGCCGAGTGCTTTCCTTGCATGGCTCTTTTACTCCAGGCAGCAGCCTGCGATACGGAACTGCTACAACAGGAGACGCTAAGGCCAGCGAGACCCGCACAACAGCCTCTCTCCCCAACACGTTGAGCCTCCAAGAACCTTCCCTTTTCACACCTGTGTGGCCTGTGAGGCTGGGAGCTCAGTTCCAGGAAGGCAGGGACCGTATCTGCTCATTCGCTGCCCTGGTCCCAGAGCCTGGGGCACAGCGGCCGGCAGTAGACAGGTACTGAATGAATACAGCCCGCTCTGGGGTATCATTTTCTCAGACACAGGTATGCTTTCTGCAAACCCAAACCATCTATTTTCTGGACCCGTTAAATGGCTCAGTGGCATATCTATCGGACAGTACAATGTTCACTGCACTTTGCCCTTATTTTCCAAAAGTGCTTGGTGAGAGGCCCCAGTATCTGCATGCCCTAAGCCAGCAGAACCCGTAGAACTTTCTGCATGCACTGCTGGGTTCTCCAAGCCAGCCAAAGCAGAGCTGTGCCTCTCTAAGGAAGCTGCTGAAGGCTCACCACACGCCTGGGCGTTAACAGTCTAGAGAGAAGCATCTCAGATACAGACGCCTGGCGGAGCTCCTGGGTGAGATGATAATAGTCCACTTAATGAGACCTCACCGTGGGCCAGGGGCTGCACGGAGTATTTTACATGAATTAACCCCTTTCGTCCTTGAAACAGCCAGTGAGGTCAGTGCCGTGACCATTCCCAAGTTCTAGAAGAGGAAACTGAAGCTAAAGATTCTCAAACACTCTATGGCTTGCACTGGCACTAGGGCTCCTGTCCCCACACCTCTGTCCTCAGGCAGTGGAGGGAGGGGACAGAGCTGGGAAACGGGCTGAGGAGAGGGCGGCAGGGACTGCAGGGTTAAGGATATGGGCACCAAGGCCACAGCCCTGGAGTCTTCTGTGCTGTGTGACCCTCAGCACATGACTGCACCTCTCTGAGCCTCCGTTTCCTCATCTATAAAGTGGGGATAACAACAGAATCTCCTTGGTCATGCCGATTCACTGCCATCAAGGTTATAATGCACTGAACATAGTGCGTGGACCCGGATGAGCGTTCAGGACGGCTGGATTAGCACTGGGCAGGAGTCAGCTTCCCAAAGATGCAGGGCCCATGGGTAACACGCAAAGCGGGGACCCGCATCTTTGGACAGAAGGCCTGGCACCATCCCCACCACGCAGCCCACCCATCTGTCCTGACTGGCTTCCAGAACCCTTGCTCTGGGCACCTGTGAGAATCTATCTCCTGCAGAGAAGGATCCAGCTGTCCGCCTTGGGCAGAGGGCCCGTAAAGGCCAGGCTTCTCCCCCAAGAAAGATCTGTGGTTTCTGTTGATATGAAAAGATGACAAGAAATAGCTCAGGTAATTATATTAATATTCCTCAATTTACACATTCTTGCTATTTGCCATTTCCCCAGGAAAGTGTAAATGAGGAGTTGAGAGCAGTTCAGCAGTGCTGTAATTAGGTCTGCGTGGTGAAAAACTTTCTGCTGGGTATCTCGGTTATCGGACGTCTTCACGGTTGAGGGTCCTGCCTCCGCTCTCAGACAGGGAGCTCGCCAAAGGCAGGGGGTCCTCTCCTGCTTCCAGCTGGGGGGGCTCCACCCTCTGACTGGAGAACCCCCTTAGGGCAGAGTTGTGTCTCCCCACCTCCTCCTGGGAAGAAACTTCATCTTCCCCATGAAAGTGGCAGATCCTCGAGAGTCGGGCTGGGTCTCCCCCATCAGGACTGGGGCTCCCTAGGGCAGGCCCGGCTCCCCATCATACTCGAAGCTTCCTCATCAAACTAGGTGGGAGGGGCCACGAGTCCTCCATCAGACTAAGGCCAAGGACCTCTCCTCCATCGGACTGGGGACATTCTGGTCAGTGGCTCTGTCTTACCCATCAGACTGGTGGGGTCCATGCTGTTAACACCCTCGTGCTCTGTAGCTGAAGCTCACCCTCCTTCCTCGCGTGGACACCACCCACGTGAGCACATGGGCACATGCGTGGCGCGGTCTAAAGAAAGCAGGCAGCCGGCAGGTTTCAGAGGTTCTGCGACTCCCGTGGAACAAAGGAGCAGGGCTCTGTGTGGGCTGGACTTTCACGGGGTCACACAAAGACGTGTTGGTGACAGGAGGGCGGCTTCCCCTCTGACAAGGCACAGAGGAGCCTACCATGTCTCTGGCCTCGGGGAGGGACAGCCGAGGTCCCCTGAGCTGATGCCCAGCGTTTGGAAACAGGTCAGGGGAGCTTGGGTGAGAACGCAGCTTGCCCTCTAGCCCAGCCCCAGTCCCTCCCGGAAACTGACCTCCCAGGATTGCAGGCCTGAGCCCACCATCCTCGCCCCCCTTCCCCAGGCTGTGTGCCCTGCACCTTCCTGCACCCGCTGAGCCTCCATTTCCCCATCTCCTACCCCTTCCAGTTAATTCTGAAGAGTCACTGAAGTAATGCTTGTAGCAGTAGCAGCAGGACTCAAAGACGTAGTAATGATAATAATAGCTAATACCTACCATCTATTGAGCCTTACGGCCTCCCGGCAAGGACAGGAATATTAACTCATTTATTCAGCTGAGGACGCGGAAGCACAGAAGGGAGTCACTTCCCTAAGGCCACATGGTAAGTTCACAATAGAGCCAAGATTCAAACCTAAACCTGCAGCCCTCCAAAGCACACATCTGCTGCACCACACCTCACTGCCTCCAGGAAGCCTCCCTAGATTGAATCTCTTTGGCACCGGCATCCTGCTGCACATTCCATGAGGTCAGGGACAATCTCATATCCTCAATAAGTCTAGTACAAAGGTGCTCAGTAGGTAGGGGAGTGATTCTTTTAAGATATAAGCCCAAGGATTATTTTCGTCCCTTATAAATCTTTTTTATTTTTTATTTTTGGACGTTCCTGCGGCATGTGACTCAAACCGGAGACCAGCAACAATCCAAACTGTTACAGTGACAACACCAGCTCCTTAACCCACTGAGCCACAAGAGAACACCATCCTCTATAACTATTGATGAGTCAGCATCTTTCGTGTGTGTGTGTGTGTGTGTGTGTGTGTGTGTGTGCACGCGTGTGTGTGTGTGTGTGCACGCGTGTGTGTTGCAAAGATGGAGAGGGAAGGTGTTATGGGCTGAATGTGGGTGCTAACAGCCAACATGATGGTATTTGAAGGTGGGACCTTTGAGGGTGATTGGGTCAAGAGGCTGGAGCTCTCCTGAATGGGATTAGCGTCCTTATAAAAAGAGAGACACCAGCGCTTGCTCCCTCCATCGTGTGCTGCTACAGCAGGAAGGCAGCCCACAAGCCAGGAAGAGAGCCCCTACCAGACACCGAATCAGCCTGCACCTTGAGCTGGGACCTCCCAGCCTCCAGGGCTTAGAAAGAAATGATTTAAGCCCCCTGGTGATGGTCTTTTTTGACAGCCGCCCAAGCTGACTGAGACAACCTAGGAGAAACAAGCAGCTTTGAGTTCCAAATTAGATATTTTTGTGTCCATAAGCAAGATCAGGCTCTTAAAAGCCTGGCTTTGTTGGGGAAGAACACATTCAAAAATTGTAAAAGCCGCAGCCAGCCCTCCCGGGCACTCCCCGCAGCGGTGCGTGCGGGGCCGGGAGAATTGGGGTTGCTTTGTGGGAGGCCCTCTCTCTGGCTGACCAGCGAGGGCCGGGTCAGTGGCTCTGGGGCAGCCTCAGCTCAGCCAGGGACACCAGTGACGGGAGGTGGGCGTAACACGCGGCGGCCTCGTCCCGCAGCCGTGGTGGCTCTGAGGCTCTGCGCGTCAGCTGAGCTCCCCAGCAAGGGCCAGGTGCTCAGGAACACACCTGCTCTGGCTTCCGTCCTGCCCCTGCCTCACATCCCTTCTCAGTGTCCCCTGGCCTCACCTCCCTAATAAAGGACTCGAATCAAAATCCTCATCTTAGGAGTTCCCACTGTGGATCAGTGGATTAAGAACCAAACTTGAGGATGTGGGTTGGATCCCTGGCCTCACTCGGTGGGTTAAGGATCCAGCGTTGCCCTGAGCGGTGGTGTAGGTCACAGGACATGGCTCGGATCCCGTGTTGCCGTGGCCATGATCATGGATGGCTGTGGCATAGGCTAGGAGCTGCAGCTCCGATTCGAACCCTAGACTGGGAACTTCCCTATGCCACAGGTGTGATCCTAAAAAGAAAAAAAAATTCTTGTCTTAGGATCTGCTTCTGCTGGGTCCCAAGTCAAGTCACTTCCTTTGACGAAGCAAGAGCAAAGTCAAGCACAGAGATTGTCACAGCCTCTGAGTAGCCCTCCCCAGGCAGGGAATACCATTTTTTTTGAGGGGGGGGTGCCTGCATCCATGGCATATGGAAGTACCCAGGCCTGTGATCAAACCCAAGCCACAGCAATGGCCGAGTCTTTAACCACTAGACCATCAGGGAACTCCAGGCAATCCCATTTTAATTAGCAAGTCCGAAAAGGGGCGGGCTGGAGGGGACAAGCCTGAAGACGGACATTACCTGGTCTCCTGGGGAGGGAAACGGTTCTCCCAGGCCTCACCCTGGATCTCACAGGTCCAGGACAAAGTCAGGAAGATGAAGCGTGGCTGAAAGCCATGGACAGAGGTCTGTGTCCCTGACGTGCTCACCAGGGTGGGAGAGTGGCAGGGACAGCCGGGCAGGGAAGGGCCTGGGCCTGCAGGTCTGAGATGGCCCAGGTGGTAAGTGTCCTCAAGTGTGGGGAAGGACAGCAGGAGAGGGACAGCAGGAGGCCTACCCATGCAGAGGGGGGAGGGAGAGTCAGTGAGCACCATGCCTTCAGCCTGAGAGCGCCCCGGCCCGTCCCCCCCATCCAGCAGCTGCGCAGAATCCCAACTGGGAGATGGGTCCAGCTCACAGCTGCCTCCTGACCAGGGGCTTATCTAGAGCCTGCGTCTGCTCATCAGGGGTGAAGAAAGCGTGGCTTTCCCTCTCCGGCAAGAGCCAGCGGGCAAAGACACATGGACTGAGGGACTCTGGGCCCTCGGAGCTTCGGCGCTCGTGCCTGTCACTCCCTCCGCCCCAGACCTGCCCAGCCTGCCTGGGCGGTGCTGCCTCACCCAGGACCCCGCTCCCTTGGCTCTCCCCCGACACCAACCGGTTCTTCACCTCTGGTTCGACTTTGCACCTGCTCCTGTCAGTTCCCCCACGGCTCCGCCCAAAATCTTCTTGTCAAGGTCACCAGTGGCCTCCACGTGGCTAAACTGAAGGTCAGTTCTCAGGCCTCGTCCTACCGTCTCCGCAGCCGGGGACACAGAAATTGCCCCGTCCTCCTCCCAACACTCTCGCGCTGTTCCAGGATGTCGCACCCTCTGTCTCCCCCTTTGTCTGCGCTAGGGCTCCTCGGGCTCCCTGGGAACCCTTTCATCTCCCAGACCTCCCAGCGCTCCGCCTTCCCCGTGCTCAGCTCCCACATCCCCACCTCCTCCCCCCCGCCGCCCCCGCAAACCAGAGACACAGCCTGGCCGGCACCTGCCTCTAGCCTGGACCCCTCTCTCCCTTCAGCTCCAGACTTAGTCAATGTCCCTCTGCTTTTCCACTCTGAGTCCAATGGCAACTCCAACGTAACATGCTCGCAACCCATATCCTCATCTTCCCCCGGAAAACCTGCCTCCCCGTAGCCATTCCCCCCCACCCCGCCACCGGATGGCAGCTCCCTCCTTCCTGTTGCTCAGGCTGGACCCCTTGGAGTCACCCCTGACCCCTTCCCCTGCCGGCCCATTATCAGCAAACCCCACGGGCTCTAGCATCAGAACCCACCCATACTCCAACCACTGCCCCTTACTTCGCCCGCACCCACCAAGGTCCCGGCCACCAGCATCTTGCTCCAGGGGGATGGCAACAGCTTCCTGGGTGGTCTCCTGCCCCCACCCACTTCCCCGCAGCCCCCCTTGCATTGTCCTCAACTTAGCAGCCAAGAGTGATCGTTAGAAAGCCAAAGAAAGACAGCGCCATCCCCCTGCCCTCCGAAAATAACTTCTCCCGTCACCAAGAAAAAGGCAAGAGCCCAGTTGGTAACGCAAGACCCCTCCCACCATGCACCGTGCCCCCTCCCTCCGCTCCAGCCGCCCTCCTGACTCAGCACTTTGCACTTGCTGTTCCCTCTGCCCAGAATATTCTACAGCCTCCTGTCTGCTCCTCTTTCGGCTCTTTGCTCAAATGTCACCTCATTAGTAAGACCTCCCGGGCCAGCCCCTTAAACATCACAGCCCCCTCCTCAGTATTTTTATCACCACCCCCATCTCTGTGTCATTTCTCTCCAGAGCGCGGGCACCATCTGACACATCTTAACATATTTCCCGTCTGTTCCTTCTGCACCCACGGTGGAATGGAGGGGCGGGGGCAGGTGTGAGTGGTGTCTTGTTTACTAGTCTGCGAGTGCCCACCTGGATCCGGGTCCAGGTACTGACACCGACAGCACTAACGGCCTGAACCCAGCCGAAACCCAGAGTGGGATTTGAACCCACGAGCTGGGACTCGAACCCACGAGCTGGGACTCAAACGCAACCAAAACCCAGACTGGGACTTGAACCCATGTGCTGGGACTTGAACCCAACCTAAAGCCAGATTGGGACTTGAACCCACGGTTTGAAGTTCAAGTTACTCACCCTGTGTCTGGCCTCACCAAGGCTCGGGTTCTTTATGCCTCCGCACAGAAGGAATTCAGCGAGAGACAAAGGGATAGGCAAGAAACAGACTTATTTAGGAGAGAACACTTGTGAGAGATACAAGTGGGCGGGCAAGGAGGCTCTGCCCCGAAGATCCACAGCTTTATCCTCCAAGGGGAGTGGGGCTGGAAGGGCCCGCCTCTTCCTTTCCGGAGCAGTAGTTCCTCCTTAGCATCCGGTAAGCTGTGTATTCAAATCAGCTGAAGGTCGTCCTCAAACCCCTGCCCTGGGTGGGAATCTGAATGCAGGCCACATGCCATCCCCCACCCAATGACCTGAGGCAGTTCTCGCACCTCCACTAGTCATGCAAGCCTGCCTTGTGCCAATGGCTTTCTTGAACTCACAGTGGTCTCCCGGCCTCCCCCAGGTTTCCCTCTATCTCTGATCCCCTATTGGGACTTCTACAGCCACCTGTGCCTCTTCCATCCCGGTACGCTTTCAATAAATCCTGAATGAATGGCACTCATTTCCCATGGCAGGGACTGTTTCCTGTCCCCTCCCTGAGGCACAGAGAGGTTAAGGCGCTTGCCTGATGTCACACAGCTAGTAAGTGGGGAGGCACAGCTGGAATTCCACTCTCTCTCCAAAGTTTTGTTCTTGGGGGCGGAGTCACCCTGTGACTGAGTCTGACTCAGGCAGCAGACAGACCTCAGCCTCGGCCCTGACACTTTTGAGGACGTTGCTTAACTTCCCTGAGCCTCAGAGCCCCTGCTTGCAAAACAAGGCAAACAGAACAGCTACTCCGAGTGCGCGGCTGGGAGGATAACGTGAGCTGGTGTGCCCAGAGCGCTTACGGTTATTATTACTCTGATCAATATCTGAAGCGAGGGCCCCCTCTCCTATGCGAGGCACGTCCTCCAACGCGTCTCGGGAGCCGTTTCCGACGCCCCTGATCCTCCCTCGCTCTGTTGTCAGAGATGAGCTGTTGACTGATATGATAATTTCACTCCGGCAGCAGAGTCAAGCATTTGCTCAGTGATAGATTTCACGGGCCCGTCACATCTCCCGGGTCCCCTTCAGCTGAGCGAGCTGAGGGTCTAGGATCTAACAGACCCACAGAGCTCGCAGACGCCAACTGCTGCACAAAAGGGGGGGCACTTCTTAATAGGAACAGTCTGCTTCAAATCGTTTAGAACGAGGCAGACACAAGTATGTAAAGAACCATCACAGGGCCGCTGCTGGGGGACCGTGCAGGCGCTTTCTGCAGACTCGTTACTGTCCGTCCTGGGCGATTTGGCAAGGCATCATCGTCTGTTTTAGAAACGAGGAAACCAAGGCCTGGAGGCTTCTCTGGAAGAGATGCGGTGGGGCTTTGGCAGAGCTGGACTTGAGACGCGGCGGGGCTTTGGCAGAGCAGGACTTGAGCTGCTGGATCGTGCCAAGTGGCCTCTCCTTACCAGTCACTGTCCCAGGAAAAGCCTTATCTGGCATGTGTCCCAGGAAAAGGCGCCTCCGGTATTTGGCTAACAGAATAAAGGCACCCCTGGGAGCCCCACCCAGACAGGGCATTCAGTAATTAACCTGAACAAGGAAAATGAAAACACTTTATCCCGTGTGTCCTTGGAGAGGCCCCTCCTCTCCCACGAAGGTGGGCAGGACGGAATGTGTCCCTTTGACACGGGACAGGGTACTGAGGCCCAGAGAAGACAGGTTTACCTCGAACGGATGCAGCTGGCGTGTCCAGGGCCGGGGCTCCTGCAGACACAGCTTCCCCCTCCTCCACGCCCCCTCCCCAGGAATAAGCCAGTGGATGCACAGGCTGCCCCCTCCTTGAGGCCCTCTCCCCTCCCCCGCCACAACTTTGACCTCCCCCAGCCCTCGCCCACTGGTGCTTCTGCCTGCCCTCCCCTGTAACCACGCGCTTACCGAGGCCGGGGATGGCTGCCGCCTTGCTCACCTCTGTGGCCCCAGAAACCAGCGAGCTGCCACAGCAAGGCCCGAGGGACAGAGGAGGGGAGAGGATAAGGTCTGACTCCTCCAGTGGGCAGTGGGCAGTGGGCGGTGGGTGGGTCCCACCTGCTGGTCAGGGGACCCGCTGGTCAGGACCTGTCCCCTGCTTGGGGGCTTTCCCCTGGGTTCCCGGAACCTCCCGTGGAAGCTCATGGAGCTGTGCAGCTGGGTCTGGCGGAGAGGTTTGCCCCCCACCTCGGCTGCCCTCCCCACCACATCCTGGGCTCCCACTGCTAGGCAGGGAAGGGAGGACAGATGGGTGGGTAGGTGGTAGGTAGACAGACACACAGATGACAGAGGTGGATGGGTGGGAAGATGGAGAAAACACTTCCCTTCTGGGCGGCGGTTTGGGTTTGGGTTATTTTCTGCACACAGCTCAAGAAACCTAAGGATGGAGACTGAGCCAGGGCGCCCGCCCCCCACCAATCCTCCCCGCCAACAGCCTGGGATCTGCTTCCACGCACTGGAACTCACCCCATCCACCCTCAGACCAGGGACCTCATCCCCTTCGCTGTATTGCTCTGTTGCCATAGCAACAGCCCCAGACCCCTCCCCCCTCACACACACACACACACACACACACAGCAAAGCCCTTCAGTTTCTTTTCCTCCCAGGCTTGCCAGATAGATGCCAAGGCCTCTGCCTCCACAGGCTTTCTTCAAAACAGTGGAAGCCCAGCCCTTTCTTCAAAAACTATTAAGGGAGTTCCCACTGTGGCACAGTGGGTTAAGGATCCAGCTTTGCCTCTGCAGCATCTCTGGTCACTGCTGAGGCAGGGCTTCAATCCCTGGCCCGACACAGTGGGTTAAGGATCCATTGTTGCTGCTGGGGTGTAGGTCGCTGCTGCGACTTGGATTCTATCTCTGGCCTGGGAACTTCCATATGCCGCAGGCATGGCCAAAAAAAAAAAAAAAAAAAAATATATATATATATATATATACTTCATTAAAATATATATATGAAGAAACGCCCAAGAGCCACTCCTTGAGCAGAAGAACTTTCCGGGGAGAAGGAAAGTCACGTCCGTGCTGACAGTGCACTCAGCACTCCCCATGGGCTCCCGAAGCCCCACTAGAAATACGGCTAATGTGACTGAGCAACTGAATCTGTAATTTTATTTCCTTTTAATTAATTAAAAAACTAAATAGCTACTTGTGGCCAACAGTGACCGCACGCACAGCATGGTTCTAGGGCCTGATCGCACGGTGCCCGGCCTGGATCTGTCCTGCTGGTTCCTGAGCAACCCCGTCCAGTGACGGCTGCACTGTCTCCTCCCCCGTCACATCTCACAAAACAAAACAAAACAAAACAAAACCTCATTCCAAGTTGTAACGTTATCCTTGCCTTTTATTCCAGCATCTCCCAGAGCTCCGATATGTACAGACTTTATTTATACACATATAATATACACCATATATACGTATTTATATATTCACACGCCGGCCCACACGCTCTCAGACACTCACACGCATGCGCGCTTCCAGGAGGGCTGCGCTCGGGCCCGGACAAGGGGCGCTGGGCTTGCCAGGCAGTTGTGAGGTTTTGTGTTTTTTGCTTTTAAAAAGAAAGCCACTTCCTCCAGAGTATCCTCCCTCGCCCTAAACCCAAACCACTCCCCTAAACTCTCAGAAATTTTTTTTTTTTTTCTTAAAAGTGGAAGAGGTTTTCCTCTGCTCCGCTCAGGTAGTTACTGGAGATCCAGGCCGGTCCACACGGCCCCGTGCAGGTCCCTGGAAGGCAATGCCACTCAGTGCTCCTTGGGGACCCGGAACGACCAGAAGGGCCCGCACGACGGCAGCCAGGCCTGCAGAGGGGCGGCCAGGTGCCGCCGGGGTGCGGCCTATAGCATCAAGGGCACCTGCCAGATGAGAAGGGCACTGTCCGTCTCCCCACACGGGGCCGGCTTTCCGCTGCCGCCCGGGGCGCTGCCAAAGTTGCGGTAGCCCTGCCCTCCGGAGATGATGGCCACCGAGCAGATCTCCTTGCGGTGGGCATCGCGGGCACAGGGCCGGCTGCGCACCCAGATGTCGGGGTCATCGGCCATCTCGTAGATGGAGCCGTCCTCCTCGCTGTGCTCCAGGGCTGAGCCGTCCGCGGGCTCCGGCTCCCGCACAGAGAGCAGCGGGCCCGGGAGGTGGGCGGTGGAGCGCAGGCGGTACTGCAGAAGGATGCCCTTCTTGCGGGTCAGCTCTCGGCCCACGTGGCTTGCGGGGACGGGCACTGGCTCGTGAGCCTGCCCGTCCGGCTTGTCCTCCTCAGCCTGTGGCCCCTCTGCCTCCTCCTGGTCACTCCGCAGGATGTCGGGGGCCAAGATGCTGGTGGCCACGGCCA
Source organism: Catagonus wagneri (assembly GCA_004024745.2). Lineage (NCBI taxonomy): Eukaryota > Metazoa > Chordata > Mammalia > Artiodactyla > Tayassuidae > Catagonus > Catagonus wagneri. Next base: position 7,748,803 of record PVHT021183551.1, on the reverse strand, counting down.
GGAAGGCCACAGGCCCACAGTGACCGTTGAGCGAGACCATGCCTTTCCCTGCAGCAAGCAGACAGAGAGACGGGGCCCAGAAGCCCAGAGTTTTAAGGGATGCGCTCAACAGGCCTCTTAGAGAACTCTCTGGGTTTTGTTTCAGGGGCTTTTTGGTTACTGCCATCTATGCTGGCACCTTTCCAGAAGGTCATGGGTCCAGAGGGGAGGGCTCTCCATGCTCCGGGGCTACTTTCTTGAAGGAGTGGAGCAGGGGAACACAGTGACATTACAAACCACATGAGGAACCTCGGTGTGAAAGCACCTGCAGCTCCCTGCCATCCTCACGGGTCCACGCCTTTGCCCGAGCCACAGCCCCTGGCTAGACAGCCTTCCTCATGCCCCCGATCCTACAATCAGCCTTGAAGCCCAGCTCAGCTCCTCCCCAGGGTACCTTCTCGCAGTCACCCACGGAGAGATGATCACTCCTGTCCCTGGGCCCCGCAGACTCCAGGACACCTGCCATCCTAGCACCTGCCACCTTGGCTACGAGCTGCCCCTACCAGACCATCGGATTTGGGGGCAGGGTCTCTGTCCGGTGCATCTCTGCAACCCCAGGCCTGAGCCCGGGATGAACAAATGGACCTATGTGATAAAATTATGGAAACGGGAGATCCTGCAATTCAGCAAGGGAGTCTTCCTCGGCAGAGAGGCCTTGATCCACCTGGGCCTGGTCTCCCTCTGGGCTCTTCCTCCCTCTCCACTCACTCTGCCCTCCGGCAGCAGCTGGAAGAGGCCACTCTGTGATCACTCTCATCCAGGAGGCGGAAAGGGGCCCAGAGCTTTGGGGTCATCCCTGATCCTGGACCCCAGTGCCACAGTCAGGACAGCCTTTCTTCTAATCCATGCCACCCAGCTGCATGTGGACTGCCACCCCCCAGGAGCCCTCAGTCATCTCTATCTCTGGAGCCTGGACACTCCGAAGCCGCTGTGGGGTGGGAGCAGAAGGGGCCCGGCAGAGCCTCTACCATTAGTCAGGTGTCTCGACCAACCCTCAAACCCTCTGGCCAGTACGCCTACTGTGCCCAGGGCCAGGTTGGGTCACTGAGACTCAGAAGGAAACTGTGGGGCCAGGGTGATTCAATTCCACTGAGCCACAGTGCCATGTGCAAGGACAGAGAATGGTGGAAAATGGACCCCTGTCCCATAACAGACGAGAGTGCCAGCATCTGGGCAGGAGAGTCCCCTCCCCAACCCCCGAGACCGGCTCCCAGCGCCTCACCTGTGATCTTGGGGATGCCCTCCAGCCGAGGCACAGGCAGCAGGACGATGACACCCTGGTTGGTGCCCACCCAGAGCAGACCCTGGCAGATCAGGAGGCTGGTGACACACAGGTGCCTCTGGCCTGCAGGGAAGGAAGGCAGCGTGAAAAGAACATTCTCTTGCGGGATGGCCGTGGACGGGGGCCACCTCAAGGTGAGAAGACAGGCAAGAAGCCGGACGCGCTGTGATTAAGACATGGGGCCCGAGAGGCTGACCTGGCTGGGGTCCGGCCCCTGGACCCCCCCGCTGAGCACTGCCCCGGCCCAGCCCCGGTTTCCTCCTGCGTAAAGCGGGGCTGCCTTGAGGCTGCAATGAGGGAAGGCCACAGCACCGGCCCACGTGGGCTCTCAGTGCAGTGGCTGGCTTATGTGGCACAAGGTGCAGGCTAAGGGCCCCCCACGGCAGGGACGCCACGGCCAGGTGGGGGGTGAGCGAGGCCTGGGAAGGTGGGGGTTTGAGGGTGAAGCAGCTGGTGTGAATGGGGTGCATGGGGAGGGGTCCAGGCGAGTTGGCTGTTTGTCACAACCCCTCTGTTTCCAGCCTGGCCCTGACATCTTGCCCATGGGTGCCCTTCCTCCAGCAAGGGCACGGCACACCCTGCAGTCCCTGGGACTGAGAGTAAAATGGGCACTCGGTGCCAGAAAACAGCATGTTTCTTAGGGCAGCCCAAACTAATCCTTTTTCTTATTTGGCCGCCCTGCAGCATGTGGAGTTCCCAGGCCGGGAATCAGCTCCCAGGCCACGGTTCTGACCTGCGCCACAGCTGCAGCAACGCCAGACCCTTAACCCGCTGTGCCAGGCCGGGGACTGAACCTGCGTCCCAGTGATCCCAACGCACCACAGTGGTAACCCCCCAGGTTAATTCCTGTTTGGCTACCCCTGGGCTGTGTCTTCCTTTTAGTAAGAACAGCCGGAGCAGGGAAGGCGGGTCCCTCTGCTCTTCACCGGGAGTGGGCTGCACAGCACGCGACTGGCAGCAGGGCTACAGGGCCAGATGCTGGGTTCAAACCCTGGTTCTGCTACTTCCTGGCTACATGTCCCAGGGCCAGAAACTAAACCTCTCTGTGCCACAGCTCCCTCCGTGGCAAAAGGCAACCACGACGATACTTCCCAGCCTTGTCCTAAGGATTCAATCAGCCAACGAATGTGAATCACATCACCCAGTGGCTGGCACGTGACACACGCAGGTGCCACCTGCCGTGTTTCTGCTGTTCTGCTGCTAACAATTCAGGTCCACAGGAATGGGCCGAGGGAGGGGCTGGCAGCCCACTCACTCCTGCCCTTCCCAAGGGCTGTCTCGCTTCTGGCCCAGTTCTGCCGCCCGCTGAGAACAGTTCAAAGTCATGCCAGTGACATGTGCAGTGATGCTTAGAACAGGGGTTCTTCGGCTGGGCATGCATCAGCACCACCAGGGAGGGCTTACAACTGAGGGGCCAACCCCAGAGGTGAGGCCCCAAACTGCATTTCCAGCAAGTTCCAGGGTGACACTGATCCTGCTGGCCCTGGGGATGCATTGCCCGAGCCTGACATAAGCCTTGCACCAGCTGAGAGGCAGCAAAGACCCACTGCTATGCCCACTTTCCAGCAGAGGATATTAAGGGCCAAAGAGGTCAAGGGCTGGTGAGTGCCAGGGGGAGGAACCGAACTCAGGTCTGCCGCTTATTACAGCCCAGTGCTTTTACTGCCTCTCTAACTGGGCAACTTACTCGAGTTCCATACCCACAGGTGCATGGGCTTCCTCTGCGGAGCAGAGTCTCAGAGCAGAAAGGTGTGTCTCCACCACGGTCAGCCCAGAAGGAGGTTACCATCTTGGGGTTATCACAGCATTATCTAATGCCATGGGTGACGCCATCACCCATCCATTCACTCAGCACCCTGGCACACCTCCAGGACCTACTGTGTGTAGGATGCTGCACTCAGTGCTAGAGGTTCCGGGGGAACCAACACGGGAAATTCTTAGAGAGGAGCAAACCTTCTAGAACTTTCTATGGCAATGAAAATGTTCTCCTCCACACTGTCCAACTCGGTAACCATTAGCCACCTGTGACTGCTGACTCGAAACGTGGCCAGTGGGACTGAGGGGCTGAGTTTGTAATGTTACTTAATTTCATTGTTAATGGTAGCCTGTGTTTTAATGCAGCCCTGGGAGGGGAAAGAGGAAATGAAAACATAAACAAGGAGTGTGAAGACCTGGCAGAGGGTTCAAATGGGGCAGAGAGCGGGTGGGAGGACTCTCAGGTCTCTGCCTCACTCTGCTTCCTGGGACGAAGGGGAGGCGGGTGTGAGGCGGCCAGGTCCGAAGACTCGGAGGAGGAAGCCAGACCAAGACCCAAGCAAAAGCTCTGGAGACAGCACGTGCAAAGGCCCTGTGATGAGAATGAGCTAGCAGTTCTGCAAAGGACTGAGCCCGTGCAGCTCAGGGAATGGGGCAAATGTGAGATGGCCGGGGCGCGGGGTGGGGGTGGTCAGAAGAGTGATCGGTGGGAGTTCCCGTCGTGGCTCAGCGGAAATGAATCTGACTAGCATCCATGAGGACGCAGGTTCGATCCCTGGCCTCACTCAGTGGGTTAAGGACCTGGCATTGCCGTGAGCTGTGGTGTAGGAAGCAGATGCAGCTCGGATCTGGCGTTGCTGTGGCCGTGGCATAGGCCGGCAGTTGTAGCTCCAATTAAACCCCTACCCTGGGAACCTCCATATGCCACGGGTGCAGACATAAAAGACAAAAAAAAAAAAAAAAGGAGAAGAGTGGACGGGCCCGAGAAAGGGCTGTGACTGCTCATCCCAGGCGTGATGAGAAGCTGCTGGCAGGTCTAAGCAGGGGAGTGATGCACCGTGACTTCAGAGGAGCAGTTGGCGGCAGGGAGATGGTGAAAAAGCAACACACTGGAGACAGACCTGCCGACGGACGGGAGTGGGAGGGGAGAGAGGAGCCGCATCAGGGACAACTCCGAGCCTGGGACCAAGATGGGGGAGGAACAGGCTTGGGTGGAAGTCCAAGTTCAATACTGGATGTTGTCTGAAAGGTACATTGGACACCCAAGTGGAGCTGTCAGCAGGCGGTGGGATCTATGAGTCAGGCGACGTGATGCAAATGCAACAAGTCACATGCATAGTGTTGACTCCCCGTGGGAATGCCAACCACAGCGGAAAAAAAGCCGGTCTGTCAGAGGCTATTTCACAAACAGCATCTGCATGGGGCGGGGGGGGTGGTGGTGGTGGCTGGGACTCCTCCCCGCACCCGCGTCAGTTCAGAGAGGGTAGGCCCCCAACCACTAGGGTGTCCTCCGATCCAACAGTGGGTAATTCCGGCCATGCTGAAATCAGAAGGTGCGGGGCAGGGGGCTCGGGCTGCCCGCTCCCTTCTGTCACCGCCTGTCTTCCCTTCACGGCTCTGCTCCAGAGCTGAAATTCCTCTCTCCTTCTCTTTGCTCTTTTACTGTATGCCTCCTCAGATGTAAGCTCCCCGCGGGCAGCAGCTTATCAACTCTAAGTTGATTCTCCTGGCCCACGGCAGACATTCAAAAAGGCCTTGTGAGGAGTCTCGCTGTGGCGCAGCGGAAACGAATCCGACTAGGAACCATGAGGTTGCCGGTTCGATCCCTGGCCTTGCTCAGTGCATTAAGGATCTAGCGTTGCTGTGAACTGTGATGTAGGTCACAGACATGGCTTGGATCTGGCATTGCCGTGGCTGTGGGGTAGGCCAATGGCTACAGCTCCGACTCGACCCCTAGCCTGGGAACCTCCATATGCTGCAAGTTTGGCCCTAGAAAGCAAAAAAAAAAAAAAAAAAAAAAAAAGCCCTTGCGAGCTCAAGAGAACAAACCAGTGGTTCCCAGTGGGGAGAGGAAAGGGAGGACAGGCAAGATAGAAGCAGAGGATGATTTTTTATTTTACTTTATTGTTTTGCCTGTGACCGCAGCAGGCGGAAGTTCCCGGGGCCACCAGGATTTGAACCTGAGCCACAGCGGTGACAACACCAGATCCTTAACTGCTAGGCCACCATGGAACTCCATGGCGTAGAAGACTAGAAGGTACAAACTTTGGGTATAAAATAAGTATGTACTGGATTTCCCGCCATAGCGCAGCAGGTTAAGAATCCGACTGCATGGGCTCAAGTGTCTTCCGAGGTGTCAGTGTGACTCCCAGCCCGGCGCAGCGGGTTAGAGGGTCTGGCGTTGCCGCAGCTGCAGCGCAGCTTGCAAGCTGTAGCTCGGATTCAGTCCCCGGTCTGCGAACTTCCACATGCCGTGGATGTGGCCATAAAATTTAAATAAATAAATACGTCGATAAATACGTTATGAGGATATATTGTAGAGCATACGGAATACAGCCAATATTTCATAATAACTATAAATGGAGTATAACCTTTAAAAATTGTGAATCACGAGGTTATATACCTGAAACTTACTGTAAATCAACCACAAGTTTTTTTTCTAAAAAGCACCTGTGGGTAAATGAGTGAGTGAGAGAATGATGAATGAATGAGTGAAAGCAGAGAAGGGAATGAGGACAGGGTGTTGATGTCACATGCTGGCTGCGCAAATCAACAAGCCACCTTCTCTCGCTGTTCAGTAACGAGTAACCAACGTCCCTCACTCACTTTTATGATTGTTAGAAACATACATGTACATAACACACGCTGTGTACAAATAAAAATACATATACACACATACACATATGCTATGCTATATATATATATACAGCGGAGCCCGGCTCTTAGCCCACAGTGTACAGTCAATAAACGGAGGCTATTAAGACAGTGTTTGGGATTTTTAAAAGGCCTAGACCCTTACCATTGTAAGATTAGCTTCATCAGAGCCATAAACCCACAACAATAATAAAAGCCAAGAGATGGAGCAGCGGCCCATTTTTCATCTCACGGGCCTCAGCTCCTTTCCCAGGGCCCCGGGGCCTCGGAACCAGCGGGAGACCGCTTCCGGAGGCCCCTGCACCCCCTCAGCCCCCACTGGACGTCCGAAAGCCGGCAAATACAAGGAAGGCAGCAAGAGACCGAAAAGATGCTGGAATTGAGAAATGGCTTCATCTGCAGACCTCATTCCGGGGCCCTTCCTCCTCCCACTCTGCCTCGAGGAAAAGAGCAAAGGCACTTTGCAAACAGTCCGAGAGGAAAAAAAAAAAAAATTCTAATGGTGGATAAATATTTTATCAGAGAGACTTAATGCAGCAGTGTTCAACTCACCCAAGCCATCTATCTGGAGATATACAACTTTAAAAAGCTCAGGCTCTCGGAGAACATTTTATTAATGACCTGTCTAGTTAAGAGAAGGGGGGAGCTTAGGTTCAAAAATACATTAATACCAGTCGGGGCGGCGAGTGGAGAAAAGGGTTCAGGAAAAGGAAGCGTGATGAATTTTTAACAGGCCCTTTAAAAAATCCACACTTAGAGGAGGAACAAATTTATTACTAATGAGGCAATTATTTCATTTGGTGGTGTGGGGGGAAGAAAAAAATACCTAAAAAAGCCTTTTAAAAATATCTTTAATAAAGAATTTAAGAGTCCTGCTCTGTTGTTCTTCCGCCAGGGCGCAGCGGACTAGAAGCCTCCCTCCGTGGGGCTGGCTCCTCCTGGGCTCCGGGCGTGCCTGCCCCAGGGCTGCTCATGAGCAAAGGGCTGGGGAAGAAGCCACGGGGCCGTAACTCCCGCGACCTTCAGGATGCCCTGAACCAGGAACCTCAGCCTCCACTCCGCCGTGTTCAGGGCCTAGTCCCAGGGAGGTCGGGCAGCTGGGGAGGTGGCTTCTGTCTGTGCTGATGCCGGGCACGGGCTGGAGGGTGGGCTTGAGGCATGGCCGGTGGGGACCAGTGCCAAAAGGGCAGGGACTGCACCATCACGCACTGAGACTTACTGAGCCGGGGCCTAGGGGGCGCGGTCCTCACTGGCTCAGGTAAGAGGCACACCTGCCCTGCAAGGTGGGGATGGAGGATGGGGGGAGGCTGCCCACCTCTCCTGGTCCCAGAGCCGGACGGTGGCAGAGCCAGGATGCCAGCAGAGCCTCTGTCTGACTCCAGGCTCTGATCCGCCCCACAAGCTCCGACTCAGATCTCAGGCCCCCACGGTACAGATGGGGAAACGAAGGCCCGGGAAGCGCCCACTAAGCCTGAGCGAGCCGCGGTTCAGATCCTGGCTCCGGCCTCCTCAGCAGAGAGACCTGAGGCCAGTTATTTAACCTCCTGGGCCTCTGTTCAACTGTTCTGGATTCATCCTCACAAAAACAAATGCCCTTTCTAATCTGAAGGGTAACTGCAAAGAGCAAGTCAGTCAATGGACATGAAAACGCATTTTAAACCCACACGGAGGTCGGAGCTGGGCGGTGGGAGACGCTGGGTTTGCACCTGCAGGCCGATCTGTCTGCAAAGCCTGCCTCTGACCGCTTGATAAACTTGATTCTTTCTCGACTCTCCTCCACCCCCACAGACAGACTGAAAAGATGATAAAAGGCCCATAAGATTATCCACTTTTTCCACTGTTCCACTAACTTGAAATAATTTAGCTACCAGCAAAAATGTGGAAATATTTCTGTGGCACAGAGAAATTTTTACTATAGTTAAAATAGATTCACCTTCTATAATGGCTAAATACTATGAGAGACAATGAAACTGAAGCTCAAAAGGAAGGGAGGGAGGGAGGGAGAGATGGAGAGAGGAAAGACCCCTAATGCACGTCCCCAGCCCCTAGCCCACAGCCTGGGAGCTCGTTAGGAAGGCACTCATCATCGCTTCTCGGCCTTTTGGCTAAGATCAAGTGCAGGAAGGCACTCATCCTCCCTGGACCTGCCCCAGGCCTAGGCAGGCCGTCTTCCCACGCCTGACGCTAGGTGGCCCGAGCCAGGAACCACCTCCCGTCCCACAGAGGGACCCGAGGCTCCGGGAGGTCAAGGGACCTGCTCGAGACCCCGCGGTGGCCAAGCCAGGACTCCAGCCACCTCTGAAACCACCTCCTCCCTGTTACACACTGTGGGACTCTGCACTGAGTCCGACCCCCCCATGACTCCCTGTCCTGCCTCCGGTCGGCCGTGTGACCGCTTCACCGCGCCGAACAACCTCAGTTTCTGCATCTGTGAGATGCGGACGTGAGATCCTGTCCGTAAAGCCCTCGGGACCCAGCTCACTGTGGGGCTCCTGGCGGGGCGGCCGCTATGAAATACTACGGCTGTTGCTGCTGATCTTGTTCGCACCCATCACCTCCAGTGGCCACCAGCGCAGGCGCAAGGACTGGCCAGCATGGCTGGTCGGGGGAAGCAGGAGGCAGGGGGATCCCTCGGCACCCTACACGGAGTTAGGGACCAGGCCTCTGGGATAAGACAGGGGACACCCAGGGCCTCTAGAGTGCTGGCTAATGAGCCTGCCCCGGTCCAGTCTCAGAAGACAGGGAGACGAGGCCCCTCGCTCAGCACAAGGCCACCTCCAGCCTCTGCCATAGCCCATTTGTCGATGTCTCGTAACAGGGCAGCTCCAGGCCCAGCCAGCCACACCTGCTGCGTTTCCCTGGGGCCTTTGGCCCTCCCAGCTGCTGCACCAAGCGCAGCCTGCCGTGCCTGGACTGGACGGAGTCTCTGCATCCTCCCAGACCAGCCCCAGGTCGGTCAGTCTGGTAGGAGGTGGTGGTGGCAAGTCCAGGCCTGCTGGCCCCGAGGGCCGCTCTAAAGCCAGCTGGGAGTAGGGGTGGGCCCTGGGTAGGTGTCTGCCTGGGCTCTCTCCAGCACAGCCCCCAGAGATCTGCGCAGCCACTGGGACAGCAGATGGTGAGGGAGACGCCGGGAGCCAAGGCCTCGGCAGACACTGGGCCGGAGCGAGACTCCGGGAGAGCTCTTACTCCTCTCTTGGGTCTCACAAACAGCTCTGCAGGAGGAAGCACGGCCCCCCGGGGCAGGGGGGGGCGGGGGGAGATGTCCCAGGCCCTGTGCTTCCCTCTGCCCCCAAACCCTGAAAAACCAAGAAGTAAACTAAGACTACACCGCAGCTCGCGGCAACACCAGTCCCTGAATCCACTGAACGAGCTCAGGGATCGAACCCACATCCTCATGGATACTAGTTGGGTTCGTTTCTGCTGAGCCACAATGGGAACTCCTGCCTTGCTAAGGAAGGAGACCCTTCGTTGACCCCTCTCTTTCCCTTTGCCTTACTCTGAAGGTAATTTAAGGCAAAACCACGGTTCTGGTCCACCTGAGGAGCGCCAGGTGTAGACGGGCCTGGGTTCCCACCCAGTGGGGTTTCTTAGCCGCCTGGCTCCGGGGAGTCCACTGAGCTCAGAGCCTGACTTCTCATGAGCCTGACCGGCTGTGCTGCAGGGAGAGGGAGCACAGGGTGACAGCCAGAAGGGCTCTGGAAGGGCAGGCCTGGGTTCATATCTCGAGCCCGCCACCTCCCCTCTGGGAGGCCCGGTTTTCAAGGTGGACCGAAGGCTGCCGTGAGGGTGGGTGAGATGGGCCGGCCCGGCCGTGGAAGCCGCTCCCTCCCTCCACAGCCCCGGGCCGGCGGGCGCAGCGGCCCGCAGCGGCCTCACCTGGCAGCAGGAAGGTGGTCCTGGTGGCGACGTTGATCTCCTGCAGGTGCTCCAGCGTCTCCGTGTGGAAGAGGCGGATGGAGGAGCCGGAGGAGAAGGCCATCCAGACGCCGCTGCCCGCCTTCACCATGTGGGCCACGCTCACGGCCTCGTCCTGGTGCGCCTCGAAGCTTTGCTGCGGCACAGAGGGAGGGCGGTCGGTGCTGGGCGGGCCGAGCTCACCCGGCCTCTGCCCGAACCCGGGTCGGGACTGGAAGCAGCCCGGCAGTGATGGGGCCAGTCAATATTTTAACAGCCGGGTGGCGCGCAGGGGTGGGGGGCGAGGGGGCGAGGGGGGCAATCCTGGCTTGTGTCTGCCGGTTCCTGTCTCCTGGGATGTAAGTTCTTCTGTGGCTGACCTCAGGCTACCCAAGGGACAGCACTGACCGAGGACCAAGGAAAGACAGGTGCGCGGCGGGCTCTGGCATGACACCGACGCGAGGGACAGACAGAGCTGAAGAAAGTCTGCAGGAGAGGAGGCGGCACCTTGCGTGTAAGACCCAAGGGCACAACAGCGCCAGGAGAACGAGCCGGGAAGGGACGCGGATGGTGTGAGAACAAACCTCTTCACCGCAGGAAGACAGCACCTAACATCCCCACATGGAAAAATCCAGAAACTGCAGAGATGACGATTAGAGCCATGAGCAAAGCGTCCGGTGGATTAAAAACAGAACAGGTGGGGAATTCCCTTCATGGCTCAGCGGTTAACAAACCCGACTAGTATCCATGAGGATGCGAGTTCGATCCCTGGCCTCGCTCAGTGGGTTAAGGATCCGGCGCTGCCGTGAGCTGTGGTGTAGGTTGCAGACATGGCTTGGATCCCAAGTTGCTGTGGCTGTGGCATAGGCCGGAAGCTGTAGCTCCGATCCAGCCCCTAGCCTGGGAACTTCCACATGCCATGGTGTGGCCCTAAAAAACAAACAAACAAAAAAAAATCACCAAAACCCAAAAACAGAACAGGTGAAAGTATTTTCTTCCAGGAAGCAAGATTAAAGATGGAGTGTTGTAAGGGCCTTTCCGGATAAAACGTTCATGCTATTTGACTTTCCCTTTTTTTTTTTTTTTACAGGTATAAGTTTGATCTTTAAATATATAAATAAATAAACTATACTTTAATAAATAAATAAATAAACTGCCTAGTACGAATACAAAATCAAAAAAAAAAGAAAAGAAAAGAAAAACCCTCTTACAAAGAGAAGAGATAAACAACAGGCTTCCCAGCCACTGCAGGACAGAGTCAAGGTCCCTTAGCTCAGCATTCCAGGCCCCCCCGCTCTGCCCCAACTCCCACCTTTCCTGGCAGGCTCCCTACCACCCAGGCCAGCCAAAAGCCCAGGCCTGAAGGATACTCAGGGGTCGCCATGCGGCCATGCCTCTGCCCTCGCAAGGTCTGCACCACCCACTGCCCTCCTGGGAACAGCTTTTCAATGTCCAGACGCTGGGCGTCCATGAAGCCCACCCCAGCGGCCCTTGCACCAGCCACTCCCTCCTGCCACCACAGTCCCATCTGGACACCATCTCCTCCACGCCGGCCCTGCTCAGCTGCCTCCCACGCTCCTCCACGAGCTCCAGGGTCAGACGCTGAGCCTCAGGCCCTTCCATGTGCCCCCTGCCTGGCACAGGGCCGAGCGCACAGGAAAACTTGGTCAAAGAGAGACTGGACGGATACTTGCATTCCGGCTACGACACAGAGTTGTCACTCAGACACTGACAACTCCAGCATACCAGCTAGGCAGATGCCCACCCCAACCCTGCTGTTTCCACCCGGAGGACTGTTCTCCTCATCTATTCAAAATCATGTTTACAGATTCTGTGTGATGAGCACGGAAACACAGGAATGTTATCGCAGTAATTGCAAAAAGAAACAAAAATGAGCACCCATTGTGGCTTAGTGGGTTAAGAACCTGACTAGTATCCATGAGGACGCTGGTTTGATTCCTGGCCTCGTTGAGTGGATTAAGGGTTCGGTGTTGCTGTGAACTGTGGTGTAGGTCGCAGATGCGGCTTGGATCCTATGTTGCTGTGGCTGTGGTGTAGGCCAGTGGCTGTGGCGTAAGCTGGCACCTACAGCTCCGATTCCGTACCTAGCCTGGGAATTTCCATATGCTGTAGGTGCGGCTGTGAAAGAAAAAAGGAAGGAAGGAAGGGGAGAAAGAAAGAAGGAAGGAAGGAAGGAAGGAAGGAAGGAAGGAAGGAAGGAAAGAAAGAAAGAAAGAAAGAAAGAAAGAAAGAAAGAAAGAAAGAAAGAAAGAAAGAAAGAAAAAGAGAGAGAAAGAAAGGAAGAAAGGCAGACAAAAGGCCACATCCAAAACTGGGGGACGGAGAAGGGGCAGCAGAGGCAAAACCTATACACCGAAGACGATTCAGGGCAGGACTTGGTGACTTTCCTTCCTTCCAGCCTCCTGCTTTTATTCCTTTTTTTTCTATAAAGAGCAGATCTGGGGTGGAAGCCCACAACCGCAGGAGATGTTGGCCAGAACATGTACACGGAATCAGACCTGCTTTTAAATCTCGTTTCCTTGATAACTTCCCAGCTCTGGGCTTCAGTCTCCCCAGTGTAGGTGGAGGTTGTCATGAGGGCTACAGGGGCCTGGGTGAGGGAGAGCTTAGCACAAACCCTGTTCCAAATCCAGCCTCATTCATCCAGCAGATGTTCCTGAGCCCCTACTACACGCCTGGCATGGGTCAAGGTGCTGGGAATAGACTGATGAGCAAGGTAACTAAATGCCCACACAGGTAAAAACACATAAAGATCGCCCCCAATAATGAGAACCACTTCGTGGAAAAAATACTCGGAGCCACTGAGGTTGGGTGGCCAGGGAAAGTCTCTCTAGGAGGTGGCCTTTGTCAGAGACATTAAAAGTGTGAAGGAATCAGCCCTGGGCTATGGGCTGGGGGAGTGGGAGGGCAGTCCAGGCCAAGGGCACAGCAGGTGCAAAGGCCCTGGGGCAGGAACGAACTCGCCAAGCTTGAGAAACAGAAAGACGGTCAGTGTAGGGAACACAGTGGCAAGAAAGAGGTGGGGCGGGGGTGGCCAGGGGCCGGATCACACCAGGCAGGCTTGATGTCCATGGTGAAGAGTTCGTATTGTATTCAAGTGTGGGAGGGGGCTGAGCCTGTAAGTGACAGGTTCAGCTTTACATTTTTGTTTGTTTGGGGCTTTTTGTGTGTGTGTGGTTTTGGGGGGGGTGTTTTTTTGTAAGTTTTATTGAAGTATAGCTGATCTACAACGTTGTGATAATTTCTGCTGTACAACAGTGATTCTGTTATACATCTACCCACAGCCATTCTTTTTCAGATTTGTTTCCCACACAGATCATCACAGAATATGGGGGAGAGTTCTCTATGCTATAGTTCACCTATTGGTTTACCTTTGAAAGCAGTTCAGTTCGAGAGCTGAGTGGCAGCCAGCTGGAATTCCGGGTCTCGTGCGAGCTTAGCAAGTGAGAAGTGGCAATAAAGGGACTCATTTCTTTTGCAAGAGTCACTCTAGCCCCGGCCTCAGTCCCAACTCTACTCTGGTTCAGATCACCAGAGGTCCCCACTCCCCCCACCCCGAAATAAAGCTGGGGGCAGGAGGTCCTCCGTGGGGAGCGAGGGGGAGCCAAGCCCCTGAATTCAGTGCTCATTCCAGGTCAGAATGCGGGCCCTGGAGGGCAAGTGTGAAATGGCGATGAGATGACTTTTTCTGAGCCAGTCCCCGATGGCTGAGCTCTGGCCCAGGTGGGATGGCCTCCCCCAGACTGGGGGCTCAGAGGCGGGCCTCCCCTGGGACAGGGGGGAGGCCAGGCCCCCTCACGGCCTCCACAAAGCCAGGCTGGGTCTGTGCAGTGCAGGGTGAGGGCTGGAAGGTCCGCATCTCTGGCCTGTCACTCCCCAGTCCACACCCACAGGCAGTGCTGGCCTGCAGGTCGTTTCTCTCCTTCCTTCCTTCCTCCCTTCATTCCTTCCTTTCTTTCTTCTTTGTCTTTTTAGGGCCTCCCCCAGCAGCATGTGAAAGTTCCCAGAGCCGTAGCTGCCAGCCTACACCACAGCCACAACAATGTGGGATCCAAGCAGCATCTGCGACTTACACCGCAGCTCATGGCAATGCTGGACCCGTAACCCACTGAGCAAGGCCGGGAATTGAACCTGCGTCCTCATGGTTACCAGTCACATTCGTTTCTGTGAAGGCATGACGGGAACTCCTGCAGGCCTTTTCTTGAGAGGAGCTCTCCTTCAAGGAAAGAGACCCTTGGAGCAGGTTGTGACCAGCCCGCCTGCAGCTCTCCGGAAGGCCCGGCCCCAGGCAGAGCGCGGGGTTCAAACAGGACACCGCCCGAGGGGCCTTGCTGGGGAATCCCAGCCAAGGAACCACCAGCCCAATCACACAGGAGCCACAGAGGCTGGACACGATGTCCCAGGGTGCCACCGCCACCAAGCAGAAGGATAAATGGATGGGGCAGCGTGAAGGAAGCGGTAGCCGGCATGCTTTGTCTGCAGACTTTTCCCAAAACCAGCACGCGTATACTTGCACATAACTGCACGCGTGCACACACACACGCACCCCAAAAGGAAGGGTGTGCATGCTCACACGTGTGCAGCAAGACTCCTGCTCGCTCTGGAGGGAAGGTCAGAAGCATTTCGTGCCTCTGAAAAAGCCAAACCCGCAGCCCCCGAGCGGCCTGGCCCGGTGGAAAGCTGCACCTGAATCTGCAGCCAATGCGCCCTGCTGTCAGAATCTAATTAAAAGAGAAGTCGGCAGCGGAAATCCAGGGCTCATTTCTCCAGAGGCGGAACAAGTCTGTCTCCAGGCCCAAAGGGCTTTGCCCAAGGCCTGTGCAAACCTGCCAAGTCCAATGGTGAGGCAGGCGGGGGAGGGGCAGGCATATGTATGAACGGTGGCAGCGCCAGCCCCCGCCCCGCACCCCTCCCCACACCTGCAGCCTGCCGGTGAAAGCTGGGTCTGGGATGCCCTGGCGGGGCCTCCTGGGCAGGCACAGCAGAGGCAGGTGGCACCCTGGCATCATGGGTCCCCTAGGATGGCCGAGGGAGCAGGCAGCAGTGAGGACCAGCCCTTGCTGCCACTGCGCAGCGCTAACAAGCACATTCTTCATCTTGTTTTCCCAACGCGGGGTGGTGGGGAACCCCAGAGAGGAGCTCAGAGTTCATGGCCAGGGAGGCCGTCTGCTCGTCAAGCTCTCCTCTTCTCCCAACCAGGCTCCGGTGACATGCTGCCCAGCTTGCACCCAAGTCCAGGCCGTGGCTCCCCAGCCTCACCTCTAGACCCCCTCCTCTAACCCCTGGCCGATGGTGGGGGGCGGCTCAGGAGTGGGGAGTCACCTTACCATCTAAGAGGTCTCTATCCCCTGGTCCCTAAAACAGGTCCCCTGCCCACCCCGGTTGTGCCCCTCCTCTGGGCCCCAGAAGACCGGGTGCTTCCTGCCTGCTTGGCCCCTACGGTCCAGGCTTCTCACTGGCTGTTTACCCTGCCCCGGGAATTGCTCTGCTACAACGGATATTCCAGGCCTGAGGTCTGAAGGCCCTGGGACTACATGGGCCTGCCGCCTGTTTGGGTGAATCTAGTTTTATTGAAACATGGCTACAGTCATGGAAAAAAGAACCCACTCAAGTAAGCTGGGTGCTCAGCACAATGACTACACACTCTTGGTCCTTGTTTGAGGACAAAAAGATCCGCAAAGGAACTCTGTTTCTTTCTTTCTTTTTCTTTTTTTCTTTTTTTTTTTTTTGGCTGCTCCTGCAGCATGCAATTCCCAGGGCCAGGGATCGAACCCATACCATGGCAGCAACCTGAGCTACAGCAGCAATGCCAGATCCTTAAACCACTGAGTCACTAGGGAACTCCCCCACAAAGAAATTCTAAGCTTTTCTAGGTAGGCTTGATGGTGGTGATGGAACAGGCACAGCGACTCTGAAGCTGCCTGGTGGGACTGAAGTACACTGATGTTTTATAGGGACCCAGGGTTAACAGCAGAGTCAAGTGTAGAGTGAGAGGTCAGGAGAGAGCTCTGCCACCCTGGATTTGAATTAGAGGCATTAGTATGAACTTAAGATATCTTTTTTTTTTTTTTTTTTACTGGCTCCATCCACTGAAAGTGTCTAAAGCAATGACATCCCAGCAGCAGTGAGCATACTGCTTTTTGATTTCTCAGTGCCAGCTCCTGTAAGGGAACCTGCCAGAGCATCCTGGATAGATGGCTGATTGGGGCAGCAGCACCAGATGAGCCTGGGGCATCTCCAGAGGCAGCAAAGCAAGGAAGAGCTCAAAGAACGAGGAGGAAGTACCCCAAAGGACCCAGGACTCAGCAAAAAGAAGCCCCTTTTGCCAAATCTGAGACAATTTGAGCCTCAAAAATAATGACAGTCCCAGATTATAGCACACTGGATTTTTAAAAATAATCCCCCCCCTTTTTTGTCTTTTTAGGGCCACACCAACGGCATATGGAAGTTCCAAGGCTAAGGGTTGAATTGGAGCTTCAGGTGCCTGCCTATGCCACAGCAATGCCAGATCTGAGCCATGTCTTCGACCTGCACCACAGCTCATGGCAACACTGGATCCTTAACCTACCATGTGAGACTAGGGATCTAACCCTAGTCTTCATGGATACTAGTTGGGTTCGTTACTGCTGAGCCACAATGGGAACTCTAAAAATTATCTATTATCCTGTACTCTTGGACTGGAAGAATTGATATTGTTAAAACAGCTACACTACCCAAAGCAAACTATGCATTCAATATAATCTCTATCAAATTACCCATGACATTTTTCATAGAAATAGAACATATAATCCTAAAATTTACATGGAACCATAAAAGACCCAGAATTGCCAAAGCAATCCTGAGGGAAAAGAACAGGCAGACGGCACAACCCTCCCAAACTTCAGAAAATACTACAAAGCTACAGAATCAAAACAGCATGGTATTGGCACAAAAACAGACATATGGATCAGCGGAACAGAATAGAGAGTCCAGAAATAAACCTACACGCCTATGGTCAATTAATTTTTTTGCTTTTTAGGGCTGCACTCATGGCCCATGGAAGTTCCCAGGCTAGGGGTCAAATTGGAGCTACAGTGGCTGGCCTACACCACAGCCACAGCAATGCAGGATCCAAGCCACATCTGCGACCCACACAACAGCTTACGGCAATGCCAGATCCCCGACCCACTAAGCGAGGCCAGGGATCAAACTCGCAACTTCCTGGATACTAGTTGGATTCATTTCCATTGCACCACAAGGGGAACTCCCCAATTAATCTTTGGCAGAGGAGGCAGGAATAGACATCGGGAAAAAGTCTTTTCAGCAAGTGGTTTTTGGAAAAGTTGGACAGCTGCATGTAAATCAATGAAGTTATAAACTCAAAAGGGCTTAAAGACTTAAACATAAGACATAACACCATAAAACTCCAAGAAGAGATAACAGGCAAAATATTCTCTGACACAAATTGTAGCAATGTTTTCTTAGGTCAGTCTTCCAAAGCAATGGAAATAACAAAAATGAAACAAATGAGACCTAATCAACTTACAAGCTTTCGGAGTTTCCCTTCATGGCTCAGTGGTTATCGAATGTGACTAAGAACAATGAGGTTGCGGGTTCAATCACTGGCCTTGCTCAGTGGGTTAAGGATCCGGCATTGCAGTGAGCTGTGGTGAAGGTTGCAGATGCGGCTCGGATCCTGAGTTGCTGTGGCTGTGGCAAAGGCCAGCGACTCCAGCTCCTGGTAGACCCCTAGCCTGGGAACCTCCACATGCCACGGGTGCAGCTCTAGATAAAGGCAAAAAGACAAAAAAAAAAAAAAAACTTACAAGCTTTCGTACAGCAAAGGAAACCATAATAGGACGAAAAGACAACCTATAGAATGGGAGAAAATCCTTGCAAACAATGAGACCAACAAGGGCTTAATCTCCAAAATAAGTTCATACAACTCAACAACAACAAAACAACCCAATCACAAAATGGGCAAAAGAAAGACCTAAAAGACATTTCTCCAAAGAAGAAATACAAACGGGTAATAGGCAAACGGGTAATAGGCACACGAAAAAAATACTCAGCACTACTAATTACTAGGGAAATGCAAATCAAAACTACAATGAGGTACCACCTCACACTGGTCAGAATGGCCATCATTAAAGAATCTACCAATAGCAAATGCCGGAGAGGGTGTGGAGAAAGGGGAACCCTCCTAACACTGTTGGTGGGAATGTAAGCTGGTGCAGCAACTATGGAAAACAGTATGGTGGTTCCTCATAAAGCTAAAAATAAAGTTGCCATATGATCCAGCAGTCCCACTCCTAGACAAATAGCAACACAAAACTATAATTCAAAAAAACACATGCACTCCTATGCTCACAGCAGAACTATTCACAATAGCCAAGACACAGAAACAACCTAAATGTCCACTGACAGATGAATGGACAGAGAAGATGCGGCACATATATACAGTGGAATACTACTCGGCCATAAAAAAGAGTTAAATAATGCCATTTGCAGCAACAAGGACGGACCTAGAGTTTATCATGCTAAGTGAAGTCAGAAAGAGAAAGACAAATATCATATGATGTTACTTATGTGTAGAATCTAAAATATGCCACAAAGGAACTTATTTACGAAACAGAAAGAGACTCACAGACACAGAAAACAAACTTATGGCTACCAAATGGGAATGGGGGAGGACAAAAACAGGGGAGGATAAACTGCTATATATAAAATAAAAAACAGGGAGTTCCTGTCGTGGCTCAGTGGTTAACGAATCCGACTAGGAACCATGAGGTTGTGGGCTCAATCCCCGGCCTTGCTCAGTGGGTTGAGGATCCGGCGTTGCCATGAGCTGTGGTGTAGGTTGCAGATGCGGCTCAGATCCCACGTTGCTGTGGCTGTGGAGTAGGCCGATAGCTACAGCTCCGATTAGACCCCTAGCCTGGGAACCTCCATATGCCACGAGTGTGGCCCTAGAAAAGGCAAAAAGACAAAATAATAATAATAATAATAAAATAAAATAAACAACAAGGCCTGCTGCACAGAGAACTATATCAATATCCTGTGATAAACCATAATGGAAAAGAATATTTTAAAAATGATTGTGCATATATATGTGTGTATCTGTGTGTGTGAGCACGCGCATATGTGTATGAATAATTGAATCACTGCTGTACAGCAAAAATAAACACTGCATTATAAATCAACTTCCTTCAATAAATAATAAACTAAAAGTAATCTATGAATTTGCAGTGGTAGTAAAAGAAGAGGATTATGTCGGGGAGGGAAGGAAATTCCTCTTTAAATAAAGTTTGTAGTGAAAATCCGCCGAGGAAGAGGATAGTCACCCATTCTCCCAGAATCACTGCAGTACTAACAAAGGGAAACTGGTACCTGGGGACACGTGGCAGACCCCACCTTAATCAAGTGATCAAAATGGGACCAGCCTGTATTTCCTGCCTCCCCAGTGACGAAACGGGAAGGCACAGCTTCCCCGCACAGACTCTGGCCAAACACCAGGAGAAAACAATGGAACAATTCCAGCTTGTGTGATCTTCTAGAAGACACTTGCTTGGCCTTCTCAAAAAAGTCAATATCATGGAAACCAAAAAAAAAGGGGTGGGGGAGGGGACTTATTCTAGATTAGAAGGAAGCCGAAGAAACACAACAATCAAATGCAACACGTGATCCAGCTGGACGCCAGGGAGGCAGCTATGAAAGACATTCTGGGGACAACTAGGAAAATGTGCATATGGACAGTATGTTGACATTAAATTCCCAGCTTGATAATGCTATTGAAATTATTTATATAAGAAAAAGCCTGGCTAGAATTTACGTGTGAAGGGTAATGATGTCTACAACTGCTTTGTAAATGATTTAACCCCGAAAAGGGGTGTCTCTGTGCATGTGTGCGTGTGCGTGTGCATGTGCATGTGTGTGGGGGGGTTAGTTTAGTAAAATGTTGGTTTACTAGGTGAGGCGTATTTGTGAGTTCATTGCCTAATCATTCAATTTTCCTCTAGTTTGAAATATTTTAAATAGAAAAAGTTGGGGAAGAGAGGTAAAGTTACTTTCATTTTAAAAAATTTAAAAGGCTAGCAGCTGGAGGGGGGCCCAGGCCTGACTCCCGGCCCGCACGTCATCTCTGGCGGGGTAGCTGGGCCCCCTCTCATCGGTCAGTGGGGGCAGAGGAGAAGCTGCCTGCGGGGTATGGGGAGGGACACGGACGGAACACGGCCGGAGCAGCGAGAGGGCCCCACGCACGCTGGCTGAGGTCAGGAACGGGTCGGCGGAGCAGGGGTGGCCCAGGGGTCTGGCTGCCGCCCGCAGAGCCCCGTCCCCTGGGCTCTCTCCCCCCCGCAGCCTCACGGCAGCCCCACCGCAAACTTCTGCTCAGAGTTTCAGATCCCGCCCCAAATAGCGCCGACACAGCTCAGCCTCCAGGCCTACAGTATTTATGCGCCTCCAGGTGACACTTCTAAGCCTGGTTTCCATTAATTCCCAGGGTGAGCAGCTCAACACTCAAAGTCATTAGAGCTGAGATGACGCCAAGGAGCCATGAAGGGGTGTGCAGACTTACGGGGGCTGGGCACTGCGGAGGAAACAGGCTGGCAGGGCTACTGCTCGCTGGGCGCCTGCTGTGTGCCAGGCCTTGCCCACACCACGTGGTATTTCATCTTTGCGGAGGAAAGAGCGAAACAGCCCAGAAGGGAAGTGATGAGGCCCGACGACTGACGTGCCAGGTGGACTCCAGGCTCCTGGCTCGCCCCGCCACCCTCAAGCCGGGTGTTCCAGCACGATGTGGGCATGAAGGGCCCTTGCCCCACACTCCCTGCTTGGTCACCACGACCAGCTGGGCTGGCCATGGACCAGAGGTCAGGGGACCCGCAGAGCACTCGCCAGCACCTCGCTGACTCTGCCTTCGCTTAGGGCCCCTGCAACCTGGGATGGAAGCGCCACCACCCCTCCATCCCCACCTCACTGGCAGGACGCCGAAGCTTGGAGAGGGCGGTGTGGGGTCATTCCGCCAGCCAGGGGACGGTGGGGACTGACACCCAGAGGTGTCACTGGCCGGGCAGAGGCGGTCTTTCAAAGACAATTAACGCAATTAACACGCAACTCCCTTCCCATATCTGTCTTTCGTGTGTGTGTGTGTGTGTGTGTGTGTGTGTGTGTGTGTGTGTGTCATTTTCTTCCAAATCTAAAATTTATTTTTGTCTTTTCATTTTTATTTTAATTACTCGAATTTTACTGCATTTACAGTTGCACAACCCAATTTTATAGCATTTCCATCCCAAACCCCCAGCCCATCCGTCTTATTCTCATCAACATTTCACGCTAAGGGTCCTTCACAAACCTGCAGCGCTTGGAAAGAGGGCGGGGGAGCCAGGGCTCCAGCTTAGGGTGACCTGCTGCTCCCCGCTTGCCCGGAGAGGTCCAGCTACAGCCGTGGAAGCCAGCTCCTCATCTGGGTAAACTGGGACAGCTGGTCACCGGAAAGGGAGTCCAGAGACTACCCCTGACCTCTCGGCCACGGACAGACACCTTTGAGGAGGCCCGTCCAGAGCTTAACACTCTGCCTTCAGAATCCGAACTGGTCAAGGCCAAGGGATCAGGTGCCTGGCGGCAGGGGGGCAGGGGCCTTAAGATGTGGAGTCCACCTCTACCTCTTACCAGCAACTCAGTTAGGATCTCTGGGTCTCAGTTTACTCATCCAAAAAGTGGGGGCGAGGCCACGCCTGTGTAACAGGAGACCTCATTGGGTACTGGGCCCTCCTGGCTCAGGGCCGTCCTGGGAATCTACAAGTGACAGAGGGATGGATGACATCTCGGCCTCAAGACCGATAGCCAGTCCCAACTTGTCTGCAAAAAGCCAGTTTGGAATTGACTGTGCAAAATTTGGAACCTTTGGTGCATTTTTCTAGAAAGACGATCGATTGTTTTTGCCAACATCTTAAAGTCTATAAACCACTCTAGGCCCCCCTAAGTTACAAATTCCTGTACTAAAGCTGACTTATCACCAAGCACATAAGAAGGTGGGCACAGACACCCCTGCCATGCGCCTTGTCACCCCGACTGCACCCAGAGCGAGGTCCACAGAGAGTGTCACTGTGGGGAGGGCTGTCCTGCTGCGGTCACACCCACATCTCGCCTTTAAAAACAAAACTGAACTGAAATGCACCCGAGCATCTTTGGGCTACTCTGGAGGAAATGAAATGAAAAGCATCTCAAGCGTGGGCTTCTGACATTTTCCTCATTAAGACCATTTAATTTCTTTTTCTTTTATTCAATTATGCAAGCCAGCGGGTGCAGCGCAGACACCTGAGGAGGGAGCTGGCTGCTGGCCACCTGGGGCCACCAGGCACCTTTGCTGTGAGTCTGCTCAAGCTCTGCCTTGTACTAGCAGGTGCCGGGATGAGCCGGGGTCTGCCTGGTGTCTGTCCCCGCCCGGCCCTCGCGGGGGCCCTGGGGAAACCAAGCGTAGCACAGGGGACATGCCACTTGGCCGCTGCACGCACCTCAGCTGCAGTCACCTCAGCTCAGCTCAACTCTCAGAGTCCCTACAAACCCCTCAGAGGTGGGAGCACTGAGCCTGTGCTCAGACGAGGAAACAGATTCAGAAGGAGCGTGACCTGTCCTGGAAGCCGTGGGGTCGAGCCCAGGCGCCTGACTCACCTTCTGCATGACATCCCTGGGGCCTGAGTTATCTCGTCACCTGTTTTCTGCTTG